>OY720251.1:18360356-19581856 GCA_963082625.1 Pasiphila rectangulata | reverse complement strand
AACCTAACCTAACCTAACCTAACCTAACCTAACCTAACCTAACCTAACCTAACCTAACCTAACCTAACCTAACCTAACCTAACCTAACCTAACCTAACCTAACCTAACCTAACCTAACCTAACCTAACCTAACCTAACCTAACCTAACCTAACCTAACCTAACCTAACCTAACCTAACCTAACCTAACCTAACCTAACCTAACCTAACCTAACCTAACCTAACCTAACCTAACCTAACCTAACCTAACCTAACCTAACCTAACCTAACCTAACCTAACCTAACCTAACCTAACCTAACCTAACCTAACCTAACCTAACCTAACCTAACCTAACCTAACCTAACCTAACCTAACCTAACCTAACCTAACCTAACCTAACCTAACCTAACCTAACCTAACCTAACCTAACCTAACCTAACCTAACCTAACCTAACCTAACCTAACCTAACCTAACCTAACCTAACCTAACCTAACCTAACCTAACCTAACCTAACCTAACCTAACCTAACCTAACCTAACCTAACCTAACCTAACCTAACCTAACCTAACCTAACCTAACCTAACCTAACCTAACCTAACCTAACCTAACCTAACCTAACCTAACCTAACCTAACCTAACCTAACCTAACCTAACCTAACCTAACCTAACCTAACCTAACCTAACCTAACCTAACCTAACCTAACCTAACCTAACCTAACCTAACCTAACCTAACCTAACCTAACCTAACCTAACCTAACCTAACCTAACCTAACCTAACCTAACCTAACCTAACCTAACCTAACCTAACCTAACCTAACCTAACCTAACCTAACCTAACCTAACCTAACCTAACCTAACCTAACCTAACCTAACCTAACCTAACCTAACCTAACCTAACCTAACCTAACCTAACCTAACCTAACCTAACCTAACCTAACCTAACCTAACCTAACCTAACCTAACCTAACCTAACCTAACCTAACCTAACCTAACCTAACCTAACCTAACCTAACCTAACCTAACCTAACCTAACCTAACCTAACCTAACCTAACCTAACCTAACCTAACCTAACCTAACCTAACCTAACCTAACCTAACCTAACCTAACCTAACCTAACCTAACCTAACCTAACCTAACCTAACCTAACCTAACCTAACCTAACCTAACCTAACCTAACCTAACCTAACCTAACCTAACCTAACCTAACCTAACCTAACCTAACCTAACCTAACCTAACCTAACCTAACCTAACCTAACCTAACCTAACCTAACCTAACCTAACCTAACCTAACCTAACCTAACCTAACCTAACCTAACCTAACCTAACCTAACCTAACCTAACCTAACCTAACCTAACCTAACCTAACCTAACCTAACCTAACCTAACCTAACCTAACCTAACCTAACCTAACCTAACCTAACCTAACCTAACCTAACCTAACCTAACCTAACCTAACCTAACCTAACCTAACCTAACCTAACCTAACCTAACCTAACCTAACCTAACCTAACCTAACCTAACCTAACCTAACCTAACCTAACCTAACCTAACCTAACCTAACCTAACCTAACCTAACCTAACCTAACCTAACCTAACCTAACCTAACCTAACCTAACCTAACCTAACCTAACCTAACCTAACCTAACCTAACCTAACCTAACCTAACCTAACCTAACCTAACCTAACCTAACCTAACCTAACCTAACCTAACCTAACCTAACCTAACCTAACCTAACCTAACCTAACCTAACCTAACCTAACCTAACCTAACCTAACCTAACCTAACCTAACCTAACCTAACCTAACCTAACCTAACCTAACCTAACCTAACCTAACCTAACCTAACCTAACCTAACCTAACCTAACCTAACCTAACCTAACCTAACCTAACCTAACCTAACCTAACCTAACCTAACCTAACCTAACCTAACCTAACCTAACCTAACCTAACCTAACCTAACCTAACCTAACCTAACCTAACCTAACCTAACCTAACCTAACCTAACCTAACCTAACCTAACCTAACCTAACCTAACCTAACCTAACCTAACCTAACCTAACCTAACCTAACCTAACCTAACCTAACCTAACCTAACCTAACCTAACCTAACCTAACCTAACCTAACCTAACCTAACCTAACCTAACCTAACCTAACCTAACCTAACCTAACCTAACCTAACCTAACCTAACCTAACCTAACCTAACCTAACCTAACCTAACCTAACCTAACCTAACCTAACCTAACCTAACCTAACCTAACCTAACCTAACCTAACCTAACCTAACCTAACCTAACCTAACCTAACCTAACCTAACCTAACCTAACCTAACCTAACCTAACCTAACCTAACCTAACCTAACCTAACCTAACCTAACCTAACCTAACCTAACCTAACCTAACCTAACCTAACCTAACCTAACCTAACCTAACCTAACCTAACCTAACCTAACCTAACCTAACCTAACCTAACCTAACCTAACCTAACCTAACCTAACCTAACCTAACCTAACCTAACCTAACCTAACCTAACCTAACCTAACCTAACCTAACCTAACCTAACCTAACCTAACCTAACCTAACCTAACCTAACCTAACCTAACCTAACCTAACCTAACCTAACCTAACCTAACCTAACCTAACCTAACCTAACCTAACCTAACCTAACCTAACCTAACCTAACCTAACCTAACCTAACCTAACCTAACCTAACCTAACCTAACCTAACCTAACCTAACCTAACCTAACCTAACCTAACCTAACCTAACCTAACCTAACCTAACCTAACCTAACCTAACCTAACCTAACCTAACCTAACCTAACCTAACCTAACCTAACCTAACCTAACCTAACCTAACCTAACCTAACCTAACCTAACCTAACCTAACCTAACCTAACCTAACCTAACCTAACCTAACCTAACCTAACCTAACCTAACCTAACCTAACCTAACCTAACCTAATAACCTAACCTAACCTAACCTAACCTAACCTAACCTAACCTAACCTAACCTAACCTAACCTAACCTAACCTAACCTAACCTAACCTAACCTAACCTAACCTAACCTAACCTAACCTAACCTAACCTAACCTAACCTAACCTAACCTAACCTAACCTAACCTAACCTAACCTAACCTAACCTAACCTAACCTAACCTAACCTAACCTAACCTAACCTAACCTAACCTAACCTAACCTAACCTAACCTAACCTAACCTAACCTAACCTAACCTAACCTAACCTAACCTAACCTAACCTAACCTAACCTAACCTAACCTAACCTAACCTAACCTAACCTAACCTAACCTAACCTAACCTAACCTAACCTAACCTAACCTAACCTAACCTAACCTAACCTAACCTAACCTAACCTAACCTAACCTAACCTAACCTAACCTAACCTAACCTAACCTAACCTAACCTAACCTAACCTAACCTAACCTAACCTAACCTAACCTAACCTAACCTAACCTAACCTAACCTAACCTAACCTAACCTAACCTAACCTAACCTAACCTAACCTAACCTAACCTAACCTAACCTAACCTAACCTAACCTAACCTAACCTAACCTAACCTAACCTAACCTAACCTAACCTAACCTAACCTAACCTAACCTAACCTAACCTAACCTAACCTAACCTAACCTAACCTAACCTAACCTAACCTAACCTAACCTAACCTAACCTAACCTAACCTAACCTAACCTAACCTAACCTAACCTAACCTAACCTAACCTAACCTAACCTAACCTAACCTAACCTAACCTAACCTAACCTAACCTAACCTAACCTAACCTAACCTAACCTAACCTAACCTAACCTAACCTAACCTAACCTAACCTAACCTAACCTAACCTAACCTAACCTAACCTAACCTAACCTAACCTAACCTAACCTAACCTAACCTAACCTAACCTAACCTAACCTAACCTAACCTAACCTAACCTAACCTAACCTAACCTAACCTAACCTAACCTAACCTAACCTAACCTAACCTAACCTAACCTAACCTAACCTAACCTAACCTAACCTAACCTAACCTAACCTAACCTAACCTAACCTAACCTAACCTAACCTAACCTAACCTAACCTAACCTAACCTAACCTAACCTAACCTAACCTAACCTAACCTAACCTAACCTAACCTAACCTAACCTAACCTAACCTAACCTAACCTAACCTAACCTAACCTAACCTAACCTAACCTAACCTAACCTAACCTAACCTAACCTAACCTAACCTAACCTAACCTAACCTAACCTAACCTAACCTAACCTAACCTAACCTAACCTAACCTAACCTAACCTAACCTAACCTAACCTAACCTAACCTAACCTAACCTAACCTAACCTAACCTAACCTAACCTAACCTAACCTAACCTAACCTAACCTAACCTAACCTAACCTAACCTAACCTAACCTAACCTAACCTAACCTAACCTAACCTAACCTAACCTAACCTAACCTAACCTAACCTAACCTAACCTAACCTAACCTAACCTAACCTAACCTAACCTAACCTAACCTAACCTAACCTAACCTAACCTAACCTAACCTAACCTAACCTAACCTAACCTAACCTAACCTAACCTAACCTAACCTAACCTAACCTAACCTAACCTAACCTAACCTAACCTAACCTAACCTAACCTAACCTAACCTAACCTAACCTAACCTAACCTAACCTAACCTAACCTAACCTAACCTAACCTAACCTAACCTAACCTAACCTAACCTAACCTAACCTAACCTAACCTAACCTAACCTAACCTAACCTAACCTAACCTAACCTAACCTAACCTAACCTAACCTAACCTAACCTAACCTAACCTAACCTAACCTAACCTAACCTAACCTAACCTAACCTAACCTAACCTAACCTAACCTAACCTAACCTAACCTAACCTAACCTAACCTAACCTAACCTAACCTAACCTAACCTAACCTAACCTAACCTAACCTAACCTAACCTAACCTAACCTAACCTAACCTAACCTAACCTAACCTAACCTAACCTAACCTAACCTAACCTAACCTAACCTAACCTAACCTAACCTAACCTAACCTAACCTAACCTAACCTAACCTAACCTAACCTAACCTAACCTAACCTAACCTAACCTAACCTAACCTAACCTAACCTAACCTAACCTAACCTAACCTAACCTAACCTAACCTAACCTAACCTAACCTAACCTAACCTAACCTAACCTAACCTAACCTAACCTAACCTAACCTAACCTAACCTAACCTAACCTAACCTAACCTAACCTAACCTAACCTAACCTAACCTAACCTAACCTAACCTAACCTAACCTAACCTAACCTAACCTAACCTAACCTAACCTAACCTAACCTAACCTAACCTAACCTAACCTAACCTAACCTAACCTAACCTAACCTAACCTAACCTAACCTAACCTAACCTAACCTAACCTAACCTAACCTAACCTAACCTAACCTAACCTAACCTAACCTAACCTAACCTAACCTAACCTAACCTAACCTAACCTAACCTAACCTAACCTAACCTAACCTAACCTAACCTAACCTAACCTAACCTAACCTAACCTAACCTAACCTAACCTAACCTAACCTAACCTAACCTAACCTAACCTAACCTAACCTAACCTAACCTAACCTAACCTAACCTAACCTAACCTAACCTAACCTAACCTAACCTAACCTAACCTAACCTAACCTAACCTAACCTAACCTAACCTAACCTAACCTAACCTAACCTAACCTAACCTAACCTAACCTAACCTAACCTAACCTAACCTAACCTAACCTAACCTAACCTAACCTAACCTAACCTAACCTAACCTAACCTAACCTAACCTAACCTAACCTAACCTAACCTAACCTAACCTAACCTAACCTAACCTAACCTAACCTAACCTAACCTAACCTAACCTAACCTAACCTAACCTAACCTAACCTAACCTAACCTAACCTAACCTAACCTAACCTAACCTAACCTAACCTAACCTAACCTAACCTAACCTAACCTAACCTAACCTAACCTAACCTAACCTAACCTAACCTAACCTAACCTAACCTAACCTAACCTAACCTAACCTAACCTAACCTAACCTAACCTAACCTAACCTAACCTAACCTAACCTAACCTAACCTAACCTAACCTAACCTAACCTAACCTAACCTAACCTAACCTAACCTAACCTAACCTAACCTAACCTAACCTAACCTAACCTAACCTAACCTAACCTAACCTAACCTAACCTAACCTAACCTAACCTAACCTAACCTAACCTAACCTAACCTAACCTAACCTAACCTAACCTAACCTAACCTAACCTAACCTAACCTAACCTAACCTAACCTAACCTAACCTAACCTAACCTAACCTAACCTAACCTAACCTAACCTAACCTAACCTAACCTAACCTAACCTAACCTAACCTAACCTAACCTAACCTAACCTAACCTAACCTAACCTAACCTAACCTAACCTAACCTAACCTAACCTAACCTAACCTAACCTAACCTAACCTAACCTAACCTAACCTAACCTAACCTAACCTAACCTAACCTAACCTAACCTAACCTAACCTAACCTAACCTAACCTAACCTAACCTAACCTAACCTAACCTAACCTAACCTAACCTAACCTAACCTAACCTAACCTAACCTAACCTAACCTAACCTAACCTAACCTAACCTAACCTAACCTAACCTAACCTAACCTAACCTAACCTAACCTAACCTAACCTAACCTAACCTAACCTAACCTAACCTAACCTAACCTAACCTAACCTAACCTAACCTAACCTAACCTAACCTAACCTAACCTAACCTAACCTAACCTAACCTAACCTAACCTAACCTAACCTAACCTAACCTAACCTAACCTAACCTAACCTAACCTAACCTAACCTAACCTAACCTAACCTAACCTAACCTAACCTAACCTAACCTAACCTAACCTAACCTAACCTAACCTAACCTAACCTAACCTAACCTAACCTAACCTAACCTAACCTAACCTAACCTAACCTAACCTAACCTAACCTAACCTAACCTAACCTAACCTAACCTAACCTAACCTAACCTAACCTAACCTAACCTAACCTAACCTAACCTAACCTAACCTAACCTAACCTAACCTAACCTAACCTAACCTAACCTAACCTAACCTAACCTAACCTAACCTAACCTAACCTAACCTAACCTAACCTAACCTAACCTAACCTAACCTAACCTAACCTAACCTAACCTAACCTAACCTAACCTAACCTAACCTAACCTAACCTAACCTAACCTAACCTAACCTAACCTAACCTAACCTAACCTAACCTAACCTAACCTAACCTAACCTAACCTAACCTAACCTAACCTAACCTAACCTAACCTAACCTAACCTAACCTAACCTAACCTAACCTAACCTAACCTAACCTAACCTAACCTAACCTAACCTAACCTAACCTAACCTAACCTAACCTAACCTAACCTAACCTAACCTAACCTAACCTAACCTAACCTAACCTAACCTAACCTAACCTAACCTAACCTAACCTAACCTAACCTAACCTAACCTAACCTAACCTAACCTAACCTAACCTAACCTAACCTAACCTAACCTAACCTAACCTAACCTAACCTAACCTAACCTAACCTAACCTAACCTAACCTAACCTAACCTAACCTAACCTAACCTAACCTAACCTAACCTAACCTAACCTAACCTAACCTAACCTAACCTAACCTAACCTAACCTAACCTAACCTAACCTAACCTAACCTAACCTAACCTAACCTAACCTAACCTAACCTAACCTAACCTAACCTAACCTAACCTAACCTAACCTAACCTAACCTAACCTAACCTAACCTAACCTAACCTAACCTAACCTAACCTAACCTAACCTAACCTAACCTAACCTAACCTAACCTAACCTAACCTAACCTAACCTAACCTAACCTAACCTAACCTAACCTAACCTAACCTAACCTAACCTAACCTAACCTAACCTAACCTAACCTAACCTAACCTAACCTAACCTAACCTAACCTAACCTAACCTAACCTAACCTAACCTAACCTAACCTAACCTAACCTAACCTAACCTAACCTAACCTAACCTAACCTAACCTAACCTAACCTAACCTAACCTAACCTAACCTAACCTAACCTAACCTAACCTAACCTAACCTAACCTAACCTAACCTAACCTAACCTAACCTAACCTAACCTAACCTAACCTAACCTAACCTAACCTAACCTAACCTAACCTAACCTAACCTAACCTAACCTAACCTAACCTAACCTAACCTAACCTAACCTAACCTAACCTAACCTAACCTAACCTAACCTAACCTAACCTAACCTAACCTAACCTAACCTAACCTAACCTAACCTAACCTAACCTAACCTAACCTAACCTAACCTAACCTAACCTAACCTAACCTAACCTAACCTAACCTAACCTAACCTAACCTAACCTAACCTAACCTAACCTAACCTAACCTAACCTAACCTAACCTAACCTAACCTAACCTAACCTAACCTAACCTAACCTAACCTAACCTAACCTAACCTAACCTAACCTAACCTAACCTAACCTAACCTAACCTAACCTAACCTAACCTAACCTAACCTAACCTAACCTAACCTAACCTAACCTAACCTAACCTAACCTAACCTAACCTAACCTAACCTAACCTAACCTAACCTAACCTAACCTAACCTAACCTAACCTAACCTAACCTAACCTAACCTAACCTAACCTAACCTAACCTAACCTAACCTAACCTAACCTAACCTAACCTAACCTAACCTAACCTAACCTAACCTAACCTAACCTAACCTAACCTAACCTAACCTAACCTAACCTAACCTAACCTAACCTAACCTAACCTAACCTAACCTAACCTAACCTAACCTAACCTAACCTAACCTAACCTAACCTAACCTAACCTAACCTAACCTAACCTAACCTAACCTAACCTAACCTAACCTAACCTAACCTAACCTAACCTAACCTAACCTAACCTAACCTAACCTAACCTAACCTAACCTAACCTAACCTAACCTAACCTAACCTAACCTAACCTAACCTAACCTAACCTAACCTAACCTAACCTAACCTAACCTAACCTAACCTAACCTAACCTAACCTAACCTAACCTAACCTAACCTAACCTAACCTAACCTAACCTAACCTAACCTAACCTAACCTAACCTAACCTAACCTAACCTAACCTAACCTAACCTAACCTAACCTAACCTAACCTAACCTAACCTAACCTAACCTAACCTAACCTAACCTAACCTAACCTAACCTAACCTAACCTAACCTAACCTAACCTAACCTAACCTAACCTAACCTAACCTAACCTAACCTAACCTAACCTAACCTAACCTAACCTAACCTAACCTAACCTAACCTAACCTAACCTAACCTAACCTAACCTAACCTAACCTAACCTAACCTAACCTAACCTAACCTAACCTAACCTAACCTAACCTAACCTAACCTAACCTAACCTAACCTAACCTAACCTAACCTAACCTAACCTAACCTAACCTAACCTAACCTAACCTAACCTAACCTAACCTAACCTAACCTAACCTAACCTAACCTAACCTAACCTAACCTAACCTAACCTAACCTAACCTAACCTAACCTAACCTAACCTAACCTAACCTAACCTAACCTAACCTAACCTAACCTAACCTAACCTAACCTAACCTAACCTAACCTAACCTAACCTAACCTAACCTAACCTAACCTAACCTAACCTAACCTAACCTAACCTAACCTAACCTAACCTAACCTAACCTAACCTAACCTAACCTAACCTAACCTAACCTAACCTAACCTAACCTAACCTAACCTAACCTAACCTAACCTAACCTAACCTAACCTAACCTAACCTAACCTAACCTAACCTAACCTAACCTAACCTAACCTAACCTAACCTAACCTAACCTAACCTAACCTAACCTAACCTAACCTAACCTAACCTAACCTAACCTAACCTAACCTAACCTAACCTAACCTAACCTAACCTAACCTAACCTAACCTAACCTAACCTAACCTAACCTAACCTAACCTAACCTAACCTAACCTAACCTAACCTAACCTAACCTAACCTAACCTAACCTAACCTAACCTAACCTAACCTAACCTAACCTAACCTAACCTAACCTAACCTAACCTAACCTAACCTAACCTAACCTAACCTAACCTAACCTAACCTAACCTAACCTAACCTAACCTAACCTAACCTAACCTAACCTAACCTAACCTAACCTAACCTAACCTAACCTAACCTAACCTAACCTAACCTAACCTAACCTAACCTAACCTAACCTAACCTAACCTAACCTAACCTAACCTAACCTAACCTAACCTAACCTAACCTAACCTAACCTAACCTAACCTAACCTAACCTAACCTAACCTAACCTAACCTAACCTAACCTAACCTAACCTAACCTAACCTAACCTAACCTAACCTAACCTAACCTAACCTAACCTAACCTAACCTAACCTAACCTAACCTAACCTAACCTAACCTAACCTAACCTAACCTAACCTAACCTAACCTAACCTAACCTAACCTAACCTAACCTAACCTAACCTAACCTAACCTAACCTAACCTAACCTAACCTAACCTAACCTAACCTAACCTAACCTAACCTAACCTAACCTAACCTAACCTAACCTAACCTAACCTAACCTAACCTAACCTAACCTAACCTAACCTAACCTAACCTAACCTAACCTAACCTAACCTAACCTAACCTAACCTAACCTAACCTAACCTAACCTAACCTAACCTAACCTAACCTAACCTAACCTAACCTAACCTAACCTAACCTAACCTAACCTAACCTAACCTAACCTAACCTAACCTAACCTAACCTAACCTAACCTAACCTAACCTAACCTAACCTAACCTAACCTAACCTAACCTAACCTAACCTAACCTAACCTAACCTAACCTAACCTAACCTAACCTAACCTAACCTAACCTAACCTAACCTAACCTAACCTAACCTAACCTAACCTAACCTAACCTAACCTAACCTAACCTAACCTAACCTAACCTAACCTAACCTAACCTAACCTAACCTAACCTAACCTAACCTAACCTAACCTAACCTAACCTAACCTAACCTAACCTAACCTAACCTAACCTAACCTAACCTAACCTAACCTAACCTAACCTAACCTAACCTAACCTAACCTAACCTAACCTAACCTAACCTAACCTAACCTAACCTAACCTAACCTAACCTAACCTAACCTAACCTAACCTAACCTAACCTAACCTAACCTAACCTAACCTAACCTAACCTAACCTAACCTAACCTAACCTAACCTAACCTAACCTAACCTAACCTAACCTAACCTAACCTAACCTAACCTAACCTAACCTAACCTAACCTAACCTAACCTAACCTAACCTAACCTAACCTAACCTAACCTAACCTAACCTAACCTAACCTAACCTAACCTAACCTAACCTAACCTAACCTAACCTAACCTAACCTAACCTAACCTAACCTAACCTAACCTAACCTAACCTAACCTAACCTAACCTAACCTAACCTAACCTAACCTAACCTAACCTAACCTAACCTAACCTAACCTAACCTAACCTAACCTAACCTAACCTAACCTAACCTAACCTAACCTAACCTAACCTAACCTAACCTAACCTAACCTAACCTAACCTAACCTAACCTAACCTAACCTAACCTAACCTAACCTAACCTAACCTAACCTAACCTAACCTAACCTAACCTAACCTAACCTAACCTAACCTAACCTAACCTAACCTAACCTAACCTAACCTAACCTAACCTAACCTAACCTAACCTAACCTAACCTAACCTAACCTAACCTAACCTAACCTAACCTAACCTAACCTAACCTAACCTAACCTAACCTAACCTAACCTAACCTAACCTAACCTAACCTAACCTAACCTAACCTAACCTAACCTAACCTAACCTAACCTAACCTAACCTAACCTAACCTAACCTAACCTAACCTAACCTAACCTAACCTAACCTAACCTAACCTAACCTAACCTAACCTAACCTAACCTAACCTAACCTAACCTAACCTAACCTAACCTAACCTAACCTAACCTAACCTAACCTAACCTAACCTAACCTAACCTAACCTAACCTAACCTAACCTAACCTAACCTAACCTAACCTAACCTAACCTAACCTAACCTAACCTAACCTAACCTAACCTAACCTAACCTAACCTAACCTAACCTAACCTAACCTAACCTAACCTAACCTAACCTAACCTAACCTAACCTAACCTAACCTAACCTAACCTAACCTAACCTAACCTAACCTAACCTAACCTAACCTAACCTAACCTAACCTAACCTAACCTAACCTAACCTAACCTAACCTAACCTAACCTAACCTAACCTAACCTAACCTAACCTAACCTAACCTAACCTAACCTAACCTAACCTAACCTAACCTAACCTAACCTAACCTAACCTAACCTAACCTAACCTAACCTAACCTAACCTAACCTAACCTAACCTAACCTAACCTAACCTAACCTAACCTAACCTAACCTAACCTAACCTAACCTAACCTAACCTAACCTAACCTAACCTAACCTAACCTAACCTAACCTAACCTAACCTAACCTAACCTAACCTAACCTAACCTAACCTAACCTAACCTAACCTAACCTAACCTAACCTAACCTAACCTAACCTAACCTAACCTAACCTAACCTAACCTAACCTAACCTAACCTAACCTAACCTAACCTAACCTAACCTAACCTAACCTAACCTAACCTAACCTAACCTAACCTAACCTAACCTAACCTAACCTAACCTAACCTAACCTAACCTAACCTAACCTAACCTAACCTAACCTAACCTAACCTAACCTAACCTAACCTAACCTAACCTAACCTAACCTAACCTAACCTAACCTAACCTAACCTAACCTAACCTAACCTAACCTAACCTAACCTAACCTAACCTAACCTAACCTAACCTAACCTAACCTAACCTAACCTAACCTAACCTAACCTAACCTAACCTAACCTAACCTAACCTAACCTAACCTAACCTAACCTAACCTAACCTAACCTAACCTAACCTAACCTAACCTAACCTAACCTAACCTAACCTAACCTAACCTAACCTAACCTAACCTAACCTAACCTAACCTAACCTAACCTAACCTAACCTAACCTAACCTAACCTAACCTAACCTAACCTAACCTAACCTAACCTAACCTAACCTAACCTAACCTAACCTAACCTAACCTAACCTAACCTAACCTAACCTAACCTAACCTAACCTAACCTAACCTAACCTAACCTAACCTAACCTAACCTAACCTAACCTAACCTAACCTAACCTAACCTAACCTAACCTAACCTAACCTAACCTAACCTAACCTAACCTAACCTAACCTAACCTAACCTAACCTAACCTAACCTAACCTAACCTAACCTAACCTAACCTAACCTAACCTAACCTAACCTAACCTAACCTAACCTAACCTAACCTAACCTAACCTAACCTAACCTAACCTAACCTAACCTAACCTAACCTAACCTAACCTAACCTAACCTAACCTAACCTAACCTAACCTAACCTAACCTAACCTAACCTAACCTAACCTAACCTAACCTAACCTAACCTAACCTAACCTAACCTAACCTAACCTAACCTAACCTAACCTAACCTAACCTAACCTAACCTAACCTAACCTAACCTAACCTAACCTAACCTAACCTAACCTAACCTAACCTAACCTAACCTAACCTAACCTAACCTAACCTAACCTAACCTAACCTAACCTAACCTAACCTAACCTAACCTAACCTAACCTAACCTAACCTAACCTAACCTAACCTAACCTAACCTAACCTAACCTAACCTAACCTAACCTAACCTAACCTAACCTAACCTAACCTAACCTAACCTAACCTAACCTAACCTAACCTAACCTAACCTAACCTAACCTAACCTAACCTAACCTAACCTAACCTAACCTAACCTAACCTAACCTAACCTAACCTAACCTAACCTAACCTAACCTAACCTAACCTAACCTAACCTAACCTAACCTAACCTAACCTAACCTAACCTAACCTAACCTAACCTAACCTAACCTAACCTAACCTAACCTAACCTAACCTAACCTAACCTAACCTAACCTAACCTAACCTAACCTAACCTAACCTTTTTTTTTTTTTTTTTTTTTTTTGTTGCCCAGGAAAATCTTTTATAGATACCACCAGTCCGGGGGGACCGATGGTTATGTGGGATTCCCGCCTTGATAAAGGCAGTGTACCCACTAAAAACCTGGGGTGTTCCGCCCTCGCCGCTTTACAAGGAGGAAGCCACGGTGTCGCAATGCGTCCCGCAACTTCCTCAGCGGGTGCCCGTGAAGGCCCTCCTCGGGAGGGTGTAAAGTGCCCTCCCCGTATCTCCGCTTAAGGCACCTCGGAACACGTGACGAGGCGCCTTACAGCACGGGACCCCTCAAGTCAGGAAGCGGATCCCCCGATCCGCAACCCAACAGGTCCCCGTTCAGGGTAGTATGCGGCCGGCATATGCCAACCGCCTACGGCCCGTTCTTCTGTGGCGGATAGGGGCCGAGAGAGGATCTGCCTCTCGGTCCCTCTCCGCCGTCTCCTTCGTCCGCATCACCTCTTCCGCAAAAGTGGCTACGGCCTCCCAATTCGTCTCACTGTCAGCCATAGCGCTGACTATGGCTGACAGCGAGAGGTCACTTCCTATCACCGCTGTCATCGCTGCGCGCGACTCCGCCCATTCTGGACACACGGCGCGGGTGTGCTGCGCCGTGTCTTCAGGCGCCCCACAATGGTGGCATTCCATTGTGGGTTCCCGACGTGCCACCCGACACAGATACCTCCCGAAGCAACCATGCCCGGAGAGGATCTGCGTCAGACGGAACGTCGGTGCGCCATGCCGCCGATCGACCCACTGCTGAAGGCTGGGGCGAAAGGCGGCCACCACTTCTCGGCTTGCAGCCGGGGTCTCCAAGCGGCGTGCCCAGTCCTGGAGGAGATCCTCGCGGGCATCCTCTCTCCACCGCTTGATCTCCTCCGGGAGTGGCCACCCACCTGCCATCTTGGCCTCTGCGCTGCGCCAATACACCGCCGCCAACACCTCCGCCTCGAGGTCCCACGGCGGCGTACTGGCCAGCAAGCACGCCGCCTCAAACGAGACGGTGTGGTACGCTCGAGCCGCCCTGACGGCCATGACCCGCTGCGGACGTCGCAGCAGGGTCAGGTTTTCAGCGTCTAGGGCGTTCGCCCATATTGGCGCTCCGTAGAGCGCCTTGGAGCGAACCACACCGGCATAAAGGCGGCGGCACCCCACACTCGGCCCTCCCAAATTTGGGAGGAGTCTCCCGAGCACTCCGGCAAAGGCTATGATCTTAGGTGCCAATTGCCGGAAATGCTCCGCGAACCTCCATCTGCCGTCGAGGATGAGGCCTAAATACCTCATCTTCGACTCGACGGCAATGGAGGTTCCGCCCACCACTATCTCCATACCTCGCGGTGGAGATCTCCGAGGTCCGTGGAAGAAGAGGGCCTCGGACTTCTCCAGCGCCACCTCCAGCCCAAGGGTCCTGATCCTGTGGACCACATGGGCTACACCGGCCGTGGCCAAGATGGCCGCCTCCCTATGCGTGCCCCCGCAGGCAGTTACCAGGGTGTCGTCGGCGTAACATACTACACCGACACCGTGTAGGTTCCGCCCGCGGAGCACGTAGTCGTACCCGATGTTCCACAGGAGCGGTCCTAAGACCGAACCCTGTGGAACACCGCACGACATCCGCCTTATTTTCCATTCACTGTCCCGGGCCGGATACATAACGGCCCGGTCGGTGAAATAACTCGCCACGGAGTCCCTCAAATACCGGGGCACATCGTGGTATCTGAGGGACTCCATCACGGTCTCCCAGGGGAGGGTGTTGAAGGCATTTTTAATGTCTAACGACACTGCCAACAACACCCCGCCTTCGGAGACCGCCTCCTCCGCTAACTCACGCACTCTAGCGATAGCGTCCACCGTTGAGCGCCCGTGCCGGAAGCCGAACTGCCAGTCGCTTAGGTTCGGTCCTACCTCCCTCATGTGCTGAGTGAGACGAGCAGCGAGCACACGCTCGAAGAGCTTGCTCGTCTCACTCAGCAGCACGATCGGACGGTAGGCCGACGGGGTATCGGCTGGGCGCCCACTCTTTCTAAGCAGGACCAGCTTTCCGCTTTTCCAGCACTGCGGAAAGTGGCCCCGCGCCAGGCAAGCTGAGAACACGGATCGTATGTGATCTTCAAGCTGCCCGGCCGCCAACACCAGAGCGCGCCCTGGCACGCCGTCCGGTCCGGGTGCCGTGTTTTTTGACCTAAGCCTTAGCACGGCCAGGCCGAACTCGGTCTCCGAGACTCCAGGCACCTCGGTGTCCTCATGGGCTTCCTCCACTCCTGGAGGAGCCATGGGTGGTGGGTGCCATGCCTCCCTGTGAGGGAAGAGAGCTGACACGATTCGCTCTAAGAGCTCCGGCTCCAAGGTTGCCGTGAGAGGAGGGGTCCAGGGACGTAGCTTGCCCGTCACCGCCTTGTAGGGTCTACCCCAAGTGTCGCGGTTGAGGGACTCCAACCACTCTTGCCACGCCGATTCCTTGGCATCTTTAATGGCCGCCTTAAGATCAGAACAGGCGGCCCTGTAGTCGGCGTAGCGGTCCCTCTCGACCTCTTCGTCGCGCACCCTCCTCCGGCGGTAACGGGCGTAACTACGCCGCGTCACAACGCAAGCCCGCCTGAGCTCCCTGAGCCCCGGCCTCCACCAGTACATGCGCCGGGGTGGCGACGACGTCTTGACCCGGGGCATGGAGGCGTCACAGATGCGTGCAAGGGCTTCACCGAGTGCCCCTGCTGCGACGTCTACATCCCCCAGGTCCGAGTCAGCCATCCATGCTTCCACGATGGCCGCCTCCTTCGCCAACTCCGGGTCAATCCCCCTCAGTGACCACCTTGGGCCCTCTCTGGCCCGGGGAGCTGGGGCCTGCCCAGCGGACGCAGAGACGCTAAACCGAATATATCGGTGATCCGATAGCGTCTCTACGTCTACCTCCACCTTCCAATCGAGAACACGGCGTGCCAGGGTAGGCGTTGCGAATGTTAAGTCAACTATTGACCCACCCTGTTGCCGCACGCACGTGTTCTCGATGCCCCTGTTGAGGATGTTGAGGCCTAGGGACGCCGCCCACTCCTCCAACACCTCCCCTCTCACGTCGGTAGCCGGAGAGCCCCACGCCGTTGATTTGGCGTTGAAGTCCCCGGCAACCAACACCGGACTGGGGTGTGCTGTTCCCACCAGAAACCCGACCTCTGCGAGCGTCTGCTCGAAGCTGGCCAGGTTACGGTTCGGAGAACAGTACACCCCAATTACCGCCACGCCACAGCCACCACCCACAACGGCCAGCACGCATCCATGACCCTTCGCTACTTTTTCGAAGGGCAGGGAGCCACCGGCCGCCGGAGCATATATGGCTACCGAGTCCTCCCGATCTCCCACCCAGTTAGTACGGGCGGGGATCATGTAGGGCTCGGTAACCACGGCTATTTGTATCAACCACTCTGCCAGGCTCTGGAGCAATAGATCCTGCGCTCTGGCACAGTGGTTGATATTCGCCTGGAGGCATCGGATGGCCATCTAATTTGTTTCCATCCGATCCTCCACTCGCGCTGGGCGCGAAGATGGTGGCGAGGGGGCATTTACGCCTACACCAGCCTTCTTTTTTCCTCCTCTTTTTGCCAAGTCCGAGCCTTTGCAGCCTCGGACCGGGTGGTCGGCTTTTCTGCCTGTCGCCTCGCACGCCGGGCAGTGCGGCTCAGCTTCGCACTGGGCAGCCTTATGCCCAGGCTTGCCGCACTTGAAACAGACCTCGCTGCGGTCGACTCCAGCCGTGCACTTCACCCCCATATGTCCCGCCTCTAGGCAGCGGTAACAATGCAGGGGCCTGGGCTCCAATATCTTTGCAGACACCGAAACCCAGCCCACTAAAATTCGGCCAGCTGCAACCTTTTTGGCTGCAGCTATAGGGCACTTGAGCCATACTGTGCCCTGCCGGCCGGGTGGCCTCACAACATTCCCCACATGTACGGCCTCTACGGAGCAGCCTCCAGACTTGGCGACGGCCGCCGCCACGTCCTCCTTTGTGGCGGAATCATCCAGCCCAGAGAGGCGTAATGCCACGCACTTCTCCGGGCGGGACACCTTTACAACCTCCGGGCTTAGATGCTCCCTCAGTTTCTTGGCGAGGGAGTCTGCCTTTTCGGTTCCAGTGGCACCGGACACTTCCAGCACCCTGGCTCCTGTTGCGGCTGTGCGGAATCGCAGTGCCTCTATGCCCAGGGCCTGAACATCGATTTTCTCACGCGCTTCAGCAAGCACCTGGGCATACGTGGTCCCCTTCTCTTCGGCCTCCGGCTGCAGCGTAAGCACGATCGCTGCAGTCCGGGGAACCTTAAGTTTCGGCTCCCGTTTCTTAGGAGCCTTTTTCGCTACGGGAGTTGGCCGAGTGGCTTGGGCCATTTGAGCCTCTGGTGCCTTAGCGGCCTTGGTACCCTTTCGTGCTACCACGTTCCATCCTTCGTCCATTGAAACCGGGGCAGGAGGCAACGGATTGGGTACTTTTTTGGCCGCCTTGGTTTTACCCTTTTTTCCCCCAGTCCCGCTGGTGCTTGCTTGGGCAGGAGGGGGGGAAGGCGTGTTAGTTGTCGCTATTGCAGCTGTTACAGCAACATCGTCTGACTCCCTCCTTTTGTCTGCGGCCAGTGGGGGCCTGAGGCGCTTAGCCGGCAGAAGGCGATCCTCTAGCCCCTCTATTCGCGCATTCAGCATGGTCCCACACTGGACCATGACTGAACGCGCAATCTCCTCCATGTTGATGGCTGCGGGAGCGGTAGGCCGCGAGAGGCTCCGAAGCTCCACCATTTCCTTCCGCATAGTAGCGACCTCCGCCATGAGTTTTATATTAGCCGTTTCGAGGCGCGCAATTTCCTCCGTAACCGTGCGGGTCTTCATCTCGGCGAAGGCCCTACGGATGGTTTCAGAGGCGTCGTTAAGTGCTCTCTGAAAAGTCCCCTTTATGTGTTTGGACTTGCAGGAGACGTCGTTGATTGACGAAAGTGCATCTCCTACAAGTCCAGCTAGGTCTGCCGCGGTGATGTCAAAAGCAGCCGGCCCTGCTTTAGACACTTTACGGAAGGTAGCTGCAGCAGCTTTCCTCTTCCGCTCTTCCTTCTCCTCGAATAGTCGCTCCACCTGCAGCATCGCCTCTTCCTCCTGAAGACGCTTCTGCTCTTGTCTGGCTTTGTGCAGACCGACATAGCTGCCGGTCGAAGCCGGACGTCCACGACCTCTTTTCGACGTCCTACCTTTGAGCTGCGCCTCTCCTTCCGCACTTTCCTCACTGGAGGAAACTCCCCTTTTTCGCCAAAGGCGACTTTCCTCCTCTTTTCTCATCATAGTTCTAGGCGATGCACCTCGGGATGAAACAGTCAATAAAGACACGTCTGAATCGACTTCCGACAAGTCACCAGGCGCCGATTCAACCGGCACATTCTCACTTGGAGTAACCTTCGCGGCTTTCGCCGCCACGTACTCCTTATTGGCCAATAACACCTTGTCACTCCCCACGCTCTTGTCTGTGTCCGACTCAGACAGTCGAGTCAGGACAACAAACGGCTGGAGCGTAGCAGGGCAAGGCCCATCGACACACTTCTCTTCATCAGGTTGGCCCTGAGAAGGGCCTTTTTTAAACTTGCCTTTCGCATCGCGAAGAGGCATCGTCCCACCTTTCCCATGTTGGCCTTGAAAAAGGCCGATTTGGCCTTGAGAAAGGCCGGTTTGGCCTTGAAAAAGGCCGGTTTGGCCTTGAGAAAGGCCGGTTTGGCCTTGAAAAAGGCCGGTTTGGCCTTGAGAAAGGCCGGTTTGGCCTTGAAAAAGGCCTAGGCGGTTGTTGTCCCCCCCAGAATACGAGGGACTGACTGCCGAAGCAGCAAGGGATTCCCCGACCTCGATGAGGCCGGTACCCTCCTGGGGTAATATGTTTTTACAATTCGCCATTTTCATTTTTTTTTGTTTGGTCCTATTTAGGTCACAGAGGGTGGACCGACCCCCTGGGCGCCCTTACGACCGAGCTCCCCTCGGCCATACATCCCATAAGCGGGCGCCAAAACCGTAGGATTTGGTGAAAACTATATACATAAAGAAGACAGAAGAAGCAAATATTTACAAAAAAGCCTAAGATTACCGCCAAAGTTCCAAAAAGAACCACGGCGCCTACGCACCCCTATCCCAGAGCCCCCCACCCCCCACCTAAGCACCCCGAAACGCCCACAGATAAAATACATAAATACAAATAGATATATAAATACCTGATAATATAAACTATGTAATATAATAAATACATAAACATACATACATGTGTTCCTCTTGGTCAGGTCTCTCCCTTGAGGCCTTCCGGCATGAGTAACTCTACCGGCGTAGCCCTCAAGATCATAAAGACACGCAAGCCCCACCACGACGACAACGTGGGAACACATCGGTGGGGAACCTAACCTAACCTAACCTAACCTAACCTAACCTAACCTAACCTAACCTAACCTAACCTAACCTAACCTAACCTAACCTAACCTAACCTAACCTAACCTAACCTAACCTAACCTAACCTAACCTAACCTAACCTAACCTAACCTAACCTAACCTAACCTAACCTAACCTAACCTAACCTAACCTAACCTAACCTAACCTTTTTTTTTTTTTTTTTTTTTTTTGTTGCCCAGGAAAATCTTTTATAGATACCACCAGTCCGGGGGGACCGATGGTTATGTGGGATTCCCGCCTTGATAAAGGCAGTGTACCCACTAAAAACCTGGGGTGTTCCGCCCTCGCCGCTTTACAAGGAGGAAGCCACGGTGTCGCAATGCGTCCCGCAACTCCCTCAGCGGGTGCCCGTTAGGGCCCTCCTCGGGAGGGTGTAAAATGCCCTCCCCATATCTCCGCTTAAGGCACCTCGGAACACGTGACGAGGCGCCTTACAGCCCGGGACCCCTCAGGTCAGGAAGCGGATCCCCCGATCCGCAACCCAACAGGTCCCCGTTCAGGGTAGTATGCGGCCGGCATACGCCAGCCGCCTACGGCCCGTTCTCCGTTGGCGGATAGGGGCCGAGAGAGGATCTGCCTCTCGGTCCCTCTCCGCCGTCTCCTTCGTCCGCATCACCTCTTCCGCAAAAGTGGCTACGGCCTCCCAATTCGTCTCACTGTCAGCCATAGCGCTGACTATGGCTGACAGCGAGAGGTCGCCTCCTATCACCGCTGTCATCGCTGCGCGCGACTCCGCCCATTCCGGACACACGGCGCGGGTGTGCTGCGCCGTGTCCTCCGGCGCCCCACAATGGTGGCATTCCATTGTGGGTTCCCGACGTGCCACCCGACACAAATACCTCCCGAAGCAACCATGCCCGGAGAGGATCTGCGTCAGTCGGAACGTCGGTGCGCCATGCCGCCGATCGACCCACTGCTGGAGGCTGGGGCGAAAGGCGGCCACCATTTCCCGGCTAGCAGCCGGGGACTCCAGTCTCTGTGCCCAGTCCAGGAGGAGATCCTCGCGGGCACCCTCTCTCCACCGCCTGATCTCCTCCGGGAGTGGCCACCCTCCTGCCATCTTGGCCTCTGCGCTGCGCCGATACACCGTCGCCAACACCTCCGCCTCGAGGTTCCACGGCGGTGTACCGGCCAGCACGCACGCCGCCTCAAACGAGACGGTGTGGTACGCTCGGGCCGCCCTGACGGCCATGACCCGCTGCGGACGTCGCAGCAGGGTCAGGTTTTCAGCGTCTAGGGCGTCCGCCCATATTGGCGCTCCGTAGAGTGCCTTGGAGCGAACCACACCGGCATAAAGGCGGCGGCACCCCACACTCGGCCCTCCCAAATTCGGGAGGAGTCTCCCGAGCACTCCGGCAAAGGCTACGATCTTGGGCGCCAATTGCCGGAAGTGCTCCGCGAACCTCCATCTGCCGTCGAGGATGAGGCCTAGATACCTCATCTTCGACTCGACGGCAATAGAGGTTCCGCCCACCACAATCTCCATACCCCGCGGTGGAGATCTCCGAGGTCCATGGAAGAAGAGGGCCTCGGACTTCTCCAGCGCCACCTCCAGCCCAAGGGTCCTGATCCTGTGGACCACATGGGCTACACCGGCCGTGGCCAAGATGGCCGCCTCCCTATGCGTGTCCCCGCAGGCAGTTACCAGGGTGTCGTCGGCGTAACACACTACACCGACACCGTGTAGGTTCCGCCCGCGGAGCACGTAGTCGTACCCGATGTTCCACAGGAGCGGTCCTAAGACCGAACCCTGTGGAACACCGCACGACATCCGCCTTACTTTCCATTCACCGTCCCGGGCCGGGTACATAACGGCCCGGTCGGTGAAATAACTCGCCACGGAGTCCCTCAAATACCGGGGCACACCATGGTATCTGAGGGACTCCATCACGGTCTCCCAAGGGAGGGTGTTAAAGGCATTCTTAATGTCCAACGACACTGCCAATAACACCCTGCCTTCGGAGACCGCCTCTTCCGCTAACTCTCGCACCTTCGCTATGGCGTCCACCGTCGAGCGCCCTTGCCGGAAACCAAACTGCCCATCGCTCAGATTCGGTCCTACCTCCCTCATGTGCTGAGTGAGACGAGCAGCGAGCACACGCTCGAAAAGTTTGCTCGTCTCACTCAGCAGCACGATCGGACGGTAGGCCGACGAGGAGTCAGCAGGGCGCCCGCTCTTCCTCAGCAGGACCAACATTCCGCTCTTCCAGCTTTGCGGAAAGTGGCCCCGCGCCAGGCAAGCCGAGAACACCGCTCTAATGTGCTCTTCCAGCTGCCCGGCTGCCAACACCAGGGCTCGTCCCGGCACGCCATCGGGTCCGGGGGCCGTGTTCTTCGCCCGAAGCCTCAACACGGCCAGCCCAAACTCTGCCTCAGACACCTCGGGCACCTCGTCGTCGGATTCCCCCACTCCTAGAGAAGCCATCGGTGGCGGGTGCCACGCCTCTCTGTGGGGAAAGAGCACTGAGACCACCCTCTCCAAGAGCTCTGGCTCTAAGATCGCCGTGAGAGGGGGAGTCCAGGGGCGGAGCTTGCCCGTCACCGCCTTGTAGGGACGACCCCAAGGGTCGCGGTTAAGGGACTCTAACCACTCTTGCCACGCCGACTCCTTGGCATCCTTAATGGCCGCCTTAAGATTGGAACAGGCGGCCCTATAGTCGGCGTAGCGGTCCCTTTCAACCTCCTCGTCGCGCACCCTCCTCCGGCGGTAATGGTCGTAATTACGCCGCGTGACGACGCAAGCCCGCCTGAGCTCCCTGAGCCCCGGACTCCACCAGTATATGCGCCGGGGTGGCACCGACGTCTTGACCCGGGGCATGGAGGCGTCACAGATGCGCGCAAGGGCTTCGCCCAGAGCATCCGCCGCGACGTCAACATCCCCCAGGTCCGAGACAGCCATCCATGCCTCAACGATGGCCGCCTCCTTCGCCAGCTCCTGGTCGATCCCCCTCAGCGACCACCGGGGTCCCTCTCTTGCCGGCGGGGCCGGAGCCCGCCCTACGGACGCAGAGACGCTATACCGAATGTATCTGTGGTCTGATAGCGTCTCTACGTCTACCTCCACCTTCCAGTCGAGAACACGGCGCGCCAAGGTAGGCGTTGCAAACGTGAGGTCAACTATTGACCCACCCTGTTGCCGCACGCACGTGTTCTCGAAGCCCCTATTGAGGATGTTGAGGCCTAGGGACGCCGCCCACTCCTCCAACGCCTCCCCTCTCACGTCGGTAGCCGGAGAGCCCCACGCCGTTGATTTGGCGTTGAAATCTCCGGCAACCAACACCGGACTGGGGTGTGCTGTTCCCACCAGAAACCCGACCTCTGCGAGCGTCTGCTCGAAGCTGGCCAGGTTACGGTTCGGAGAACAGTACACCCCAATTACCGCCACGCCACAGCCACCACCCACAACGGCCAGCACGCATCCATGACCCTTCGCTACTTTTTCGAAGGGCAGGGAGCCACCGGCCGCTGGAGCATATATGGCTACCGAGTCCTCCCGATCTCCCACCCAGTTTGTACGGGCGGGAATCAAGTAGGGCTCGGTAACCACGGCTATTTGTATCAACCACTCTGCCAGGCTCTGGAGCAAGAGATCCTGTGCCCTGGCAGAGTGGTTGATGTTCGCCTGGAGGCATCGGATGGCCATCTAATTAGTTTCCATCCGATCCTCCGCTCGCGCTGGGCGCGAAGATGGTGGCGAGGGGGCCTTTACGCCTACACCAGCCTTCTTTTTCCCTCCACTTTTTGCCGAGCCCGCGCCTTTGCAACCTCGGACCGGGTGGTCGGCATTTCTCCCTACCGCCTCGCACGCCGGGCAGTGCGGCTCAGCTTCGCACTGGACAGCCTTGTGCCCAGGCTTGCCGCACTTAAAGCAGGCCTCGCTGCGGTCGACGCCAGCCGTGCACTTCGCCCCCATATGTCCCGCTTCTAGGCAGCGGTAACAATGCAGGGGCCTGGGCTCCAGTATCTTTGCAGACACCGAAACCCAGCCCACTAAAATCCGGCTAGCTGCAACCTTTTTGGCTGCAGCTATAGGGCACTTAATCCATACTGTGCCCTGCCGGCCCGGAGGTCTGACTATATCTCCGACCTTGACGGCCTCCACGGAGCACCCTCCAGACTCGGCGACGGCCGCCGCCACGTCCTCCTTTGTGGCGGAATCATCCAGCCCGGAGAGGCGCAATTCCACGCACTTCTCCGGGCGGGACACCTTTACTACCTCCGCGCTTAGATGCTCCCTCAGTTTCTTGGCGAGGGAGTCTGCCCTTTCGGCTCCAGTGGCACCGGACACCTCCAGTATCCTGGCACCCGTTGCGGCTGTGCGAAAACGCAATCCATCTATGCCCAGGGCCCGAACGTCGATTTTATCTCGCGCTTCGGACAGCACCTGGGCATATGTTGTCCCTTTCTTTTCGGCCTCCGGCTGCAGCGTTAGCACGATCGCTGCAGTCCGGGGAACCTTCAGTTTTGGCTCCCGTTTCTTAGGAGCCTTTTTCGTCATGGGCGTTGGCCGGATGGCTTGTGCTGGGCTCGCCACTGGGGCCTTTGCGGCCTTTGTGCCCTTGCGGGCCACCACATTCCACCCTTCCTCCATTGTCTCCGGCGCAGGAGGCAACGGACGGGGTGCCTTCGTGGCCGCCTTGTTTTTAGCCTTTTTTGCCCCAGTCCCACTTGTGCTGGCTTGTGCAAGAGGGGGGGAAGGCATGCGAGTGGTCACAACTGCGGCTGTAACAGCAGCATCGACTGACTCCCTCCTTTTATCTGCGGCCAATGGGGGTCTGAGACGCTTAGCCGGCAGCAGGCGCTCCTCAAGACCCTCTATACGTGCATTCAGCATGGTCCCACACTGGACCATTACTGAACGCGCGATTTCCTCCACGTTTATTGGAGCGGAAGCAGGGGGGCGCGATATATTGCGAAGCTCCGTTATTTCAGTCCTCATGGTAGCGACATCCGCCATAAGCTTCGCATTTGCCGCTTCGAGGCGAGTGATCTCCTCCGTCACCGTTCGGGTCCTAATTTCGGAGAAAGCCTTTCGGATGGTATCAGAGGCCTCATTTAGAGCCCTCTGAAAGGTCCCCTTAATATGTTTTGACTTGCAGGAGACGTCCTTGATCGTCGACAGGGCATCTCC
The DNA here is from genome assembly GCA_963082625.1 of Pasiphila rectangulata. Taxonomy (NCBI): domain Eukaryota; kingdom Metazoa; phylum Arthropoda; class Insecta; order Lepidoptera; family Geometridae; genus Pasiphila; species Pasiphila rectangulata. The sequence goes on along the minus strand of OY720251.1, from coordinate 19,556,062 downwards.
GACAAGTCCCGCTAGATCCGCCGCAGCAATATCGAAGGCAGCTGGTCCTGCTGCTGCCACTTTGCGAAAGGTAGCAGCAGCGGCTTTTCTTTTTCGCTCCTCCTTCTCCTCAAACTCTTTCTCCACCTGTAGCATCGCCTCTTCCTCCTCGAGACGCCTCCGCTCGAGTCTGGCTTTGAACAGTCCTACATGGGTGCCAGTCGTAGGCGGACGTCCGCGACCTCTCTTGGATGTTCTGCCTTGGTGCGATGGCTCCCCGTCTGCACTATCTTCACTTGAGGAAACACCCCTTTTCCGCCAGAGGCGGCTTTCCTCCTCTTTCCTCCTCTTAGCTCCGGGCGATGAAGCCCGGGATGACACCGTCAATAATGAGACGTCTGAATCGTCGGAGCAGTGACCAGACACTGGTTCGTTCGCCACTTTTACGCTAGGAGTAGCCTTCGCGGATTTCGCCGCCGCGTACTCCTTTTTTCCCAATGACACCACACTACCTACGCTCCTGTCTGTGTCTGACTCAGATAGGCGAGTCAGGACAACAAACGGCTGGAGTGTAGCAGAGCAAGGCCCATCGACACACCTCTCTTCATCAGGTTGGCCCTGAGAAGGGCCTTTGGGGTGGCCCTGAGAAGGGCCTTTGGGGTGGCCCTGAGAAGGGCCTTTGGGGCCCTGAGAAGTTTCCTCCTCGGAGCCAGGAGTTTTTTTTGAATTTGATGAATACATAAAAAAGTCCCACGAGTACCGGGGAAAAGGTACGACCCGAACAGTGCCCACGTGTATCCGGGAAGGGTAGGTGAACCATACCCAGGCGCGACGCCTAGGTGCAGTAGCGACTGACTTTTCCGGCCAGCCATCCTCGTTGGAGAATAGACCTCATGCTGCACCGCCACTTGTCCTTCGGGATTATTTTATAGAGGTTTACTCCTCGCGGCCCGGGCAATGAAGCCAAAGCCATCGGTCCCAACTCGCGTTACGAGACATGACCGCGACGCTTGTCAGGGTTCCGATCTACGACGCTGGCATGAAAGATATAATCTTCCAAAGCCTGCCCGGTGGTAGTGTAAGTACACACCGGGCACGTCCCGTGCTCCGCCAACTGTACTCAGAGAGCAAGAAGGCGAGCCCACCTCAGTTCATAAATATAATACATAAATAAGTTACATAAATAAACGTAATATATAAACTTTAAATATAAATATATAAATACAAATAGATACATAAATACATGATAAAATAAACTATGTAATATAATAAATACATAAACATATATACATGTGTTCCTCTTGGTCAGGTCTCTCCCTTGAGGCCTTCCGGCATGAGTAACTCTACCGGCGTAGCCCTCAAGATCATAAAGACACGCAAGCCCCACCACGACGACAACGTGGGAACACATCGGTGGGGAACCTAACCTAACCTAACCTAACCTAACCTAACCTAACCTAACCTAACCTAACCTAACCTAACCTTTTTTTTTTTTTTTTTTTTTTTTTTGTTGCCCAGGAAAATCTTTTATAGATACCACCAGTCCGGGGGGACCGATGGTTATGTGGGATTCCCGCCTTGATAAAGGCAGTGTACCCACTAAAAACCTGGGGTGTTCCGCCCTCGCCGCTTTACAAGGAGGAAGCCACGGTGTCGCAATGCGTCCCGCAACTCCCTCAGCGGGTGCCCGTGAAGGCCCTCCTCGGGAGGGTGTAAAGTGCCCTCCCCGTATCTCCGCTTAAGGCACCTCGGAACACGTGACGAGGCGCCTTACAGCACGGGACCCCTCAGGTCAGGAAGCGGATCCCCCGATCCGCAACCCAACAGGTCCCCGTTCAGGGCAGTATGCGGCCGGCATACGCCAGCCGCCTACGGCCCGTTCTCCGTTGGCGGATAGGAGCCGAGAGAGGATCTGCCTCTCGGTTCCTTTCCGCCGTCTCCTTCGACCGCATCACTTCCTCTGCAAAAGCGGCTACGGCCTCCCATTTCGTCTCGCTGTCAGCCATAGCGTTGACTATGGCTGAGAGCGAGAGGTCAGGTCCTATCGCCGCCGCCATCACTGCGCGCGGCTCCGCCCACTCTGGGCACTCGGCGCGGGTGTGCTGCGCCGTGTCCTCCGGCGCCCCACAATGGTGGCATTCCATTGTGGGTTCCCGACGTGCCACCCGACACAGATACCTTCCGAAGCAACCATGCCCGGAGAGGATCTGCGTCAGACGGAACGTCGGTGCGCCATGACGCCGATCGACCCACTGCTGGAGGCCGGGGCGAAAGGCGGCCACCATTTCCCGGCTAGCAGCCGGGGACTCCAATCGGCGTGCCCAGTCCACGAGGAGATCCTCGCGGGCATCCTCTCCCCACCGCTTGATCTCCTCCGGGAGTGGCCACTCTCCTGCCATCTTGGCCTCTGCGCTGCGCCAATACACCGCCGCCAACACCTCCGCCTCGAGGTCCCACGGCGGCGTACCGGCCAGCACGCACGCCGCCTCAAACGAGACGGTGTGGTACGCTCGGGCCGCCCTGACGGCCATGACCCGCTGCGGACGTCGCAGCAGGGTCCGGTTTTCGGCGTCTAGGGCGTCCGTCCATATTGGCGCTCCGTAGAGTGCCTTGGAGCGAACCACACCGGCATAAAGGCGGCGGCACGCCACACTCGGCCCTCCCAAGTTCGGGAGGAGTCTCCCGAGCACTCCGGCAAAGGCTATGATCTTGGGCGCCAATTGCCGGAAGTGCTCCGCGAACCTCCATCTGCCGTCGAGGATGAGGCCTAGATACCTCATCTTCGACTCGACGGCAATGGAGGTTCCGCCCACCACTATCTCCATACCCCGCGGTGGAGATCTCCGAGGTCCGTGGAAGAAGAGGGCCTCGGACTTCTCCAGCGCCACCTCCAGCCCAAGGGTCCTGATCCTGTGGACCACATGGGCTACACCGGCCGTGGCCAAGATGGCCGCCTCCCTATGCGTGCCCCCGCAGGCAGTTACCAGGGTGTCGTCGGCGTAACATACTACACCGACACCGTGTAGGTTCCGCCCGCGGAGCACGTAGTCGTACCCGATGTTCCACAGGAGCGGTCCTAAGACCGAACCCTGTGGAACACCGCACGACATCCGCCTTATCTTCCATTCACCGTCCCGGGCCGGGTACATAACGGCCCGGTCGGTGAAATAACTCGCCACGGAGTCCCTCAAATACCGGGGCACACCATGGTATCTGAGGGACTCCATCACGGTCTCCCAAGGGAGGGTGTTAAAGGCATTTTTAATGTCTAACGACACTGCCAACAACACCCCGCCTTCGGAGACCGCCTCCTCCGCTAACTCACGCACTCTAGCGATAGCGTCCATCGTTGAGCGCCCGTGCCGGAAGCCGAACTGCCAGTCGCTTAGGTTCGGTCCTACCTCCCTCATGTGCTGAGTGAGACGAGCAGCGAGCACACGCTCGAAGAGCTTGCTTGTCTCACTCAGCAGCACGATCGGACGGTAGGCCGACGGGGTATCGGCTGGGCGCCCACTCTTTCTAAGCAGGACCAGCTTTCCGCTTTTCCAGCACTGCGGAAAGTGGCCCCGCGCCAGGCAAGCTGAGAACACGGATCGTATGTGATCTTCAAGCTGCCCGGCCGCCAACACCAGAGCGCGCCCTGGCACGCCGTCCGGTCCGGGTGCCGTGTTTTTTGACCTAAGCCTTAGCACGGCCAGGCCGAACTCGGTCTCCGAGACTCCAGGCACCTCGGTGTCCTCATGGGCTTCCTCCACTCCTGGAGGAGCCATGGGTGGTGGGTGCCATGCCTCCCTGTGAGGGAAGAGAGCTGACACGATTCGCTCTAAGAGCTCCGGCTCCAAGGTCGCCGTGAGAGGAGGGGTCCAGGGACGTAGCTTGCCCGTCACCGCCTTGTAGGGTCTACCCCAAGGGTCGCGGTTGAGGGACTTCAACCACTCTTGCCACGCCGATTCCTTGGCATCTTTAATGGCCGCCTTAAGATCAGAACAGGCGGCCCTGTAGTCGGCGTAGCGGTCCCTCTCGACCTCTTCGTCGCGCACCCTCCTCCGGCGGTAATGGGCGTAACTACGCCGCGTCACAACGCAAGCCCGCCTGAGCTCCCTGAGCCCCGGCCTCCACCAGTACATGCGCCGGGGTGGCGACGACGTCTTGACCCGGGGCATGGAGGCGTCACAGATGCGTGCAAGGGCTTCACCGAGTGCCCCTGCTGCGACGTCTACATCCCCCAGGTCCGAGTCAGCCATCCATGCTTCCACGATGGCCGCCTCCTTCGCCAACTCCGGGTCAATCCCCCTCAGTGACCACCTTGGGCCCTCTCTGGCCCGGGGAGCTCGGGCCTCCCCAGCGGACGCAGAGACGCTAAACCGAATATATCGGTGATCCGATAGCGTCTCTACGTCTACCTCCACCTTCCAATCGAGAACACGGCGCGCCAGGGAAGGCGTTGCGAATGTTAGGTCAACTATTGACCCACCCTGTTGCCGCACGCACGTGTTCTCGATGCCCCTGTTGAGGATGTTGAGGCCTAGGGACGCCGCCCACTCCTCCAACACCTCCCCTCTCACGTCGGTAGCCGGAGAGCCCCACGCCGTTGATTTGGCGTTGAAGTCCCCGGCAACCAACACCGGACTGGGGTGTGCTGTTCCCACCAGAAACCCGACCTCTGCGAGCGTCTGCTCGAAGCTGGCCAGGTTACGGTTCGGAGAACAGTACACCCCAATTACCGCCACGCCACAGCCACCACCCACAACGGCCAGCACGCATCCATGACCCTTCGCTACTTTTTCGAAGGGCAGGGAGCCACCGGCCGCCGGAGCATATATGGCTACCGAGTCCTCCCGATCTCCCACCCAGCTAGTACGGGCGGGGATCATGTAGGGCTCGGTAACCACGGCTATTTGTATCAACCACTCTGCCAGGCTCTGGAGCAATAGATCCTGCGCTCTGGCACAGTGGTTGATATTCGCCTGGAGGCATCGGATGGCCATCTAATTTGTTTCCATCCGATCCTCCACTCGCGCTGGGCGCGAAGATGGTGGCGAGGGGGCATTTACGCCTACACCAGCCTTCTTTTTTCCTCCTCTTTTTGCAAAGTCCGAGCCTTTGCAGCCTCGGACCGGGTGGTCGGCTTTTCTGCCTGTCGCCTCGCACGCCGGGCAGTGCGGCTCAGCTTCGCACTGGGCAGCCTTATGCCCAGGCTTGCCGCACTTGAAACAGACCTCGCTGCGGTCGACTCCAGCCGTGCACTTCACCCCCATATGTCAAATTCAAATTCAAATTCAAAAAATACTTTATTCAGTGCGGCCGCATGGACCTTATTGACGCGTCACAACTTACAAAATAAAACAACACAAATAAATAGAATAAAGCACATAATTGAACCTGTTCACTTCAGATGACACGCGAGTTAGGAAAAGAAGTGAACAGAAGAACCTAACTCGGTCGTTATAGTCATCATTTAACAATTTGATTTTGTCTTATGCTACGTTTGACGGAGTTGGAGCAGATTCCGTCCCAAGTTGTTTTGTCCTCTAGGTAATCAGATATTTTATAATAAGCTTTATCGCACAGATTGCGTTTAATAATGTCCCGCCTCTAGGCAGCGGTAACAATGCAGGGGCCTGGGCTCCAATATCTTTGCAGACACCGAAACCCAGCCCACTAAAATTCGGCCAGCTGCAACCTTTTTGGCTGCAGCTATAGGGCACTTGAGCCATACTGTGCCCTGCCGGCCGGGTGGCCTCACAACATTCCCCACATGTACGGCCTCTACGGAGCAGCCTCCAGACTTGGCGACGGCCGCCGCCACGTCCTCCTTTGTGGCGGAATCATCCAGCCCAGAGAGGCGTAATGCCACGCACTTCTCCGGGCGGGACACCTTTACAACCTCCGGGCTTAGATGCTCCCTCAGTTTCTTGGCGAGGGAGTCTGCCTTTTCGGTTCCAGTGGCACCGGACACTTCCAGCACCCTGGCTCCTGTTGCGGCTGTGCGGAATCGCAGTCCCTCTATGCCCAGGGCCTGAACATCGATTTTCTCACGCGCTTCAGCAAGCACCTGGGCATACGTGGTCCCCTTCTCTTCGGCCTCCGGCTGCAGCGTAAGCACGATCGCTGCAGTCCGGGGAACCTTAAGTTTCGGCTCCCGTTTCTTAGGAGCCTTTTTCGCTACGGGAGTTGGCCGACTGGCTTGGGCCATTTGAGCCTCTGGTGCCTTAGCGGCCTTGGTACCCTTTCGTGCTACCACGTTCCATCCTTCGTCCATTGAAACCGGGGCAGGAGGCAACGGATTGGGTACTTTTTTGGCCGCCTTGGTTTTACCCTTTTTTCCCTCAGTCCCGCTGGTGCTTGCTTGGGCAGGAGGGGGGGAAGGCGTGTAAGTTGTCGCTATTGCAGCTGTTACAGCAACATCGTCTGACTCCCTCCTTTTGTCTGCGGCCAGTGGGGGCCTGAGGCGCTTAGCCGGCAGAAGGCGATCCTCTAGCCCCTCTATTCGCGCATTCAGCATGGTCCCACACTGGACCATGACTGAACGCGCAATCTCCTCCATGTTAATGGCTGCGGGAGCGGTAGGCCGCGAGAGGCTCCGAAGCTCCACCATTTCCTTCCGCATAGTAGCGACCTCCGCCATGAGTTTTATATTAGCCGTTTCGAGGCGCGCAATTTCCTCCGTAACCGTGCGGGTCTTCATCTCGGCGAAGGCCCTACGGATAGTTTCAGAGGCGTCGTTAAGTGCTCTCTGAAAAGTCCCCTTTATGTGTTTGGACTTGCAGGAGACGTCGTTGATTGACGAAAGTGCATCTCCTACAAGTCCAGCTAGGTCTGCCGCGGTGATGTCAAAAGCAGCCGGCCCTGCTTTAGACACTTTACGGAAGGTAGCTGCAGCAGCTTTCCTCTTCCGCTCTTCCTTCTCCTCGAATAGTCGCTCCACCTGCAGCATCACCTCTTCCTCCTGAAGACGCTTCTGCTCTTGTCTGGCTTTGTGCAGACCGACATAGCTGCCGGTCGAAGCCGGACGTCCACGACCTCTTTTCGACGTCCTACCTTTGAGCTGCGCCTCTCCTTCCGCACTTTCCTCACTGGAGGAAACTCCCCTTTTTCGCCAAAGGCGACTTTCCTCCTCTTTTCTCATCATAGTTCCAGGCGATGCACCTCGAGATGAAACAGTCAATAAAGACACGTCTGAATCGACTTCCGACAAGTCACCAGGCGCCGATTCAACCGGCACATTCTCACTTGGAGTAACCTTCGCGGCTTTCGCCGCCACGTACTCCTTATTGGCCAATAACACCTTGTCACTCCCCACGCTCTTGTCTGTGTCCGACTCAGACAGTCGAGTCAGGACAACAAACGGCTGGAGCGTAGCAGGGCAAGGCCCATCGACACACCTCTCGTCATCAGGTTGGCCCTGAGAAGGGCCTTTTTTAAACTTGCCTTTCGCATCGCGAAGAGGCATCGTCCCACCTTTCCCATGTTGGCCTTGAAAAAGGCCGATTTGGCCTTGAGAAAGGCCGGTTTGGCCTTGAGAAAGGCCGGTTTGGCCTTGAAAAAGGCCGGTTTGGCCTTGAGAAAGGCCGGTTTGGCCTTGAAAAAGGCCTAGGCGGTTGTGGTCCCCCCCAGAATACGAGGGACTGACTGCCGAAGCAGCAAGGGATTCCCCGACCTCGATGAGGCCGGTACCCTCCTGGGGTAATATGTTTTTACAATTCGCCATTTTCATTTTTTTTTGTTTGGTCCTATTTGGGTTACAGAGGGTGGACCGACCCCCTGGGCGCCCTTACGACCGAGCTCCCCTCGGCCATACATCCCATAAGCGGGCGCCAAAACCGTAGGATTTGGTGAAAACTATATACATAAAGAAGACAGAAGAAGCAAATATTTACAAAAAAGCCTAAGATTACCGCCGAAGTTCCAAAAAGAACCACGGCGCCTACGCACCCCTATCCCAGAGCCCCCCACCCCCCACCTAAGCACCCCGAAACGCCCACAGATAAAATACATAAATACAAATAGATACATAAATACCTGATAATATAAACTATGTAATATAATAAATACATAAACATACATACATGTGTTCCTCTTGGTCAGGTCTCTCCCTTGAGGCCTTCCGGCATGAGTAACTCTACCGGCGTAGCCCTCAAGATCATAGAGACACGCAAGCCCCACCACGACGACAACGTGGGAACACATCGGTGGGGCAACCTAACCTAACCTAACCTAACCTAACCTAACCTAACCTAACCTAACCTAACCTAACCTAAATTTAATTTGGTGGAAAATTATTAATTAATTATTAATGAATAATTAATTGTTAATTTGTAATTTTATTTGATTTACTTTAACTTGAATTTTAATTTGGTGGAAATTTATTTATTGATTAATTGATTGTTAATTTGTAATTATTTATTGATTTGGGTTTGTTTTTAAATTATTGAAAAATTTATTTAACTGATTATATTTTATCTGATTAATTGTTATTTTGAGTAGATTGATTGTTGAGGTTTTCCTAGACTACGAGATAACCACCATTCCTCTCCGCTTGAGGGTAAATTTGGTAATTTGGTGATTGTTGGCTGGCTCTGGGGCTCGACATCGGATTGCTTTAATTTTGTTGGAAATTAAAGTTTAATTCTGCCGCTTTGATTTCTGAGAGGTTAAGGGATTGCTGGGCTTTGCGTACTTAAAAATCAGTTATCCGGATCCATACGGACATACTAGCTAGAGCCTAATTAACATAGTAAGCAGAGCATCATGTCTTCCAAGCCGCCCTCAAGATCCGGAAATCCGAAACCGTCGAAATCAGCAGCGACAGCCTCAACGTCTGCAGCTAAACCGGTAAAGTCCCTCAGGAAGAAGGTTATTTCAAAGTTGATGTCGCAAAAATCGAACCCTACCGCCCAATCGCCTGACCACTCTCAGCAGCAGCTCGCGTCCCCTGTGTCGGACCCATCACCATCACTCCAGAAAGAAGGGAGCGAAACCGGGCAACCGGATGTCGAAAATGCCTCCCCGGCACCTTCGTCGATCCTCGATGTTGAAAGCCTGGATACACTGGAGATGGTGGATAAGCTGCTGGAAGAGGTCGATATCTTGCGCCCCGATACCCCGAATACTATCACTGATGATCCTGAGTCGTCAATTGTATCCTCAATACTAGAGAACGCGGAAAGACGTATCAGCGTTCTTTATACCACGCCAAAAAGGAACACCAGAGTGGAAACCGACTCAGCATGCAAACAGGCCAACGACCACCTCTTAAAGGGAAAGGCAGCACTCGAAGCAGCAGGGAACATGAAAAAAGAGTGCAAGATTGTTGCCCTGGAGTGTCTGCACTTTCTCTACGAGACGGTATTGTCGTTGTCTGAGTCGAGGTCGAGGCACAAAACCAACCTCGAAAAAGAGCGTACGCGACACGCGATGGAATTGATCCGCGTTGAAAGGGCCCACACAAAAGAGCTTAAAAAGGTGTTGGAGCAATTTGGCTCTGAACTTGGCCTTGCCCGGACAGACATATCTGGGACCCTGGAGGAGGCAAAGGCGATCCGGCTTTGGCTGAATTACGAGACGACCTTACCATTCCAGGGAATCGGAGAGATTGGGCAGGCCGTCAAGGAGCTAAATAAGAGTGTCCGCCACGGGAGCGTGGGTGCTGGGGGAAGTAGCCACGTCGACGCCTCGAGATGGGACTCGGTCACCACCGAAATGACCAAACTGGTGACAAATACGGGAAACTTGTCATCCCAATTAGACACGCTCCGAAGAACAGTTGACAGCCTCCTTGAAAAGGCCTCCAAGCAGCAGGAACCGCACGTCCAAGAACAACACAGTCCGGTGCTATCCATAGACAAGAGCGATATTTGCCTGGCAGTAAGGCAGGCAATGGCTGACTCTGTGGATAGATACCAGGAACTTGGACAGATTGCGGAACTTTGTGGCGATACTCAGGCGGTGGTCCAGTCGATTTCCAAAGAGATCGGGGAGATTAGACTGTCTTCGGGGTCTGGTGAGGAAACGGCAGCGTTGTCCTCTAAGATCGATGACTTAAAACGCGGTCTCTCCGAGCTTAAGGAAACCGCGCTGGAAACCACAGGCCCCATTAGGACGGCAGTAGAAAGTTTGAGGAGCGCAGTTGCATCCCAGGACTCAGGGCTCATCATAAAACACCTAGATGACGCCTTGAACAGGCAAAGAGAGACGATTGAGAGGGTCACATATGCGAGCGTTGTGGCTGGTCAACCAAGGCGGCACACCCCTGATCAAACCACTTTACACTCCGTAGTGGTCACTTCTAAAGTGGAAACCGAGACATCAGAGCAGGTTCTAGATAAGATAAGAAAGGCTGTTAATGCGAGGGAAGGAGGAGTCAAAGTCGATAAAATAAGAAAAGCAAAGGACAGGAAGGTAATAGTGGGGTGCAGAACAGAAGACGAGAGGCATAATATCAAAGAAAGACTGAAGAAAGCTGGAGATAGTCTAAATGTTGAGGATATAAAAAACAAAGACCCTCTTTTGGTTCTGAAGGATGTCTTGAACTACAACACAGACGAAGACGTCCTGACCTCCATTAGAAACCAAAACGGAAACCTATTCCGAGGCCTCGACAAAAAGGACGACAGCATAGAGATCAGATACAGGAAGAGAACACGAAACCCCCACATAGACCACATCATTGTACGACTTTCCCCAAAGCTTTGGAACCGCATGCTGGACGCTGGAGAGTTACACATAGACTTACAGAGAATAAGAGTGGCTGACCAGTCACCACTCGTTCAGTGTTCCTTGTGTCTCGGATATGGGCACAGCAGGCGGTTTTGCAAGGAATCTACTGAGAAGTGCAGCCACTGCGGAGGACCACACATAAAATCTAAGTGTGCACAATGGCTCGAGGGTTCAACGCCAACATGCTGTAACTGTTTGCAAGCAAAACTAAGTGCAGTAGGCCACAATGCGTTCAGCCAGGAGTGTACAATAAGAAGAAAGTGGGACTCGCTTGCAAGGGCGAACATTGCCTATTGCTAAGGATGTCACGGGCACCCAAACAAGACAACAACAACTTTTGGTAATGCAGGCGAACCTCCAAAAGAAACAACTAGCGACCAACGAGCTGATGCTTCAGGCCAGCGAAAGAAAAACAGCTTTTGCAATGCTCCAGGAGCCATATGTGGGTGGGGCAAAGTGTTTGAAGCAGTATCGTGGTGCAAGAGTTTTCCAGAACACCAATCCCGGTGACGGAATAGTAAAAGCCGCAATAGTGGTGTATGATGAAGATATTGATGTTGTACAATGTCCGCATCTCACCACTAATAACATCGTCGTGGTAAAGATCTGTACTGCCGCCTGGGAAACTTTTGTAGCTTCATTCTACTTTGAGCCAGACCAGCCCATAGAGCCATACCTGGAGCACATTAAGAAGGTCAGCCAAGAAATTGGATCAAAAAAGCTCATACTTGGAGGTGACGCCAACGCAAAGAACCTTTGGTGGGGCAGCAACAAAGTGGACCACAGAGGAGAGGACTTCGCTGGAACATTGGAGGAGATTGGCTTACAGGTGCTAAACGAGGGGAACACCCCAACATTTGACACCGTAAGGGGAAACCGGACCTTCACCAGCCACGTAGACGTCACGGCGTGCACAGTTGACCTCCTAGACTTTGTGGAAGGGTGGATTGTGGAGGAGGACCTGACGAGCTCGGACCACAATGGTATAACTTTTAAACTGAACCTACAAAGATCAAAAGGAACTGCAATAAAAAGGACAACACGGTTATATAACACAAAAAAAGCAAATTGGAATCTTTTCCATGACAAAATGGCACAACTCAATCTAGAAAGTAATATAAACAAGGAAGAAATTGATAAAATAAGCAACGCAGCAAAACTGGAACAAACCATAATTAAATTAACAGAAAATTTAACATACACATGCAGAGATACCATAAAAAAAAAGAAAACAAAAGAAAAACTTACCTTACCATGGTGGTCCGACGAGCTCGCGGCCCTCAAAAAGGAATTCACCACCAAGAAACGGAGAGTCAGATGTGCAGCGCCAGTCCGGAGGCAGATGGTCGTGGAGGAGTACCTGGAAGCAAAGGGTAGGTATGAAAATGCAGCCAAAGATGCTCAGACTGCTAGTTGGAAGGAGTTTTGCGGAAAACAGGATAGGGAGGGGGTCTGGGAGGGTATATACAGGGTTATAGGAAGGACAAAAACAAGACAAGAAGATACTCTGTTAGCTAGGGAAGGGATCGTGACTGACCCTAAAGGATCGGCGAAACTTCTTGCAGATACCTTTTACCCTGAAGACTCAGAGGCCACAGACAACGCAGGCCACCGGGATACCAGGGAAGCTGCAAACCGGGTAAACGATCGGAGACAAAACGAGCAAAACGACCCACCGTTTACACTAGAGGAACTGCGTGCCTCGGTGGATAGCTTCAATCCCAAAAAGGCCCCGGGATCGGACGGCTTCACAGCCGATATATGTGCCCACATGATTAAGCAGGACCCCGAGACTTTCCTAGCACTCACCAACAAATGCCTGGCTCTCTCATACTTCCCAATCACCTGGAAGGAGGCCACTGTTGTGGCACTGAGGAAGCCAGGTAAAGATGATTACACGCAAGCAAAATCTTATAGGCCGATTGGTCTGTTGCCGGTGCTAGGAAAGATTCTCGAAAAAATGGTAGTTAGACGCATTCAGTGGCATGTCGTTCCCACACTTAGTCCTCGCCAGTACGGATTCATGCCGAAAAAAAGCACGGAAGACGCCCTCTATGACCTGATGAAACACATACGCGGTAAGCTTAAGGAGAAAAAGCTCGTTACCATGATTTCACTGGACATAGAGGGTGCCTTTGACGGTGCGTGGTGGCCGGCGATCCGAACAAGACTGGCGGAGACTGGGTGTCCTGTGAATATCCGGCGGATCCTCGACAGTTACCTTAAAGACAGAACGGTCAGATTAAGGTACGCCGGTGAGGAGCACATAAAAGCCACCAACAAAGGATGCGTCCAGGGCTCCATTGGGGGTCCTATCTTGTGGAACATACTCTTGGATTCGCTACTGAGGGGACTAACTGACCGCGGAGACTTTTGCCAAGCTTTTGCAGATGATGTGGTGCTGGTTTTTGATGCTCACACAGGTCTGGAGGTGTCACAGCAGGCAAATGCAGCACTCGCCTATGTTCGGGATTGGGGCGTTAAAAATAAACTTACATTCGCACCGCAAAAAACCAACGCGATGGTAATAACGAAGAAATTGAAATACGACAACCCAATCCTGAACATGGGGGGGGTTAACATTGAGCTGAAGGATGAAATAAAGATCCTGGGGCTCACAATAGACAACAAGCTAACGTTCAATGCCCACACCGCTAACGTGTGCAGGAAGGCATTGAACATCTACAAGCAGTTGTCTAGGGCCGCCAGGATCAGTTGGGGACTTCACCCCGAAGTCATCCGAATTATTTACACCGCCACGGTAGAGCCTGTCATTATGTACGCCGCTAGTGTCTGGGCACCAGCTACCAAAAAACTTGGCACACAAAGAAAACTGAACGCGGTCCAGCGAGGGTTTGCCCAGAAGCTGACTAGAGCGTACCGCACTGTCTCCCTGAACTCGGCACTGGTGCTGGCTGGGGTACTCCCTCTTGACCTCCGAATACAGGAGGCAGCCGCCCTGTACGAGGCAAGGAGGGGGGTACCACGGCCAGCGCTAGGAGATCGGGAGGTGGAGCGGCTCACACCCTACGCTCAAATGAAGCATCCAGCCGACCATAGGAGCATTACATTTATAAGCTTGGCAGACCAAGATCAGGTAGACCTGCACACCAACTACGACGTTAAAATCTACACGGACGGCAGCAAACTTGAGGGCGAGGTCGGCGCAGCTTTATCCGTATGGAAAGGTAATGCCGAAACCAAAACCCTGAAGTTAAAGCTGTCGTCCCACTGTACGGTCTACCAAGCCGAACTCTTTGCCCTATGGAAGGCCACTGGGGAAATCTTAAGGCGCTCAGAGAACACTTTTGGCATATACAGTGACTCTAGATCGGCACTGGAATCCATAATAAGCCCAACTGCCCTACATCCTCTCGTCGTGAAGGCTCGTGCCAACATTGACACGAGCAGACTCCAGAACAAGGAAGTTTCCTTGTTCTGGATAAAAGCTCATGCAGGATTGGAGGGTAATGAGAGAGCGGACGAGTTGGCAAAGGCAGCCGCGCTGAACAGGAAAAAACGGCCCGATTACGACCTGTGTCCGATCTCATTCGTCAAGCGACAGATCCGCTCGGAGTCGTTGGAGGAATGGAATCAGAGGTACAGGTCAGGAGCAACGGCAAGAGTAACAAAACTCTTTTTTCCGGACGCATTAACAGCTTACAAAATTGTACGCAATTTCGAACCCACCAGCCTTATGACGCAAGCCATGACCGGGCATGGTGGGCTCTCCGAATACTTGTATAGGTTCAAGTGTAAGGAGAGCCCATCATGCATTTGCGATCCCGGTAAAGACGAAACAATAGAACACGTGCTCTTCGACTGCCCGGTTTTTTCAGTCAAAAGACTAAATGCGGAAATGGAATTGGGGTGCAGGCTGGAGTCAAAGTGCTTGAGCGAACTTATGTCTGATCGCTCTACAAGAAACATACTGATGTCATTTTGCACAGACGTGCTTAAGGCAGTAGTTTTAAGGAATAAAACATAATTTTACAACTACACGAGACATGGTTATATTTTAGTGGTGAGTTTGTAAAAAGTGGTAATTATTAAAATCTAATATAAAACAATTTTGTCAATATAATTATATTAAAAAATTTAAATTCTGGACTAGGAACAATAATTGGGAGATAAAATAGAATTATATTTTGAATAATTGCGTTGATTTGTTATAATTACCATCGAAATGTTTATAATTAAATAATGTATTGAATGATTTAACAATGTATGTACCTTGATAAAATAATTTATAATGATGTAAAATGGAAGATTATGAAAAATTGTATTAATTAAATGTATATTATAAAGCAATTGTATAATATATGTAAATATATTGGATAACTGTAATGCTATAATTAGGAATAACAATTAGGAAATAATATAGAATGATATACATATAATGAAAAATTATGTTGTCGTTATAATATCACTGAAAAGTTTGTAATGATATAATGAAGTGAATGATTTTATGCACGTACCGTAAATTATAATGATGTAATCATGTAAAATGGAAGATTATGAAAAGTTGTATTAATTAAATGTATATTATAAAGCAATTGTATAATGTATATGAATATATTGGATAATTGTAATGCTATAATTAGGAATAATAATTAGGAAATAATATAGAATGATATATTATGAAAAATTATGTTGTCGTCATAATATCACTGAAAAGTTTGTAATAAAATAATGAGGTGAATGATTTTAATAATATATGTATGTACGTACCGTAAATTATAATGATGTAATCATGTAAAATAAAAGATTATAAAAAGTTGTAAATTTAATAAACTCTATATTATAATATTTATGTTATAGTTATAATGTTATTTATATGTTTGTAATAACATTATGAACTAAATAATTTTAATGATGTATGTATTAATTGAAGTAATAATAATAAAGATAATAATAGTCTCTGGCCTTGCCAGAGGTGTAATGTTATACCCCACCCCACTTAGACAACCTAACCTAACCTAACCTAACCTAACCTAACCTAACCTAACCTAACCTAACCTAACCTAACCTAACCTAACCTAACCTAACCTAACCTAACCTAACCTAACCTAACCTAACCTAACCTAACCTAACCTAACCTAACCTAACCTAACCTAACCTAACCTAACCTAACCTAACCTAACCTTTTTTTTTTTTTTTTTTTTTTTTTTTTTTTTTTTTTTTTTTTTTTTTTTTTTTTTTTTTTTTTTGTTGCCCAGGAAAATCTTTTATAGATACCACCAGTCCGGGGGGACCGATGGTTATGTGGGATTCCCGCCTTGATAAAGGCAGTGTACCCACTAAAAACCTGGGGTGTTCCGCCCTCGCCGCTTTACAAGGAGGAAGCCACGGTGTCGCAATGCGTCCCGCAACTCCCTCAGCGGGTGCCCGTGAGGGCCCTCCTCGGGAGGGTGTAAAATGCCCTCCCCATATCTCCGCTTAAGGCACCTCGGAACACGTGACGAGGCGCCTTACAGCCCGGGACCCCTCAGGTCAGGAAGCGGATCCCCCGATCCGCAACCCAACAGGTCCCCGTTCAGGGTAGTATGCGGCCGGCATACGCCAGCCGCCTACGGCCCGTTCTCCGTTGGCGGATAGGGGCCAAGAGAGGATCTGCCTCTCGGTCCCTCTCCGCCGTCTCCTTCGTCCGCATCACCTCTTCCGCAAAAGTGGCTACGGCCTCCCAATTCGTCTCACTGTCAGCCATAGCGCTGACTATGGCTGACAGCGAGAGGTCGCCTCCTATCACCGCTGTCATCGCTGCGCGCGACTCCGCCCATTCCGGACACACGGCGCGGGTGTGCTGCGCCGTGTCCTCCGGCGCCCCACAATGGTGGCATTCCATTGTGGGTTCCCGACGTGCCACCCGACACAGATACCTCCCGAAGCAACCATGCCCGGAGAGGATCTGCGTCAGACGGAACGTCGGTGCGCCATGCCGCCGATCGACCCACTGCTGGAGGTTGGGGCGAAAGGCGGCCACCATTTCCCGGCTAGCAGCCGGGGACTCCAGTCTCTGTGCCCAGTCCAGGAGGAGATCCTCGCGGGCACCCTCTCTCCACCGCCTGATCTCCTCCGGGAGTGGCCACTCTCCTGCCATCTTGGCCTCTACGCTGCGCCAATACACCGTCGCCAACACCTCCGCCTCGAGGTTCCACGGCGGTGTACCGGCCAGCACGCACGCCGCCTCAAACGAGACGGTGTGGTACGCTCGGGCCGCCCTGACGGCCATGACCCGCTGCGGATGTCGCAGCAGGGTCAGGTTTTCAGCGTCTAGGGCGTCCGCCCATATTGGCGCTCCGTAGAGTGCCTTGGAGCGAACCACACCGGCATAAAGGCGGCGGCACCCCACACTCGGCCCTCCCAAATTCGGGAGGAGTCTCCCGAGCACTCCGGCAAAGGCTATGATCTTGGGCGCCAATTGCCGGAAGTGCTCCGCGAACCTCCATCTGCCGTCGAGGACGAGGCCTAAGTACCTCATCTTCGACTCGACGGCAATGGAGGTTCCGCCCACCACTATCTCCATCCCCCGCGGTGGAGATCTCCGAGGCCCGTGAAAGAAGAGGGCCTCGGACTTCTCCAGTGCCACCTCCAGCCCAAGGGTCCTGACCCTGTGGACCACATGGGCTACTCCAGCAGTGGCCAAGATGGCCGCCTCCCTGTGTGTGCGCCCACGGGCAGTTACCAAGGTGTCATCAGCGTAGCAGACTACGCTGACACCGTGTAAGTTCCGCCCGCGGAGCACGAAGTCGTACCCGATGTTCCACAGGAGCGGTCCCAGGACCGAGCCCTGTGGAACACCGCACGACATACGCCTTATTTTCCAATCACCGTCCCGGGCCGGGTACATAACGGCCCGGTCGGTGAAATAACTCGCCACGGAGTCCCTCAAATACCGGGGCACACCATGGTATCTGAGGGACTCCATCACGGTCTCCCAAGGGAGGGTGTTAAAGGCATTCTTAATGTCCAACGACACTGCCAGCAACACCCTGCCTTCGGAGACCGCCTCTTCCGCTAACTCTCGCACCTTCGCTATGGCGTCCACCGTCGAGCGCCCTTGCCGGAAACCAAACTGCCCATCGCTCAGATTCGGTCCTACCTCCCTCATGTGCTGAGTGAGACGAGCAGCGAGCACACGTTCGAAAAGCTTGCTCGTCTCACTCAGCAGCACGATCGGACGGTAGGCCGACGAGGAGTCAGCAGGGCGCCCGCTCTTCCTCAGCAGGACCAACTTTCCGCTCTTCCAGCTCTGCGGAAAGTGGCCCCGCGCCAGGCAAGCCGAGAACACCGCTCTAATGTGCTCTTCCAGCTGCCCGGCTGCCAACACCAGCGCTCGTCCCGGCACGCCATCGGGTCCGGGGGCCGTGTTCTTCGCCCGAAGCCTCAACACGGCCAGCCCAAACTCTGCCTCAGACACCTCGGGCACCTCGTCGTCGGATTCCCCCACTCCTAGAGAGGCCATGGGTGGCGGGTGCCACGCCTCTCTGTGGGGGAAGAGCACTGAGA
The DNA here is from genome assembly GCA_963082625.1 of Pasiphila rectangulata. Taxonomy (NCBI): domain Eukaryota; kingdom Metazoa; phylum Arthropoda; class Insecta; order Lepidoptera; family Geometridae; genus Pasiphila; species Pasiphila rectangulata. The sequence continues at coordinate 19,537,855 of OY720251.1, read as the reverse complement.
CCACCCTCTCCAAGAGCTCTGGCTCCAAGATCGCCGTGAGAGGGGGAGTCCAGGGGCGGAGCTTGCCCGTCACTATTTTGTAGGGACGACCCCAAGGGTCGCGGTTGAGGGACTCCAACCACTCTTGCCACGCCGACTCCTTGGCATCCTTAATGGCCACCTTAAGATTGGAACAGGCGGCCCTATAGTCGGCGTAGCGGTCCCTTTCAACCTCCTCGTCGCGCACCCTCCTCCGGCGGTAATGGGCGTAATTACGCCGCGCGACGACGCAAGCCCGCCTGAGCTCCCTGAGCCCCGGACTCCACCAGTATATGCGCCGAGGTGGCACCGACGTCTTGACCCGGGGCATGGAGGCGTCACAGATGCGTGCAAGGGCTTCGCCCAGAGCATCCGCCGCGACGTCAACATCCCCCAGGTCCGAGACAGCCATCCATGCCTCAACGATGGCCGCCTCCTTCGCCAGCTCCCGGTCGATCCCCCTCAGCGACCACCGGGGTCCCTCTCTTGCCGGCGGGGCCGGAGCCTGCCCTACGGACGCAGAGACGCTATACCGAATGTATCTGTGGTCTGATAGCGTCTCTACGTCTATCTCTACCTTCCAGTCGAGAACACGGCGCGCCAGGGTAGGCGTTGCAAACGTGAGGTCAACGATTGACCCACCCTGTTGCCGCACGCACGTGTTCTCGATTCCTCTGTTTAAGATGTCGAGGCCCAAGGACGACGCCCACTCCTCCAACACCTCCCCTCTTACGTCGGTGGCCGGAGAGCCCCAAGCCGTTGATTTGGCGTTGAAGTCCCCGGCAACCAACACCGGACTGGGGTGTGCTGTTCCCACCAGAAACCCGACCTCTGCGAGCGTCTGCTCGAAGCTGGCCAGGTTACGGTTCGGAGAACAGTACACCCCAATTACCGCCACGCCACAGCCACCACCCACAACGGCCAGCACGCATCCATGACCCTTCGCTACTTTTTCGAAGGGCAGGGAGCCACCGGCCGCTGGAGCGTATATGGCTACCGAGTCCTCCCGATCTCCCACCCAGTTTGTACGGGCGGGAATCATGTAGGGCTCGGTAACCACGGCTATTTGTATCAACCACTCTGCGAGGCTCTGGAGCAAGAGATCCTGTGCCCTGGCAGAGTGGTTGATATTCGCCTGAAGGCATCGGATGGCCATTTAATTAGTGTCCATCTGACCCTCCGCTCGCGCTGGGCGCGAAGATTGTTGCGAGGAGGGGGGGGGCTTCAACCCTACGCTGACCTTCTTGCTCCCGCCTTTCTTTCCCGGGGCCGAGCCTTTGCAGCCCCGGACCGGGTGGTCGGCTTTCCTGCCTGCCGCTTCACACGCTGGGCAGTGCGGCTCAGCTTCGCACTGGGCAGCCATATGCCCAGGCTTGCCGCACTTAAAGCAGACCGCGCTGCGGTCGACGCCAGTCGTGCACTTCGCCCCCATATGTCCCGCCTCTAGGCAGCGGTAACAATGCAGGGGCCTGGGCTCCAGTATCTTTGCAGACACCGAAACCCAGCCTACTAAGATCCGGCTGGCTGCAACCTTTTTGGCTGCAGCTATAGGGCACTTAATCCAATCACTGTGCCCTGCCGGCCGGGAGGCCTGACAACATTCCCGACCTTGACAGCCTCCACGGAGCAACCTCCAGACTCGGCGACGGCAGCCGCCACGTCCTCCTTAGTGGCGGAATCATCCAGCCCAGAGAGCCGCAATTCCACGCACTTCTCCGGGCGGGACACCTTTACCACCTCAGGGCTTAGACACTCCTTCAGTTTTTTGGCGAGGGAGTCTGCCCTGTCGGCTCCAGCGGCACCAGACACTTCCAGCATTCTGGCACCTGTTGCGGCTGTACGGAACCGCAGTCCCTCTATGCCCAGGGCCCGAACGTCGATTTTTTCTCTTGCTTCAGAAAGCACCTGGGCATATGTTGTCCCCTTGTTTTCGGCCTCCGGCTGTAGCGTAAGCACAATCGCTGCAGTCCGGGGAACCTTTAGTTTCGGCTCCCGTTTCTTAGGAGCCTTTTTCGTCGTGGGCGTTGGCCGGATGACCTGTGCTGGACTCGCCGCTGGGACTTTTGCTGCCTTTGAGCCCTTGCGGGCCACCACATTCCACCCCTCATCCATTGTGTCCGGCGCAGGAGGCAATGGACGAGGTGCCTTCGTGGCCGCCTTGTTCTTGGCCTTTTTCGTTCTTGCCCCGCTGGTGCCTGCCTGCGCAGGAGAAGGGGAAAGCATGGAAGTTGTTGCCACTGCAGGTGTTAGGGCAGCGACGTCTGGTTCCCTCCGTTTGTCTGCGGCCAATGGGGGTCTGAGACGCTTAGCCGGCAGCAGGCGATCCTCTAGCCCCTCTATTCGCGCATTCAGCATGGTCCCACACTGGACCATGACTGAACGCGCGATTTCCTCCATGTTTATTGGAGTGGAAGCAGGGGGGCGCGATAGATTGCGAAGCTCCGCCATTTCTTTTCGCATAGTTTCGACCTCCGCCATGAGCTTCGCGTTAGCGGCTTCGAGGCGCGCAACCTCCTCCGTGACGGTGCGTGTTCTCATCTCATAAAACGCCCTGCGTATAGTGTCAGAGGCCTCGTTTAAGGCCCTCTGGAATGTCCCCTTCAGGTGTCCGGACTTGCAGGTGACGTCATTGATAGACGCGAGCGCATCTCCCACAAGTCCAGACAAATCTGCCGTTGTAATGTCAGGTGTAGCCGGACCCGCTTTTTTAATCTTTCGGAAGGTTGCAGCGGCTGCTTTCCTCTTCCGCTCCTCCTCGGCCTCAAAGGTTCTCTCCGCCTGCAGCCTTGCCTCTTCCTCCTCGAGGCGTTTCAGCTCATTTCTGGCTCTGTGTAGACCGACATGGTTGCCGGTCGTAGCCGGACGACCGCGACCTCTCTTCGCCGTCCTTTCTGTGAGTCTCGGTGCCCCTTCTGCACTCTCCTCACTTGAGGAAACACCCCTCTTACGCCAAAGGCGGCTTTGTTTCGCTCCAGTTGATGACGCTTGGGACGTGACCGTTCTTAAACTGACGTCTGATTCTCCGTCCGATGACAGGACCGGACCAGGTGCAGAGTCAACAGTACGTCTCCGCTCAGCTTCCTCACTTCCAACTCGATCCAGACTCTTGTCTGTATCTGAGCCAGACAAGCGAGTGAGCACCACACGTGGCTCCTTAAGCATGCCAACTTTAGCGCAAGCTTTAGAAGCACGCGTTTCAACACCTACTTTCCCCACATCTGGTAGGCCTTGACAAAGGCCGATGTGGCCTTGAGAAAGGCCGATGTGGCCTTGAGAAAGGCCGGTTTGGCCTTGAGAAAGGCCGATTTGGCCTTGAAAAAGGCCGGTTTGGCCTTGAGAAAGGCCGGTTTGGCCTTGAAAAAGGCCTAGGCGGTTGTTGTCCCCCCCAGAATACGAGGGACTGACTGCCGAAGCAGCAAGGGATTCCCCGACCTCGATGAGGCCGGTACCCTCCTGGGGTAATATGTTTTTACAATTCGCCATTATTTTCATTTTTGTTTGGTCCTTTCTGGGTCACAGAGAGAGGACCAACCCCCCTGGGCGCCCTTACGACCGAGCTCCCCTCGGCCATACATCCCATAAGCGGGCGCCAAAACCGTAGGATTTGGTAAAATTATTTACATAAAGAAGAGAAAAGAAAGAAATATTTACAACAGCCTAAGATTACCGCCGAAGTCCCAAAAAGAACCACGGCGCCTACGCACCCCTATCCCAGAACCTCCCACCCCCCGCCTAAACACCCCGATACGCCCACAGATAAAATACATAAATACAAATAGATACATAAATACACGATAAAATAAACTATGTAATATAATAAATACATAAACATACATACATGTGTTCCTCTTGGTCAGGTCTCTCCCTTGTGGCCTTCCGGCATGAGTAGCTCTACCGGCTTAGCCCACAAGATCATAAAGACACGCAAGCCCCACCACGACGACAACGTGGGAACACATCGGTGGGGAACCTAACCTAACCTAACCTAACCTAACCTAACCTAACCTAACCTAACCTAACCTAACCTAACCTAACCTAACCTAACCTAACCTAACCTAACCTAACCTAACCTAACCTAACCTAACCTAACCTAACCTAACCTAACCTAACCTAACCTAACCTAACCTAACCTAACCTAACCTAACCTAACCTAACCTAACCTAACCTAACCTAACCTAACCTAACCTAACCTAACCTAACCTAACCTAACCTAACCTAACCTAACCTAACCTAACCTAACCTAACCTAACCTAACCTAACCTAACCTAACCTAACCTAACCTAACCTAACCTAACCTAACCTAACCTAACCTAACCTAACCTAACCTAACCTAACCTAACCTAACCTAACCTAACCTAACCTAACCTAACCTAACCTAACCTAACCTAACCTAACCTAACCTAACCTAACCTAACCTAACCTAACCTAACCTAACCTAACCTAACCTAACCTAACCTAACCTAACCTAACCTAACCTAACCTAACCTAACCTAACCTAACCTAACCTAACCTAACCTAACCTAACCTAACCTAACCTAACCTAACCTAACCTAACCTAACCTAACCTAACCTAACCTAACCTAACCTAACCTAACCTAACCTAACCTAACCTAACCTAACCTAACCTAACCTAACCTAACCTAACCTAACCTAACCTAACCTAACCTAACCTAACCTAACCTAACCTAACCTAACCTAACCTAACCTAACCTAACCTAACCTAACCTAACCTAACCTAACCTAACCTAACCTAACCTAACCTAACCTAACCTAACCTAACCTAACCTAACCTAACCTAACCTAACCTAACCTAACCTAACCTAACCTAACCTAACCTAACCTAACCTAACCTAACCTAACCTAACCTAACCTAACCTAACCTAACCTAACCTAACCTAACCTAACCTAACCTAACCTAACCTAACCTAACCTAACCTAACCTAACCTAACCTAACCTAACCTAACCTAACCTAACCTAACCTAACCTAACCTAACCTAACCTAACCTAACCTAACCTAACCACCACATCGTCATGAGGGTGGCCCCAAAAATTTGGCAGCAAATGGTAGACATTGGAACCGTGCAGATTGACATCCAGCGAATCAGAGTGGCAGACCAATCGCCACTCGTACAATGTTCGCTCTGCTTGGGTTACGGCCACGGTAGACGTTTCTGTAAAGAAACAAAACCCAAATGCAGCCACTGTGGGGGCGCCCACATGAGGACGGAATGTGAGGACTGGATTGCCGATGTCCCTGCCTCCTGTCCCAATTGTGCACACTCAAAACTAGATAGACTGGATCACAACGCCTTCAGCAGTGAATGCCCTATCAGAAGGAAGTGGGAAGCCTTGGCCCGGGCAACAGTGGCGTATTGTTAAGGGCGTCCCTGTATTAAACGCTGGTCAACCTAAATCTAAGATGTATCTTTCAGCACAGGCAAATCTGCAGAGAAAAGCTCTGGCAACGCACGAGATTATGCTTGAAGCCAGCAAACGGAAATTGGCATTCGCACTCCTTCAGGAACCATACACCGGAAACTCGGGCAGCTTGAGTAAATATGGGAGTGCCAGGATCTTTCAGAACACCAACAGAGGGGATGGCGTTATAAAAGCGACAGTAGCCGTTTTTGACACTGAATTAGACGCCACTCCTCTTCCACAATTCACTACGAACAACATTGCAGTAGTGAAACTTAGGACAAGCGCCTGGGAGGTCGTGGCGATCTCATATTATTTTGAACCCACAGAACCAATCCAGCCCTACTTAGAACATCTGAAGTCAATCATAGAGAAGTTAGGTACACGACACGTGTTAATAGGAGGAGATTGTAACGCCAAAAACCCTCTGTGGGGCAGCCTAAAACTCGATGAAAGGGGAGAGGAAATGGCCGGAACTATGGAGGAAATGAAAATGCATGTGCTAAACGAGGGAACAACACCAACCTACGACACTATAAGAGGCCAAAAAACATACTGTAGCCACATCGACGTAACGGCCTGTACAGCAGACCTGATGCAATACGTGGAGGACTGGAGAGTGGAAACTGGCTTGACGAGCTCCGATCACAATGTATTAACTTTCAAAATCAAATTAGTAAAATCAAAGGGAATTAGCATAAAGCGAAACACAAGAATATTTAATACTAAAAAAGCAAACTGGACTCAATTTCACACAAAACTAACCCAATTGCTCGATACGAAAAACTTAAATCAAACAGAAATAGAGAAACTTCAAGACAAAACGGATCTGGAAAAAACAACAGAATCATACATTAAAACAATAATAGAGACCTGCGAAAATACCATACCGAAGAAGAAAGAAAATAACACACTAAACTTACCTTGGTGGTCGGAGTCAATGGAAAAGCAGAAAAAACTGGTCAACACGTTGAGGCGTCGAATCCGTTGCGCAGCACCTGTCCGCAGGTCAAAGGTCGTCGCAGAATATCTGGAAGAAAAAGAAAAATATGAGATAGAGGCAAAAAAAGCACAAACTGAAAGCTGGAAGAGTTTCTGCGGAAAGCAGGACAAGGAGGGGCTCTGGGAGGGGATATACAGGATAATAGCTAGAACATCGAAAAGACAGGAGGACCTTCCTATGGTGAAGGATGGGAACGCTCTGGACAGTGAGAATTCAGTGAGACTAATCGCCGAGACCTTTTACCCGAAGGATCTAGAAATGGACGACAACGCAGACCATAGCCTTATAAGAGAAGAAGCTGAAAAAGTGAACGTGTGGAAAAATGATGAACACATTGACCCACCGTTCACAATCCAGGAATTAAATCTTTCGACAACGAGTTTTAACCCCAAAAAAGCTCCCGGGTCGGACGGATTGACCGCAGACATATGTACCCAAGCCATCCAAAATAACCCAGAACTGTTTCTCGCCCTTTGCAACAAATGTTTAAGCCTCAAACACTTTCCCATCGTATGGAAGGAGGCAACCGTTGTAGTCCTCAGAAAACCAGGGAAGGACGACTACACGAGCCCGAAATCTTACCGACCCATAGGCCTCCTACCAGTCTTTGGCAAAATCCTGGAGAAAATGTTGATTGGCCGACTCAAGTGGCACCTGGTTCCGAAAATGAACAACAGCCAGTATGGATTCATGCCGCAAAAAAGCACCGAAGACTCCCTCTATGACCTGATGCAGCGCGTGAAAACTAAACTAGACGAGAAAAAGATCTTAGTAATAATCTCACTAGACATAGAGGGAGCCTTCGACAGTGCATGGTGGCCTGCAATCAGGGTAAGATTGGCAAAATCGGGCTGCCCTGTAAACCTGAGAAGGCTAGTTGACAGCTACCTTCAGGACAGAAAGGTGAAGGTGCGCTATGCGGGACACGAACACGCTAGGGACACAAATAAAGGGTGTGTCCAAGGGTCCATAGGAGGCCCAATACTTTGGAACCTAATCCTGGACCCCCTTTTAAATGAGCTTCAAAATAGAGGAGACTACGTCCAGGCGTTTGCTGACGACGTGGTTCTTGTCTTTGATGGGAACACTGCCTTGGAAGTCCAACGACAGGCCAATGCCGCTCTCGCTTATGTTCGGGATTGGGGTATCCGGAATAAGTTAAAGTTTGCTCCACATAAAACAAATGCCATGACAATTACCAGGAAACTAAAGTACGATACCCCACTCCTGAGGATGGGCGGGATCGACATCGGCATGTCAAAAGAAATCAAACTCTTGGGACTAACAATCGATGAGAAATTAACATTCAATGCACACACAGCAAACACCTGCAGAAAAGCCCTGAACATCTTCAAACAGCTGTCGCGGGCGGCAAAGTGCAGCTGGGGTCTTCACCCAGAAGTCATCAGGACCATATACACAGCTGCAGTGGAACCTGTGATGATGTACGCCGCTAGCGCCTGGGCTCCTGCGACGGCTAAATTGGGGGTACAAAAGCAACTCAACTCCGTACAAAGGCTTTTTGCGCAGAAGTTGACGAAGTCATACAAAACTGTGTCTCTAAACTCGGCACTGATCCTCGCCGGTTTGCTCCCACTGGATCTTAGAATCCAGGAGGCAGCGGCCCTCTATAAAGCCAAGCGAGGACTTACCATACATATACCGGAGGATAGAGAGATTGAACGTATGGTAGCCTTCAGCACGTTCCCACACCCGGCAAAACGGACCATCTTAGGATACAAACACTTGATAGACGACCAAGATGTAGAGCAGAACAACTCTCAAGCAGTCCGCATATTTACTGATGGCAGCAAAATTGAGGGTAAAGTCGGAGCCGCGCTATCCGTATGGAATAGTGCAGCCGAGACAAAAACCCTCAAGATAAAGCTGCCACCATACTGCACCGTTTACCAGGCCGAGCTCTATGCGATCTGCATAGCAACACGTGAAATCCTCAAACGACGCGAAACCAGTTTTGGAATATACAGCGACTCCCGGGCAGCACTGGATACAGTCAAGAACTGCAATTCCACCCATCCTTTGGCACAAGAAACAAGACAAAACCTTGAGACGATCTCACTCCAAAATAAGGACACTTCCTTGTTTTGGATTAAAGCACATGCTGGGATGCTGGGGAATGAAAGGGCGGATGTTCTTGCTAAGGAAGCTGCCCTAAACAACAAAAGAAAACCCGACTACGACGCGTGCCCGATGTCATACATCAAAAAACAGATCCGAAAGGAATCAATCGAAACCTGGAACAAACGCTATAAAGCAGGTACACAAGCATCCACTACAAAAATCTTCTTCCCGGACGCCATCAAAGCATACAATCTCGTAAGGAAAATAACACTTACTCACACTCTTACACAATTCATGACAGGGCATGGTGGGTTTTCTGACTATCTAGCTAGGTTCAAACTTAGAGAGGATCCATCATGCGCTTGCGAACCGGGAAAAAACGAATCGGCGGAACACATTATTTTTGAATGCCCCATCTTCGGTCGCGAAAGGTACGAGGCGGAACAAAAAATGGACTGCATTATAAGCACCAACAATGCACATTGTATAATTAGTAATAAGGAAACAAGATACGAATTTATAGACTTTTGTTCAATTATAACAAATAAGATAATAAGTAAAAATAAAGCCATAGACAATTTATGATACATAAATGTCACTGAATACTCAATAATATTTTGTATACTCAGTATTTTGTATACTCAATAATAAAACCGTTATACTCATACATATAAAATATGAGATAGAAAATAAGATTAAGTTAATATAATCTTGTACACAATACAGTAAAAAAGATAAATAAACTAGATATAAGCTTACTGTGGATAAACCACAACATACTATTGTAACAAAAATCTTTTGAACAATAAAATAGTGATTCTATGTAAAAGAACACCTTAGGCATAACAGTATTTATAAGCCTCAACTTTGTATCATGATACAATAAGTTATGTTTAAATTTTCATTTAAGAAGTAGAGAATAAGATTAGCAAATAAGTTAAATGATTAAGCAAATTCTCTAGCCACGCTAGAGGTCCCCATTGTTACCCTGCCCCATTTAGATCATCTGAGTGGCGGTAGGGACAAAAAAAAAAAAAAAAAAAAAAAAAAAAAAAAAAAAAAAAAAACCTAACCTAACCTAACCTAACCTAACCTAACCTAACCTAACCTAACCTAACCTAACCTAACCTAACCTAACCTAACCTAACCTAACCTAACCTAACCTAACCTAACCTAACCTAACCTAACCTAACCTAACCTAACCTAACCTAACCTAACCTAACCTAACCTAACCTAACCTAACCTAACCTAACCTAACCTAACCTAACCTAACCTAACCTAACCTAACCTAACCTAACCTAACCTAACCTAACCTAACCTAACCTAACCTAACCTAACCTAACCTAACCTAACCTAACCTAACCTAACCTAACCTAACCTAACCTAACCTAACCTAACCTAACCTAACCTAACCTAACCTAACCTAACCTAACCTAACCTAACCTAACCTAACCTAACCTAACCTAACCTAACCTAACCTAACCTAACCTAACCTAACCTAACCTAACCTAACCTAACCTAACCTAACCTAACCTAACCTAACCTAACCTAACCTAACCTAACCTAACCTAACCTAACCTAACCTAACCTAACCTAACCTAACCTAACCTAACCTAACCTAACCTAACCTAACCTAACCTAACCTAACCTAACCTAACCTAACCTAACCTAACCTAACCTAACCTAACCTAACCTAACCTAACCTAACCTAACCTAACCTAACCTAACCTAACCTAACCTAACCTAACCTAACCTAACCTAACCTAACCTAACCTAACCTAACCTAACCTAACCTAACCTAACCTAACCTAACCTAACCTAACCTAACCTAACCTAACCTAACCTAACCTAACCTAACCTAACCTAACCTAACCTAACCTAACCTAACCTAACCTAACCTAACCTAACCTAACCTAACCTAACCTAACCTAACCTAACCTAACCTAACCTAACCTAACCTAACCTAACCTAACCTAACCTAACCTAACCTAACCTAACCTAACCTAACCTAACCTAACCTAACCTAACCTAACCTAACCTAACCTAACCTAACCTAACCTAACCTAACCTAACCTAACCTAACCTAACCTAACCTAACCTAACCTAACCTAACCTAACCTAACCTAACCTAACCTAACCTAACCTAACCTAACCTAACCTAACCTAACCTAACCTAACCTAACCTAACCTAACCTAACCTAACCTAACCTAACCTAACCTAACCTAACCTAACCTAACCTAACCTAACCCAGTCGCGCTCGATCCGCAGCCGAAAGAGCCACGAAACCGCACCGCTCCGCAAGGAAAAAATCGTTTTTAATAGTATTTTGCATGCGATTTTCAATTGCAATACGTCAAAACACGCGGGAAGTGAAGGCGCACACGGTTGTTTAAACCGTGTCGTTCTAAGTGCATTTTTGGTGAAGTGACAATCAAAAAAGTGATTTTTTGTGATTTTTGAAATTTCAAACACGATTTATTTGGAATCTACAGCGACGACATATACTTTTTATTTATCCCCTGGAAAGGCCCTCTGAGGGCCTACCCCGAACCACACTTCGGACTGATCTCCGAACTACACAGCCTGAGTAAACAGCAAAAAAACAACTACCACGTGGCCACGAGGTGGGAGATCCAGAGGTCTCAGCATTGATCTTTCAACGGAACCACGTGGGTGTCATCACAAGGACACCGGAGGCACTTCAAGACTGGAGATAAGTCAAATTTTGAAGAAGATATTGCATTTACAAATTTTTGCAATTTTAAAATGATCATAAGTCGGAAAAGTAAGCGATCACATATACATTAAAAATCATTTTAAGACGCTACTTTAGGCCCTTTAACTACCTGCAAAAATTCAAAAGCGCGCGCTGAAAATTCTCCGACTTATGATTTTTTGAAATTCAAGGTCACATATGACGAAATTTTTTGGAACCTAAATTTAAATTTTAGTATTACAATAGATTAGAAATTAAATTTAAGACATTATACCGTTTTTCCCAGAAAAATTGGATGAAAATTGGAGTCTGTAGGACATTTTTCGTATTAAATTTGTGTTTTTTAGCATTTATTAATTTAGTGTATTAAATTAAATATAAAGGACCCCGTCATCACACGGGAATTGCCGAGGCGCAGACGACAAGCCCAAACACGGGACAAATCGATTAAAAATTGTCGGAGTTAGAGACCGAAAGACAAAAGTCGGCCATATTGGCGGCCATTTTTTAAAGTTTTTAACATTTTTAAACGTGTATAACTCTTAGCCAAATTATTGTACGAGGACGGGATTTTCTCGGCTGACCTTGGCAACAGCCAATTTTTGAGATTGTCCTAAAAAATTGTAAAAATTTTTGCTTAAAATAATTTGTGCTTTTAACACCGAAAGCAAATAGCTTGGGTCAAGAATACCCCACATACCCGAAACCCCAGCATCCTGCGACCAAAACTGAGTGAGCTACACGACTTTGAAAATTTGGCGGCCATTTTGGACGCCATCTTGGAAAAACTAAAACAGCTCTTATTTCGGCTCAGGTGGTCGTAGAAGGCTGGGATTTTCACAGTAGTGGGTGGCGTCGCTCTCGCAAGCTTTTTATAAAGACCTAGACTCTATGTAGAGTTCAACTCTACCGGCACAAACTGACTTTGCGAAAGCGTCGCAAACCTTCAGCAGATCCCCTCAAAGAAAACCCCAGATCAATAGGTCAAAAGGTGGCTGAACTACAGCAATTCCAAAATACGGCGGCCATTTTGTGACGCCATTTTGGAATAATTAAAAGCTTTATATCTCTCGAACCGAAAGTCCTATCGAAGCGCGGTTTTTTGCGTCTTGCTCGGCATCTGTAGACCTATCACACTAACTAGAGAAAACGACTCTAGGTAGAGCAAAAATTTTTTATACTCTTAAGGTTTTATTTTGATATATTTGTTATGAAAGTGTATGGAATTAATTAAATTCTTATAAATAAGTACGTGCTGTTATAGCAAAATAATTTATTAACTACTACATAAAACTAAGTTTCGATTTCGTGTCTTTTGGTTTATTGGAGACTGGATTAGTATAGTGTAGTATATGACCTACTCTACGTAGAGTAAAACACTTACCTGACTTCTCACCATCTGCGACTGCAAGACGCCATCCTTGACCGAAGCTCGAACACCTGAAACAAATAAAACAAATTAGAATATAAATCTTATGTGATAACCTAGAACATTTTACAACTTATACAAACCTTTAATTTAATATTTTAAATTTACACCTCAATTGACGTTTTCCCTACCAGAAAACCTAAAATGACGAAAACCCCACGAACGCCACCTGTGACACAAAAAACAGCACCCAACTCTGATCCCGTAAGGTCCCCAGCGCACATACAACAGGCCCATAATCCACAACCAGAAATGGAAACAGCCCAGCCCTCACTTGTGCGACAAATCAGTGAAGAATTCGAGGCACTAAACCGCAGAGAAGGTACGTTCACAATTGAAGCAACTAAATCTTCACCGAAAACATCAACAGACATAAACAAACCTATAACAATAACGACTACGACACCTACAGAACCTAAACCAACCAACCAAGGGACAATAAAAACACCATCAGAAAAAGAGGAAAAAAACAAAATTAGAACAGCAGCGACCCCTTCACAACAAAAATGTGAAAATAGAACAAATGAAGCCATCAAAATTGCAAAGAAGGCGAGGGAATCCATCGCCTCCTTCAAGGGTTGCAGAAGGGATGTAGTTCTCGCTGTCCGCGCAGCCCTGGATGAGCTGGTTGCTCTCGTAAAGGAAGCCGAAAGTGTCAAAGGGACCGCAAAAACTACCCACAAGGAAAAGGATTCAAGGGGAAATCAAAAGGCAGATCTAACAGGGGAAAAACGAAATCAAGAAGAAAACGACCTCCTCACTAAACTAGAAGAGCACAGCAGATTAATAAAGGAAAGTAACGAAAACATAAAAGACCTGAAAGAAGCAATGGAAAGACAAAAAGAGACTCTCGAAAAGACCACATACGCGAGCATTGTGGCCGGCCAGCCCAGGAGACCATCCCCTGAGCAGACCACGCTGCACTCCGTTGTGGTCACCTCAAGTGTTGAGACCGAAACATCCGAAGAAGTCCTGAACAGGATCAGGAAAGCTGTAAACGCAAAAGAAGGAGGAGTTCAGGTAGAAACGATCAGGAAAGGAAAGGACAGAAAGGTTATAGTAGGATGTAAAACACAAGAGGAGAGACAAAAGATCAAAGAGAGACTGAGGATAGCTAGTAACAGTCTACATGTCGAGGAAATCCAGAACAAGGACCCTCTTCTGATTCTCAGGGACGTATTCCAGTACAACTCGGACGAAGACGTCCTAAGCGCCCTGAGGAAACAGAATGGAAACATTTACCGGAACCTCGACAAAAAAGATGATAAAATGGAGATTAGGTATAAAAAGAAGACGCGAAATCCCCACGCAAACCACATCATCGTTCGTGTGTCTCCTGTGCTGTGGAACCGTATGATAGACGCTGGAGAGGTCCGCATAGACCTGCAAAGAGTTAGGGTAGCAGACCAATCACCGCTAGTCCAATGCTCACTCTGCCTTGGGTACGGTCATGGCAAGCGCTTCTGCACAGGCACTTTAGAGAAGTGCAGCCACTGTGGAGGGCCTCACAAAAAGTCCGAATGTCCCGAATGGCAGGCGGGAGGGGAACCTACGTGTTGCAACTGTCTGCACGCCAAACTGCCTATAGTACAGCACAACGCTTTCAGCCAGGAATGCCCTGTGAGAAGACGATGGGATGCTATAGCGAGGGCCAGCATTGCTTATTGCTAAAGTGGTCACGGGCACCCAAACCAGAGGCAAACAATATTTGGCACTTCAGGCGAACCTCCAGAGGAAACAGCTGGCAACAAATGAGCTCATGATACAAGCAAACAGCAGAGGGGCAGCAATCGCACTACTCCAGGAGCCGTATGTGGGTGGGGCGAAGGGTATGAAACAGTACAGGGGCGCAAGAATTTTCCAGAACACATCACCAGGGGACGGAGTTGTAAAAGCCGCGATAGTTGTCTATGATAACGGATTAGATGTGATACAATGCCCACACCTCACCACCAACAACATCGTCGTGGTGAAAATTAACACAACCGCATGGGAAATTCTTGTCGCCTCCTTCTACTTTGAGCCAGACCAGCCCATAGAGTCATACCTAGAGCACCTTAAAAAAGTAAGAAGCGAGGCCGGACAAATGAGACTCATCATAGGAGGTGACGCGAATGCCAAAAACCCCTGGTGGGGAAGCAACAAGATCGATCACAGAGGGGAAGACCTGGCTGGCGCACTTGAAGAATTCGGCTTGCAGGTGCTCAATCGAGGGGACATCCCGACATTTGACACAATAAGAGGGAACCAAAGATTTACAAGTCACGTAGACATCACAGCGTGCTCAGTGGATCTATTAAGCTTGGTGGAAGGCTGGACAGTGGAAGAGGATATGACGAGTTCGGACCACAACGGCATAACCTTCCAAATCAACTTAATAAAAGCAAAAGGCACGGCAATCAGCAGAACGACACGTATTTATAACACCAAAAAAGCAAATTGGAGTCAGTTTCATGAGAAACTGACACAATTAAAACTGGAAAATAACATAAACAAAACTGAAATAGACACCATAAACGACGTAAATAAATTAGAAAATCTAGTAAACAAATACATTGACACAATAACCCAAACCTGTAGAGAAACTATACCAAATAAGAAAAATAAAGAAATACTTACCTTGCCGTGGTGGTCCGAAGAACTCGCAGCACTGAAGAAGGCAGCCACCACTAGAAAGCGAAGAGTACGCTGTGCTGCACCAGTCCGTAGGCAGATGGTTGTTGAAGAGTACCTGCAAGCAAAGGAGAAATATGAAAGTGCAGCTAGAGAAGCTCAGACTAAAAGCTGGAAAGAGTTTTGTGAAAAACAGGACAGGGAAGGTGTCTGGGAGGGAATCTATAGGGTGATAGGTAGGACAAATGTCAGACAGGAGGACATCCTCTTGACAAAAGACCAGAGGGCATCCGAAGGGTTCAGCAAAGCTGCTGGCAGATACTTTCTACCCAGAGGACTCGGCAGACTCGGACAACGCTGACCACCAAGAGACCAGATTAGCAGCCGACCGAGTAAACGGTTGGAGGCATGATGAAAAACATGATCCACCGTTTACATTAGAAGAGCTGCATGCCTCGGTGGACAGCTTCAACCCGAAAAAAGCCCCAGGAGCGGATGGCCTTACTGCCGATATCTGCAGCCACGCAATAGGAGAGGACCCCAAGATCTTCCTAGCGCTGGCAAATAAATGCCTGGCTCTCTCTCACTTCCCGAACACCTGGAAGGAAGCAACAGTAGTTGCCCTAAGAAAGCCAGGCAAAGAAGATTATACACAACCTAAATCTTACAGGCCTATAGGTCTGTTGCCAGTGCTAGGAAAAATCCTGGAGAAGATGGTCGTGAGACGCATCCAGTGGCATGTCATCCCGGCACTAAGCCCCCGCCAATATGGCTTTATGCCAAAGAAAAGCACGGAAGACTCCCTCTATGACCTGATTCAACACATCCGCAGTAAGTTAGAGCTGAAAAAACTGATAGTGGTAATATCATTGGACATAGAGGGAGCCTTTGATGGTGCATGGTGGCCAGCCATCCGTACTAGACTGGCGGAGCTAAAGTGTCCGGTCAATATTCGAAGAATCCTCGACAGCTACCTCCAAGACCGAAAAGTCAAGGTTAGGTATGCTGGAGAGGAATATTCAAAGAACACATATAAAGGATGCGTCCAGGGTTCCATCGGGGGTCCAATCCTGTGGAATATTCTTTTGGACCCGTTCTTAAAAGGCCTGACGCAACGTAGTGACTATTGTCAGGCATTCGCAGACGACGTGGTGCTGGTGGTCGACGCTGACACGGCCCTGGAAGTTTCACAGCAGGCAAATGCCGCCCTCGCCTATGTCCGGGACTGGGGAGTTAGGAATAAGCTCAAATTCGCACCGCACAAGACCAACGCCATGATTGTAACGCGGAAGCTTAAATTCGACACCCCAGTCCTGGCCATGGGAGGAGTCGCCATCGACATGCGAGATGAAATCAAGATCCTGGGACTCACTATAGACAACAAGCTTACTTTTAATGCCCATACTGCAAATGTTTGCAGGAAGGCATTAAACGTCTACAAGCAGTTGTCTAGAGCCGCCAGGGTCAGCTGGGGACTTCACCCCGAAATCACTCGCATCATCTACATTGCGACGGTTGAACCAGTGATCATGTACGCCGCCAGCGCCTGGGCAACAGCGACGAAGAAGTTGAGCATCCAACGCCAGTTAAATGCAGTCCAGAGAGTCTTTGCTCAGAAAATAACAAGAGCGTACCGCACCGTTTCCCTGAACTCGGCACTAGTGCTGGCCGGGTTGCTCCCACTTGACCTCCGAATACAAGAGGCAGCCGCCCTATACGAGGCAAGGAGGGGCAAAATCCGACCGGCGCTGGGAGATAGGGAAGTGGAGCGGTTCACTCCATACGCTCAGATCAGACATCCAGCGGAACATAGGAGCGTGGTTTTCGAGAGCTTGGCGGACCAGGCCCAGGTAGACCTGCAAAATCACCATGCAGTCAAAATCTATACGGACGGCAGCAAGCTTGAGGGTGAGGTCGGAGCAGCCCTATCCATTTGGAGAGGTGATGCCGAGATCAAAACTCTAAAGCTTAAGCTGTCGTCCCACTGCACCGTCTACCAGGCCGAACTCCTTGCGTTATGGAAGGCTACCGGGATAGTCCTAAAACGCTCGGAAGCTAGCATCGGAATCTTTAGCGACTCAAGGTCCGCGCTGGAGACCATCATTAACCCGAATTCCCTCCATCCCTTAGCCGTGGAGGCTCGTGCCAACCTAGACACGAGCAGACTCCAGAACAAAGAAGTATCTTTGTTTTGGATCAAAGCCCACGCGGGATTGGAGGGGAACGAAAGAGCGGACCAGCTGGCCAAGGAAGCTGCCCTGAACCGGAAGAAACGTCCTGACTATGACCTGTGTCCGATCTCATTCGTCAAGCGACAGATCCGCTTGGAATCGCTTGACGAATGGAACCGGAGATACAAGTCTGGTGAAACAGCTAGTATCACGAAACTTTTCTTCCCCGACGCTATAGAAGCCCACAGAGTTGTCTCAAAATTTATGCCGACAAACTACACAACACAAATCATGACGGGACACGGTGGACTCTCCGAATACTTGCATAGGTTCAAGTGTAAGGAGAGCCCATCGTGCGTCTGCGATCCGGATTCGGTGGAATCGGTGGTGCATATACTTGCTGAGTGCCCAGTTTACTCCTGTAAAAGACACGATATCGAAAATATACTAGACTGTAAAATTATGAGTGAAAACTTCTGCCCACTTATGCACGATAAATTTAAGAGACAACTGTTCTTGGATTACTGTATAGATATAATTAAAAATGTAAGTAACAAAAATAGATAAATAAGGAAATGTTTAGCATATATTATAGAATATATGACCATAACATTACAAATTTAAAATAGTTTGATAAAATTGTAACCATTGATACTTAGATTATATTAGCATAAGAAATTTTACAAACACCTCATGTAATATAAATTTTTTTTTGTATAAAATAAGAAATATGTTATTAAAGCTCTACCCTGTAATTTTCATTATTATTAAGCATACAATGTAATTGGTTAAAATTAAAATAGTTACAACAGTCTCTGGTTTTGCCAGAGGAACACTTATTTGTAAACCCATCCCCGCTTAGATCATAAAAATAAAGAATCCTAGATTTAATTAGCTCTAGAACAATAAAAAATAGAATGCACAGGCAGTAGACGGCGATTGCCATCTGAGTGGCGGTAGGGAAAAAAAAAAAAAAAAAAAAAAAACCTAACCTAACCTAACCTAACCTAACCTAACCTAACCTAACCTAACCTAACCTAACCTAACCTAACCTAACCTAACCTAACCTAACCTAACCTAACCTAACCTAACCTAACCTAACCTAACCTAACCTAACCTAACCTAACCTAACCTAACCTAACCTAACCTAACCTAACCTAACCTAACCTAACCTAACCTAACCTAACCTAACCTAACCTAACCTAACCTAACCTAACCTAACCTAACCTAACCTAACCTAACCTAACCTAACCTAACCTAACCTAACCTAACCTAACCTAACCTAACCTAACCTAACCTAACCTAACCTAACCTAACCTAACCTAACCTAACCTAACCTAACCTAACCTAACCTAACCTAACCTAACCTAACCTAACCTAACCTAACCTAACCTAACCTAACCTAACCTAACCTAACCTAACCTAACCTAACCAACCTTGAGACGATCTCACTCCAAAATAAGGACACTTCCTTGTTTTGGATTAAAGCACATGCTGGGATGCTGGGGAATGAAAGGGCGGATGTTCTTGCTAAGGAAGCTGCCCTAAACAACAAAAGAAAACCCGACTACGACGCGTGCCCGATGTCATACATCAAAAAACAGATCCGAAAGGAATCAATCGAAACCTGGAACAAACGCTATAAAGCAGGTACACAAGCATCCACTACAAAAATCTTCTTCCCGGACGCCATCAAAGCATACAATCTCGTAAGGAAAATAACACTTACTCACACTCTTACACAATTCATGACAGGGCATGGTGGGTTTTCTGACTATCTAGCTAGGTTCAAACTTAGAGAGGATCCATCATGCGCTTGCGAACCGGGAAAAAACGAATCGGCGGAACACATTATTTTTGAATGCCCCATCTTCGGTCGCGAAAGGTACGAGGCGGAACAAAAAATGGACTGCATTATAAGCACCAACAATGCACATTGTATAATTAGTAATAAGGAAACAAGATACGAATTTATAGACTTTTGTTCAATTATAACAAATAAGATAATAAGTAAAAATAAAGCCATAGACAATTTATGATACATAAATGTCACTGAATACTCAATAATATTTTGTATACTCAGTATTTTGTATACTCAATAATAAAACCGTTATACTCATACATATAAAATATGAGATAGAAAATAAGATTAAGTTAATATAATCTTGTACACAATACAGTAAAAAAGATAAATAAACTAGATATAAGCTTACTGTGGATAAACCACAACATACTATTGTAACAAAAATCTTTTGAACAATAAAATAGTGATTCTATGTAAAAGAACACCTTAGGCATAACAGTATTTATAAGCCTCAACTTTGTATCATGATACAATAAGTTATGTTTAAATTTTCATTTAAGAAGTAGAGAATAAGATTAGCAAATAAGTTAAATGATTAAGCAAATTCTCTAGCCACGCTAGAGGTCCCCATTGTTACCCTGCCCCATTTAGATCATCTGAGTAGCGGTAGGGACAAAAAAAAAAAAAAAAAAAAAAAAAAAAAAAAAAAAAAAACCTAACCTAACCTAACCTAACCTAACCTAACCTAACCTAACCTAACCTAACCTAACCTAACCTAACCTAACCTAACCTAACCTAACCTAACCTAACCTAACCTAACCTAACCTAACCTAACCTAACCTAACCTAACCTAACCTAACCTAACCTAACCTAACCTAACCTAACCTAACCTAACCTAACCTAACCTAACCTAACCTAACCTAACCTAACCTAACCTAACCTAACCTAACCTAACCTAACCTAACCTAACCTAACCTAACCTAACCTAACCTAACCTAACCTAACCTAACCTAACCTAACCTAACCTAACCTAACCTAACCTAACCTAACCTAACCTAACCTAACCTAACCTAACCTAACCTAACCTAACCTAACCTAACCTAACCTAACCTAACCTAACCTAACCTAACCTAACCTAACCTAACCTAACCTAACCTAACCTAACCTAACCTAACCTAACCTAACCTAACCTAACCTAACCTAACCTAACCTAACCTAACCTAACCTAACCTAACCTAACCTAACCTAACCTAACCTAACCTAACCTAACCTAACCTAACCTAACCTAACCTAACCTAACCTAACCTAACCTAACCTAACCTAACCTAACCTAACCTAACCTAACCTAACCTAACCTAACCTAACCTAACCTAACCTAACCTAACCTAACCTAACCTAACCCATTCGCGCTCCGAACGCACTCAAAAGCGCCACGTTTAGAAGTCCTTCCGCTCGGAAAAAATCTTTAAAATTGGAAAAAGTGACCAAATAGTGAAGTGTGATACGTCAAAACACGCGGGCGGTGAAGGCGCACACAACCATTTTATTTGTGTTGCTCTAAGTGATCTAAGTGAAAAGTTATTAACAAAAAACCGATTTTTTCCCAAACTTCGGATCTTCAAAGTGAAATTTCTCGAATTCTGCAGCGACAACATATTCTCTTTATTTTATCATCTGGAGGGGCCCCTGGAGTTCTACACGTTGCCACCTTTCGGATAATTTTCCGAAGCATACTCGCGACACAAGGGCCAAAAAAACAACTACCACGTGGCCACGAGGTGGATGATCCAGAGGTGCCAGCGACGGTCTTCCAAAGGAACCACGTAGCCGACCACACCAGGACCCCGGAGGCACTTTCAGACTGGAAATAAGTTAAGTTTTGACTAAGATATTAGTATTTTAAAATTTTTCACTTTTCAAACTATTATAACTCCGAAACGAAATCTTTTACCTACCTTTTAAAAATCAGATTCTAGTAGCCCTTCTGGCCTTCTAATATCTTACAAATTTTAAGAAATTTCTATGCAGCAGTTTTCGAGTAATAATTTTTTGAAATTTTGAAATGTTCACGAGGTACCTCTTTTAAGCGCATATCTATTATTTTTAAAATTGTGTCTTGTGATATCTATTTTTATCAGTAATTTACAAAAAATTTGACGAAATTCTGTTAAAAACCGAAATTTTACAGCTAAAACAGTTAAAAATATTTAGTTTTTTCTAAATTTATAATTATTTAATAGTAATTTAATTATTTCAACCTTTTCATTGTCTTGTATAAGTTAAGACCTTTCATTTAAGCCCAAACACGGGAATATTCGGATGAAAACTGACAAAGTTAGACTTTTTTCGAAAATCTTGGCGGCCATCTTGAAAAGTTTCAAATCGACTTTTCTCTGTAATTAATTGACACTTGGATCTGGGATTTTCTTTGTTGACATAGAGATTATAAATTCTTTCAGTTTTTCCTGAAAAAACGTTCTGAAAATCCCAAAATCCAAATTTCATTTTTGACATTACCAATAGATAGACAGGGCCAAGATTAACCAAGGACGTCGAAACCCCAGTCTTCTGCGACCTAAACTGGGCTTTCCACGAGCATTTAAAGTTTTGGCGGCCATTTTGGTCGCCATCTTGAAAATTTTCATTTAGCTGTATCTCAGGCCCAAGTTGACGTAGAGGGCTGGGATTTTCTTCACTGTCGTGGGCGCTGCTCCTTCTACCTTTTAAAGCTGGTTTTGACTCTAGGTAGAGCTCAAATTTTTCGACCTGAACTGAGCCTAGGGGAGCATAGCGCACACACTGAGAAGCGCCCTAAAGAAGGCCGCAGTTGGATCGGACAACGGACGACGGAGATAGGGCGTTTTTAAGATTTAGCGGCCATTTTGTTCCGCCATATTGGAAATTTTTAAACCCCTGTAACTCCCAAACGGCTTGTCTGATTTTGATACGGTTTTCTATACTGTGCAGAGCACCTTTTGGTCCATCTTTTAGTGTACAAAAATTATTGACTCTAGGTAGAGCAAAAATTTAAAATTTTTTATTGTTTTACTTATAAGAAAATTTATTCATTTAAGACTTAGATAATATAGTATGTTGCTTTTTAGCGTAAAATAATTGAGCGGAAGTTTTTACTGCTATTTTGGTTTTCGAATTCGTGTCTTTAGGAAGACCTGACTACAGGGAACTATTCCTGAATAGTAAAATTTTAAGACCTACTCTACATAGAGTAAATTCTAAAAGACTTACCAGGGTTACCCACCATCCGTGACTCCAAGGCGCCATCCAACTCCACCGAAGCTCGAAGACCTGAAACAGAAAGAGTATTAGAATAAAAAAGAAGCGACAATCAAACTTAAATCTATACATATTATATACATATATACAAATTTACAACTTTTACAAAACTCTATACCTAATTAATTAAATTGACGATTCCCTACCAGACAACATAAAATGGCTGCTATGGCCCGAACACCTGTCACAAAACCCCCGACAATGTCCAAATCCGACAACGAAAGACCCCCAGAGAAAATAGAGCATGACGAACCATCCAAATTGGGACCAGAAACTGCCCAGGCATCTCAAGTGAGGCGCATTAGCGGAGATTTTGAGGCACTCATAAATGAGGCATTAGAATGTCCTTCCTCTAAAGAAAAGACATTTATCGTGGAGTCGAGAAAAACGCCACCAAGCAAAAAACGCCTGATGAATACCCCTGCAAAACAAAAATCTGTCGTCTCGAAGCGTCCTCAAAAATCACCCTCACCGGAACTTCTTACGCCTGAAAAAGAGAGAAAGATACGCACAACCGAAACCAAATCTACACCAAAAAAGGGAATTACAGCAACAATCCCCCCAAAACAAAGACAAGACACAGAAGGGACGACGATACCCCTACAACAACAACTAGAACGTAAAGACAGAGTGGATGAAGCCAACGCGTTAGTCGAAAAGGCAAAGACATCCATGGCCACCTTCAAGATCAAAAGGGAAGTAGTTGTCGATGTTCACGCAGCCTTGAGTAGGTTGGCTGCTCTCGTAGCTGAAGCTGAAAGCGATAAAAACAAAACTACCTGCAAGGACAAGGAAATAGGGGAAAAACAAACGACAAATCAGACAGAGCAAATTCAAAAGCATGAAGTAAACAACCTCCTAATCACACTAGAAGAACACAGCAAACTAATAAAAGAAAGTAACGAGAACATAAAAGACCTGAAAGAAACAATAGAAAAACAGAAAGAGACTCTCGGAAAGATCACGTACGCAAGCGTCGCAGCCGGGCAGCCCAGAAGACATACCCAGGAACACGCTACTCTACACTCCGTTGTGATCACCTCGAAAGACGAAAAGGAAACATCTGAAGAAGTGCTAAATAAAATTAGAAAAGCAGTGAACGCAACGGAAGGAGGAGTGCAAGTAGATAGAGTCAGGAAAGGAAAGGACAGGAAGGTGATAGTAGGTTGCAAAACAGAAGAGGAAAGACAGAAAATCAAAGAAAGACTGAAAAAAGCCGGTAACAACCTTAATGTCGAGGAAATCAAAAACAAGGACCCTCTTTTGATTCTCAGGGATGTTCTACAGGTCATCACGGACGAAAAGGTCCTAAACGCCCTGAGAAATCAAAATGGTAACATATACCGGAACCTCGACAAAAAGGACGATAGAATAGAAATAAGATACAGAAAGAAGTCACGAAATCCTCATACGAACCACATCATCGTTCGAGTATCCACTGTCCTATGGAATCGCATGATAGATGCCGGAGAGGTCCACATAGACCTACAAAGGGTAAAGGTTAGCGACCAATCACCGCTGGTACAATGTTCGCTCTGCCTTGGATATGGTCACGGCAGGCGTTTCTGTACGGAAACACAAGAGAAGTGCAGCCACTGTGGTGGACCTCACTTGAAATCTGAATGCGACGGATGGATCGCGGGAAATACACCAACGTGCTGCAACTGCCAACATGCAAAACTAAACACAGTACAACACAATGCGTTTAGCTCAGAGTGCACGGTGAGGAAGCGATGGGACGCAATAGCTAGGGCTAGTATAGCTTATTGCTAAGGTGGATACGGGCACACAAACCAGAGGCAAACAATACCTAGCCATGCAAGCGAACCTCCAGAGGAAGAAGCTAGCCACAGATGAGCTCATGATACAGGCGAACAACAGGAATACAGCATTCGCGCTGCTCCAGGAGCCGTATGTAGGTGGGGCGAAAAATATGAAGCAGTACAAGGGGACAAGAATTTTCCAGAACACAACATCAAACAACGGAGTCGTCAAAGCCGCGATAGCGGTATTCGATAATGGAATGGACGTCATACAATGTCCAAACCTCACCACGAACAACATCGCTGTAGTGAAAATCCGCACGACAGCCTGGGAAATTCTTGTCGCCTCCTTCTATTTCGAACCTGACCAACCAATAGAGCCATACCTGGAGCAACTTAAGAAGATCACAGAGGAAGCTGGATCCATGAGACTCATTGTTGGAGGTGATGCGAACGCCAAAAGCCCCTGGTGGGGAAGTAACAAAATAGACAGCAGAGGGGAAGACTTGGCTGGGGCACTAGACGAATACGGGTTGCAGGTACTAAACGAGGGTAACCTCCCGACCTTCGACACTATAAGGGGAAATCAAAGATATACCAGCCACGTTGACATCACAGCGTGCACAATAGATCTGCTAGACCTGGTGGAAGGATGGACCGTAGAAGAGGATTTGACGAGCTCGGACCACAACGGCATGACCTTCAAGATAAAGTTACAAAGATCAAAAGGCACAACCATCAACAGAACAACAAGGATTTATAACACAAAGAAGGCAAATTGGTGCCAGTTTCGTGAGAAACTGACCCAATTACAGCTGGAAAACAATCTAAACAAAAAAGAAATAGAAAACATAGAAGATAAACATATACTAGATAAAACAGTTAATAAATACATAGAAATCATAACTCAATCATGCAATAAAACTATACCAAAAAAGAAAAACACTGAAAAACTTACCTTGCCGTGGTGGTCCGAGGAGTTAACAGCACTGAAAAAGGCAGCTACCACCAGGAAACGGAGAGTACGCTGTGCAGCACCAGTCCGCAGGCAAAAGGTCGTTGACGAATACCTGCAAGCAAAAGAAAAATATGAAAGTGCAGCCAAGGAAGCCCAGATAAGGAGTTGGAAGGAATTTTGTGAAAAACAGGACAGAGAAAGTGTCTGGGAGGGAATCTATAGGGTAATAGGAAGAACAAATGTTAGACAGGAGGACATCCTCCTAGTTAAGGACCAAAAGGTGGTGGATCCGAAGGAATCAGCCAAGCTACTGGCGGAAACATTCTACCCGGAGGACTCAGAAGACTCGGACAACGCTGACCACCGAGAGACCAGACTATTAGCCGACCGAGTAAACGGTTGGAGCCATGATGAACAACATGACCCACCGTTTACACTGGAAGAACTACGTGCCTCGGTGGACAGCTTTAACCCGAAGAAAGCCCCCGGAGTTGATGGATTCACGGCAGATATTTGCAGCCATGCTATTGGACGGGACCCCGAGACCTTCCTTGCGCTGGCCAACAAATGCCTGGCACTTTCCTACTTCCCGAAAGCCTGGAAGGAAGCCACAGTTGTGGTTTTGAGGAAGCCAGGCAAGGACGATTATACCAAGCCAAAAGCGTATAGACCTATAGGTCTTTTGCCAGTGTTGGGAAAGGTCCTGGAGAAAATGGTGATCAGACGCATCCAATGGCACGTAATCCCGGCACTAAGCCCCCGCCAGTATGGCTTCATGCCAAAAAAGAGCACGGAAGACTCCCTCTATGACCTGATTCGACACATTCGTTGCAAGTTAGACGAGAAAAAACTCATAGCGGTGATATCCTTGGACATAGAGGGAGCCTTTGACAGTGCATGGTGGCCAGCAATCCGTACCAGGCTGGCGGAACTTAAGTGTCCGGTAAACATCAGAAGGATCCTCGACAGCTACCTCCAAGATCGAAAGGTCAAGGTAAGGTATGCTGGAAAGGAACACCCCAAACACACCAACAAGGGATGCGTCCAAGGATCCATTGGGGGTCCAATCCTTTGGAATATCCTTCTGGACCCGCTACTAAAAGGCCTATCGGAACGTGGTGACTACTGCCAGGCTTTCGCGGACGATGTGGTACTGGTAATCTACGCTGACACAGCACTTCAAGTGTCGCAACAGGCAAATGCCGCCCTCGCCTATGTTCGGGATTGGGGAGTCAAAAACAAGCTTCGCTTCGCTCCACATAAAACCAACGCCATGATCATAACAAGAAAGCTCAAATATGACACTCCAATCCTGAACATGGGAGGGGTCGCCATAGATATAACGGATGAGATAAAGATCCTGGGGCTCACGATAGACAACAAGCTGACGTTCAATGCCCACACTGCAAATATTTGCAAAAAGGCATTGAACATATATAAGCAGTTGTCTAGAGCCGCCAGGGTCAGCTGGGGACTCCACCCCGAAATCGTACGTATTATCTATACTGCAACAGTGGAGCCAGTAATCACGTACGCAGCCAGCGCCTGGGCACCGGCAACGCGGAAGTTGGGCATCCAACGAAAGCTAAACGCAGTCCAACGAGGGTTTGCTCAAAAAATAACTAAAGCGTACCGCACTGTCTCCCTGAACTCGGCACTGGTGCTGGCCGGGTTGCTCCCACTTGACCTCCGAATACAGGAAGCAGCCGCTCTGTACGAGGCAAGAAGGGGCATACCACGACCGGCGCTGGGAGATCGGGAGGTAGAGCGGTTCACACCATACGCACAAACATTACACCCAGCTGACCATAGGAGCATAGTTTTTGAGATACTGGCGGACCAGACACAGGTAGACCTGCACAACCACCACGCAGTAAAAATTTACACGGACGGCAGTAAACTTGAAGGTGAGGTTGGAGCAGCCCTATCCATTTGGAAAGGGGAAGCCGAGACCAAAACCCTGAAGCTAAAACTGTCGTCCCATTGCACAGTGTATCAGGCCGAACTCTATGCCCTATGGAAAGCCACTGGAGTAACCCTCAAACGCTCAGAATGTAGCTTCGGGATCTTCAGCGACTCCAGGTCCGCACTGGAGACAATTGCGAATCCGAGCTCCCTCCATCCCTTAGCCGTGGAGGCCCGTGCCAACATTGAAACGGGCAGACTCCAGAACAAGGAAGTTTCCTTGTACTGGATCAAAGCCCACGCGGGATTGGAGGGAAATGAACGAGCCGACCAACTGGCAAAGGAAGCTGCTGTCAACAAGAAGAAGCGCCCAGACTATGACTTGTGCCCGGTCTCATTTGTCAAGCGTCAGATTCGTCTGGAATCGCTTGACAAATGGAACCTAAGATATAGGTCTGGTGAAACTGGTAGAGTCACCAAGATGTTCTTCCCCAACATTGTAGACGCGTACAAAGTGGTTCGCAAAACGGAGCCTACATATCTATCAACACAGATCATGACAGGCCACGGTGGGCTCTCCGAATACTTGTACAGATTCAAGTGTAAGGAGAGCCCAGCGTGCATCTGTGAACCGAGCTCGGTGGAATCACTGGAACACGTCCTCTCAGAATGCCCAGTTTTCGCTCTAAAGAGACACAATATTGAAAACATCTTAGATACTAAAATAGTTAGCGAAAACTTCCGTTTACTTATGCTTGATAGGCACAAAAGAAATATGTTCATGAACTACTGTATAGAATTAATTAAAATAGTGATAAAAAGAAATAGATAGATAACCTAATGTTTTCCATATATCTACAGAATATATGACAAAAACATTAATTTTATAAAATGGTAAGATATGTTAACATAGAAAATAAGCCTATAAATGTAAGAACTAGAATTACTCAAATTTTAAGCATACATATTAAAATGTTAAAACTAAATCTTAGTCATAGCTTAATTGTTACTTTCTCTTTTTATTAATAATTTCATGTTAAAATATGTTAAAGATAAGAATTTAAATAAAATGTAAAAATGTCTCTGGTTAAGCCAGAGGAACCCTCTTTCTGTTCCCAACCCCACTTAGACCATAACCATTAGTTTTAATTAGCTTTTTGTAAAAGAAAAATTAGTATGCAACTGCAGTAGCCGGCGTTTGCCATCTGTGTGGCGGTAGGGAAAAAAAAAAAAAAAAAAAAAAAAAAAAAAAAAAAAAACCTAACCTAACCTAACCTAACCTAACCTAACCTAACCTAACCTAACCTAACCTAACCTAACCTAACCTAACCTAACCTAACCTAACCTAACCTAACCTAACCTAACCTAACCTAACCTAACCTAACCTAACCTAACCTAACCTAACCTAACCTAACCTAACCTAACCTAACCTAACCTAACCTAACCTAACCTAACCTAACCTAACCTAACCTAACCTAACCTAACCTAACCTAACCTAACCTAACCTAACCTAACCTAACCTAACCTAACCTAACCTAACCTAACCTAACCTAACCTAACCTAACCTAACCTAACCTAACCTAACCTAACCTAACCTAACCTAACCTAACCTAACCTAACCTAACCTAACCTAACCTAACCTAACCTAACCTAACCTAACCTAACCTAACCTAACCTAACCTAACCTAACCTAACCTAACCTAACCTAACCTAACCTAACCTAACCTAACCTAACCTAACCTAACCTAACCTAACCTAACCTAACCTAACCTAACCTAACCTAACCTAACCTAACCTAACCTAACCTAACCTAACCTAACCTAACCTAACCTAACCTAACCTAACCTAACCTAACCTAACCTAACCTAACCTAACCTAACCTAACCTAACCTAACCTAACCTAACCTAACCTAACCTAACCTAACCTAACCTAACCTAACCTAACCTAACCTAACCTAACCTAACCTAACCTAACCTAACCTAACCTAACCTAACCTAACCTAACCTAACCTAACCTAACCTAACCTAACCTAACCTAACCTAACCTAACCTAACCTAACCTAACCTAACCTAACCTAACCTAACCTAACCTAACCTAACCTAACCTAACCTAACCTAACCTAACCTAACCTAACCTAACCTAACCTAACCTAACCTAACCTAACCTAACCTAACCTAACCTAACCTAACCTAACCTAACCTAACCTAACCTAACCTAACCTAACCTAACCTAACCTAACCTAACCTAACCTAACCTAACCTAACCTAACCTATCCTAACCTATCCTAACCTATCCTAACCTAACCTAACCTAATATCACCGCTGTCATCGCTGCGCGCGACTCCGCCCATTCCGGACACACGGCGCGGGTGTGCTGCGCCGTGTCCTCCGGCGCCCCACAATGGTGGCATTCCATTGTGGGTTCCCGACGTGCCACCCGACACAGATACCTCCCGAAGCAACCATGCCCGGAGAGGATCTGCGTCAGACGGAACGTCGGTGCGCCATGCCGCCGATCGACCCACTGCTGGAGGCTGGGGCGAAAGGCGGCCACCATTTCCCGGCTAGCAGCCGGGGACTCCAGTCTCTGTGCCCAGTCCAGGAGGAGATCCTCGCGGGCACCCTCTCTCCACCGCCTGATCTCCTCCGGGAGTGGCCACTCTCCTGCCATCTTGGCCTCTACGCTGCGCCAATACACCGTCGCCAACACCTCCGCCTCGAGGTTCCACGGCGGTGTACCGGCCAGCACGCACGCCGCCTCAAACGAGACGGTGTGGTACGCTCGGGCCGCCCTGACGGCCATGACCCGCTGCGGATGTCGCAGCAGGGTCAGGTTTTCAGCGTCTAGGGCGTCCGCCCATATTGGCGCTCCGTAGAGTGCCTTGGAGCGAACCACACCGGCATAAAGGCGGCGGCACCCCACACTCGGCCCTCCCAAATTCGGGAGGAGTCTCCCGAGCACTCCGGCAAAGGCTATGATCTTGGGCGCCAATTGCCGGAAGTGCTCCGCGAACCTCCATCTGCCGTCGAGGACGAGGCCTAAGTACCTCATCTTCGACTCGACGGCAATGGAGGTTCCGCCCACCACTATCTCCATCCCCCGCGGTGGAGATCTCCGAGGCCCGTGAAAGAAGAGGGCCTCGGACTTCTCCAGTGCCACCTCCAGCCCAAGGGTCCTGATCCTGTGGACCACATGGGCTACTCCAGCAGTGGCCAAGATGGCCGCCTCCCTGTGTGTGCGCCCACGGGCAGTTACCAAGGTGTCATCAGCGTAGCAGACTACGCTGACACCGTGTAAGTTCCGCCCGCGGAGCACGAAGTCGTACCCGATGTTCCACAGGAGCGGTCCCAGGACCGAGCCCTGTGGAACACCGCACGACATACGCCTTATTTTCCAATCACCGTCCCGGGCCGGGTACATAACGGCCCGGTCGGTGAAATAACTCGCCACGGAGTCCCTCAAATACCGGGGCACACCATGGTATCTGAGGGACTCCATCACGGTCTCCCAAGGGAGGGTGTTAAAGGCATTCTTAATGTCCAACGACACTGCCAGCAACACCCTGCCTTCGGAGACCGCCTCTTCCGCTAACTCTCGCACCTTCGCTATGGCGTCCACCGTCGAGCGCCCTTGCCGGAAACCAAACTGCCCATCGCTCAGATTCGGTCCTACCTCCCTCATGTGCTGAGTGAGACGAGCAGCGAGCACACGTTCGAAAAGCTTGCTCGTCTCACTCAGCAGCACGATCGGACGGTAGGCCGACGAGGAGTCAGCAGGGCGCCCGCTCTTCCTCAGCAGGACCAACTTTCCGCTCTTCCAGCTCTGCGGAAAGTGGCCCCGCGCCAGGCAAGCCGAGAACACCGCTCTAATGTGCTCTTCCAGCTGCCCGGCTGCCAACACCAGCGCTCGTCCCGGCACGCCATCGGGTCCGGGGGCCGTGTTCTTCGCCCGAAGCCTCAACACGGCCAGCCCAAACTCTGCCTCAGACACCTCGGGCACCTCGTCGTCGGATTCCCCCACTCCTAGAGAGGCCATGGGTGGCGGGTGCCACGCCTCTCTGTGGGGGAAGAGCACTGAGACCACCCTCTCCAAGAGCTCTGGCTCCAAGATCGCCGTGAGAGGGGGAGTCCAGGGGCGGAGCTTGCCCGTCACTATTTTGTAGGGACGACCCCAAGGGTCGCGGTTGAGGGACTCCAACCACTCTTGCCACGCCGACTCCTTGGCATCCTTAATGGCCACCTTAAGATTGGAACAGGCGGCCCTATAGTCGGCGTAGCGGTCCCTTTCAACCTCCTCGTCGCGCACCCTCCTCCGGCGGTAATGGGCGTAATTACGCCGCGCGACGACGCAAGCCCGCCTGAGCTCCCTGAGCCCCGGACTCCACCAGTATATGCGCCGAGGTGGCACCGACGTCTTGACCCGGGGCATGGAGGCGTCACAGATGCGTGCAAGGGCTTCGCCCAGAGCATCCGCCGCGACGTCAACATCCCCCAGGTCCGAGACAGCCATCCATGCCTCAACGATGGCCGCCTCCTTCGCCAGCTCCCGGTCGATCCCCCTCAGCGACCACCGGGGTCCCTCTCTTGCCGGCGGGGCCGGAGCCTGCCCTACGGACGCAGAGACGCTATACCGAATGTATCTGTGGTCTGATAGCGTCTCTACGTCTATCTCTACCTTCCAGTCGAGAACACGGCGCGCCAGGGTAGGCGTTGCAAACGTGAGGTCAACGATTGACCCACCCTGTTGCCGCACGCACGTGTTCTCGATTCCTCTGTTTAAGATGTCGAGGCCCAAGGACGACGCCCACTCCTCCAACACCTCCCCTCTTACGTCGGTGGCCGGAGAGCCCCAAGCCGTTGATTTGGCGTTGAAGTCCCCGGCAACCAACACCGGACTGGGGTGTGCTGTTCCCACCAGAAACCCGACCTCTGCGAGCGTCTGCTCGAAGCTGGCCAGGTTACGGTTCGGAGAACAGTACACCCCAATTACCGCCACGCCACAGCCACCACCCACAACGGCCAGCACGCATCCATGACCCTTCGCTACTTTTTCGAAGGGCAGGGAGCCACCGGCCGCTGGAGCGTATATGGCTACCGAGTCCTCCCGATCTCCCACCCAGTTTGTACGGGCGGGAATCATGTAGGGCTCGGTAACCACGGCTATTAACCTAACCTAACCTAACCTAACCTAACCTAACCTAACCTAACCTAACCTAACCTAACCTAACCTAACCTAACCTAACCTAACCTAACCTAACCTAACCTAACCTAACCTAACCTAACCTAACCTAACCTAACCTAACCTAACCTAACCTAACCTAACCTAACCTAACCTAACCTAACCTAACCTAACCTAACCTAACCTAACCTAACCTAACCTAACCTAACCTAACCTAACCTAACCTAACCTAACCTAACCTAAC
Source organism: Pasiphila rectangulata (assembly GCA_963082625.1). NCBI lineage: Eukaryota > Metazoa > Arthropoda > Insecta > Lepidoptera > Geometridae > Pasiphila > Pasiphila rectangulata. The sequence continues at coordinate 19,505,256 of OY720251.1, read as the reverse complement.
CTAACCTAACCTAACCTAACCTAACCTAACCTAACCTAACCTAACCTAACCTAACCTAACCTAACCTAACCTAACCTAACCTAACCTAACCTAACCTAACCTAACCTAACCTAACCTAACCTAACCTAACCTAACCTAACCTAACCTAACCTAACCTAACCTAACCTAACCTAACCTAACCTAACCTAACCTAACCTAACCTAACCTAACCTAACCTAACCTAACCTAACCTAACCTAACCTAACCTAACCTAACCTAACCTAACCTAACCTAACCTAACCTAACCTAACCTAACCTAACCTAACCTAACCTAACCTAACCTAACCTAACCTAACCTAACCTAACCTAACCTAACCTAACCTAACCTAACCTAACCTAACCTAACCTAACCTAACCTAACCTAACCTAACCTAACCTAACCTAACCTAACCTAACCTAACCTAACCTAACCTAACCTAACCTAACCTAACCTAACCTAACCTAACCTAACCTAACCTAACCTAACCTAACCTAACCTAACCTAACCTAACCTAACCTAACCTAACCTAACCTAACCTAACCTAACCTAACCTAACCTAACCTAACCTAACCTAACCTAACCTAACCTAACCTAACCTAACCTAACCTAACCTAACCTAACCTAACCTAACCTAACCTAACCTAACCTAACCTAACCTAACCTAACCTAACCTAACCTAACCTAACCTAACCTAACCTAACCTAACCTAACCTAACCTAACCTAACCTAACCTAACCTAACCTAACCTAACCTAACCTAACCTAACCTAACCTAACCTAACCTAACCTAACCTAACCTAACCTAACCTAACCTAACCTAACCTAACCTAACCTAACCTAACCTAACCTAACCTAACCTAACCTAACCTAACCTAACCTAACCTAACCTAACCTAACCTAACCTAACCTAACCTAACCTAACCTAACCTAACCTAACCTAACCTAACCTAACCTAACCTAACCTAACCTAACCTAACCTAACCTAACCTAACCTAACCTAACCTAACCTAACCTAACCTAACCTAACCTAACCTAACCTAACCTAACCTAACCTAACCTAACCTAACCTAACCTAACCTAACCTAACCTAACCTAACCTAACCTAACCTAACCTAACCTAACCTAACCTAACCTAACCTAACCTAACCTAACCTAACCTAACCTAACCTAACCTAACCTAACCTAACCTAACCTAACCCTGTCATTGTCGGAGTCCAGAGCAAGGCATATGAATAACCTTGAAAAGGAACGTACACGGCACGCGGTAGAACTTGTTCGTGTAGAAAGAGCTCACTCGAAGGAGCTCAAGAGGATGTGGGAGCACTCTTTTTCGGAGCTCGGCCAGGCCCGCACTGACATAAGTGGTACCCTGGAGGAGGCCAAGGCGATCCGTCTCTGGCTTGGCTTCGAAACTGAAAGACCCTTCAGAGAAATACGAGAGATAGAGAAGGCCATTAAACAACTCGAATCTAGTGTCCAGCGCCAACCTTCCGGTGTTTTGGAAAGTTCACAAGATGAAACCCCGAGGTGGCTTACAGTGAGTTCAGAAATTGCTAAGCTATCGACATCCGTGAGTAGTGTATCAGCCCAGCTAGACTCACTGCGCAGGACTGCTGACAGTCTCATGGAGAAGGCCTGCACGGTTCCAGTGGCAGAATCCCGCGAAGCCCAGTCCAGTCTTCTTTTACCTATAGACAGGGATGAGATTTGTCTGGCAGTGAAGCAGGCAATGGCGAAACCAACTGGAGGCCAGGAACTTGGCCAGATCCATGAGATGTGTGCAGATACTAAAACAGCTGTCCAAGCCATTTCCATGGAGGTTGTGGAACTAAGACGGTCCTCTGCCGCTGGGGAGGCTTCGGCAGCGTTATGCTCTAGGTTGGATGACATTAAGCGCGGCCTCTCTGATCTGAAAGACACTGCAGTGGAGACAACGGGTCCCATTAGGCTGGCGGTAGAGACCTTAAGACGAGATTTGGTGTCCCCCGTCAATGGCCAGGACCCTGTTTCGGAGCCGGGCTTATCAAGGCAACTTCCACCACTCACACCTATCCCCATGACCACCAATCTGGGAGTCGGTTCTCTTGGCGCTTCCTACAAAGAAGCACTGTTGAGACCGCGATACCCCATAATGGTCGAATCTGTAGACCCTCTCCACTCAAGTTCTGACGTAGTGCAGAGCCTGAAGGAGAAAGTGGACGTGATACAATTGGGAATAGGAGTGAGCAGCCTCAGGAAGATTCGGAACCAAAAAGTAGTGGTTAACTGTGACTCAGAAAAGGACAGGAGCGCGCTTAAGGAGGCCATCAAAAAATCATCAGAAAAGCTTACGGTCTCGCAGCCTTCGGTAAGGCTGCCGCTATTGAGACTATTGGGCGTGGCCAATGACCTCAATAACGCTAAACTGGAGGAGGCCCTAGTCACCCAGAACCGGAAGCTTTTGCCTGATCCAATGCCGGACAAGATTAAAGTTAAGGTCTTGCGTCGCAGCCGAGTCCGGAATAACGCAAGAGCCAACGTGGTTCTCGAGCTGAGTCCGTGCCTTTGGAACTGTCTTAGAGACAAAGAGCTCCGCATTGGATACCAAACAGTCCAGGCCGTTGACCAGTCCCCGGTGGTTCAATGCTACCGATGCCTGGCTTTCGGCCATATAGCTCGGGATTGTCAGGAAAAGGTCCGATGTGGGTATTGTTCTGAGGAGCACGACACCAGGGAATGCCCAAACAGAAGCTTGGCACCAAGATGCGTCAACTGCGCCCAATCGTCAAACCCGAGGGACAGCGTTCATCCAGCGTATGCAATGGAATGTCCTGAGTGGCGAAAATGGGACAGATTGGCGCGCAGTACCACTTGCTACAGCTGTTGACAAGGGCTCCCAGGCAGCGCTCAAGATAGGACAAGTAAATCTAGGACGAGGCTTCTCCGCTATGAAAGAGTGCTTGCATGCGGCCACCCTGAGTGGAGTCTCAATACTCATGCTGCAGGAACCGTATGTCGGGGCAAAAGCCCATGTTTCTAGCAGTTTTCGGGTGATTCAAAAGAAAACAACTGATAGGTCAAAACCAGTTCGCGCAGCGGTTGTCGTCGTTGATCCCAACATAGATGTAATTGAGAACACAGATTTATTGTATGATTCTATTGTAGGTGTAATTATTAAAGTAGGTCTTACTAAAATTGGTATAATTAGTTTGTATCTGGACAAAACCCTGGATATTGAAGACGACATAATTAAGCTCCAGGATATCATCAGGAAAATGGAAACTCCTAACATCCTCGTCGGCGGGGACATCAACGCTTCGAGCCCTTGGTGGGGTTGCCGAGAGGAGGACAGTAGAGGTGCCAAGTACGTTGAATTCCTAACACAATATGATCTTAACGTCATGAATGAGGGCAACACGTCGACGTTTCATGTTTACAGGGGAGGGAGACTTTTCTCAAGCATCGCGGATGTCACTGCTTCTTCTGCCGGTCTGATGAGTAGGGTGAAAAACTGGCACGTTGACATCACGTCAGTAACTTTATCGGATCACAGGCAAATCATTTTTGAACTGGAGCTGGATAAATCCACAGAAGGGCCAAAGAGGACCGGCACTAGAATCTTCAGAACTGACAAAGCCAACTGGGAGTGTTTCCGAAAAGTATTGCAAACAAACTTGATCGACGAAAATCTAAGCGTGGAGGCCATTGAAGCCACTTCTGACCAGGCAGGAGTCGATAGCGTGGTAGATAGGTACACGGACGTCATTCTCAACTCCTGCAAAAAGGCGATCCCAGAACTTCCTGACAAGAAGAGAGGAAAGAAGATAGTGTGGTGGACAGATGAGCTAACCGAAAAGAAGAAGGAGGTCCTAAGACGTAGGGAGCGAATAAGGAGAGCCAACGCGACTAGAAAGGAAATGGTCATAGAGGAGTACAAAAAAGCTAAGACAGAGTACAAGGAGCTGATGCAGACGGCAATCAATACCAGCTGGAAAGACTTTTGTACGGGAGAGAGGAAAGAGTCTGTATGGCAAAGGTCTTACCGGGTCTTAAAGCTCTGTGAAGGTCAAGCTGTCGAGAAAATGCTGCGCCGACACAACAACTCCAACCTTATGGACCCCCTGGCTTCAGCAAATCTCTTGGCCGAAACATTCTACCCTGCAGATGAGGAAGCCACGGACAACGAAGAGCAGGCCAAGGTTAGAAGCGAAATGAGGGAAGTCATCGAGGAGTATACTCGCCAAAAACCTGAGCAGGACTGTCCCAATTTTACACTAGACGAGGTCAGAATGGTGTACTCTAGGATGAGCCCAAAGAAATCCCCTGGAGAAGACGGTTTGACCTCAGACATATGCCAGAACAGCTTTGAGGTGGCTCCTGCGATCCAATTGGCTATTTTTAACACATGCCTCAAAGCAAGCCATTTTCCGAGCGCATGGAAGACAGCACGCATAAAAATCATCCCCAAAGCAGGAAAAGACGATTATTCTGCTCCTAAGTCATACAGACCCATTGGCCTCCTATCCGTTTTGGGCAAAGTACTGGAGAAGCTGTTTGCTACGAGAATTGCATGGCATCTGGGGAGCATGACTCTACTGAGTAATCGGCAGTATGGCTTTACACCGCAGAAAAGTACGGAAGACGCCCTTTACGACTCTGTTGGGATGGTGAGGCAGGCGGTGAGAGACAAGAGGATAGTCGCCATCATCTCCTTGGACATCGAAGGGGCATTTGACAACTGCTGGTGGCCCGGAATTCTCAAACAGCTTCACAACAAGGGACTCGACAAATCTACCTTCAGACTGATTGTGAGCTACCTATCGGGAAGGAACGTAAATCTCGGATACATGGGGGAATTAGTGTGCAGAAGCACCAACAAGGGGTGTGTTCAGGGCTCTATATGCGGACCACTATTATGGAACATCCAACTGAACCCACTCCTGGAGGTGGCCGAAACACTCGAAGCCCACGTGCAGGCCTTCGCAGACGACCTTCTGATAGTAGCTAGTGCCAAGACGACTGCGCAGCTGGAAGAGAAGGTGAATGAGGCACTCCTGAAAATTTCTGAGTGGGGAACCGCACATAAGATGCGCTTCGCAGCGCACAAGACTCAGGCGGTGATTATCACAAAGAAATTAAAATTTGAGACACCCCGATTCACACTTAATGGAACGACCCTGGAGCTATCAAGCAGTCTCAAAGTTTTAGGCCTTACTATAGACAAAACACTTAACTTCAAAGAGCACCTGGACAACATCTACAGGAAATCTGTAAACATCTTCAAAATGGTGTCCAGGGCAGTAAGAACTCAGTGGGGCCTAAACACAGATATCATGAGACTTCTCTATCATGTAACAGTTGAGCCAGTGATATTGTATGCAGCCAGTGCCTGGGCTCCCGCTGTAGAAAGGAAATTCATAAAGGCCAAACTGGATCATATCACCAGAATGTTCGCCCTAAAGATCTGCAGGGCGCATCGGACAGTCTCCCTCACCTCAAGTGTTCTCATCTCTCGCATTCTTCCCCTTGACCTAAGACTGAAGGAACAAGCCACCTTATACGAAGTCAAGCGAGGAAAGCCCTTCGATGCTCTACCAGGTCGACCGCTGGAGAGAAGACTTTCCCCTTTCAGTCTCCCACATCCATCGCAGCGGAGCCATATAAGTTTCGGCACCATAAACAACCAGGAAGAGGCCGACCAAATCGAAAATGACTGGCTGAGAGTCTATACCGATGGCAGTAAGCTGAATGACAGGGTCGGAGCGGCCGTTACGGTTTGGAAAGAACAAACAGAAATCAAGGCTATCAAAATTAAACTAGAAAACTACTGCACTGTCTACCAAGCTGAGATGGTCGCAATACATAAAGCCATTACCTACCTCAAAGAGAGCAGAAGCATGGGGAACATCATTTCAGACTCCCAGTCAGCACTTGAAACCATCGCCGACCCCTGTACCGAAAACCCTGTGGCTCAGGAGATTCAAGAGATGGCGAAAGTGGTTGGTGGGATCAATTTCTTCTGGATCCGTGCTCACGTTGGAATAGCAGGGAATGAGCGAGCCGACGAACTCGCAAAAGCATCGACTATGCTTAAGATCACCCCTGCGTACGAGGCATTTCCGCTGTCCTTCGTAAAGCGCTGCATCAGGGAAGAAACTCTGGAGAAGTGGCAGGAGCGATACAGCAACGCAACCACTGGCGAAACAACGAGGATGTTTTTCCCCGATGTTAGGAGAGCGTACAAAATCTTAGCTAAAATAGAAACTATAGCCCTAAGAACGCAACTGTTGAGCGGTCACACGGGCATAAGAGCGTATTTACATAGGTTTAAGCTTATAGAGGATCCCTGCTGCACATGCGATCAAGTAACTTTGGAAACAATAGAACACATCCTGTTTCACTGTCCAAAGTTTGGTCCAGAGCGATATGATTGTGAGTGCAGGATGGATTTAGTTCTAAGCAAGAATAATGTAACCCTAGCTATTGACGACGACAACCGACGGACCCATTTCCTGGCCTTTGCGGAAAATGCTTTGAAAAGAGCCGCAAGGGCAAATGGCTCCACAGTAAATTAGATTATATTGTTAATTAAATAATACATTAATATTAAAAATAATTTTATAATTTTAAATGCATGAATTAGAATCTATTATTTATAAGAAATAGCAAATGGCTCTACAGTAAATTATATTATATTGTACATGGAATAATACATTGATAGTTGATATAAATTTATACAAAATTATATACTTGTATGAATAAGAAACTATTATTTATAAGAAATGGCAAATGGCTATACAGTTAATGAATTTGTATTGTAAATGTATAAAAAGAATAAATAATCAATATTGGATATAATTTTAACCTTATTAAGGACTTAAATTTGATGTTTATTTAATTCAATTTAATTTTGATTTAATTTTAATTTGATTTTGGTTTGATTTTGATTTAATTTTCATTTAATTTTAGTCTTATTTTAGTTTAATTTTAGTTTAATTTTAATTTAATTTTGTTTTGATTTTGATTTAATTTTAGATAAGAATTGTATTTATCCATTATAATAAATTGTATTAATCTAAAAGAGAAAAAAAAAAACAAAAAAAAAAACAAAAAAAAAATATGAATGAAAGGAAAAAAAAAAAAAAAAGAATAATATCTATCTAGTTACATTTATTTTATAAGAACGAATCCTTATAGTCACCCTTCTATTTTAGCGATAGAACAAGTAGTAGAATAATAGTAATACAAAAGGAATTGTAGGCAATATTATAATTGAATGTTGAAAGTTAATATAATTCAAAAGGTATAGCCATGCAAAAAAAAAGAGTTGTAAATGTGTAGGGCGCGGATTAGACACAGAAAACCACGTTATGTTTAATACTCGTATGAAATAAACGACCCAAAATAAATAGGGACGATAAGTTGTAGGCTAGCCGACGGCCCCTAAAAAGGCAATTGGTAGGCGCCATAAAAAAAAAAAAAAAAAAAAAAAAAAAAAACCTAACCTAACCTAACCTAACCTAACCTAACCTAACCTAACCTAACCTAACCTAACCTAACCTAACCTAACCTAACCTAACCTAACCTAACCTAACCTAACCTAACCTAACCTAACCTAACCTAACCTAACCTAACCTAACCTAACCTAACCTAACCTAACCTAACCTAACCTAACCTAACCTAACCTAACCTAACCTAACCTAACCTAACCTAACCTAACCTAACCTAACCTAACCTAACCTAACCTAACCTAACCTAACCTAACCTAACCTAACCTAACCTAACCTAACCTAACCTAACCTAACCTAACCTAACCTAACCTAACCTAACCTAACCTAACCTAACCTAACCTAACCTAACCTAACCTAACCTAACCTAACCTAACCTAACCTAACCTAACCTAACCTAACCTAACCTAACCTAACCTAACCTAACCTAACCTAACCTAACCTAACCTAACCTAACCTAACCTAACCTAACCTAACCTAACCTAACCTAACCTAACCTAACCTAACCTAACCTAACCTAACCTAACCTAACCTAACCTAACCTAACCTAACCTAACCTAACCTAACCTAACCTAACCTAACCTAACCTAACCTAACCTAACCTAACCTAACCTTTTTTTTTTTTTTTTTTTTTTTTTTGGTGACGGGGTGGAAATCTGCTCGTTCAGATACCATGCTGCGTTAAGGGCACAGCATGGTTATGTGAGGTTGTCTCCTGACGACTCACTAAAACCACCCCGATGGCCGGCCTCGGTGCACTAGGGGCTCCGGTTCCTCATAAAGAACACTCCGGAGCCCCTATAGCACCTTGCCTGAGCACGTCCCGGGGGCGTCCACAACTAACGCCCCCTACGTCTCGCGGTACTTACGATGGTGCATAGCCATATTATGCACCATCGCCCTCCCTGGGTCCGTCTGGGATAGTCCAAAGCCCTCACTCTGACTACCCTACGGACCCAGATGGTCCCCTATAGGGGATGCCGCAGCCCCATGACGCCGTAGCCTCACGGGGCAGGCAGGGCGGGGCGGCCGTTGCCTGCACCCCGCCGCCGCCTTCTACGAGCGGGATCAGCCCTCTCGCGATCCCGCTCCGCGGCCTCTTTCCGAACCATTACGGTCTCACAGAAAGAGGCCACCGCCTTCCACGCCGTCTCATAGCCGCAACTACGCTGGGCAGAGAGAGATCCTGCCCGATCCTGAGGGCCAGATTCCGCCTTTCCACGCACCACGCCGAGCAATCCTCGAGCGTGTGCTGGGCGGAATCCTGGCCCCACCCACAATGGTGGCACTGCGGTGTCGGTTCGCGTCCGATCCTACTCAGGTACTCACCGAAGCAACCATGCCCGGTGAGTACCTGAGTAAGTCTATAGGTGACGTTACCTCCCTCCCTCCCTAGCCAGGCTTCGAAGCTAGGCAGAACAGCGTCGACGGCGCGTTGGCGCGAGCTCCTCGGCTCCTCGAGCCGCTCGCGCCACTTCCCAAGCGCACGTCGACGCTCCTCTTGCCGCACTTCAGCTGGCGCAGCCCCACCCTCGCCCTCCTGCCGGAGACGAACGTACACTCGTGCGTCCATCTCCGCCAGGAGGTCGAGCGGCGGGAGCCGCGCCAATAATGTCGCCGCCTCATGCGAAATCGTGCGGTAACCGCGAACGATTCTGATGGCAATAGAACGCTGCAGGCTACTAAACATAGCCCTGCAGCGCCTAACACCCGTCAGTCTTTTGGACCAGACGGGTGCTCCGTAGAGTGCCATCGACCGCACGACGCCCGCATAGAGGCGGCGAACACCCTCCCTTGGTCCCCCGAGATTGGGTAGCAGTCTGTGCAAAGCACCCACTACCCTCTGGATCCGGGGGACGGAGCGGCTGAAGTGCTCTTCGAAGCCCCAGCGACTATCCAAGGTGAGGCCCAAGTACTTAAGGTACGGCCCCACCTGGACGTCAACGTCACCTACGCGAACCGACAAGCTGGGTGGTTCCCTTCCCCTCGGGAACTTGTGGAACCATAGCGCCTCAGTCTTATTAGGCGCTATCCGAAGACCCAGCCCGTGGATTTTATCCACGACGCATGCCACCCCAAGCTCGGCGAGCCCTTTGGTCCTCTCGAAGGAGTCCCCGCCGGCGAACACTAAAGTGTCGTCTGCATAGCAGACAACATGTACGCCGGCGGGGATTTCAACACGCAGAACCGCGTCATATGCGAGGTTCCAAAGGAGTGGTCCTAAGACAGACCCCTGTGGAACCCCGCAACTGACCTCCCTCCGCAGAGTAGTACCGTCCCTGCCCACATATTGCACACATCTGTCGCGAAGGTAGGACCCAACTAGGCGCTGCAGGTAGAGAGGCACTCCGTGATACACGAGCGCCTCCCTGATCGCCCTCCAAGGCAGGGAGTTGAAGGCATTAACGATGTCCAAGGACACCGCCAACGCCCTCCCGCCTCGGGACACCACCTGGTCCGACAGTGTACGGACACGAAGAATCGCGTCCACTGTCGAACGCGCCCGTCGGAAACCGTACTGGTCATCCGACAGGTTGGGACCTACCCGCGAGAGATGAGTGCATAGACGGGCGGCAATTATTCTTTCGAACAATTTGCCGGCCTCGTCCAGCAGGCAAATGGGACGGTACGCAGAGGGAGAGTCCGCGGTTCTGCCTTCCTTCTTCAAAAGGACCAATCTAGCCTCTTTCCACCCTGTGGGGAACACACCCGAATGGAGGCAGCTGTCAAACAACCGCCTCATTCTGTCCCCCAGCCCCGCGGATAGAGCCAGCACCCAAGCCCGACCTGGAATCCCGTCGGGCCCGGGCGCTGTGTTACGGGCCTTGAGGCGCTTAACGGCTCGGTCCAACTCCTGTTCCGACACTCCCAAGTCGTCAGACCAATCAGGGTCTGACGACGTGGGGGTTGAGGGACTGGACTGATCCTGGACCGCTGGGAAGAGGTTATCAACTACCCTCTCCACCAGCACTGGGTCCAGGGTTTCCGTCAACGGAGGGACCCACGGTCTGAGTTTGCCCAGTACCGTACGGTACGGGCGCCCCCATGGATCCCTATTCAGTCCCTCCAGGAGTTCGCTCCAAGACCGAGCCTTGGCGTCGCCAATGGCGACTTGGAGCGCCTTGGTAGCGCCTCTATAGGCCGCGTAAGCTCTATCCGTCTCCTCGGCTGTGGCTCGCCTTCTTCTTCGGGTCCTTTGGTACTGGCGTCGGGCGCGCAGGCATGCATCTCGCAGCCGCGCGATCTCCTCCGACCACCAGTACACCGCCCGGCGCTTGGTTGACCCGGCCCGGGGCATCGACACGTCACAAATCGACGTCATCGTGCCCCGGAACCAGGTCGCCTCCCTCTCAGGATCGGGCAGATCCTCGGCGTGGCTCTCCGGCCAGGCCGCGACGATAGCGGCGGCTTCTAACAGATCCCTGTTTAGCCGCTTGAGGGCCCATCGTCGCGGCGGGCTGCTACTGCGGCGGGACACACGGCTTGGAGGGCGGAGGGCCACATCGAAAACAATGTGGCGATGGTCGGATAACGTGACCATCTCCTCCGCAACTCTCCATCCGGACACCATGTGTGTGGCAGAAGGAGTCGACCATGATAAATCCACGATCGACTCCCCCTGCCACCGCACACAGGTGTTTACGGACCCCCGATTTAGCAACCGGAGGTCGTGTCCCGCCGCCCATCCTGAGATGGTGACTCCCCTAGGGTCATCTCGGGGACTCCCCCACTCACGCGAGTGAGCGTTGAAGTCGCCCAAGACGAGCACGGGACGGGGTAGGCATCTGCGAATACAGTTACCTAACCCGTCCAGGTACGCCTCGTAAGCGGCGAGGGTACAGTTAGGGGAGACGTAGCATGCAACAACGGCTATGCGACCCCACTCTGTCGCGACGAAGCCCTGTCCCTTCTCAATAAGGGCACAGGGGGGGTCGCCTTCGCCTCCGCCCCAGTAGATAGCTGCCAAGCCCTGTTCGTCCCCGAACCATCTTGGATGGTCCAGGATCTGATAGGGCTCAGCAACTACGGCAAGTGCAATTGACCACTGCGCGAGGGTTTGCATGAGCAAGTCTTGCGCACCCCGGCAGTGGTTCAAATTGCACTGGAGGACTCTTAATGGGTTGTGGTCCATTAAGAGGCCTCCATGGCCTCCTGGGGCGGGTTTGGGCCCGACTGTCCGGCTGCCTCCGCGGGAGCCGAGTGCCTTCCGGTGTCTGGAGTAGGGAGAGCGGACTTTCTCCCACCCTTGGCCTTCTTAGGAGGGGAGCACCTCTTGCTTCCCATCCTATGATCGGCCTTACAGCCCAAATCAGAGCACAGCGGACATTTGTGCTGGCGCGTGCAACCGCTTGCCCGATGACCGGGCTCGCCACACGCGTAGCACAGCGCACTCCGGTCCACTGGGCTCTGGCATAGACTGCGTACATGCCCGTACTCCAGACACCGGAAGCACTGGAGCGGCCGCGAGGTCAAAAAATCCACCCTGGCTGACACCCATCCGACGACGACGTGCCCCGCCTCCACTATCTTGCGTACGCAAGATAGTGGGCAACGGACCCATACCGTGCCCAGGGCCCTAGGCGAGCGACGTATGTCGCCCACCCGGACGTCGTCGACGGAGCACTCTCCGATTGCGGCCACCGCTGCCGCCACTTCACCCGGTGTAACGCTGTCGTCGAGGTCCTTCAGTCTCAACTCCCCCGTCTTCACGGGACGAGTGATTCGGACTTGAAGGTCCTCGAGGGCAGCGCGCAAGCGTTCGGCCAGTGCATCAGCCTTTGGAGAACAGTCGGGCCCCGATACCTCCATTAAAAGGCCCCCCGTTATGGCACGTCTTGTGCGGACCGCTTCCACGCCGACATCTGCCAACTTAATGCGGGCCTTCGCGGCGGACATGACCGCGGCGTAGGTGACCTCGGAACCCTCCGGGATGGTCACCGTTACCGCCGCGGATCTTGGCAGCCGCGTTGGCTTGGGGGGTCCAGGCCCACGCCTCGGTGTTGCCTTGGCGCTAACTGCAGGACGGAGTGTAGGAGCAGCCTTGGAGGGACCGGCGTCAGGTCTTGCCTCTTTGCGCGCAGGAGCCTTCCGCTTTTTGGCCTTTTTGCCAACGACCTTGGCCCATGACTCCGGCGCAGCCGCTTCGGTCACTTCCGAAGACCTAGTCTGCGACGGAGACAGGGAAGCCACAGCTCCCAAAGGCGGCAGCGCTCTTCCTTTCCCCTTCCCTTTCCCTTTCCTCTTTGATGGGCCAGGAGAAACGGGTGATGGACTTCTCATGGGCGGAACCGGTGCCGGCTTGGCCAGGGATGAGGCCGCCAGCTTGAAGTCCATGAGGGCGCCAATACGCTCCATGAGCCGGCACTCCCAGTCATCCTGCCTTTCGGCGGCAGGTGGTGGCGTCGCTGGTTTAGCCACCTCTGCCGCGCTTGCCTGCGTCTGGTTGGTTATGGCCACCGTCAACGACTCGACCTTTGCGGAGAGGGCGCTCATCTCATTTCGCAGGTCGGCGTTTTCCTTCTCCAGCCGTTCAACATTGGCGTCCGCAGACGTCCTATGGATCAGCGCCATGGACGCCGCCTGTATCTTCCTTACTGCCAATCGGAGACCGCGAATAAAATCGCCCTTCATGTTCTTGGACCTGTCTGCGATTTTCTCCACAGTCTCCAACTGGCTGTTTATACAGGCGACCAACTGATCTGTTGGCTGCGCCTGCATTTGGACACTCAGGTCTTCTGCCTTCGGTAGCGATGTCTTTGTCCTTCTGTCACTGGGTGGCACCGACGGGTCAAAGACATCGTCATCTGCACTTTCCGGTTCTCTGCCTCTGCCCTTCAAGAAGGAGGCGCGTTTTGAAACCTTCGGGTTTAACGCGTCCTCCTCAGGTTTTCTCCCTCTTTTCCTAGATTTTGCCGTGCTCGAGGCACAAGAAGCGAAAGAGGAGACGGACATAACAGAATAGTCCGACTCCCCCTCCCCCTCACTCTCAACAACTGTGACGCTTCTTCGTGAGACCGCCCTCGGTTTCGCGAAAAAGCTCCTATCCTCTTTCTTCATCGTCGTTGCCCGCCCGTTCACTCCCAACACAGGCGAGAGTGACCGTGCCCGGCAACTTACATCTTTCGACGTCGTCCGCACGTCTACGCCCACAGGCGTAGGTGTGCGGACACGCCTCTCATTCTCATCCGACATCGACTGCACGCTCGCGTCTCCAGACACGAGCGTGCAGGCATGTCCCTTCTGATCGTCCGCCTTCCGCGCCGGAACGCGAGAAGGCCCCCTAACGTCATGGCTGTTTGTGCCCCCCACGTATACGGTGGGGCGAGACACGGAAGAATCCGTGTCGTGGGATTCCCCGTCTCCGGGACCCACACGTGGATATGTTAACAAAGCAGCCTTTTTCATATTGATTTTTTTTTTGCTCGTTTAGGGGGCGAGCTCCCCCGGTTGGTGCCCTAGCGGCCGGGCTCCCCCCGACCATACCCTGCAAGCGAGTCAAGACGCGTACCGCTAACACAGCACGCGTCCCGGCTCGCTCCCAGGATACTCCCTTCGGCGAGCACCAAAACCTTGAGATTTGGTAACCTCCCTCCTCAACTACAAGGTAGCTTCCTACCCTGGCCCCGCCTCGGTAGCATTTCAATCCCGAACGGGATCGAGACGCAGCAGAGGCGGGGCCGGCCTCATCCACTGCCTTCTCTGCTAATCAGAGGAGTGCTTGGAGAGGCACCTTCCGAATTAAATACTTATAGACATATAAAACTTAAAATAAATATAATAAACAAATAATAAAATAAACTTAATAATATAAATAAATAAACATACATATACTTAATATACCCCATACGCCCCCCCAGTGTTTGGTCCGCGCTGGCATATCGACAACCTCCACTTGGAGGTTGTCGATACGTCAGAACCCCCTATCCGCCACCCGGGGACGCGCCACGTCGGAGTTCACCTCTCCGCCCACTAGGACAACCCAGCAGGTCCGTGGAACCTAACCTAACCTAACCTAACCTAACCTTTTTTTTTTTTTTTTTTTTTTTTTTTTTTTTTTTTTTTTTTTAAGGCTGGGAAAATGCTTTACGCACTTCCTCTGGTCTTGGGGGGACCAGAGGGGTATGTCGGACTCATTGATGCTTATGCAGCAATCAACATACCGACTAAAAACCCATCCATTTACCCTCACTCATGTGATTAACAGAGCCACGGGGTCCCGGTTGAAATCAACCGCGACTCTGTCTATGATTGTCTGATTAAAACAGACCCGTCATTTATGTCCGTAGGGAACAGTTGGTTTAGGCCTGTGCAATGTAGTGCTTGGTATCCCCAAATCCAAGCCCTACTGGCCTACATCCAGCGGTAGCAGGTTGTTGAAGTGCTTGCGCTTTCTTCCTGTTCTGCGTCGCCGCCTTAATTCTGCATTGGGATCATTTTCCCTGGTTCTCTCCGCTGCTTCTTTGCTGGATATCACTTCTTCGCAGAAGGACACCATGACATCCCAGGCTCTCTCACTTTCAGTCATGTTCTGAACTATGTTTCTTAGTGAGAGGTCCTGTCCAACGACGCTTACCAGTTCCTGACGTTGCAATGCCCATGCAGGACACACCTCTAGGGTGTGTTGCGTTGTATCCTCTTGGGCACTGCAATGGTGACAGCCTGGGCTGGCTTCTCTTTTTGCGATTCGGTGTAGGTATCGCCCGAAACAACCGTGTCCCGTCAACATCTGTACCAGTCTAAAAGTCAGGGAGCCATGTTCACGATGCATCCACTTATCGAGTAGCGGACCTACAGCATCTAGGGTCCATCTACCAAACTCAGCTACTTGTAGCTCTTCAACCCATTGATCTAGGGCAACCTTTTGTGCCTCACATCGGGCAAGCTGGATCTCCTGTGGAGCTAGATGGTATCCAGCAGCCTGTTTTTCCTCTTTAAGGTGATATATAGCCTCCAGTACAACGGCTTCTCTATCCCAGGGCAGTGTTCCGGCAATGGCACAGGCGGCACCATGGGAAATGGTGCGATATCCACGTATTGTTCGTATGGCCATAGTCCTCTGAGCTCTTTGTAGAGTGGCCTTATTACCTCTGGTCATGGAATCAACCCATACTGGGGCTCCGTATAAGGCAATGGAGCGGATGACTGAGGAGTACAAACGTCGGCAGAAAACTTTCGGTCCCCCTAAGTTTGGCAGGAGCCGAGCAAGAGACCCCGCAGCTCCTTGTAACTTTGGTGTTAGTGCTTGGAAATGATCGGAAAAGTTCCAAGCACTATCCAGTGTAAGCCCTAGGTATTTCATACGGGTCGTTACATAGATCCGCACACCGTCAACAACAATGTAAGCACCGGCAGGTAGTCTACCTCCTCTTCCGTGAAATGACATGGCTTCAGTCTTGCTGAGAGCCACTTTAAGTCCTAACAAGCGAATGCGGGTGACCAAGAGCGTAGAACCTACCGTAGCCAGATGCGCAACTTCCTCGTAATTTCTTCCCCGAGCAATAAAGAGCGTGTCATCTGCGTAGCAGATCAATTGCGTTTGGGGAAGCAGGGCACCACGGAGTACCCAGTTATATCCTATGTTCCACAGCAAAGGTCCCAGCACTGACCCTTGTGGAACCCCTGAAGTCATCCGCCTAGCGCGCAACGTTTCAGTGGAGTCAAGGTAGAGGACATTTCGGTCTCTTAGATAATTCCCTAGTAATTTCCTCAGGTATAGGGGAACTTGGTGGTATCTTAGTCCCTCTTCGATGCATTCATAGGGGAGGCTATTAAAAGCATTGGCGATATCCAGTGAGACCACCAATATGCGCTCCCCTTGCGCTACAGCCTCTTGAGAGATAGACTTGAGGCGTAGCAGTGCATCTACTGTGGAACGTCCGGTTCGGAATCCGAACTGCTCATCCGCCAAGTCTGGACCACTACACGATAAGTGACTGCGGATTCGTGTAGCTAACACTCGTTCAAGTTGCTTGCCTATCTCATCGAGCAATACTATAGGCCTATAACCGGATGGTGAGTCGGCCTGGCGCCCCTCTTTGCGAAGGAGGCACAAACGGCCATCTTTCCACAACTTTGGAAACTGGTTTGATTCCAGGCACGAGTTAAAAAGTTCTCGAATCCGGCTTCCTAGATGCTTCAAAGCAATTGCTAACACCCGTCCCGGTACACCATCCGGTCCCGGGGCCGTCTTTTTACCTCTTAGATGCAGGGTCGCAGCACCAAGTTCTTCCTCGGTGATTGGAGGAATATCTTGAGCAGTTTGGTCCGAAAAATCTGGAGCTGTCATATATGGAGGTTCATGTGGCTGACAGACTGGAAATAAACCCGTTACAACATTCTCCAAGAGTTGTGGCTGGAATAACTCAGTGGGTGGAGACGGATTTGACAACTTTTTTCGCACAGTGCGATAGGGGCGCCCCCAAGGATCTCTGTCAAGTTCCTGTATGAAGTCGTGCCAGGCGTCAGACTTTGCCTTAATTATGGCCGCTTGCAGTACCTTTTTAGCCTGTTGGTAGACTGAATATAGGCTTGTCTCTTCTTCAGGGGTGTGTAAACGTCTCCTGCGGCATCGCGTATAGGCGCGGCGGGAAGTCATGCAGGCAGATCGGAGAGAGGCAATCTCGTCAGACCACCAGTACACTTGCTTACGTTCGGGGAGTTTCTTCGTTCGGGGCATGGATGCGTCGCATACAATCGCCATGGTCTTGCGAAAAAGCTCTGCTTTCGCGTCCACTCCAACCTAACCTAACCTAACCTAACCTAACCTAACCTAACCTAACCTAACCTAACCTAACCTAACCTTTTTTTTTTTTTTTTGTTGCCCAGGAAAATCTTTTATAGATACCACCAGTCCGGGGGGACCGATGGTTATGTGGGATTCCCGCCTTGATAAAGGCAGTGTACCCACTAAAAACCTGGGGTGTTCCGCCCTCGCCGCTTTACAAGGAGGAAGCCACGGTGTCGCAATGCGTCCCGCAGCTCCCTCAGCGGGTGCCCGTTAGGGCCCTCCTCGGGAGGGTGTAAAATGCCCTCCCCATATCTCCGCTTAAGGCACCTCGGAACACGTGACGAGGCGCCTTACAGCCCGGGACCCCTCAGGTCAGGAAGCGGATCCCCCGATCCGCAACCCAACAGGTCCCCGTTCAGGGTAGTATGCGGCCGGCATACGCCAGCCGCCTAAGGCCCGTTCTCCGTTGGCGGATAGGGGCCGAGAGAGGATCTGCCTCTCGGTCCCTCTCCGCCGTCTCCTTCGTCCGCATCACCTCTTCCGCAAAAGTGACTACGGCCTCCCAATTCGTCTCACTGTCAGCCATAGCGCTGACTATGGCTGACAGCGAGAGGTCGCCTCCTATCACCGCTGTCATCGCTGCGCGCGACTCCGCCCATTCCGGACACACGGCGCGGGTGTGCTGCGCCGTGTCCTCCGGCGCCCCACAATGGTGGCATTCCATTGTGGGTTCCCGACGTGCCACCCGACACAGATACCTCCCGAAGCAACCATGCCCGGAGAGGATCTGCGTCAGTCGGAACGTCGGTGCGCCATGCCGCCGATCGACCCACTGCTGGAGGCTGGGGCGAAAGGCGGCCACCATTTCCCGGCTAGCAGCCGGGGACTCCAGTCTCTGTGCCCAGTCCAGGAGGAGATCCTCGCGGGCACCCTCTCTCCACCGCCTGATCTCCTCCGGGAGTGGCCACCCTCCTGCCATCTTGGCCTCTGCGCTGCGCCGATACACCGTCGCCAACACCTCCGCCTCGAGGTTCCACGGCGGTGTACCGGCCAGCACGCACGCCGCCTCAAACGAGACGGTGTGGTACGCTCGGGCCGCCCTGACGGCCATGACCCGCTGCGGACGTCGCAGCAGGGTCAGGTTTTCAGCGTCTAGGGCGTCCGCCCATATTGGCGCTCCGTAGAGTGCCTTGGAGCGAACCACACCGGCATAAAGGCGGCGGCACCCCACACTCGGCCCTCCCAAATTCGGGAGGAGTCTCCCGAGCACTCCGGCAAAGGCTACGATCTTGGGCGCCAATTGCCGGAAGTGCTCCGCGAACCTCCATCTGCCGTCGAGGATGAGGCCTAGATACCTCATCTTCGACTCGACGGCAATGGAGGTTCCGCCCACCACAATTTCCATCCCCCGCGGTGGAGATCTCCGAGGCCCGTGAAAGAAGAGGGCCTCGGACTTCTCCAGTGCCACCTCCAGCCCAAGGGTCCTGATCCTGTGGACCACATGGGCTACTCCAGCAGTGGCCAAGATGGCCGCCTCCCTGTGTGTGCGCCCACGGGCAGTTACCAAGGTGTCATCAGCGTAGCAGACTACGCTGACACCGTGTAAGTTCCGCCCGCGGAGCACGAAGTCGTACCCGATGTTCCACAGGAGCGGTCCCAGGACCGAGCCCTGTGGAACACCGCACGACATACGCCTTATTTTCCAATCACCGTCCCGGGCCGGGTACATAACGGCCCGGTCGGTGAAATAACTCGCCACGGAGTCCCTCAAATACCGGGGCACACCATGGTATCTGAGGGACTCCATCACGGTCTCCCAAGGGAGGGTGTTAAAGGCATTCTTAATGTCCAACGACACTGCCAGCAACACCCTGCCTTCGGAGACCGCCTCTTCCGCTAACTCTCGCACCTTCGCTATGGCGTCCACCGTCGAGCGCCCTTGCCGGAAACCAAACTGCCCATCGCTCAGATTCGGTCCTACCTCCCTCATGTGCTGAGTGAGACGAGCAGCGAGCACACGTTCGAAAAGCTTGCTCGTCTCACTCAGCAGCACGATCGGACGGTAGGCCGACGAGGAGTCAGCAGGGCGCCCGCTCTTCCTCAGCAGGACCAACTTTCCGCTCTTCCAGCTCTGCGGAAAGTGGCCCCGCGCCAGGCAAGCCGAGAACACCGCTCTAATGTGCTCTTCCAGCTGCCCGGCTGCCAACACCAGCGCTCGTCCCGGCACGCCATCGGGTCCGGGGGCCGTGTTCTTCGCCCGAAGCCTCAACACGGCCAGCCCAAACTCTGCCTCAGACACCTCGGGCACCTCGTCGTCGGATTCCCCCACTCCTAGAGAGGCCATGGGTGGCGGGTGCCACGCCTCTCTGTGGGGGAAGAGCACTGAGACCACCCTCCCCAAGAGCTCTGGCTCCAAGATCGCCGTGAGAGGGGGAGTCCAGGGGCGGAGCTTGCCCGTCACTATTTTGTAGGGACGACCCCAAGGGTCGCGGTTGAGGGACTCCAACCACTCTTGCCACGCCGACTCCTTGGCATCCTTAATGGCCACCTTAAGATTGGAACAGGCGGCCCTATAGTCGGCGTAGCGGTCCCTTTCAACCTCCTCGTCGCGCACCCTCCTCCGGCGGTAATGGGCGTAATTACGCCGCGCGACGACGCAAGCCCGCCTGAGCTCCCTGAGCCCCGGACTCCACCAGTATATGCGCCGAGGTGGCACCGACGTCTTGACCCGGGGCATGGAGGCGTCACAGATGCGTGCAAGGGCTTCGCCCAGAGCATCCGCCGCGACGTCAACATCCCCCAGGTCCGAGACAGCCATCCATGCCTCAACGATGGCCGCCTCCTTCGCCAGCTCCCGGTCGATCCCCCTCAGCGACCACCGGGGTCCCTCTCTTGCCGGCGGGGCCGGAGCCTGCCCTACGGACGCAGAGACGCTATACCGAATGTATCTGTGGTCTGATAGCGTCTCTACGTCTATCTCTACCTTCCAGTCGAGAACACGGCGCGCCAGGGTAGGCGTTGCAAACGTGAGGTCAACGATTGACCCACCCTGTTGCCGCACGCACGTGTTCTCGATTCCTCTGTTTAAGATGTCGAGGCCCAAGGACGACGCCCACTCCTCCAACACCTCCCCTCTTACGTCGGTGGCCGGAGAGCCCCAAGCCGTTGATTTGGCGTTGAAGTCCCCGGCAACCAACACCGGACTGGGGTGTGCTGTTCCCACCAGAAACCCGACCTCTGCGAGCGTCTGCTCGAAGCTGGCCAGGTTACGGTTCGGAGAACAGTACACCCCAATTACCGCCACGCCACAGCCACCACCCACAACGGCCAGCACGCATCCATGACCCTTCGCTACTTTTTCGAAGGGCAGGGAGCCACCGGCCGCTGGAGCGTATATGGCTACCGAGTCCTCCCGATCTCCCACCCAGTTTGTACGGGCGGGAATCATGTAGGGCTCGGTAACCACGGCTATTTGTATCAACCACTCTGCGAGGCTCTGGAGCAAGAGATCCTGTGCCCTGGCAGAGTGGTTGATATTCGCCTGAAGGCATCGGATGGCCATTTAATTAGTGTCCATCTGACCCTCCGCTCGCTCTGGGCGCGAAGATTGTTGCGAGGAGGGGGGGGGCTTCAACCCTACGCTGACCTTCTTGCTCCCGCCTTTCTTTCCCGGGGCCGAGCCTTTGCAGCCCCGGACCGGGTGGTCGGCTTTCCTGCCTGCCGCTTCACACGCTGGGCAGTGCGGCTCAGCTTCGCACTGGGCAGCCATATGCCCAGGCTTGCCGCACTTAAAGCAGACCGCGCTGCGGTCGACGCCAGTCGTGCACTTCGCCCCCATATGTCCCGCCTCTAGGCAGCGGTAACAATGCAGGGGCCTGGGCTCCAGTATCTTTGCAGACACCGAAACCCAGCCTACTAAGATCCGGCTGGCTGCAACCTTTTTGGCTGCAGCTATAGGGCACTTAATCCACACTGTGCCCTGCCGGCCGGGAGGCCTGACAACATTCCCGACCTTGACAGCCTCCACGGAGCAACCTCCAGACTCGGCGACGGCAGCCGCCACGTCCTCCTTAGTGGCGGAATCATCCAGCCCAGAGAGCCGCAATTCCACGCACTTCTCCGGGCGGGACACCTTTACCACCTCAGGGCTTAGACACTCCTTCAGTTTTTTGGCGAGGGAGTCTGCCCTGTCGGCTCCAGCGGCACCAGACACTTCCAGCATTCTGGCACCTGTTGCGGCTGTACGGAACCGCAGTCCCTCTATGCCCAGGGCCCGAACGTCGATTTTTTCTCTTGCTTCAGAAAGCACCTGGGCATATGTTGTCCCCTTGTTTTCGGCCTCCGGCTGTAGCGTAAGCACAATCGCTGCAGTCCGGGGAACCTTTAGTTTCGGCTCCCGTTTCTTAGGAGCCTTTTTCGTCGTGGGCGTTGGCCGGATGACCTGTGCTGGACTCGCCGCTGGGACTTTTGCTGCCTTTGAGCCCTTGCGGGCCACCACATTCCACCCCTCATCCATTGTGTCCGGCGCAGGAGGCAATGGACGAGGTGCCTTCGTGGCCGCCTTGTTCTTGGCCTTTTTCGTTCTTGCCCCGCTGGTGCCTGCCTGCGCAGGAGAAGGGGAAGGCATGGAAGTTGTTGCCACTGCAGGTGTTAGGGCAGCGACGTCTGGTTCCCTCCGTTTGTCTGCGGCCAATGGGGGTCTGAGACGCTTAGCCGGCAGCAGGCGATCCTCTAGCCCCTCTATTCGCGCATTCAGCATGGTCCCACACTGGACCATGACTGAACGCGCGATTTCCTCCATGTTTATTGGAGTGGAAGCAGGGGGGCGCGATAGATTGCGAAGCTCCGCCATTTCTTTTCGCATAATTTCGACCTCCGCCATGAGCTTCGCGTTAGCGGCTTCGAGGCGCGCAACCTCCTCCGTGACGGTGCGTGTTCTCATCTCATAAAACGCCCTGCGTATAGTGTCAGAGGCCTCGTTTAAGGCCCTCTGGAATGTCCCCTTCAGGTGTCCGGACTTGCAGGTGACGTCATTGATAGACGCGAGCGCATCTCCCACAAGTCCAGACAAATCTGCCGTTGTAATGTCAGGTGTAGCCGGACCCGCTTTTTTAATCTTTCGGAAGGTTGCAGCGGCTGCTTTCCTCTTCCGCTCCTCCTCGGCCTCAAAGGTTCTCTCCGCCTGCAGCCTTGCCTCTTCCTCCTCGAGGCGTTTCAGCTCATTTCTGGCTCTGTGTAGACCGACATGGTTGCCGGTCGTAGCCGGACGACCGCGACCTCTCTTCGCCGTCCTTTCTGTGAGTCTCGGTGCCCCTTCTGCACTCTCCTCACTTGAGGAAACACCCCTAACCTAACCTAACCTAACCTAACCTAACCTAACCTAACCTAACCTAACCTAACCTAACCTAACCTAACCTAACCTAACCTAACCTAACCTGACCTAACCTGACCTAACCTGACCTAACCTGACCTAACCTGACCTAACCTGACCTAACCTGACCTAACCTAACCTGACCTGACCTGACCTAACCTAACCTAACCTAACCTAACCTAACCTAACCTAACCTAACCTAACCTAACCTAACCTAACCTAACCTAACCTAACCTAACCTAACCTAACCTAACCTAACCTAACCTAACCTAACCTAACCTAACCTAACCTAACCTAACCTAACCTAACCTAACCTAACCTAACCTAACCTAACCTAACCTAACCTAACCTAACCTAACCTAACCTAACCTAACCTAACCTAACCTAACCTAACCTAACCTAACCTAACCTAACCTAACCTAACCTAACCTAACCTAACCTAACCTAACCTAACCTTTTTTTTTTTTTTTTTTTTTTTCCCAGGAAAATCTTTTATAGATACCACCAGCCCGGGGGGACTGATGGTTATGTGGGATTCCCGCCTTGATAAAGGCAGTGTACCCACTAAAAACCTGGGGTGTTCCTTCCCACCGCGCAACAGGATGGGGCCACGGGTAGGCTTACGCATTTCATCCGCGACCCCATCGGCGGTTGCCTTTTCAGGCTCATCTCATGAACGAGGCTTGCAAGCCTGCATGTCCTCATGTCCTCAGCTTAAGGCACCCCAGAACACCAAGGGTGCCTTATAGCACGGGGCTTTATTGCGGGCGATAGATCCCCCGATCCATCGCCCGCAAGCCCCCTTTATGGCGGCATTCGCGCTATAAATGCCAGTCGCCGCCGACCAGTTCTTCTGCGGCGCATCGGGAGCGAGTTCGGGTCTTGTTCCCGTTCTCGCTCAGCTGTTTCTTTTTGCGTTAGCGTGTCCTCGCAGAATGTTGATACGGCAATCCAAGCTTCTTCGCTACCCACCATGGCCTTGACCAGAGCCGGCAGCGAGAGGTCTTGCCCCACCACACCAGACATGGCAGCGCGGGGCTCCGCCCAGGCTGGGCATTCCTCGCGCGTGTGTTGTGCCGTGTCATTAGTCCCTCTACAATGGTGGCACATAGCTGATGGTTCTCGCCCCACCTGGCACAGATATTTTCCAAAGCAACCATGGCCACTTAGTATCTGTGTCAGGTGGTACGAAAGTGTGCCATGCTTTCGATTTACCCATTCCTTCAGCACGGGTCGAATCGCCATCACCAGATCCCGGCTAGGCCCTGCGTCCTCCAACCGATCAATCCATTTCTGTAACACCTTCTCGCGGGACTCTTCCCTCCATTTCGCAATTTCTTGCAGAAGCGGACGGCCACCTTCTTCTTGTGCCCATATACCTCTCCAATATACCTCCGCCAACATCTCCGCTTCCAGGTCCCAAGGCGGGCTGCCTGCGAGCAGACATGCTCCAGTGTAAGATACTGAGCGGTACGCCCGAGCTACCCTAAGTGTCATTACCCTTTGCGGACGCCGCAGAAAAGGTACGTTATGAGCACTCATAGTGTCTGCCCATATTGGCGCACCGTACAGCGCCATCGAGCGCACAACGCCTATATATAGGCGACGGCAAGTTCCTCCAGGACCCCCTTTATTTGGGAGGATTCTCCCTAAAGCTGCAGCGGTCTTCACCAGCTTCGGAGCCAAGCGCCGGAAGTGCTCTACAAACTTCCATCTGCTGTCGAGGACGATTCCTAGGTACTTCATCGTCGACCCGACAGGGATGGAAGTTCCGCCTACCATAATAGATGCATCGCGGGGAGGTGCATTGCGAGGTCCATGGAAGACTATGGCCTCGGATTTGTGTAGTGCGACCTCAAGCCCTAATGCTCGTATCCTCGATACGACCTGGGCAACGCCCGCGGTGGTAAGATGGGCCGCTTCCCTGTGGGTATTTCCACGGGCCGTAACCAGCGTGTCATCTGCATAGCATGTGACACTCACCCCCGGTAAAGTGGCTCCGCGTAACACCCAGTCGTAGCCAATGTTCCACAGGAGCGGTCCAAGGACCGAACCCTGTGGAACACCGCACGACATCTCTTTCCTAACCCAACTCTCTTTCGTCGGGAACGCGACTGCTCTACCAGCGAAGTAGTCGGCCACAATCATCCGAAGATATCGCGGCACGCCGTGGTACAACAGCGCTTCTTTTATTGTTTCCCATGGCAAGGTGTTGAAAGCGTTGGAGATATCGAGAGACACCGCCCACAACACTCCACCATGAGAAACCTCCACCTCTGCAAGGTCTCGTACCCGCGCGATCGCACTCAGGGTTGATCGGCCCCGGCGAAACCCGAACTGCGCGTCATGCAGCCCCGGATCTAGGCACTCGTTGAGGCGATGTGCAAGCACACGTTCGAAGAGTTTACTTACCTCATCGAGTAGCACTATGGGGCGATAGGCCGACGGCGCCCATCTTTCTGGAGAAGAACAAGTTTACCCGTCTTCCAAGCCTTGGGGAACCGGCCTTGGTCTA
Organism: Pasiphila rectangulata; assembly: GCA_963082625.1. Lineage (NCBI taxonomy): Eukaryota > Metazoa > Arthropoda > Insecta > Lepidoptera > Geometridae > Pasiphila > Pasiphila rectangulata. Next base: position 19,480,138 of record OY720251.1, on the reverse strand, counting down.
GACATTCTGTGAACAGCGCTCTCACCCACTCACCCATTTCCTTCATTGCAAGTACCAGGACACGCCCTGGTACTCCGTCTGGTCCTGGGGCGGTGTTCTTCGATCGAAGTTTAAGAACAGCCGCCCTTATCTCCACCTCACCTACCGGTGGGACCGTCCCGTTTCCGTCATCCGAGGTAGACTCTGTTGGAGCCATCATTGGCGGAACCCACTCAACCCGTTGCGGAAAAAGAGTACTCACCACTTGTTCCAAGAACTGCGGCTGAAGGCTACTAGTTAGCGGTGGCGCCCAAGGCCGAAGCTTTTTCCGCACAACACGGTAAGGCCTTCCCCATGGGTCTCGGTTGAGTACTTCCAGCCATTCCACCCACGCGGTTTCTTTGGCCTTAGTGATGGCAACCTTAAGAGCTTTGCAAGCTGATCTATAAGCCACATAAAGTTCATCTTCCGTAGCTAGATCACGGAGCCTCCTTCTTCTGTATCGAGTGTATTGGCGGCGCGCAACTATGCAGGCTCCGCGAAGATTTTGGAGTTCTGCGCACCACCAATGCACCTGATGCCGGGGCGGGAACGGCTTAGCTCGTGGCATTGATGCATCGCACACACGAGTTAAGGCAGCTGCTAGGTGTTCCGCGCCGCTGTCAACTTCTTGTACCAGACCGGGGCCTGCGATCCAGGCCTCCACAATGGCCGCTTCCTTAGCAACATTCCTGTCTAGACGACTAAGTACCCACCGCGGACCACCATTGATAGCAGGCTCAACGTCTCTTTCCAGAGTAGTGGGGGTAGTGTAGACATCATACCTGATATAACGGTGGTCCGACAATGTCTCTACATCCTCTATCACTCTCCATCCCTGGACATTGTTAACCAGGCGAGGGGACGCAAGCGTGATGTCCACAATTGATCCTCCTTGTTGTCTCACGCACGTGTTTTGCGTTCCCCTATTAAGGATGATAAGCCCGGTTGTTACCGCCCACTCCTCTAACGTCTCCCCTCGGACGTCGGTCGCTGGAGATCCCCACGCCGTAGATTTGGCGTTGAAATCGCCAGCGACTAATACAGGTAAGGGGGATATCTGTCCAATCAAAGACCTGACCTCATCGAGCATCTGCTCGAATTCAGCAAGGTTCCGATTAGGTGAGAAATACACCCCTAAAACCGCAACACCACCCACAACAGCCAAGACGCATCCCCGACTCTTTGCTACCTTCTCAAAAGGCGGGGAGCCAGCAGCGGCGGGGGCAGTGATAGCCACCAATCCTTCATGGTCACCAACCCAATCATTCCGACAAGGCACCACGTATGGTTCAGCAATGACGGCCACTTTAATTTGCCACTCTGCCATGCTTTGGATAAGAAGATCCTGAGCTCTGGCAGAGTGCATGATGTTCGCCTGAAGAAACGGTAAGGCCATCCTAATTGGAGGTTTCCATTAAATCCACCTCTGCTTCAATTTGTGGGACTTTGTTTTTACTTTTCCCCTTATTTTTCCTCTTAGGGTCCGTTTGGCTTTGTGGACTCGTCTCTTGATTCCTAGCTTTGGCATTGGGGCACACTTTTCCTCCCAGTGGGTGTTCAGCTGGCTTGTCGACAGCTGCGCAAATAACGCAATGCGGTTCAGCTTGACAGTCCCTCGATTTATGGCCTGGTTTGCCACAACGAAAGCAAAGGCCGCTGCGGTCCACTTCAGATGTACAATTACTTCCAACATGGCCAATTTTGAGACATCTGAAGCACCTCATTGGTAATCGGTCTAAAAGTACCACACGCGCCGAAACCCAGCCAACTTTAAGCCGACCAACCGACACCAGTTTTCTCGCAGCCGCAACAGGGCAACTCACCCAGAGCGTGCCCCGAGGGCTAAGTGTGCCAACTTTGATGACGTCCGTTGTGCATCCTCCTGCTATCGCTACAGCCGATATAACTTCTGCTGAGGTCACAGAGTCATCTAAATCTGTAATTCGTAAATCGGCTCTCATTACTGGCCTCTGCACACGAACCGTGTCACCGCTCAGGACCTCTTTAAGTTTATTTGCAAGGGAGTCGGCTTTTTCAGCTCCAGAGGCGCCGGTTATTTCCAGCACACGGGCGCCTGTTGCTGCCGTCCTGAAACGCATTCCGTCAATACCTAGCTCATTTATGTCGATGCGCTCTTTGGCCTCGGAAATAATGGAAGCGTATGTCACTCCACTCTCTATGGCGCTCGGCTGCAATGTCAGGGTAATGGCTGCTGAGCGAGGTTGACGGAGTTTGGGCTTAGGCTTAGAGGGGGGAGGCGCTAGGTCCCCTTCTATGCTTTTCTCCGTGCTCTTAGCTTTCGGCTTAGGGCCTTTTTTAACCACCTTGCTCCATGCCTCACTCTGAGATGCTGGTTCAGGGTGTTGATTATGGAGTGGCTCCCGAGCTGCAGCCGCCTCCTTGGCTGCCAGACTCTTCGTTTTCTTGCCCTTACCTTTGCCTTTGACTGGCTTAGGGTCCGAGGTCACTTTGTCTGTCATCTGTGAGGGAACGTTCCTCGTAAGATGATCCGGCGTTATTTGCGCACCGTCATGAAATATTCTCTCCGCCTCAATCCTCTGCTCTCGCGCTTTGTCAGCAGCTAAGGGAGGACGCAGTCGGACTGCAGGCAGAAGTCTTCCCTCGAGACCCTCCAGTCTGGCGTTCACCATATTCCCGACCTGGATCATGATGTTGCGCGACAGTCCCTCGACATCCAGCTGTCCAACTGTGTCCCGAGGTTCTGCAGCAGGTCTTGCCCGCAGCAGTTCCCCCCTTAGGTCTGCAAACTCCTTGCGGAGCGCTGCTAGCTCTCCTTGCAGGCGTGCGTTGTCAGCCTGTAACTTTGCTGTCTCATCTGAAGCAGAGCGCTTACGGAGAACCTCCACCGCCTCAACTATAAACTCAGAGGCCTCATTTAGTGACCGCTGAAATGGCCCACTTAGGTGACTGGACTTGCGAGACACCGTTTTAATGATGTCAACGCAAGCCAATACCTGTTTGTTCAGAGACGACGCTAGTATGTCGTCCACCTCTCCAGGCAGAAGATTGGAAAGACGCGATGGAAGCGTCAAACGAGAACTTCTAGCCTTCTCTGTCTTAAGGGCCACTTCCTCAGCAGCATCGATGAGGAACTCCTCTCGCCTGCTGGAGTTCAGGGCCTGTTTTTCCTTGGCTGTGGCAACAAACTGCCCAGTAGTGGGCGGGCGCCCTCTTCCTCTACCTGATTTCGTCACTTTAGACGACCTCTCTCTTGTGACAGTGACATCCGAGTCAGAATCAGACATAGGCCTTTTTCTCCAAAACTTGTCGCGTCCATCCGATATAGTCCCAGACGTAACGGTCTCTAGACTTTTATCGGTATCCGACTCCGATAGTCGGGTCAAAACCACACGCGGCTCTCTACGCAAACCTACGTAAGAACACGCCTTCGAAGCGCACGCCTCGACATCCATCACCGAAGAACTATCTCCAGCAACATCTCCCTCCTCCTCGGTTTGGCCTTGAAAAAGGCCTTTGGTCGCCCGTAAACGGGCATGGCAGTGTTTGGCCCCCCCAGAATACGTGGGACCGACTGCTTCATACAAAGATGAAGCAGTAAGGGATTCTCCGACCTCGGTGAGGCCGGTACCCTCCTGGGATAATATATCTTTAACATTTGCCATTTTTCATCGTTGTTAGTCCTTTCTGGGTCACAGAGGGAGGACCAACCCCCCTGGGCGCCCTAACGACCGAGCTCCCCTCGGCCATACATCCCTTAAGCGGGCGCCAGAACCGTAGGATTTGGTGAATATTATATACATAAAGAAGAGAAAAGAAAGCAAATATTTACAAGAGCCTAAGATTACCGCCGAAGTCCCAAAAAGAACCACGGCGCCGAAGCCTACGCACCCCTATCCCAGAGCCCCCCACCCCCCACCTAAGCACCCCGATACGCCCACAGATAAAACAAATAAATACAAATAGATACATAAATACATGATAAAATAAACTATGTAATATAATAAATACATAAACATACATACATGTGTTCCTCTTGGTCTCGTCTCTCCCTTGTGGCCTTCCGGCATGAGTAGCTCTACCGGCGTAGCCCACAAGATCATAAAGACACGCAAGCCCAACCACGACGACAACGTGGGAACACATCGGTGGGAACCTAACCTAACCTAACCTAACCTAACCTAACCTTTTTTTTTTTTTTTTTTTTTAGGGTCCGGTTTTCGGCGTCTAGGGCGTCCGCCCATATTGGCGCTCCGTAGAGTGCCTTGGAGCGAACCACACCGGCATAAAGGCGGCGGCACGCCACACTCGGCCCTCCCAAGTTCGGGAGGAGTCTCCCGAGCACTCCGGCAAAGGCTATGATCTTGGGCGCCAATTGCCGGAAGTGCTCCGCGAACCTCCATCTGCCGTCGAGAACGAGGCCTAGATACCTCATCTTCGAGTCGACGGCAATGGATGTTCCGCCCACCACTATCTCCATACTTCGCGGTGGAGATCTCCGAGGTCCGTGGAAGAAGAGGGCCTCGGACTTCTCCAGCGCCACCTCCAGCCCAAGGGTCCTGATCCTGTGGACCACATGGGCTACACCGGCCGTGGCCAAGATGGCCGCCTCCCTATGCGTGCCCCCGCAGGCAGTTACCAGGGTGTCGTCGGCGTAACATACTACACCGACACCGTGTAGGTTCCGCCCGCGGAGCACGTAGTCGTACCCGATGTTCCACAGGAGCGGTCCTAAGACCGAACCCTGTGGAACACCGCACGACATCCGCCTTATTTTCCATTCACCGTCCCGGGCCGGGTACATAACGGCCCGGTCGGTGAAATAACTCGCCACGGAGTCCCTCAAATACCGGGGCACACCATGGTATCTGAGGGACTCCATCACGGTCTCCCAAGGGAGGGTGTTAAAGGCATTTTTAATGTCTAACGACACTGCCAACAACACCCCGCCTTCGGAGACCGCCTCCTCCGCTAACTCATGCACTCTAGCGATAGCGTCGACCGTCGAGCGCCCGTGCCGGAAGCCGAACTGCCAGTCGCTTAGGTTCGGTCCTACCTCCCTCATGTGTTGAGTGAGACGAGCAGCGAGCACACGCTCAAAGAGCTTGCTCGTCTCACTCAGCAGCACGATCGGACGGTAGGCCGACGGGGTATCGGCTGGGCGCCCACTCTTTCTAAGCAGGACCAGCTTTCCGCTTTTCCAGCACTGCGGAAAGTGGCCCCGCGCCAGGCAAGCTGAGAACACGGATCGTATGTGATCTTCAAGCTGCCCGGCCGCCAACACCAGAGCGCGCCCTGGCACGCCGTCCGGTCCGGGTGCCGTGTTTTTTGACCTTAGCCTTAGCACGGCCAGGCCGAACTCGGTTTCCGAGACTCCAGGCACCTCGATGTCCTCATGGGGTTCCTCCACTCCTGGAGGAGCCATGGGTGGTGGGTGCCATGCCTCCCTGTGAGGGAAGAGCGCTGACACGATTCGCTCTAAGAGCTCCGGCTCCAAGGTCGCCGTGAGAGGAGGGGTCCAGGGACGTAGCTTTCCCGTCACCGCCTTGTAGGGTCTACCCCAAGGGTCGCGGTTGAGGGACTCCAACCACTCTTGCCACGCCGATTCCTTGGCATCTTTAATGGCCGCCTTAAGATCAGAACAGGCGGCCCTGTAGTCGGCGTAGCGGTCCCTCTCGACCTCTTCGTCGCGCACCCTCCTCCGGCGGTAACGGGCGTAACTACGCCGCGTCACAACGCAGGCCCGCCTAAACTCCCTGAGCCCCGGCCTCCACCAGTACATGCGCCGGGGTGGCGACGACGTCTTGACCCGGGGCATGGAGGCGTCACAGATGCGTGCAAGGGCTTCATTCACCCAGAGCATCCGCCGCGACGTCAACATCCCCCAGGTCCGAGTCAGCCAGCCATGCTTCCACGATGGCCGCCTCCTTCGCCAACTCCGGGTCAATCCCCCTCAGTGACCACCTTGGGCCCTCTCTGGCCCGGGGAGCTGGGGCCTGCCCAGCGGACGCAGAGACGCTAAACCGTATATATCGGTGATCCGATAGCGTCTCTACGTCTACCTCCACCTTCCAATCGAGAAGACGGCGCGCCAGGGAAGGCGTTGCGAATGTTAAGTCAACTATTGACCCACCCTGTTGCCGCACGCACGTGTTCTCGATGCCCCTGTTGAGGATGTTGAGGCCTAGGGACGCCGCCCACTCCTCCAACACCTCCCCTCTCACGTCGGTAGCCGGAGAGCCCCACGCCGTTGATTTGGCGTTGAAGTCCCCGGCAACCAACACCGGACTGGGGTGTGCTGTTCCCACCAGAAACCCGACCTCTGCGAGCGTCTGCTCGAAGCTGGCCAGGTTACGGTTCGGAGAACAGTACACCCCAATTACCGCCACGCCACAGCCACCACCCACAACGGCCAGCACGCATCCATGACCCTTCGCTACTTTTTCGAAGGGCAGGGAGCCACCGGCCGCTGGAGCATATATGGCTACCGAGTCCTCCCGATCTCCCACCCACCTCCCGATCTCCCACCCAAACCTTTTTTTTTTTTTTTTTGTGCTTGTGGAAAATCCTTCATGGATACCACTCCGGCGCGGGGGCGCTAGAGTGGTTATGCCGGACTCCTACCGGCTAAAAACCACACGGTGAGTACGCATTCCGCCAAAATGAGGCAAGGTGGGGTCGCGGTAGCATTCACCACCTTGCCCCGGCGGCAGGCCCAGTTGCGAGCAACCGGGCCCCGGCACGGAGGGGCGTCCTTACTCACAAGGACCCAGCTCAAGACGTTTGGGGTCGTGCAAGCCGGCTGAGAGTCCCCCGACTCTCAACCAGTGACCCCAATTATGCAGGAGGAGTGAGGAGGCGAGCAAACCGCCTCCTCCTCCCATTCGCTCGTCTACGGCGGAGCGGGTCAGAAGAGGCATCGTCCTCCCTGGCCCGCTCCGCAGTCTCCTTCTGCGTCATCACCTCCTCGCAGAAGGAGACCATTGCCTGCCACGATGTCTCACTGCCGAGCATGGCGTTTACTATGCTCGGCAGAGAGACATCTCCCCCTCCAATGCATGCTGAGAGTGTGCGCCGCTGCTGGCTCCATGCGGCACACACTTCCAGCGTGTGGAGCGCCGTATCCTCGGCTGCTCCGCACTCATGGCAGGTTGGGGTGGCCTCCCTCCTCGCGATCTTGTGCAGGTACTTTCCGAAACATCCGTGTCCGGAAAGCACCTGCACCAATCGGAAGGTCAGCGACCCATGCTGCCGCCTCACCCACCTCTTGAGGACCGGCCTCACAGCATCCACCGTCCACTGACCTGGGACCGGTGGAGCAAGGTCCTCCGTCCACCGCCGCAACAGGGCGGCCCGCGCCTGCTTTCGCATGCGCGTGACCTCCTCCCACCCTGGAGGTTCTTCTCGGGATCTCCTCGCCGCCACAAACTGGTATACTTTGGCGAGGATTTCCGCTTGGAGCTCCCAGGGGGGATCACCGGCCAACACGCACGCTGCCGTCCACGACACCGTCCGGTACCCGCGTATTGCCCTCGTCGCGATGACCCGCTGCAGCCGTCGCAGCAGTGTCACGTTCCGGCGGTTGAGGGCGTCCACCCAGACGGGTGCCCCATACATGGCCATACTCCGGATCACGCCGGAGTACAGCCGACGGCAGTTGGCGCTCGGGCCACCCACGTTCGGCAGCAGCCTCCCCAAGGCGGCAGCAGCCCCCACGACTCTCGGGGCCAATCCTGCAAAGTGGGCACCAAAGCCCCATCTTCCGTCTAGAATGAGACCCAGATATTTCATCTGGGTCCCAACCCTGACTGAAACCCCGTCCAGTACCACCCGCGTACCTGGAGGGGGTCCCCTCCGAGGCCCGTGAAACAACAGGGCCTCGGTTTTGGAGAGGGCGACCTCCAGCCCCAGGGAGCGTATGCGGCCGACCACGAGTGTTGTCCCCACCGTGGCCAACCGCATCACCTCCCTGAGGTCCTTCCCCTTGGCTACGACTAAGGTGTCATCCGCGTAGCACGCAACCCGTATACTTGCGGGGAGCGTACCGCGGAGCACCCAGTCATAGCCGATGTTCCACAAGAGCGGTCCCAGCACCGACCCCTGTGGAACCCCACAAGAGACGCGGCGGCGGCTCAGACCGTCCTAGCCTAACCTAACCTAACCTTTTTTTTTTTTTTTGGTGACGGGGTGGAAATCTGCTCGTTCAGATACCATGCTGCGTTAAGGGCACAGCATGGTTATGTGAGGTTGTCTCCTGACGACTTACTAAAACCACCCCGATGGCCGGCCTCGGTGCACTAGGGGCTCCGGTTCCTCATAAAGAACACTCCGGAGCCCCTATAGCACCTTGCCTGAGCACGTCCCGGGGGCGTCCACAACTAACGCCCCCTACGTCTCGCGGAACTTACGATGGTGCATAGCCATATTATGCACCATCGCCCTCCCTGGGTCCGTCTGGGATAGTCCAAAGCCCTCACTCTGACTACCCTTCGGACCCAGATGGTCCCCTATAGGGGATGCCGCAGCCCCATGACGCCGTAGCCTCACGGGGCAGGCAGCGCGGGGCGGCCGTTGCCTGCACCCCGCCGCCGCCTTCTACGAGCGGGATCAGCCCTCTCGCGATCCCGCTCCGCGGCCTCTTTCCGAACCATTACGGTCTCACAGAAAGAGGCCACCGCCTTCCACGCCGTCTCATCTGCCAGCATAGCCGCAACTACGCTGGGCAGAGAGAGATCCTGCCCGATCCTGAGGGCCAGATTCCGCCTTTCCACGCACCACGCCGAGCAATCCTCGAGCGTGTGCTGGGCGGAATCCTGGCCCCACCCACAATGGTGGCACTGCGGTGTCGGTTCGCGTCCGATCCTACTCAGGTACTCACCGAAGCAACCATGCCCGGTGAGTACCTGAGTAAGTCTATAGGTGACGTTACCTCCCTCCCTCCCTAGCCAGGCTTCGAAGCTAGGCAGAACAGCGTTGACGGCGCGTTGGCGCGAGCTCCTCGGCTCCTCGAGCCGCTCGCGCCACTTCCCAAGCGCACGTCGACGCTCCTCTTGCCGCACTTCAGCTGGCGCAGCCCCACCCTCGCCCTCCTGCCGGAGACGAACGTACACTCGTGCGTCCATCTCCGCCAGGAGGTCGAGCGGCGGGAGCCGCGCCAATAATGTCGCCGCCTCATGCGAAATCGTGCGGTAACCGCGAACGATTCTGATGGCATTAGAACGCTGCAGGCTACTAAACATAGCCCTGCAGCGCCTAACACCCGTCAGTCTTTTGGACCAGACGGGCGCTCCGTAGAGTGCCATCGACCGCACGACGCCCGCATAGAGGCGGCGAACACCCTCCCTTGGTCCTCCGAGATTGGGTAGCAGTCTGTGCAGAGCACCCACTACCCTCTGGATCCGGGGGACGGAGCGGCTGAAGTGCTCTTCGAAGCCCCAGCGACTATCCAAGGTGAGGCCCAAGTACTTAAGGTACGGCCCCACCTGGACGTCAACGTCACCTACGCGAACCGACAAGCTGGGTGGTTCCCTTCCCCTCGGAACCTAACCTAACCTAACCTAACCTAACCTAACCTAACCTAACCTAACTTAACCTAACCTAACCCTTACCTAACCCTAACCTAACCCTAACCTAACCCTAACCTAACCCTAACCTAACCCTAACCTAACCCTAACCTAACCCTAACCTAACCCTAACCTAACCCTAACCTAACCCTAACCTAACCCTAACCTAACCCTAACCTAACCCTAACCTAACCCTAACCTAACCCTAACCTAACCCTAACCTAACCCTAACCTAACCCTAACCTAACCCTAACCTAACCCTAACCTAACCCTAACCTAACCCTAACCTAACCCTAACCTAACCCTAACCTAACCCTAACCTAACCCTAACCTAACCCTAACCTAACCCTAACCTAACCCTAACCTAACCCTAACCTAACCCTAACCTAACCCTAACCTAACCTAACCCTAACCTAACCCTAACCTAACCCTAACCTAACCCTAACCTAACCCTAACCTAACCCTAACCTAACCCTAACCTAACCCTAACCTAACCCTAACCTAACCCTAACCTAACCCTAACCTAACCCTAACCTAACCCTAACCTAACCCTAACCTAACCCTAACCTAACCCTAACCTAACCCTAACCTAACCCTAACCTAACCCTAACCTAACCCTAACCTAACCCTAACCTAACCCTAACCTAACCCTAACCTAACCCTAACCTAACCCTAACCTAACCCTAACCTAACCCTAACCTAACCCTAACCTAACCCTAACCTAACCCTAACCTAACCCTAACCTAACCCTAACCTAACCCTAACCTAACCCTAACCTAACCCTAACCTAACCCTAACCTAACCCTTTTTTTTTTTTTTTTTTTTTCCCAGGAAAATCTTTTATAGATACCACCAGCCCGGAGGGACTGATGGTTATGTGGGATTCCCGCCTTGATAAAGGCAGTGTACCCACTAAAAACCTGGGGTGTTCCTTCCCACCGCGCAACAGGATGGGGCCACGGGTAGGCTTACGCATTTCATCCGCGACGACCCTAACCTAACCCTAACCTAACCCTAACCTAACCCTAACCTAACCCTAACCTAACCCTAACCTAACCCTAACCTAACCCTAACCTAACCCTAACCTAACCCTAACCTAACCCTAACCTAACCCTAACCTAACCCTAACCTAACCCTAACCTAACCCTAACCTAACCCTAACCTAACCCTAACCTAACCCTAACCTAACCCTAACCTAACCCTAACCTAACCCTAACCTAACCCTAACCTAACCCTAACCTAACCCTAACCTAACCCTAACCTAACCCTAACCTAACCCTTACCTAACCCTTTTTTTTTTTTTTTTTTTGCCCAGGAAAATCTTTTATAGATACCACCAGCCCGGGGGGACTGATGGTTATGTGGGATTCCCGCCTTGACAAAGGCAGTGTACCCACTAAAAACCTGGGGTGTTCCTTCCCACCGCGCAATAGGATGGGGCCACGGGTAGGCTTGCGCATTTCATCCGCAACCCCATCAGCGGTTACCTTTTCAGGCCCATCTCAGAAACGAGGCTGGAAAGCCTATCATGACCTCCGCTTAAGGCACCCCAGAACACCAAGGGTGCCTTACAGCACGGGGCCTCATTGCGGGCGACAGATCCCCCGATCTCTTGCCCGCAGGCCCCCTTTATGGCGGCATTTGCGCTATGTACGCAAGTCGCCGCCGACCAGTTCTTAAGCGGCGCATCGGGAGCGAGTTCGGATCTTGTTCCCGTTCTCGTTCAGCCGCTTCTTTCTGCGTTAAGGTGACTTCGCAGAAAGTTGAGACCGCACTCCAGGCTTTTTCGCCATTGACCATGGCCCTTACCAAGGCCGGCAGCGATAAATCCTGCCCCACCTCACCAGACATGGCAGCGCGAGCTTCCGCCCAGGCTGGGCACTCTTCGCGCGTGTGTTGTGCCGTGTCTGTAATCGTTCCACAATGGTGGCAGATTGCCGACGGCTCTCGGCCCACCTGACAAAGGTATTTGCCAAAGCAACCATGGCCACTTAGCATTTGCGTCAGGTGGTACGAGAGAGTACCATGCTTCCGATTGACCCAATCTTTGAGTACAGGTCTAATCGCCGTCACCAAGTCCTGACTAGGTCCTGGGTTTTCCAATCGATCCATCCATTTCTGGAGGAGATGACCCCGTGCCTCGTCCCTCCACTTCGCGATCTCCTGCGGGAGCGGACGATCACCTTCCTCTTGCGCCCAAACACCTCTCCAATACACCTCAGCCAGCGATTCCGCCTCCAGGTCCCAAGGTGGGGTTCCTGCAAGTAGACATGCTCCGGTGTATGATACTGAGCGGTACGCCCGGGCCACCCTGAGTGCCATTGCCCTTTGCGGCCGTCGCAGAAAAGGCACGTTCTGGGCACTCATAGTATCCGCCCATATTGGCGCACCGTACAACGCCATAGAACGCACGACGCCTATGTAAAGACGACGGCAGGCCACTCCAGGCCCCCCTTTATTTGGGAGGATTCTCCCTAAAACTCCGGCGGTCGTCACCAACTTTGGGGCCAAGCGCCGGAAGTGCTCTACAAACTTCCATCTGCCGTCGAGGACGATTCCTAGGTACTTCATCGTCGACCCAACGGCGATGGAAGTTCCGCCTACCATAATCGATGCACCACGGGGAGGTGCATTCCGAGGTCCATGGAAAACTAGGGCCTCGGATTTATTTAGTGCAACCTCAAGCCCCAAAGCTCGTATTCTAGAGACCACCTGGGCAACGCCCGCAGTGGCGAGATGGGCTGCCTCTCTGTGAGTATTTCCGCGGGCCGTCACCAGAGTATCATCTGCATAGCATGTGATAGTGACGCCCGGTAATGTGGCTCCGCGTAACACAAAGTCGTATCCAATGTTCCACAGGAGTGGGCCAAGGACCGAGCCCTGTGGAACACCGCACGACATATCCCTTCTTGCCCAACCCGTCTTCATTGGGAACGCGACTGCTCTACCAGCGAAGTAGTCGGCCACAATTAACCGAAGATATCGCGGCACGCTGTGGTACAGCAGCGCTTCTTTTATTGTTTCCCATGGCAAAGTGTTGAAGGCGTTGGAAATGTCTAGAGACACCGCCCACAACACTCCACCCTGGGAAACCTCCAACTCTGCAAGGTCTCTGACTCGAGCGATTGCACTGAGGGTCGATCGGCCCCGGCGAAAGCCATACTGCGCGTCATGCAGCCCCGGATCTAGGCACCCGATGAGGCGATGCGCAAGAACACGCTCGAAAAGCTTACTAACCTCATCGAGTAGCACGATGGGGCGATAGGCCGATGGCAGCTCAGCCGGGCGCCCATGTTTGTGAAGGAGAACCAGCTTCCCCGTTTTCCAGGCCTTGGGGAATCGTCCCTGTTCCAAGCACTCCGAGAATAGAGCTTTCACCCATTCACCCATCTCTTTCATTGCGAGCACCAGGAGGCGCCCTGGTACTCCATCCGGTCCTGGGGCGGTATTCTTTGACCGAAGTTTTAAAACAGCCGCCCTCATCTCCACCTCATCTACCGGTGGGGCTATCTCGGTATCGTCAACCGAGGACCCCGTTGAAGCCATCGTTGGTGGAATCCATTCATCCCGTTGCGGAAAGAGAGTGCCCACAACCTGCTCCAAGAACTGCGGCTGGAGGCTACTCGTTAGTGGGGGTGCCCAAGGGCGAACCTTTTTGCGCACAACGCGGTAAGGCCTTCCCCATGGATCTCGGTTAAGTACCTCCAGCCATTCCTCCCAAGCAGTCTCTTTGGCCTTAGCAATGGCTATTTGAAGGGCTTTACAGGCCGATGTATAAGCCACATATAATTCCTCCTCCGTGGCTTGATTGCGGAGCCTCCTTCTTCTGCATCGAGTGTATTGACGGCGTGCTACTATGCAGGCTCTTCGTAGTTCCTGGAGCTCTGCGCACCACCAATGCACCTGACGCCGAGTCGGGAACTGCTTAGCTCGTGGCATTGCTGCATCACACACACGAGTTAGGGCAGATGCTAGGTGTTCCGCTCCGCTGTCAGCTTCTTGTACCAGATTGGGACCAGCAATCCAGGCCTCTACAATAGCCGCTTCCTTGGCGACGTCTATTTTCAGACGACCAAGTACCCATCGTGGACCACCGTTTATAGGCTCATCGTTTCTTCCCAGATTGTTGGGGGAAGTAGAGACACTATGATGTAACGGTGGTCCGACAATGTCTCCACATTCTCCATCACCCTCCATCCCTGGACGTTGTTCACCAGGCGAGGGGACGCAAACGTGATATCCACGATTGATCCTCCATGTCGTCTTACGCATGTGTTTCGCGTACCCCTATTTAAGATGGTAAGCCCGGTCGACATCGCCCACTCCTCCAGCGTCTCTCCTCGAATATCAGTGGCTGGAGATCCCCACGCCATCGACTTGGCGTTGAAATCTCCAGCGACTAATACAGGTATGGGAGATATCTGTTCAATCAGAGCCCTGACCTCATCGAGCATTTGCTCGAATTCGGCAAGGCTACGGTTGGGCGAAAAATATACCCCCAAAACCGCAACACCGCCCACAACAGCCAAGACGCATCCCCGACCCTTTGCTACATTTTCAAAGGACGGGGAGCCAGCAGATGCGGGGGCAATGATAGCCACTAAACCATCACAGTCACCTACCCAATCATCCCGAGTTGGAACCACGTATGGCTCAGCAACGACGGCCACCTTTATCTGCCATTCTGCCATGCTTTGGATAAGGAGATCCTGAGCTCGGGCAGAGTGCATGATGTTCGCCTGAAGAAATGGTAAGGCCATCCTAATTGGAAGTTTCCATCAGATCCATCTCTGCCCCAGATTGTGGGACTCTAGGCACTGCGTTTCTTTGACCCTTCTTTTTGGGAACAATTTTAGGCCCAACACCTGTTTTCCTAACTTTGGAACACGGGCATTCCTTTCCTCCAAGCGGATGCTTTGCTGGTTTGCCAACTGCTGCGCAGAGAGCGCATTGTGGCTCAGCTTGGCAGTCTCGTGACCTATGATCAGGTTTTCCACAACGAAAACAAAGGCTACTACGATCGTTCTCACCCTTGCATTGACTTCCGACATGACCTGTTTCAAAACAACGGAAGCATCGCATTGGTAGGCGGTCAAGCAGCACAACACGAGCGGACACCCAACCAACTTTCAACCTGCCAGCAGACACAATTTTCTTGGCAGCCATAACTGGACAACTTAGCCAGAGGGAGCCTCGAGGACTTAGAATGCCAACCTTGATGTTGTCAGCCGTACAGCCTCCCTGTTGTGCAACAGCGGCTACCACCTCTTCCGCTTTTACCGAGTCATCGAGATCGGTTACTCGAATATCGGCGCGCATCACAGGTCTTTGCACCCGCACTGCGTCAGAGCTCAGAACCTCTCTGAGTTTCTCTGCCAAAGAGTCAGCCTTTTCAGCTCTTGTGGGCCCAGTAACCTCTAATACTCTAGCGCCTGTTATTGCTGTCCGGAAACGCATTCCTTCAATGCCAAGTTCATCGAGGTCAATGCGTTGCTTGGCCTCAGAAAGAAGGGATGCATACGTCACACCGTTCTCCTCTGCATTAGGTTGCAGAGTGAGGGTTATCGCAGCCGATCTAGGATTCCGTAGTTTGGGTTTAGGAGGAGCCACTTTCTTTTCTGTCACTTTGACCTTTGGCTTGGTGTTCTTACTGGCCACCGTGTTCCATGCCTCGCTTTTTGAAGAAGGTTCCTCTGGTACGGTCAAGCGCTGCTGCTGCTCACGCATTACAGCAGCCTCTTTTGCCGCCAGGCTTATGGTCTTTTTACCCTTGCCTTTGCCTTTGCCCTTAGTTTTCTTAAGGGTCTCAACCTCTTTAGAGACTTCCAATGTAGGGCTACAGTCTCGTGTAGTCTGAGAAGACATTTGATCACGAGTAACAGACTCGACCCCACGTTCTCGAGCTTTGTCTGCAGCCAACGGGGGCCGTAGGCGCACTTCTGGAAGGAGTCTTCCTTTCAGGCCCTCAAATCTCGCGTTCACCATTGTACCGACCTGAATCATGATGTTTCTTGACAGCTCTTCTACATCCAGCTGTCCAGGTCTTTCTTGGGGCTCTGTATATGGTCGAGCCCGTAGCAACTCGGTTCTTAATTCCGCGAACTCTTTGCGAAGTGCGGAAAGCTCTCCTTGCAGATGTGCATTATCGGCTTGCAGTTTGGCCGTCTCGTCTGAGATGGAGCGCTTTCGAAGCACGTCCACCGCTTCCACAATATATTGGGCAGCCTCGTTGAGGGATCGTTGGAAAGGTCCACTCAAATGACTAGATTTGCGCGACACCGTCTTAATGATGTCGACGCAATCCAGTACTTGTTTGTTGAGGGAAGATGCCAGTTGGTCATCAACCTCTCCCGCCATAAGTTTTGCCATGTGCGTTGGACGTGTCAATCGCGTATTGCGCGCCTTTTCGGTTTTTTGCGTAACTTCGTCGGCTGCATCTAAAAGGAACTCCTCTCGTCTATTGATGTTAAGCGCCTGTTTCGCCTGAGCTCGACCAACAAATTGCCCGGAGCTAGGCGGACGTCCTCTACCTCCACTAGATTTCGTCACCTTGGAAGATCTTTCTCTCGTGATAGTGGCTTCCGAGTCAGAATCGGAAACAGGTCTTTTCCTCCAAAACTTTTCGCGTCCATCCGAGATATTACCAGACGTAACCGTCTCTAGGCTCCTATCAGAATCTGACTCCGATAAACGGGTCAAAACCACGCGAGGCTCCCTTCGTAAGCTAATGATCGAGCTCGCCTTCGAAGAGCACGCCTCAACTTCCATCACAGAAGAACCATCTCCAGCAACACATCCCCCCTCCTCGGTTTGGCCTTGAAAAAGGCCTTTTGTTGCCCGTAAACGGGCATGGCAGTGTTTGGCCCCCCCAGAATACGTGGGACCGACTGCTTCATACAAAGATGAAGCAGTAAGGGATTCTCCGACCTCGGTGAGGCCGGTACCCTCCTGGGATAGTGTATCTTTAACATTTGCCATTTTTCATAGTTGTTGGTCCTTTCTGGGTCACAGAGGGAGGACCAACCCCCCTGGGCGCCCTAACGACCGAGCTCCCCTCGGCCATACATCCCTTAAGCGGGCGCCAGAACCGTAGGATGTGGTGAATATTATATACATAAAGAAGAGTAAAGAAAACAAATATTTACAAGAGCCTAAGATTACCGCCGAAGTCCCAAAAAGAACCACGGCGCCGAAGCCTACGCACCCCTATCATAGAGCCCCCACCCCCCACCTAAGCACCCCGATACGCCCACAGATAAAATAAATAAATACAAATAGATACATAAATACATGATAAAATAAACTATGTAATATAATAAATACATAAACATACATACATGTGTTCCTCTTGGTCTCGTCTCTCCCTTGTGGCCTTCCGGCATGAGTAGCTCTACCGGCGTAGTCCACAAGATCATAAAGACATGCAAGCCCCACCACGACGACAACGTGGGAACACATCGGTGGGGAACCCTAACCTAACCCTAACCTAACCCTAACCTAACCCTAACCTAACCCTAACCTAACCCTAACCTAACCCTAACCTAACCCTAACCTAACCCTAACCTAACCCTAACCTAACCCTAACCTAACCCTAACCTAACCCTAACCTAACCCTAACCTAACCCTAACCTAACCCTAACCTAACCCTAACCTAACCCTAACCTAACCCTAACCTAACCCTAACCTAACCCTAACCTAACCCTTTTTTTTTTTTTTTTTTTCCCAGGAAAATCTTTTATAGATACCACCAGCCCGGGGGGACTGATGGTTATGTGGGATTCCCGCCTTGATAAAGGCAGTGTACCCACTAAAAACCTGGGGTGTTCCTTCCCACCGCGCAACAGGATGGGGCCACGGGTAGGCTTACGCATTTCATCCGCGACCCCATCGGCGATTGCCTTTTCAGGCCCATCTCATGAACGAGGCTTGCAAGCCTATCATGTCCTCATGTCCTCAGCGTAAGGCACCCCAGAACACCAAGGGTGCCTTATAGCACGGGGCTTTATTGCGGGCGATAGATCCCCCGATCCATCGCCCGCAAGCCCCCTTTATGGCGGCATTCGCGCTATAAATGCCAGTCGCCGCCGACCAGTTCTTCTGCGGCGCATCGGGAGCGAGTTCGGGTCTTGTTCCCGTTCTCGCTCAGCTGTTTCTTTTTGCGTTAGCGTGTCCTCGCAGAATGTTGATACGGCAATCCAAGCTTCTTCGCTACCCACCATGGCCTTGACCAGAGCCGGCAGCGAGAGATCTTGCCCCACCACACCAGACATGGCAGCGCGGGGCTCCGCCCAGGCTGGGCATTCCTCGCGCGTGTGTTGTGCCGTGTCATTAGTCCCTCTACAATGGTGGCACATAGTTGATGGTTCTCGCCCCACCTGGCACAGATATTTTCCAAAGCAACCATGGCCACTTAGTATCTGTGTCAGGTGGTACGAAAGTGTGTCATGCTTTCGATTTACCCATTCCTTCAGCACGGGTCGAATCGCCATCACCAGATCCCGGCTAGGCCCTGCGTCCTCCAACCGATCAATCCATTTCTGTAACACCTTCTTGCGGGACTCTTCCCTCCACTTCGCAATTTCTTGCAGAAGCGGACGGCCACCTTCTTCTTGTGCCCATACACCTCTCCAATATACCTCCGCCAACATTTCCGCTTCCAGGTCCCAAGGCGGGCTGCCTGCGAGCAGACATGCTCCAGTGTAAGATACTGAGCGGTACGCCCGAGCTACCCTAAGTGTCATTACCCTTTGCGGTCGCCGCAGAAAAGGTACGTTATGAGCACTCATAGTGTCTGCCCATATTGGCGCACCATACAGCGCCATCGAGCGCACAACGCCTAAATATAGGCGACGGCAAGTTCCTCCAGGACCCCCTTTATTTGGGAGGATTCTCCCTAAAGCTGCAGCGGTCTTCACCAGCTTCGGAGCCAAGCGCCGGAAGTGCTCTACAAACTTCCATCTGCTGTCGAGGACGATTCCTAGGTACTTCATCGTCGACCCGACAGGGATGGAAGTTCCGCCTACCATAATAGATGCATCGCGGGGAGGTGCATTGCGAGGTCCATGGAAGACTATGGCCTCGGATTTGTGTAGTGCGACCTCAAGCCCTAATGCTCGTATCCTCGATACGACCTGGGCAACGCCCGCGGTGGTAAGATGGGCCGCTTCCCTGTGGGTATTTCCACGGGCCGTAACCAGCGTGTCATCTGCATAGCATGTGACACTCACCCCCGGTAAAGTGGCTCCGCGTAACACCCAGTCGTAGCCAATGTTCCACAGGAGCGGTCCAAGGACCGAACCCTGTGGAACACCGCACGACATCTCTTTCCTAACCCAACTCTCTTTCGTCGGGAACGCGACTGCTCTACCAGCGAAGTAGTCGGCCACAATCATCCGAAGATATCGCGGCACGCCGTGGTACAACAGCGCTTCTTTTATTGTTCCCCATGGCAAGGTGTTGAAAGCGTTGGAGATATCGAGAGACACCGCCCACAACACTCCACCATGAGAAACCTCCACCTCTGCAAGGTCTCGTACCCGCGCGATCGCACTCAGGGTTGATCGGCCCCGGCGAAACCCGAACTGCGCGTCATGCAGCCCCGGATCTAGGCACTCGTTGAGGCGATGTGCAAGCACACGTTCGAAGAGTTTACTTACCTCATCGAGTAGCACTATGGGGCGATAGGCCGACGGCAGCTCAGCCGGGCGCCCATCTTTCTGGAGAAGAACTAGTTTACCCGTCTTCCAAGCCTTGGGGAACCGGCCTTGGTCTAGACATTCTGTGAACAGCGCTCTCACCCACTCACCCATTTCCTTCATTGCAAGTACCAGGACACGCCCTGGTACTCCGTCTGGTCCTGGGGCGGTGTTCTTCGATCGAAGTTTAAGAACAGCCGCCCTTATCTCCACCTCACCTACCGGTGGGACCGTCCCGTTTCCGTCATCCGAGGTACACTCTGTTGGAGCCATCATTGGCGGAACCCACTCAACCCGTTGCGGAAAAAGAGTACTCACCACTTGTTCCAAGAACTGCGGCTGAAGGCTACTAGTTAGCGGTGGCGCCCAAGGCCGAAGCTTTTTCCGCACAACACGGTAAGGCCTTCCCCATGGGTCTCGGTTAAGTACCTCCAGCCATTCCACCCACGCGGTTTCTTTGGCCTTAGTGATGGCAACCTTAAGAGCTTTGCAAGCTGATCTATAAGCCACATAAAGTTCATCTTCCGTAGCTAGATCACGGAGCCTCCTTCTTCTGTATCGAGTGTATTGGCGGCGCGCAACTATGCAGGCTCCGCGAAGATTTTGGAGTTCTGCGCACCACCAGTGCACCTGATGCCGGGGCGGGAACGGCTTAGCTCGTGGCATTGATGCATCGCACACACGAGTTAAGGCAGCTGCTAGGTGTTCCGCGCCGCTGTCAACTTCTTGTACCAGACCGGGGCCTGCGATCCAGGCCTCCACAATGGCCGCTTCCTTAGCAACATTCCTGTCTAGACGACTAAGTACCCACCGCGGACCACCATTGATGGCAGGCTCAACGTCTCTTTCCAGAGTAGTGGGGGTAGTGTAGACATCATACCTGATATAACGGTGGTCCGACAATGTCTCTACATCCTCTATCACTCTCCATCCCTGGACATTGTTAACCAGTCGAGGGGACGCAAGCGTGATGTCCACGATTGATCCTCCTTGTTGTCTCACGCACGTGTTTTGCGTTCTCCTATTAAGGATGATAAGCCCGGTTGTTACCGCCCACTCCTCTAACGTCTCCCCTCGGACGTCGGTCGCTGGAGATCCCCACGCCGTAGATTTGGCGTTGAAATCGCCCGCGACTAATACAGGTAAGGGGGATATCTGTCCAATCAAAGACCTGACCTCATCGAGCATCTGCTCGAATACAGCAAGGTTCCGATTAGGTGAGAAATACACCCCTAAAACCGCAACACCACCCACAACAGCCATGACGCATCCCCGACTCTTTGCTACCTTCTCAAAAGGCGGGGAGCCAGCAGCGGCGGGGGCAGTGATAGCCACCAATCCTTCATGGTCACCAACCCAATCATTCCGACAAGGCACCACGTATGGTTCAGCAATGACGGCCACTTTAATTTGCCACTCTGCCATGCTTTGGATAAGAAGATCCTGAGCTCTGGCAGAGTGCATGATGTTCGCCTGAAGAAACGGTAAGGCCATCCTAATTGGAGGTTTCCATTAAATCCACCTCTGCTTCAATTTGTGGGACTTTGTTTTTACTTTTCCCCTTATTTTTCCTCTTAGGGTCCGTTTGGCTTTGTGGACTCGTCTCTTGATTCCTAGCTTTGGCATTGGGGCACACTTTTCCTCCCAGTGGGTGTTCAGCTGGCTTGTCGACAGCTGCGCAAATAACGCAATGCGGTTCAGCTTGACAGTCCCTCGATTTATGGCCTGGTTTGCCACAACGAAAGCAAAGGCCGCTGCGGTCCACTTCAGATGTACAATTACTTCCAACATGGCCAATTTTGAGACATCTGAAGCACCTCATTGGTAATCGGTCTAAAAGTACCACACGCGCCGAAACCCAGCCAACTTTAAGCCGACCAACCGACACCAGTTTTCTCGCAGCCGCAACAGGGCAACTCACCCAGAGCGTGCCCCGAGGGCTAAGTGTGCCAACTTTGATGACGTCCGTTGTGCATCCTCCTGCTATCGCTACAGCCGATATAACTTCTGCTGAGGTCACAGAGTCATCTAAATCTGTAATTCGTAAGTCGGCTCTCATTACTGGCCTCTGCACACGAACCGTGTCACCGCTCAGGACCTCTTTAAGTTTATTTGCAAGAGAGTCGGCTTTTTCAGCTCCAGAGGCGCCGGTTATTTCCAGCACACGGGCGCCTGTTGCCGCCGTCCTGAAACGCATTCCGTCAATACCTAGCTCATTTATGTCGATGCGCTCTTTGGCCTCGGAAATAATGGAAGCGTATGTCACTCCACTCTCTATGGCGCTCGGCTGCAATGTCAGGGTAATGGCTGCTGAGCGAGGTTGACGGAGTTTGGGCTTAGGCTTAGAGGGGGGAGGCGCTAGGTCCCCTTCTATCTTCCTTTTTTTTTTTTCCTCCGCGGCGCCGTACGGTACGGACGTGTTGCTATCCACCTAAATAATTACATTTTTTAAGTTTTT
Source organism: Pasiphila rectangulata (assembly GCA_963082625.1). Classification (NCBI taxonomy): domain Eukaryota; kingdom Metazoa; phylum Arthropoda; class Insecta; order Lepidoptera; family Geometridae; genus Pasiphila; species Pasiphila rectangulata. The sequence goes on along the minus strand of OY720251.1, from coordinate 19,458,422 downwards.
ATTTGTTGCCTGAGCCCTCGGACTTCGCCCCAATCTTCGGATTGATTGGAGCCCCGCAGCGTGTCTTCAGACAGAGATCACAAGTTGCTAGATAATTTGGGTGAGAAAATTACAAAAGTTCTTACATTTCGCCGGACCCGAACCAGGGACCTAACGCTTCGACGCCGGTCGCTGTTGCCATTACACCAGCGAGTCAGTGTGCAACTGGCTCGAAATTAACGATCTTAACTTAAAAACCAAGACTCATATACACTAGAGGACTAAACTGTATGTTTTATTCTGAATAAAGGTCCTAATACACCACAGTTAACTAGCGCATGGTTCAGTACTGAAGCTGAAAACTTTATTTAGAAATGGCTGTCCAACGTTCGCCTCCCCGACTTGACTCTGGAACGCTTCTAAATACTCCGACAGCAATAATGCACTATAATTCGGACCCTGCCCTGAACAGTGGTGACTCATTGGAACCCAAGGACCTTTTTTTCAACATAACTAAAAGGCAAAAACGTACTTTTGGGGACTTAGAGCCTACGTCATCAACCATGGAAATTAAGGAGCTGATGCAAGGATTTGCTGCTAGACAAGATACAAAATTCGATGCCTTAACTACTGCAATTAGCACGGTTCTAAGCCAAAACGAAGATATTAAATCATCACTTCAAAATCTATCGCTACAACACAATGAATTACTTCAGAAGGTCAACGAATTGGAGCGGGAAAATTCCACCTACAAAACAAAAATTCTTTCTCTTGAAACACAACTAGACAGGATGGAAAAGAATGTTCGATGCACCACAGTCGAGATCCGTAACATCTCTAAGTCAGAAAACGAAAACAAGTCTCAGTTAAAATCCATCGTCCAGAAGATCGGAGTAGCACTGGGCCTCGAAGAGATCAAGGAGTGGGAACTAAGAGAGGTATATCGCGCTAAATCTAGTGCCATAGTAGTGGATTTTTCCACCGTCCAGCGCAAGGAATCTATTCTAGCGGAATTAAAAAAGTATAACAAGTCAAAGCGTGAAGGTAAAAAACCTCTATTCAGCTGTGCAGACATTAAGCTGCAAGGAAAATCGTCTAGAATATATATATCAGAATTTTTAAGCACCAAAGCGAAACGAATATTCTATGTGGCTCGAGAACATATAAAGAACAAAAAACTTTACGCTGCGTGGACGTCTTACGGTAAAATATTTGTAAAAGACCAACAAGATTCGATCCCCATCCGCATAGAGGAAGAGCACCAGCTTACAGCACTTACAATGTGACTAGCTACAGTTATTACTTTACTTGAACGGAAATCTGCTCATATTATTAGATATATGTATAAATATTACGTTGTAACAATTTCCTTCGAGTCGCTTATATATCTCGTTCTTAGTATTATTATTTTAAGGCACATATACAAACACACAGTCACCAAAAACATACATACAAATTCAAAAAAAACACACACAAAATTCATTTCTTACAACTGTCTACACCCAGATCTACATTTATTACGTACACATAACCAATACACAATGCATTACTCTTCATCGACTAAACACGCAAAATTTTCAATGAAAATATTTTTCGGCTTTTGCTATGAGTTTCTGCTGAGCAAGAGTTTTTTAGTCTACGATCAAAGCCTTTGTATGTCACTGTTGCACCTACGAAGTAACAAAACATATATATTAATAGCTAACAAGTACGTTAGTAAGTCATCAGTTCACAAGTGTGATCCAGATCTTCATAAATATTTTAAATCTACCACTTATAAGTCACTATTATGTGACTTCTATAAGAATATATATTATTTAATAAAATATGAATAGCGTTATAAATCTTAATTCAGATCTGGACACATTTTCGTTGGCTAAAGTTATTAGATGTGACACTGAAGACATACAAAGTAATCTACAGACAAACAATAAATTAAATTCATTTAATCTGCTTTCTCAAAATATTCGAAGCTTAAATTGTAACTTGCCATCCTTCATTACACTTTTACATACATCCTTAATTCCTTGGGACGTATTGGTATTATCTGAGTGCTGGCTAAAGACAACCAAGTCTATACCCACCATTGATAATTACTGTTCTGTAGTAACTAGCTTACATAAAACCCAAAATGAGGGAGTAGTTATTTATTATAATAAATACCTCAATGTTACTAGCGAGGAACCTGAGCTACTGGATGCGAATTGCATTCTTATAAAAATTCAAAATACATGTATTATAGGTATATATCGCCCCCCTTCTTACACTGACACCTCTAACTTCCTCCGTTCACTTGATCGTATTCTATCAAGTCTTAGCAATTTTAAAAACATTATTCTTTGTGGGGACATCAACATAGACATTGTTCCAAATGCGAATGACAAACGTGGTCATGACTACTTAAATATCCTCGCAAGTCACTGCATTCTACCAGGGCATTCCCTACCGACCCACGGAAGGACTTGTCTCGATCACATTATGCTTAAGACCAAACATGATGCTACGTGTCTTGTAATTAATTCTACAATTACAGATCATAATTGCACGGCATTAAGCTTTGTTCGTCTAGATCAGGTTGAATTTAGAATCAAGCACTTAACTCGCATCGACTACACAGGGCTTGAAAAGTCATTAAATGAATTAAATTTGCAGACCATTCTTATAAGCGACGATGCTGATAGTGCAACTGACTTACTAGTTACCTATCTGACATATGCAATTAAATATAATTCTAAGTCGACAATAGTTCCAAACAGAAAACGCATCAGTAAGCCCTGGATTAATCTGGGCTTGCTTCGTTGCATAAAAAATAGGGATAACATTTATAAAAAACTAAAAAAAGACCCATTAAACGAAACACTTAAACTAACATACAAGCGATATCGAAATTTCTGTAACTCCATACTAAAGAAAGCAAAACGGTCGTACGAGAAGAGTGAAATTGAGTCGGCGGGGACTGATTGTAAAAAGATTTGGAAGTCCATAAAAAACATAACCAGTTTCCAAAAAAAGAAGGATGACCACTCCTGTCTTTTGCTAAAAGATAATCACCAAAGCGATGTCAATGATGTAAACACATTTTTTGCAGGTGTGGGTAAAAACCTAGCCGAGCAAATAAGGGACAGAGGTAATCTCATAACTGACAGACATCTTTTATCCAGTTTCACGTCAATAAATTCATTTCTTTTACTCCCGACTGATGATCAAGAGATTTTACATCTTGTGACGGGTTTAAAGGACAAGTGTGCCTCCGGTACTGACCAGATCACAAGCACTATAATCAAAAAGTATATGCATCTTTTGATCCCTGCTATAACCCACATCTGTAACCTCTCCATCTCCAGTGGTGTCTTCCCTAAAGCTTTTAAGACAGCCCTCATAAAGCCAATACTGAAGAGTGGCGACGGAGACAGTGTCAATAACTATCGACCCATATCTATTTTGCCAACACTTTCAAAAATATTTGAACGACTGCTTAATCAGCGGTTAGTTACTTATCTCGAGTCAAATAACTTCCTCTCTAGTTCTCAATTCGGTTTTAGACGTGGTAAGTCAACTAGTGATGCTGTCCATGGTCTAGTTAACTCAATCATTACCCACATAGATTCCAAACAAAAATGCTTAGCGCTGTTTCTCGATTTAGCTAAGGCGTTTGACACTGTCGACGTTTCCATCTTGCTGTCAAAGCTTGAGAGGCTTGGCATTAGAGGAGTACCACTGAAGCTTTTCCGCAGTTACCTTACCGGGAGGGTCCAGAGAGTAAAAATAGGTGAATTGATAAGTGATGAGGAAATTGTTACCTATGGTGTCCCCCAAGGCAGCATTCTTGGTCCAACGCTTTTCCTCATTTACATCAATGACCTCTGTAACCTCAAAATTGCTAACGGACAGATTTTTACCTTCGCTGATGACACCGCAGTTTTATTCAATGGTGATAGCTGGGAAAATGTTTACAAATCAGCACAAGCAGGATTCAACTCAGTATTATCATGGCTACATAACAATTTCCTAACATTGAACGTCACAAAAACAAAATATATTGCATTCTCGCTTAAAGTCAGTAACCTTCCTCCACTTTCCCAAACTATTACTGCTCATTACTGCACCGCTTCCGATTCAATTTCATCTTGTCTCTGTCCTTCTCTACAACGGGTAAGTGACATTAAGTATTTAGGTATCGTTATAGACCAAACACTTAGTTTTAAGCCACAAATAGACGCATTAGTTCCGAGACTAAGAAAACTAATTTATGTGTTTAAAACTTTGCGACATGTGGCCAAACCAAATGTTTTAAAAAAGGTATACTATGCTCTGGGTCAGTCAATTATAGAATATTGCGTTACCTCTTGGGGTGGTGCAGCAAAGACCAATCTTCTCGACCTAGAAGTAGCTCAACGTGGAATACTCAAAGTTGGTGCTGGACTACCTATCCTTTACCCAACAACTGACCTCTATCTGAAATGGGACGTACTTACAGTCAGACAAACATTCATTCTAAACTTATTGCTTAAAAAACATTCCGAATTGAAGTACGACCCAAAAGAAGTTGACATAAAAAGGCGTAAAGACAAAGTCTGCACTACACAATTCTTTCGCACGAACCATGCACACAAATTTTATTGTTTTTTGGGAGACTTCTTATACAACAAAATTAATTTGTCCCTCAATATATATCCCCTGTGTAGGCTAAACTGTAAAAAGTCGCTTACAACATACCTTAAAAGTTTAGACTACATAACGACAGAAAACCTTTTAAAACCACCCAAATGATTCCCCCTTTTCTTAGTAATATGTCACATAACATCGCAACACAAATTTGTCAAATCTCAGTCACATCCCTATAGTAGTGCATACCCACAAACACACACATTCACACACACACAAACACACACACGCGCGCACTCATGCTTACACACACATACACTCACACAACACAATATCGTGCCTGTTATATTACTAAAATTTATAATTTTTGTCTTAAACTTAAGTTTTTTTCATTTTGTTTTTTTTTTTTTTTTACTCTCTTGTTTTTATGTTATGCATCCGTACTGTGGCGACCAAGCTGAGGAGAGGCCTGGTGACCTGTAATACAGGTTCAAAAGAACCTACATCAGGCACCAGTCTCTCACAAAGCAAGTACGCATACCTACCTGAGTAAACTTTCACTATTTTTTTTACAATTTTGTTATATTGTACTTTTGTGAGAGAATATTAAATAAACATTTTATTTTATTTATATTTATGCTTTTCTCCGTGCTCTTAGCTTTCGGCTTAGGGCCTTTTTTAACCACCTTGCTCCATGCCTCACTCTGAGATGCTGGTTCAGGGTGTTGATTATGGAGTGGCTCCCGAGCTGCAGCCGCCTCCTTGGCTGCCAGACTCTTCGTTTTCTTGCCCTTACCTTTGCCTTTGACTGGCTTAGGGTCCGAGGTCACTTTGTCTGTCATCTGTGAGGGAACGTTCCTCGTAAGATGATCCGGCGTTATTTGCGCACCGTCATGAAATATTCTCTCCGCCTCAATCCTCTGCTCTCGCGCTTTGTCAGCAGCTAAGGGAGGACGCAGTCGGACTGCAGGCAGAAGTCTTCCCTCGAGACCCTCCAGTCTGGCGTTCACCATATTCCCGACCTGGATCATGATGTTGCGCGACAGTCCCTCGACATCCAGCTGTCCAACTGTGTCCCGAGGTTCTGCAGCAGGTCTTGCCCGCAGCAGTTCCCCCCTTAGGTCTGCAAACTCCTTGCGGAGCGCTGCTAGCTCTCCTTGCAGGCGTGCGTTGTCAGCCTGTAACTTTGCTGTCTCATCTGAAGCAGAGCGCTTACGGAGAACCTCCACCGCCTCAACTATAAACTCAGAGGCCTCATTTAGTGACCGCTGAAATGGCCCACTTAGGTGACTGGACTTGCGAGACACCGTTTTAATGATGTCAACGCAAGCCAATACCTGTTTGTTCAGAGACGACGCTAGTATGTCGTCCACCTCTCCAGGCAGAAGATTGGAAAGACGCGATGGAAGCGTCAAACGAGAACTTCTAGCCTTCTCTGTCTTAAGGGCCACTTCCTCAGCAGCATCGATGAGGAACTCCTCTCGCCTGCTGGAGTTCAGGGCCTGTTTTTCCTTGGCTGTGGCAACAAACTAAACTTTTTGACTTTTATATATTTTGTTTGACATAATTATCAATTTATTTTATATTTTATCATTATTATTTAAGGACATTTAAATTAAATTGTTTAGGTATGATTCTTTGTTTTGTATAATCCTTATATAAATTAAATTATTATTGTATTACTTTAAGTTACATATTATCATAATAGCTCTTGGATGTTTTGGCTTAGGCTGTAAGTCCACCTGTGTCTGAATAAATGAATTATGAATTATTATGAATTATGAACAAACTGCCCAGTAGAGGGCGGGCGCCCTCTTCCTCTACCTGATTTCGTCACTTTAGACGACCTCTCTCTTGTGACAGTGACATCCGAGTCAGAATCAGACATAGGCCTTTTTCTCCAAAACTTGTCGCGTCCATCCGATATAGTCCCAGACGTAACGGTCTCTAGACTTTTATCGGTATCCGACTCCGATAGTCGGGTCAAAACCACACGCGGCTCTCTACGCAAACCTACGTAAGAACACGCCTTCGAAGCGCACGCCTCGACATCCATCACCGAAGAACTATCTCCAGCAACATCTCCCTCCTCCTCGGTTTGGCCTTGAAAAAGGCCTTTGGTTGCCCGTGAACGGGTATGGCAGTGTTTGGCCCCCCCAGAATACGTGGGACCGACTGCTTCATACAAAGATGAAGCAGTAAGGGATTCTCCGACCTCGGTGAGGCCGGTACCCTCCTGGGATAATATATCTTTAACATTTGCCATTTTTCATCGTTGTTGGTCCTTTCTGGGTCACAGAGGGAGGACCAACCCCCCTGGGCGCCCTAACGACCGAGCTCCCCTCGGCCATACATCCCTTAAGCGGGCGCCAGAACCGTAGGATTTGGTGAATATTATATACATAAAGAAGAGAAAAGAAAACAAATATTTACAAGAGCCTAAGATTACCGCCAAAGTCCCAAAAAGAACCACGGCGCCGAAGCCTACGCACCCCTATCCCAGAGCCCCCCACCCCCCACCTAAGCACCCCGATACGCCCACAGATAAAATAAATAAATACAAATAGATACATAAATACATGATAAAATAAACTATGTAATATAATAAATACATAAACATACATACATGTGTTCCTCTTGGTCTCGTCTCTCCCTTGTGGCCTTCCGGCATGAGTAGCTCTACCGGCGTAGCCCACAAGATCATAAAGACACGCAAGCCCCACCACGACGACAACGTGGGAACACATCGGTGGGGAACCCTAACCTAACCCTAACCTAACCCTAACCTAACCCTAACCTAACCCTAACCTAACCCTAACCTAACCCTAACCTAACCCTAACCTAACCCTAACCTAACCCTAACCTAACCCTAACCTAACCCTAACCTAACCCTAACCTAACCCTAACCTAACCCTAACCTAACCCTAACCTAACCCTAACCTAACCCTAACCTAACCCTAACCTAACCCTAACCTAACCCTAACCTAACCCTAACCTAACCCTAACCTAACCCTAACCTAACCCTAACCTAACCCTAACCTAACCCTAACCTAACCCTAACCTAACCCTAACCTAACCCTAACCTAACCCTAACCTAACCCTAACCTAACCCTAACCTAACCCTTCATTTCATTTTTGTTTTAAATTATTATAGTATTTTTAACTTAAGTTAAAACTTAACTTAAGTAAAAAAAAAAACATGATTAATCATTTTACTATATGTAATTAGATGATATGAGTAGTCATTTACAATTTTATTTATCTTAATCTTACACGATATACATATATGGCTTGTAATTAACATTCTTATTTACAATAATTGTCTTATTAAATTAATTACTATTAATGCTATATTTGTACAAAATCTTAAAAATTTCTCTGACATGTCTTTCTTCTGACAAAATCTTTTAGAATATTATTTACATTTTCTTTTTCGATTTTTGTATCTAGTTTCTGCTCAATCTCAAATCTCTCGAAACCAAAGACTGGACACTCCAGCAGGATATGGGTAACGCTCTCTGGCATCTGTGTATCGCATGTGCACGATGAGTTATATAAATGAGTCAGGTATCATAATTTTTGTATATAAATTTTTCACGATTTGCCGTTCACTCACCCAATTTTCAAAATTATGATAATCTGTTACAAACAGCATCAGCATCTGTTGGGTTTTCGTATACGGCTTAGTTTGAAACGAGACGCAAATTCCCGCCAAACGTGCCGCCGTGGAGTGTCGCGGCGAGCGCATCGGCATTCGGCTGACTGTCAAAGACTGAGACAGAGCGCGCGCGCAAAATAACAAAATTTCAAAAAAAAAAATTACTCAAAAACAAGAACTAATCACTGTGAAACTAACTAATTTAGTGTCAGTGCAGCAACAAGCAGGAATTGTGCCTATCTCCCGGGCCCGGGAACCTTCCGAGACATCGCTGGGGAACGAATTCGAAAGGTCAGTTTCACGCCGTACATTTTTTATAATAAATTATCAATAAGAACAAACATTTTGGTCATTCGAGCCAGGATTATCCAGTTACGAAATCAATACAACTAAATATCTATTTATTTACACGTATTTATTGGTATAATTCACACTAACTTTGTCAATTCGGTTGCATAAAAACTGTTGTGGGTGGTTCCATTTGTTAATTTTCGTATACATATTTCGTCATATCTCAATAAGTACGCAAGTTACAAGTTTCAAACTAATTCCAAACTCATTTTTATGCGTCTAGTATCCTATTTCAACGTGGTTTTCAAGTCAATACATTGTATTTCGAGTAGTCATTTTCATTTATTACTTACGTAAAATTATCGATACGCCGCCGACCGGCCGCCATATTTAAGCCACATCGTGTGCGTAGTAGGTTGTTATTGCGTTAGAAAATGCCTCCAAAACTTAATAAAGAATCGGATTCTTCCGACGGGGAGTATGATACGTTGGTACAACCACATAATACCCTTAAGGAAATGTGTTTTATGAGACTCCAAGCTTTGTATGAGATTTCAAAACATGTTCGTGACAAACCCATTAGGTGATTTCAACGCTCGTTTTAGCGAATTATCTACTTGGCGCGATAAGTTCGAACAAAGTTTGTTGAATATAACTGTGCTAAAGAAAAAGTTTGTACCTAACTACGTTCCGTCATACAGGGAGATTGAAAGTTTCGACGAAATGTATTTTGTCATTTGTGGGGTTTCGAATAGTTTGAACGACACAACAAAAAAAAAATTAGAGTCGAACAGAAATTAGAAGGCAGCGGTGTAAAAGCTAGGTTACCTAAACTGGAGCTATTTTCTTTTGTCAGTAAACTTGAAAACTGGCCTACCTTCCGTGATACGTTTTTTAGCCTGGTTCACAGTAACAAACAGATAGCGAATATCGAGAAGTTTTACTACTTGCTATCGGCTGTTAGCGGGCCAGCGCTGACGATTGTTAGGTCTATGCCGGTTACTTCGGATAATTATGCGATAGTTTGGAGCGCTTTAGTGAAACGATATGAAAATAAGCGCGCATTAGCGACTACTTATCTCGACAAGTTATTCAATTTCAAACCATTGATGACGGAATCAGTTTCTGGACTTAATGAATTCTTACAGACATACCAAGAAAACATTAAAGCCCTCCAGCTGTTGGACATTAAGGATTTGTCGGGTTTTCTATTGTTTTATGTGGCGTTGCGTAACCTTGACCCCGTAACTAGGCGTGAACTTGAGCGTGGATTAGAACAGGATGAACTACCTACGTATGACGAATTGATAACTTTTATAGAAAAACATGTGCGCGTTCTCGAGATGTTAGAGAGTACGACAAATTCCACTACTACTAAGGGTGTACCGTATTCTCGCAGTCAGTCAAAGGTCAACCAGCCTTCTGGTTCAAAATCTAATAATTCAAACCCGCAGCGGGCAACCTTGTCGTCAGCTGCTGTCAATGCAGACCAACCTGTTAAATCAATGAAATCTATGGAGTGTCTGTATTGTAAAAAGATGCATTCTATTTATCGATGCAAAGAGTACACCAACCTGACGCCGGCGCAGCGCCTTGACAGAATCAAACAATTGAAATTATGTGAAAATTGTTTACGTGATCATTCTGTCAGCGACTGTCCGTCTAAGGTATTCTGTACGATCTGCAAGAAAAGGCATCATCACACCCTGCACATAGACTCTGTTGCAAATTCGAGTTCTAGTGCCATCGCATTGACGTGCTCGGCTAATTTGACAGTCTTGCTCGGCACCGCGGTTATACACGTCGCAGATTGTTGGGGCCAGTACCAACCCGTACGTGCTATAATTGATAGCGGCGCTATGTCGAGCTACATAACTCAAGACTGTGCAAAACGTCTAGGGCTGTCACGTCGTAAATGCAACTTCGAGCCCATCGGTCTGGGTGGTAATCCAGTGCGAGAGTTCGGCTTAACTACCTGCAATATTAAGCCGCGGCACTGTACTAGTCCCGTCCTGTCCACCGATGCGGTCATCGTAACCAACATTGCAGGTAATTTACCTACAATGCCACTGTCTGATAAGACTATTTTTGAGTTTCAACACCTTATGTTGGCCGACCCGGCGTACTACAGGCCCGCGCCTGTCGACTTGCTGATCGCAGGTGATCTGTTTCCGTATATCTATGATGGTGAAAAAATACTGCCGCGTGAGCCCGGTCTACCTGTTGCAATGAGCTCGGTCTTTGGGTACGTCATTTTAGGTCAGACTGATCTAGGTCGTGCCACACACGGCAGAACCGAAGCGCGTACGGGAATTAGTCACGAGGGTCCGTTCTGTGGTTTCACTGGGAATACGTCTGGAGAACTTGGCGACTCGAGCCATATGGCAACTCGTCGATTTCTCAACTTAGAATCAAAGCTAGAGCGGGAGCCCGAGTTGAAAACTCAATATCATAAATTTATGCGCGAATATGAGGACCTTGGTCATATGACTTGTCTTGGTGATGTCCAGAACGTGGATTCGAAATATATCATCCCGCATTTCTGCATTATCAAACCGACAAGTACCACAACGTCTCACCGTGTGGTATTTGATGCCTCAGGTAAGACATCAAATAATATGTCGCTAAACTCTTTAGTGCTACCGGGTCCCAAGTTTCAAGCTGGTCTAAATGAACTGCTAATCAACTTCCGTCTGCATGAAATCTGCCTCTCTGCAGACGTTTGCAAAATGTACAGAATGGTGATTCTAGATGAGATTCAACGACCTTATCAACACACTCTATGGCGTTACTCATCAGATCAGCCAGTACAAAAATATACTCTAAATACTTTGACGTATGGTGTGGCGAGTGGTGTGTCCAATCCATCTGATGTACATATGCTCCCGCGGTGCCTTACCGTCTGCGTTACTAGCATCGTGCGAATGGCTTAATGGGCCTGCTTGGCTCGACTTAGACCAAGCGCAATGGCCAGTAAGACAAAACCAGTACTCCTTGTTTCTGAAACCGTCTCATCTGAGCTGCTGTACGATCTCACGGAAAAGTACTCTAGCTATACCAGGCTGCTAAATGTTGTAGCTCGGTGTTTTCAGTTCATTCGAAATTGCGGATCCGCTGCTCATGAACGTAGGTCGATTTCGGTCGCTGACATCAGAAAAGCACATGACGTATTGGTCAAGTCTGTTCAGAAACATCATTTTCCAAACGACATAGTAGCGTTAGCAAAGGACGGTAACTGTAGTCAACCCTTGAGAAAGCTCAACCCTTTCATAGTTTCCCACTATTTCCTCAGGGTGGGGGGTCGACTTTCCCAATCGGATTTAACTTATCAACAAAAGCATCCATTGCTTCTGCCAAAGAAATCTAATTTCACCAATATCTTGATTGACCATTACCACAAATTCAACTTGCACGTAGGTCCGCGCACCCTTCGAAGTTTAATCAATCAAAAATATTGGATTATTTCAGCGCGTATGGTCATTCGATCGCGTACACTCAAATGCATGTCTTGCTTTAGGGCGTCTCCTACAAATCGACAACTTAAAATGGGCGAACTGCCTAAGTTCCGCTCTCAAGATGTTCATGTCTTCCACACTGTTGGTGTCGACATAGGCGGACCTTTCGCTACAAAAGAGTCGACTCGTAGAAATGCTCACGTATCCAAATCTTATTTGTGCGTGTTTGTGTGCTGTGCCACACGAGCTGTACATTTAGAAGTCTTGTCTTCTTTAAGTACAGAGTGTTTTCTCGCATGTTTTGACCGTTTTACTGCGCGAAGAGGTCTATGCCATTCGATTTTGTCCGACAATGGCACTAATTTTGTCTCAGCTGGGAAACAGCTGAAGGAAGTAACAGATTTTCTCAACAGCGAATCAGATACTCTGTCCAACGGCCTTACTTTTCGGGGGGTGAAATGGAGACATAATCCACCAACCGGAAGTAACTTCGGTGGGCTCTATGAGGCTGTAATAAAGTCTGCGAAACTACATTTAAAACGTTCTATCGGTACAAGATCTTTATTTTTTGAGGAACTCGGTACACTTTTTTCTCGTGTTGAAGCTGTGCTTAACTCAAGGCCCCTCTGTGCTTTATCCAGCGATCCTCGCGAATTTGAGGTTCTGACTCCATCACACTTCCTCATAGGTAGGGAACTCTTATCGGTACCTGAATACAATATAGTAGATATTTCCAGTTCTCGACTGAATCGTTGGCAGGCCGTTCAACAAATGTCACAACAATTTTGGAAACTCTGGAATCAAGATTACTTGCACACGTTGCAACAGCGCCAAAAGTGGTTTGCCAACTGTCATAATCTTAACGTCGGTGATCTTGTGCTCCTAAATTCGGATGCACCTGCGTTGAAATGGGCTTTAGGACGCGTTTCCAAGTTGCATAGTGGTCCGGACGGCGTTGTACGAGTCGTAACTGTACGAACCGCGAATGAACACGAGTTCACTCGTCCGGTCTCAAAATTAAGTCCTCTCCCGTTGGATCAGGATTCGTAATTACGCATAAATACATTCTCTAAGTTATATGTAAATATGCATTTATCTATCGCTCTTATTTTATTTATATCATGTACTTACATATATTTTAGTATACAGTCCACTTGCTACATTTTCAATTTCTTTCAATACATTTGCAGAACTCAAGGTTCAACTATATCAATTTCCATTTGTCCTGGTATCGTAACTGGGAAATCCTATCGGATTTCGGTGGGGGGAATGTTGGGTTTTCGTATACGGCTTAGTTTGAAACGAGACGCAAATTCCCGCCAAACGTGCCGCCGTGGAGTGTCGCGGCGAGCGCATCGGCATTCGGCTGACTGTCAAAGACTGAGACAGAGCGCGCGCGCAAAATAACAAAATTTCAAAAAAATTACTCAAAAACAAGAACTAATCACTGTGAAACTAACTAATTTAGTGTCAGTGCAGCAATAAGCAGGAATTGTGCCTATCTCCCGGGCCCGGGAACCTTCCGAGACATCGCTGGGGAACGAATTCGAAAGGTCAGTTTCACGCCGTACATTTTTTATAATAAATTATCAATAAGAACAAACAGCATCTATCTAAAATTCCACATTAAAATATAATAATCATCATCAACATTTTTGTCACCCTGTATATGACGTCATAACATACTACATACTACTGTGACAAAGATAATATTTTTGCTAGTGCCAAAAGACTCATTTCGTAATGTTCCATGTAAAAGGTATATAGAAATCATATTATTCTAATAATTATGCTCGTAATATCACAAATTGTAAAATTTAATTTTAAAATTGTAAATGTGTATAGTTAGAGGATGTTTTGTGGTTGCATAGAAAGTTTGATAATTCGACTTATTATCAAATCAATGTCGACCGATGACGGTGATATGCGGTGTCATCTGCGAAGCATACTATATTTGTGCGAACCTGAATGGGTATGTCATTCAGGTACAATAGGAACAGACAGGGACCCAATATGGAGCCCTGTGGTACTCCTGCAGGCACAGGCGATAAGTCATCTTTAATATGCACTCGGAAACTACGATTTGCTAAATAGGATTTTATTAATTTAACCAAAGATATAGGAATTTTAAGGGAAACGAATTTGTGAATTAAGGCTTGATGCCAGACGGTGTCAAATGCTTTTTCTATATCTAGCAAAAACATTGCAGTAGACTGTCTTAAGTTGAGTCGACAGACAGGTACGCATTGGCCTTAGCGAACGAATTAAACAACTAAAAATATATATAAGAACTGCTACACAAGTACATAACGACAAGGCATGGAGTCTCAAACTTAAGCGTGTCGACAACCCTGGTACGGACCTTTGGCGAATTGTAAAATCCCTTCGGTCAACCCCCATGGTAACGTTACCAGCACTAAAAAATGAGGATGGTTTGTTAACGGCCACGCAAAAAGATCAGTGTGTTATTCTAGCTAAAACATTCTACAATAATATGCTCCTCACTGACGAATGGGACAGCTCAGAAAAGTCTATTGTCGAACAATCTATCTGCACTCTAGATGACCCACCTTTTACTGACCATGACCACTGCATCTTAGTACGCCCTGCCGAAGTAAAAAGGCTTATGCTGAGCCTAAAACCCCGTAAAGCTCCAGGCCCAGACCAAATTTCCAATACCCTCATAAGGAATATGCCACAAAAGTGCATTGTACAGCTTACCAAAATATTTAACGCTTGTCTTCTGCTAAATTATTTTCCATCTGCGTGGAAACTAGCTTAAAGTCATAGCAATTCACAAGCCTGGCAAGGACCCTGCTGACCCAACGTCTTATCGCCCGATTAGCCTCTTACCGTGCCTAGGAAAGCTTTTGTGCTAGGCGGCTGTTAAGAGCTTCTGGCCACCGAATTATAAATGAACAGTTTGGCTTCTGTGAAGGTCACTCGATTGTTCAGCAACAAGCAAGAGTAGCAGAAACGGTGTCGTTCAATCTCGTCAGCGGGTGCTGATACTTCAAGGCACCTCCAGCGGTTGCTGGGAACTTCTGGGCAGCTCGTCAGCGGGTGCTGGTACTTCAGGGTCCGTAGGGTCTTCGTAGAGGGGGAGGAGCAATACTCGACTCAGTGCTTCTTTCCCATACATTTATTTTACAAAAATCTACAGTTTATAATACTTAATCTAGCTCAGTAGACGGGAGAATTATTGCTAAGTCGTCCCTATATTGATCGTTGGACTTTATGATAAATGCTGTAACCGCATAAACGCATCTAGGCTAACATTAAATGTATTAGTTTTGCCGTTGACTTGGCTTATTTTGTTGATGAATTTAATACATTTGTATTTGGTTACAGCTAAACACATAATAATCCCTTCGGGGGCAACTCAGCCCACACACCACTCATCCCGCGGGCTCAGTCAGTTGACCGCTACTGTTTATGTTGGGGGCGACTCGGACCACACGGTCAACTCAGCCCGCGGGCTCAATTAACCACATCTACCGCTATAGGGTCAACTTAGCCTATTTTAAAAATATTGAAAGATAATGTAGGTTGTTACAGTCAAGTGTATAAATACAGTAGTGGTTCTTAGGCAAATAAAAAACAAAAAAGTGTCCCCATTCTGAAATAAGAACTTCGTAACATATTTGTCAACTCATTCGATACTTATTTTTGCACTTGACTTTGTAAGTGTGCCTCCTTTTGCATTTTATTATCACGCACCAGAGTTTTATACCTGTAGCCAGTTTTTTTGTGGTCAAAATATATTTGTCCACGTTCACTTTCTCAAACTATAAGTTTTACGCCAAATATATGTTTAGCATGATATTTATAGAAGCATCGTACATGCATGTGTATATTATATTATAATTATATTACTTACTATCTGGAAAGAGATTGCATAACATTCGTAATTGCTGGCTGGCCTACACTTGCTTCATAACAAGTTATTAATTGTCATTGTCTTTGACATGACATTGAATTCTTCATGAAATGAAATTAAAAGTGTAATTATACATTTGGATAAATTTTGAACACCAAAAATGTATCCATACAAACCAAGTGCTAGAATCATGAAATTTGACAAAAGGCAAGGACAAGTGGCACAGTCCGACAGTCAGAACGCCGGGTGTATTTTAATTTTATATTTTTTTTACAGAATGGTACAATTTTTTTGTAAGTGGTTCAAAGTAGTACATTTTTTCTATATGTCGATTAAGCCCGTGGGCTGAGTAGACCATATAGCGGTGAACTGTTGTCAATTAAACCCGCGGGCTGAGCAGACCATAGCGGTGAACTGGTGTCGACTAAGCCCGTGGGCTGAGTAGACCCCTTAGCAAATTAATGGGCCGGGTCGCCCCCGACAAAATAAAAGGTCCCACCGCCCACACACGACTCGTGTGTGGGCTCAGTTGCCCACGAAGGGATAATAATTATATGATATTAATTTAGCTATAACTTTACGCTAAATTAAGATTTATAACAATAAAAACATGTTCAACGGTTTGAACATTTTGGGGCTCTCCAGGGTCACTTTAGTTCGTATAGATCTAATATGGTCTGTTTTTTGGCAGACTCATCATATGCCAAGTTTTGTATCCCTCTTGCTGGCTTTTTCGGTGGTATCTGACTGGATAGTGGTTCCCTGTGTTTTTTGGTGATACTGGTCCGTAGCTGCTGTGAGTTCGGCAGCGGTCCAAGTTCCTACTCAAGTCGAAATTACTCAAGGCTAGTTATTTTCTATGTTACTTTTGTACTAGATTTAAGTTCGTTAAGCAGTTTGTTTTCCAATATTTAATAACCTTTTGACGCAGCTAACAGTAAGAGATCGCATTTGTTCATGAAACGAGTTTCGTATCAAACTGTAACCGATTGATACGGCACCGTTTGTACTAGCGGACTGGTTTACCGCCGCGGTGCCGCGCGTACCTCGCGCTCCGACCGCGTCGCGAGCGAGACGCGGTCACGTCGCGCACAGACTGCTGCTAGAAGTACGTTGCTGCACTAGGTTGTCGGTACGCGGTAGCGGAAACGCTGCGAGCGCGGGCAGCGTCGCCCGCCGGCTGCGCGCACGCAGCCCAGCCGGCCGCGTGGCAGCGAGTACTCAAGTCCGGTTTGAAATCCTAAATTGGAGGTTTGCGGTAAGTTTGTCACCCGGGGTAGTTAAAAAACCAAGATAAAATATACATTACTTTATTACAGTTTTAGTTATAATGAGAATTTTGGTACAAAAAAGTGGGTTCCGGCCACATTCACTCGCGGCGGACGCACGTCTCACCGCCGAACGGGAGTCGATCACCACACGTCGGACGCGTCACGCCGCGTCCTCGGGCGCGCGCAGCACGCGGCACGCGGCGTCGTTGGCGCGGCCCAGCGCCAGCGTGCGGCCCGCGACCGGCACGCGCGTCACTCCGCGTCCTCGGGCGCGCGCAGCACGCGGCACGCGGCGTCGTTGGCGCGGCCCAGCGCCAGCGTGCGGCCCGCGACCGGCACGCGCGTCACTCCGCGTCCTCGGGCGCGCGCAGCACGCGGCACGCGGCGTCGTTGGCGCGGCCCAGCGCCAGCGTGCGGCCCGCGACCGGCACGCGCGTCACTCCGCGTCCTCGGGCGCGCGCAGCACGCGGCACGCGGCGTCGTTGGCGCGGCCCAGCGCCAGCGTGCGGCCCGCGACCGGCACGCGCGTCACTCCGCGTCCTCGGGCGCGCGCAGCACGCGGCACGCGGCGTCGTTGGCGCGGCCCAGCGCCAGCGTGCGGCCCGCGACCGGCACGCGCGTCACTCCGCGTCCTCGGGCGCGCGCAGCACGCGGCACGCGGCGTCGTTGGCGCGGCCCAGCGCCAGCGTGCGGCCCGCGACCGGCACGCGCGTCACTCCGCGTCCTCGGGCGCGCGCAGCACGCGGCACGCGGCGTCGTTGGCGCGGCCCAGCGCCAGCGTGCGGCCCGCGACCGGCACGCGCGTCACTCCGCGTCCTCGGGCGCGCGCAGCACGCGGCACGCGGCGTCGTTGGCGCGGCCCAGCGCCAGCGTGCGGCCCGCGACCGGCACGCGCGCCTCGCGCCGGCGTCGCACGCGCGCGCCGTCGCCGTGCGCCGCGCGCAGGCCGGCGGCCCAGCGCCGCGCGTGCGGCGGCAGCGCGGCGCGCACGCACAGCGCCACCTCGTCGTAGAAGTCGAGGTTCCCCTCGATGCCGAGCGCCGGCTCCGCTTCCAGCTCCGCGTGCGCGCGCAGCTCCGCCCACGGCGCGCGCACGGCGGCCGACGCGCGCACGTGTCCCGCCGCGCGCAGCTGCAGGCCCGCGCGCGCCGTGCGGTACCACAGCGAGGCCGTGCCGTGCGCGTCCAGCGCGAGCGCCGCGCCCGTCTGCACGCGCGCTAGCAGCGCCGCGCCGGCGTGCAGCGGCGCCGCGCGCGCGCGCCCGCAGCCCGGCACGAGCGCGCGCAGCACGGGGCGCGGCTCGGCGCCGGCGCCGCTCCACACGTGCGCCAGCAGCTCCGCCTGGCCGGAGAACAGCGCGACGGGCGGCAGCGCCGCGCCCGCCACGCTGAGCTGCAGGCCGGCGGCGGGGCCCTCCGCCTCCGCCCCCGCCTCCGCCCCGCCGCCCGCCAGCGCCTGCAGGCCGCGCGTCCACACCTCCACCTGGGTAGATATCAACATTAGCCTAACATTAAAACTATTTGTACATTACCTATAGAGAGCTAGGTTGCCTGAATGAAATGCATTTCTTAATAAAAAAACAAAAAATAATGAAGGTTCAAGATGAACCCTGAGGGATACCGGAGGGCTCAGTTCTAATGGAAGATTTTTTGGCCACGAACCCTCGTTTAAGACGGTTCGGTTCAACTAAGGAATTAGACCATTTACGTAGACCTAGAAATCCCAGCATGACTAAGCTTTATTATTAAAACGTTACACAGTACTCAAAAGATATACAAAACATAATATTTTCAAAACAACAATACTCAAGGACAGAATGATGCGTGAAGATATAGAATTTTTAAATATCCCAAATGACTCGCTTGCTTCGTGTTCGTACTACGCCAGGAACAACAGATATGGCGGTTCTCGCATTCACAAGTACCAAAAGCTAACTGACGTTGAACATTTGAGTCTGACTAATCTGATAGAATGCAGTGCGATTGAATTAATAGAACACGGAATTATTTCATTATTTGCCTTATACCGTAAGAGAAACAAAAAAGTTATTATTTGTGGTGACTTCAATATAAAAGTTTTAGGAAAAACGACGTTATCAATACGTTTTGAAGAAATTGCATTGACGTACAATCTAAAAATATCAATTTACGAGATTACTCGCCCTGATAGTGGCAAATATCTAGATAATGTCTTGCATAACAATATACATGGGTGTAACAGGTTATTTATTTTTATTTATTTATTTATTTATTTAGGAAGACCATCGGCATAATAATGCTTAAATAGTAACAAGGTAAAACAGTTTATGAAGCCATTTAAATGGCTTCAAAAGGTTAATAGAACTAACACTATCTGACCACAAAGCCCAATATTATGCATAACCCGTCCTACAAAACAAACATGTACTATGACTACTGGTATACACACAGACGTGACTACGAAAAAAAATAAAAACCATATGACAATTTTAATTCTGATGACATTTATAAAATTGACAATCTGAAGCTTTTAATATGTTCTATGAAATTTTTAAATTCATTCATGACATGTGCTTTCCAGTCGAGGAGATAAGAATCACAATAAATAGTATAATTAATAGAATCAGGCGTTACTTTGCGGAAATCCATATTATTATGATAAACAAAGAAAAATATCTAGTTTTAATTCCGCTAATGCTGAGATGCATATGCACCGCCCTCCCGCCCGCTAATTATGCACATGCAGAACGAAACTTTTTCGTTCCAGCCGCCGACCAGTCAACATCTCGGCGTTTAACCTGAAGATGTCTCGCGGAGAGGCGAAACACGTGTCGTCGTGTGAGTTTGGGTATGCATGTTGCACTAACAGCCTGGTTCCCCCTGCATGTGCATAATTAGCGGGCGGGAGGGCGGTGCATATGCATCTCAGCATTAGCGGAATTAAAACTAGATATTTTTCTTTGTTTATCATAACAATAAATAGTGTCCAAAGTCTGAATCAGACTTAAGACAAACAATATGGTGTGCCACAAGGGAGTGTATTTAGGTAGGACCCTTGCTAGTTATACTTTATATAAACGACCTTCCAAATACCACGCATCACCCAATGATAATGTTTGCTGATGGATGATAGTACGGTACTTTTTGAACACAATAACAATATGGATTTTAGCTCGGACATTAATAACACTTTACCAAATACATGTGATAGATTGGCTTACTTTGAATAATTTAATTATACAGGATAAAACATCATTAATCACATTTACTAACCGAGAACGTGACATACTGTAATACTTGACATACAATATTTAGGCCATACAATTAATAACATTAAATCTACAAAATTTTTAGGACTACATATTGACTGCAATCTAAGATGGTCCAATCATATTGACTATAGACAGATTATAAGACCCAGTACTTTTACCTAACGTTTTAAAGTTCCACTCCTACTGATAAAAGAGTGATGTAGGTCAGTTCTCGCGGACAGCGCACGCGCCGGACGCGCCCTGGACCCGCGCTCAATACTCTGCGTGGCGATGAGGACCGCAGAACCGATTTGGATGAATTTCAGGATAGGAGTAGGTGAGACCATGGAGACGCACATATGTAGGCTACTCTTCACTCACCGCGAGCAGCTCGGCCGGCTCCTCCTGCGGGTCGGCCGAGGGCGCCAGCAGCGCCACGCGCCCGCGCCGCAGCACGCCGCCCGCCGCCAGCAGCGCCGCGTCCAGCGCCGCCGCGCGCCCCGCGCCCGCCCAGCCCGTCGCGCGCCGCAGCACCAGCGTCGTGCCGCCGTGCGCGCGCGCCTCCCAGCGCCGCAGGTCCGCCGGCAGCGCCGCCCGCAGCGCGCGCACCGCCGCCCGCTCCTCCAGCGCCTCCAGCCGCCCCCACAGCGCGCGCCGCAGCTCGTGCGCCGCCGCCCCGCGCTCCGCGCCCAGCGCGCGCGCCAGGCGCACCGCGTCCAGCGCCACGCCCGGGCCCAGGCTGGCGCGCGTCACGCACAGCTCCAGCGCCAGCGCGCGCTCCGGCAGCGCCCGCGTCGCGTTCTCGGCGAGCGCGCGCAGTCGCGCCCCTTGCTCGGGCTCCAGACGCGCACCGCGCAGCGCCGCCAGCGCCGCCTCGGCCGCCGCGCCCGCGCCCGCCTCCGCCGCCGCCAGCAGCGCGCCGGCGGCGGCGGGGTCGCGCGCGTTGCCGAGCGCCCGCGTGCGCAGCGCGCGACAGGCGTCGTCGCGACAGCGCGCGCGCGCGGCGTGCAGGCGCGCGCGCAGGGCGGGGCGCGCGGCGGGCGGCAGACGCGGCACGGCGGCGGCGGCGGACAGCAGCGCCGCGGCCGCCACGTCGGGCAGCGCGGCCTCCTCGCCGAGGCGCAGCGCCTCCGCGACCACCTCCTCCTGCGGAACGGGACGGACCGACTTTAACTTTCTCGCACGACTGTTATTCTTTCTCTAGACATCCTGTGATGATGGACTAGTTTCCGTGTTCCATGGATGCTTTTATGATGAGATTGGATTCTTATAAGCTTTTCAGGGGAGCTAGTGTTGGTAATATATATATTTTTATAATTTTATTGAGTATTTTTTTTTATAATTATATTACCTAGACTACTCTTCAAGAACTAACCGTTTCACAATTTTTTAACGGTGGAGGTAAGTTATTCCAGCCTTTCATGGCAGCATATTTAAAGCTGCCAAGAAATGCAGCCGTTCTGTACCTCCGACATGAGGCTGGTGGATCGACGGATGTGGCGGTTCCAGAAGTTAAACTTCTCAAGCAGGTAAATTAGGCTGCTGGGTTTTAATGGTTCCAAAAAGCAGAGTGGCGAAATGAAGTTTTCTGCACGATGACATACTGAGGAGACCGTTAGCATTTATATAAGAGGAAATGTGGTCTCGCCGAGGTATGGGATAACAAAAACGTATAAATGTCAAAGTCAATTAGTGTTTATTCAATAGCGCAATAGTTAATAAGTTAAGAATAAGTTCAATAGTCAATTTACAAAAGAAGAAATAGACACATTTAAATTGAATAAAGCAAATAATTGAATTCTTCCGCTTCGGATAACTTTTTTCCAAGTGAAGGAAAGAAGCGTTTTGTTTGCGTTCAATTGGAACTTCATTGATGGGTTAAGAATTGCACTCCAACTCTCCATGCGTACTAGATCTTCATTAAGATTGAATAAATGAAAGAATAGTGACCTGCGGATCGTCGGAGAGCGCCAGGCCCGCGAAGTAGGCCTGCGAGAGTGCGGGCAGCGCGTCCGGCGCGTGCGGCGCTAGCAGCGCGCGCGCCGCCGCCCACGCCGGCGCCGAGCCCGCCAGCCCCAGCGCGCCGCACAGCCCCGCCAGCGCGCCCTGCAGCCGCGGCGCCGCCAGCAGCGCGCGCAGCTCCGCCGCCCCCGCGCCCCGCAGCGCGCGCACCAGCCGCGCCGCGCCGCGCGCCGCCGCCGCGCCGCGCCCCGCCTCCAGCGCCGCGCCCCAGCGCTCCACCGCGCCCTCCAGCTCCTGCGCGGAGTTATATATCCTTTACTACGAACGCGACTGTAATATAATTGTAACTCGGACCGATGTCATCGGTACCAAAGATAATATTAAAAGGTTCAGGTTAATTTTATTTTTTATTTATTTTCTTTCCTACTTTTAACTATTTTCGTAGTTTGTATTATCTTTTTTTTTAGATTGTTCGTTACATGCATGTTGTAGTTAGAAAGTACACTGACAATGTTATTACATACATTATTATTTAGTGTGAACTTTAGTGCATATTTCAAGTTGTGAATCAAACAATAAAAAAAATAATATTAAGTATTGAATGGACGGGTACCTGGGGTTCATCATCGTCGTCGAGATCGAGGGAGTGCGGCAGCGCCATCGCCAGCGGCGCCTCCCGCAGCGGCTCCGCGGGCGGCGCGGCGCTCGCCCGCTCGTCGGCCGCCAGCAGCGCCAGCTCGTGCCACGAGCGCGCGCGCAGCGGGCCGCCCCCCTCCGCCGCCGCCTCGGCGCCATGCAGCCACAGCACCTCCTCGGCGTGCAGACGCTCCGGCGCCGCGCCCGCGCCCAGCGTGTAGCGCGCCACGCGCCGCGCCACCCAGCCCGCCTCCTGCTCCCACGAGCACGCGCGCTGCAACAGACGCGCGCATCACGCTCCGTGCACGAGCCGCCGCCGGCGCCGCGCCGCACGCCACCCACCTTGATCTTGCGCAGCACGGAGGGCGCGGGCGCCTCGTAGAGCGCGGCGCAGGCGCCGGACACGTCGGTCTCGTTGCGCTCGCCTGGCCGCAGCCGGTACTGGAACAGCGACACGACGGCGCGCTCGTAGTCCAGCAGCGCCGGCTCGGGGGCCTCGGCCAGGTAGAGGCGCAGCAGGCGGCCGCGCGCCCACAGCGCGTGCGCCACGCGGCGCGCCTGCGCGTCCCAGGCGGACGCGTGGCGCCGGTACTCGGCGCGCGCGTGCGACCCGCGCCGCTGCACGTGCACGCCCTCCAGCTGAAGAGTGATAGATTGACTAAGTAATAAATAAACTAAGTAAATATATTCAACCTACTCAATTTATATCATGGGTGTTATTTTATTTAAAAAAAATAACAGATTCAATTGTGCTAGGATGGGAATGGCCACAAGAAATAATCAATTTAACCAAACCCATGCAATAGAGGCTCGGGGCATGCAGGTGAACTGAAGATTTTGCTTTGTGGCTAAAAAAACTGAGATATTGTTTCAACCTAGAGGTAGGGTAAAATCAGGATAGTTGCCTTACTTTTCAAAAAAGCTCTTTTACGAAAAAATATGTACTTAATTAGAATAATGCAAGATGTATATCAAAACATTGGTCTTTGATCTATTATATTAGCCTATTTTTTTTACCATAATCAATAATGGTTTTCATTAAATCCCGTTTTATTTGACCTCTGAAAAAAGGGATAGTTGCCTACTCTAGCGGATAGTAGCCTAACGATAAAAATTCTTCGGAGGATACTTGCCTCGTGCGGGGATAGATGCCTCACTTAAGATTTTTTAAATAAAAACAAATTTTATAAATTAAAGTAAACAGTATTTATTATACGCTGCAATATTTTATTAAGTACTAATCAACATTATCGACTATTATTAACTTTTATACTTATTATATATACATATTATATTTAGAAATATTTGAATTTTTTTTTAAACTAGAATTTTCTACTTATAATATCATTTCATTGTCTTTTAACGATTTTTCGTCTTTTGTCTTTTAGATTGGTAGTCCTTTGGTGACTTTTACTTTGCATGCTTTTAGACTTATAACATTTTCTTCATTTTCACTGTCAGAACTGGAAATTTGTATTTTTCTCTTTCTTAAAATCTTCCTTTGGTCAGTTTATTATAATCTGTATTATCGGATTCAGTTTCACTGCTTGTAATATCGATAAATCTTTTGGTCTTTCTATAAATATTTTTTTTGCTGTTGCCCTGTTATCTTCACAATGCTTTTCTTGCTATCAACTGGTTTGTTTTTTACTGTTTTAAAGTTTTTACTGTTCACCTTCCTACTATTATTTTCAGTTATTTTAATTATTTTCTTTATATTTTTTCTTTATTCTTCTTCTGGACAATATTATCGTTGGAATTTAAAATTTCTGCAGATTGTTTAGCTTTTTTAGACATGCTAAGCGGTATTTTTGGTATAATGTATTTTTCGATGACGCCACCTGCTAGGGATAAACAGTCTTGAGAAAGATTCAGAATACTTGGAGAAGGCCTAGCCTAGTTGGCTCAAGATTTTGGTTTACGCGATTTTGTTCCTCTGCAGTCTCATTTAAGACAGATACTAAATTGTTTTTATCAGCAGAGCTTGGGATTTGACCGCTTAGCGGAGGCGCTTCGTTCCGCTGATTAAGTGCAAGACCTAGATCAGACTCAAACTCTTGTACGTATTCACATAACGCAGGTTCTACAGAAACGCCTGGTACCTGGTGGTCTACAAAAGCCACTTGATCTGTACCATTTGGTGCAAGCCTGTTCAGGGTCTTGTGAGCGCTTTAAACCAGACTTTCCAGAAACGCCTGGTGCTTGGTTGTGTACAAAAGGTACGTGATCCGTCCTATTTGGTTCAAGACTGTGCAGGGTCTTTGAGCGCTCTCCTGACGCAGGCTCTCCAGAAAAGCCTGGTGTTTCATCATTTAGTAAATCAAACTCTCTCTTGTGCAAATTCCCCCAATGCATTATCTGATATAGCAAGTTCAGCGTCAGACAGAGCGTTTGGATTGACTGGGTAGATACCGCTGCCGCGAAAACCACTAATTGCATTGGCAGGAGTAGTTCCTCGAATCCAAGCCTTGGCTAGCAGCTGCAAGAGGAAAAAGGTATTAATAGGGTCCCGTTTTCACCTACGGAACCTTAAAAATGGACGGACATAGCGAGACCATAAGGGTTTCGTGCCCGAACTAAGCCCTAAAAACACCAAGAGAAACAAAATTGTCTAAGCTAATTAAATAATTCATGGTTGGGGATACTTGCCCTAAGGCGACTATCCGCAAAAGTAACTAGGGCGACTATCCTTTTTGATACGGATACTTGCCCTTTTTATTTGCAAAATAAATAAAAACTATTCAACAATAAAACATAATAAACAATGTAATTTAAACCCTAATACATGCAAAGAAACAATAAGTTGAATGAACCAACAAACAGTAATAAAAATATTCAATAGAGATTACTTACCAATATAATTTCAACGCCCGTCGAGGTTTCGCCGCGGTAGATATTTGCTCGCAAGCACGAAACGCGTACGCCGAGGCTGACGGTTCACATGGCTTTGAGGTCTACGGGAGGGGCTCTTACAATTATAGTAAAGCGCTAATGCCACTGACGTCTGTAACATAGTGTTTTCAAAACCGCGGCAAGTATCCCACTGAGGCAACTATCCTGATTTTACCCTATATGTACAAAACCTAGAACAAAAATTTCTAAAGGGACGCTACACTGTATCCAACCTAGTTATTTAATGAATATCTAACTGCTGCTATGGACTCGGGAGTTCAGGTTGATACTGCATCGGTATGTATACACAGACTACAGCAAATTTTTGACAGAATAGATCACAGGCTCCTCATCAACAAATTAGAACTCATTGTCGTAAAGATATGTATATATCAGCTATAAAAGACTTTCGGGCTCCGGTCAATATTTCGGAATTACAAAGCTTTTTAGGTTTGGTGAATTATGTAGGAAAATGAATCCTGTATACCAAGTGTAGTTCCGCAGGGTTCCCTCCTGGGACGCTGTTATTTTTAATCAAGCGTCATAGCATTAAGGGACTAGCAGAAAGATACACAGAAAGAGACTGAGAGACGAATCATTGGACAAATCTCTCGACCAGTGACATAAATTCAGAGTTTCTCTGACAGCACTTTGGACTATTGTTTGTTATTATAAACAGATTGCCAAGCAGCAGAGTAAAAAAAAAAATTTTTAGGAGATTCCGTTTTACGAAAAGCTTTAACCTATGAATCGATAGTTCAGTCGCCTCCGATGGAAGTTTATTATAGAAGCGCACACAGTTTCCCATAAATGATTTATTTACTTTCTGTAGTCTAAATTTAGGAGTGTGCAATTTATTTTTATTTCTTGTATTTGTATTTATGCTATGCAAATCACCTTTCTTGATATTATTATTTCTTTGCGTGCATACAGTAAGTTTTCACTAATATATTGCGATATAACAGTTAAAAAGTTAATTAGCTCTGTAGCGCAGCAGGCGAAGGTCCGCCTGTGACGCAAGGTGTTGCGGGTTCGATTCCCGCCTCGAGACAAATGTCTGTACGAACTGTAGATATTTGTTCAGGGTGATCTGGGTGTTTTTCTATATAATATAATAAAAAATATCTATCTATGTAGTACCTCTATAATGTATTAAGTATATCAGTCATCTAGTACCCATAACACAAGCTCTGCTTAGCTTGGGGTTAGATGATGCTGTGTGATTTGTCCAGCATTATTTATTTATTTTATTTTCTTAAATCGTTCCCTAAGTGAATCGCGAGGTTTCATCTTGTAAATAGCGCATATTGCCCTTTTTTGAAGGACAAAGATTGTATGTATATCGGCCGCCCTTCCCCAAAGCAGGATACCAAATGACATCATACTATGGAAGTAGTTAATATAAGCCAGTCTAGCTGTAGCTTCGTCAGTAATAGATCTCTTATTGTCCTGACTGCATAAGCTGCTGAACTATGCTGACCTACAAGTGAATCAATTTGCAGTTTCCATTGAAGGGTCTATTGTATACCTAAAATACTGTGGAATTGACCGGATTGAGCATTTCCCCGCCCAACATTATTAATTTGTGATTTAAGTTACTTTTTTTCTCTAAATAACAAACATTTAATATTTTAAGTTTGTTATACTGTCATCTTTCTTAGTAATTCACAAAAAAAACCCAAAATTTCATATTGTTATTAAAAACAATACAAAGTCATTCAAAGTCTTTTGGTCTTTTCAACCCTCATACAACTGTTCATGGCTAAAAGGAGATGCGAGTACCTGTGGGTCCATCTTAGGTGCAATTATGTCTATTGATAGTTTTACAATGTTCACAGATTTACGCCAGAGATCTGCAGTTTTTGCAACATTTAAAATTTTAAGGCCTTTAACTATATTGCTGCTGTCCACATATTGGAAATTAATGTGACTATCACACTTAGGTACATTCTGTTCTATAAGGCCTCAGCGGTCAGGTGTAGAGTTTAAAGACTGTGCTAGAAAAAAAAAGGCTGCCATTCTGATGCAAATAACTACAGGCCTATCTCTTTATTGCCGGTTTTTAGCGAAATTCTTGAGAAATTTATTGCAAACGAGTTGAATTTGTTTATTGAAAATCATAATATTTTAAATAAAAGCCAATTTGGATTCAGAAGAAATAAGAACACGAGTCAAGCCATAACAACATTAATAGAGAGCCTTTTGTGGAATTTGGATAAGTCAAAGAATACCTATGGTATATTCTGTGACTTGTCCAAGGCATTTGACTGTGTTTGCCATAGGATTCTTTTGCTCAAACTTAATCATTACGGCGTCCGTGGAAATGAATTATGCCTACTCAAATCCTACTTGGAAAATAGGCAGCAAATATTAGAATGCAATGCGCATAAGTCTGAGGCACATAAAATACAATTGGGAGTTTCACAAGGATCTATTTTGGGACCGTTACTATTTATTATTTATATAAATGGCATTGTAGTTAATATAGAAAATAAGATGGACATGGTTCTGTTTGCAGATGACACCACTATAGTAGTAAGTGATAAAAATAAGGACAATGTTTGTTTAAAATTAGACAGCATAATACGAAACATTAAAGGATGGTTTAAAGCGAACAATTTATTATTAAATGTGGAAAAAACAAACATTGTACGATTTTTCTTAGGAAATGGACAAATTAATAGTGAAATGATGGTACAGGATGGTACAGAATACGATTGATAGACATTTCATAACATCTATTGACAGCGTAAAATTTTTAGGCATACACATTGACAGTAAATTAACTTGGCATAAACATATTGACAACCTTGTTGGTAGATTGAGATCAGCCGTTTACGCAATTAAAACAATTAGATTACTAAGTGACCTAAAAACTGCTAAATGTGTCTATCACGCTTATTTTCACTCCATTATGACATACGGTGTCCTTACTTGGGGTAACTCCTCTCAGTCTAAACGAATATTTATTCTACAGAAAAGAGCAATACGATCAATGTTACTGATGAATAATCTTGAATCTTGCAGGGAAAAATTCAAGCAATTGGAAATTATGACACTAGCTGGGGAATTTATTTATCAAAACCTAATGTATGTTAAGATGAATTTAACAGAATTTAAATTAAATAAGGACATCCATGGCTTTAACACTAGATCTAGATATAATATTTGTATACCAATTCACAGACTTGCGAAAGTGGGTAAAAGCTTCCTATGTATTGGTATAAAATTATTTAATAAATTGTCCCAAGATTTATGCAGCATTGATGATTCGGACTTCAATGTGAAAATTAGAAAATTATTATTATATAAATCCTATTACAATATTGACGAAGCTCTTGCTGATGACTTTTTACATTGTGAGATACCTACTTAGTAGTTATTTATTACTTAGTCTTACTATTATGTGTTTTTAATGTATATGTATTCTAAAACTGTTATAATTTGACTTTTCCAAGTGTACGATTGTATCTTTATGGAATAAATGATTTGTATTGTATTGTATAAACTGGATTGTCAGTAAAAAAAGTTTAAAATGCTTGGACTACATCTTATCACTTTTGTAGGTGGTATTATCATAATTTAATTTAAATTCAAATAAAAATAAATCCTCTAGTTGTCCTTATGATGAACTAAGGTAGGTACTTCTATTATTATTTAAGTAAATGTTTCAACTACAAAATTAAAAGGGTTTTAATTTTTCCACCTCATATTATGTTATAGGCAAAGGTTTACGCTTGGTACACATCATAAATTCAAATCATGGCTTTATCTGCTCAGTAACAAACAAATGGATAGTTACAAAAACTTTGATAAGTACCTAATGTAAAATGGATAAGATAGAGGTTACAGGGTCAGGGTTCAAGCAGTGTTATCAGTGGGTGGGGGGAGCGGAGTATGTAATATAGAGACCGTAAAGCGCAGCAGCTGCGCGCCGGGCGGCAGCGGCAGCAGCGCGGCCGGCGGCGGCACGTCCTGCACGCGCAGCGCGCCCGCTAGCCGCCACGACACGTCGGCCGCGCCCGCGCCCGCGCCCGCCGCCAGCGCCACCGTCGTCTGCAGCGAGTACGTGCGGGCGCCGCGCCACTCCCGCCCCGCCGCCGCCTCCTCCGCGCCCGCGCCCCGCGCCAGCGCCAGCGCCGCGCACCACACCAAGAGATTCATGCTCCTTTCCGAGCTCCTAGCGGTGCCTAACGATAAGGTCGCTTGCGAGCCGTCACCGCATTATCGGTAGCCGACCGCGCTAAAACACGACGCTACGCGAACTGACGCGGCGCCGCGTGCGCACCCGGCTCGCTAATCACCGGCTGATATGTGCTGGGATGGGACCTATCGGGTTCGCTCACGTGCTGGCGGGAAATGCTCATAGAACGGCCACCCTCCGGCCACCGGCCCACTACACTACAATAGCAACGTATTAAACTAAACTTTGATTATTGAAGTATTCTAAGTACCTACACAATTAGAAAGAGTAATCATGACAACATCACAACAAAACATCTGTTTTCTGTCTAAAACGATGCTACGATGACAGAGACAGTAGGTAACGTATGAGTGCCTGACATTGACAGCCGATCGGCGCAGGCGCAGGCCAGCGCTAAGGCCAGCGCAGGCGATCGGCCGAAAAAGCTCGATGATATCTTGATAGGATCTTCCCGATCTTGAATCGCATAAATAAAAAAAATGCTTAAGCAATTAAAACGAAGATTCGCCTAACCAGAATAATAATATGATTTTTGTTAACCGTTGTACGACACGTAGCAATAATACGAGTAAAAAAACTAAATGAGTCGCTCGCAACTTTTAATTATTGTAAATTTCTTGGCCGCTTGATGATGACCGGCCTTGACCCTTCCAGAGCTGGTGGACAGCGGACGTGATGACGTCACCACACGGGCGCGCAGGCAGCTTCCGTCGCAATGCCACCGACCTATGCTAAATAGGCAATATCGCTTAGCAGTTAGTAAGAATTATACAAACGGAACAGCCAAGGAAAGATTGTATCATCATCATCATCAAACAAACTGCGTGTTGGTATAATAGTCATCTGAGACGAAGACTTTTATGTAGGTAGGTAAATAAAACTAAAAACTACCTATTTTAATTTGCTTCTTTCTAGTAAACTGATATACCTACCTACATTACATACTTCGAAACTAGGTAATATAAATTGTTGTAATATAATAATATAGGTAATATAATAAGTACTTATGTAAAACAATATCGGTTAATATCTATGACACACGAGCATTTAAGCATTAGTAGGTATCGCTTAAGCTACAACCACCACGCAGGTCACTATCAGGTCGCAGGTCGCGGTGGTAGGTAGGTAACTATTTGTCTATATAGGTACCTACAATAAAGTCACATTCACAGATATTTTTTAAGACGCTAAGCTTGGCGGCAGAAGTAGGTTGAGTTGGAAGTGGACTTACGAATTGCGCACTTCAAAGGTACACACCATCTGGTACCATCATCAGAAGGCAACTTAAAACCCTTAAAAAGAGCTTTAAATCACCAATTTGTTTTTTGCTTGATTTGATTTTAACAAGCTTTTATTCAGCTTGCCCTGTATGTATGTATGTTTGTTCGCGGAATCTTGCAAATCAATTTTGAAGCAGATATCTTCAACCAATTGAGCTGAAATGTATGCATGTTTTCTTTGGATGACAATGCATGGTCAGTGATGCTATGTGACGTCACTCTCAATCCAACATGGCGGAACACCCAAGATGGCGGACTACTTATTTTTAATGTACTCCTATAATATTGGTATCAAATGAAAGGGCTTGCTGAGAATAATTCGAAAATGAAATGACGATGCTCTGAATCCAAGATAGCGGACTAGTTATTCTTAATGCACTCCTATAATATGGATATCAAATAAAAGGGCTTGCTGAGAGTTAATCGAAAAATTATATGACATGACACTCAATCCAACATGGCGGGTATGAGATAAACAGACATTAAACCAACTGTTCAGTGATAGATAAGATAATTAAAAAGTAAAAAATAAATTTTAAGTAAAAAAAACTTTTTAACAAACAAGCTTTTATTTAAACGTACCCACTAATTTTTTTTTTATTTAATAAAAACTATAACTTTAATTTTTATTCTGTGAGGAATTCTTTTGTGCAAAACTGTGACTACTTTCTTGTTTTTTCGTCACAGACTATTATTTAATGATATGGCTACTTGCAAAACAGCTTAATTCTCCAAAGCAAATAAATGAAACAAACAGAATTTGGCATCATATCAATTACCTACACGTTTATTACAATATTTGAATACAAGTAGGTAACATAATTAGTATTAAAATGGGCATGTAGTTACCACTAGCGCACCTTCGTAACAAGGTGCCTGATTAACAAGAATAGCCGTCTGCTAGATCTATCCGAAATATTACAAGTAACAAGAACTTATTCATACAAAATTACTACGTACTAATATTCAAATTTAATTAGTATGTATAAATTACCTACTTACTAAATAATTAAGATTGAGAATAAGTACGCCTACACCATCAGAACAAGTGACAATACATAGATAAGTATTAATAGGAAGTAGGTAATGATGCTTGCACGAGTAGGTACTTACTTTACTGAGGTACGTCACAAGGAACATGGCTACATATGAGAGGACAATACAAAGTAAGTACTACATATGTGATCACTTAACTACGGCATGCTAGGTGGCCAATTAGATAATTAGCTAATTATGTACATATTTATATTAACCAGAACAATATTATAACAAACAAAGAAATATCTTAACTATATTTACAATGTAGCAATTGGAATGTTGTTTCGGAATAGCCTATGTACCCGGCTCAAGTTCAGGTATCCACTCGGGCAGGGCAGGGCCTCGGGCGCCAGCGCACGCAGCCCCAGTCAGTCGCGGTCGGGGCCGGGGGGCCCGGGGGGGCCCGGGGGGCCGGGGGGCTCGTCGTCGTGCGGCGGCGGCGAGTCGCAGCAGGCGCGCGGCGCGAGGCGGCGGTGGCTCTCGGGCAGCAGCCGGCACGGGCACGCCGCGCGCGCGCGCAGCACCACCACGCACGGCGGCAGCGCCACGCGCGCGCGCGGCATCGTGCAGCAGCGCGCGTACTGCGGCTCCTCGCGTCACGACGCCGGCTCCGGCGACGCGGCGCGCGACGCCGGCCCGCGCTCCAACACCGCCACGCCGGCGTACGACCGCGCCACGCCCATGCCGCCCGCCAGCAGCGTCCAGGCCTCCGCGCCCGGCTCCAGCACCTCCACGGAGGCCAGGTTGGCGGCCCCGTCGTCGCCGCCCACCACGTACAGCCGCCCGCGGTGCGCCGCCACGCCGGCGTTGCGGCGCGCGCAGTGCATGCTGGGCGCCGGCGCCCACGCGTCCGCGCCGCGCGCGTAGCGCTCCACGGACCGCCGCACGGCCGGCCCGTCGTGTCCGCCCACGGCGTACAGCCGCTCCTCCACCACGCCCACGCCGGCGCCCGAGCGCCGCGCCGCCATGTCCGCCACCGGCTCCCACGCGTCCAGCTCCGGCCGGTAGCGCTCCACGGACGCCAGGCAGGCGCGCGCGGCGCCGTCGTACCCACCCACGGCGTACAGCGCGCCGCCCAGCACCGCCACGCCGACGGACGAGCGCCGCGTCGCCATGCAGGCCACCGGCCGCCACGCCGCCGCGCCCGCCTCCAGCGCCTCGCACGAGCTCAACCCCGTGGCGCCGTCGAACCCGCCCACCGCGTACAGCACGCCGCCCAGCGCCGCCACGCCCAGCGTGGAGCGCCGCGCGCCCAGCGCCGGGCCCGGCGCCCACGCGTCCGCCGCCGGGTCGTACACGTCCACGCTGCGCACCCGCAGCGTGCCGTTGAACCCGCCCACGGCGTAGGCGCGCTCGCCCAGCACGGCCAGGCCGGCGCGGCAGCGGCGCGACGGCAGCGGCGCGGCGCGGCGCCAGCGCGCGCCGTCCAGCCGCAGCGCCTCGGCCTCGCGGATGGCCTTGGGCGCCTGGCCGCCCGCCACCAGCAGCCAGCCCGCGTCGCGCGCGCCCAGCCGCGCCCGCGCGCGCACGCAGGCCTGCGCCGCCGCGCTGCGCCGCTCGGGCCGCATCAGGTGGAAGGACAGCGCCTCGATCAGCAGGTCCTTGACGCGCAGCGGCGCCGAGGCGAGCGGCTCGGCGGCCGCGCGCGCCACCAGCGTGTCCTGCGCGACCAGCGGCAGGCGCACGTGCTCCAGCAGCGCGCCCAGCGCGTCGCGCCGCGCCGCCGCGTCGTGCTGCATCCAGCGCAGCGCCGCGTCCAGCGCCACCTCCTCGGACGGCACCGCCAGCCGGTCCGAGGCCAGCAGCTCCGCCAGCGCCTCCGCGTCCAGCGCGAGGAACTCCTCCGTGTCCAGCAGGTCCGCGAAGTGCGCCTCGGCGTAGGCCTGCGCGGCGCGCGCCAGGTCGGGGCAGGCGTGCAGCGCCGCGAAGGCGCGGATGCCGAGCGCGTTGTCGGGCGCCAGCGCCGCCTGCAGGAAGGCGCAGCAGGCGGCGCGCGCGCCCTCCACCTGCAGCAGCGAGGCGGCCTGCAGCAGCGCCTGCACGTTGCGCTCGCAGACACGCAGCGAGGCGGGCGCGTAGGCGTACTCCAGCACGGAGCGCAGCGCGTGCGGCTCCACGCCGCGGATGCGCACGGCGGGCCGCGTGGCCTCCTCGAACTGCGTGAACATCGCCAGGAAGTAGGGCGAGGCGGCCGCCAGCACGGCGCGGTGCGCGCTGAGCGGCGGCGCCTCCTCGCCCGCCTCGCCCACCGCCTGCAGCTGCACGTCGCACAGCGCGCCGGCGCGCCGCAGCCGCGCCAGCGCGTCCAGCAGGCGCGCCGCGTGCTCGCCCCCCGCGCCCCCGCCCCCGCCCGCGCCCCCCGCGCCCTCGCCCGGCGCCGCCGCGCCCGCCGCCTCGGCCGCGCGCTGCGACGACTCGTCCAGCGACGACTGCGAGGGACAGCGCACGATGCTGGAACCGGAGCGACATGCGCCTTTACTAGCTGATCGTGCGACCTCACAACCTCACAGGGACTACGAAGCTTATTCGCTTACCTAAATCTGCCTCTCTCGCGATCATCTTCCACGATGCTGTTTTCGATTCCACTAAAAATAAAAATAAAAGTATTTAAAATTTTTGACTTGAATGGATGAATGCTACAGGATCTAGGTAAGTGATAAATGAGCTCTAGATCTTTAGGGTTATGGCAAGAAAAGGTTTTGCAGCACGTTTTCTAAATTGGCTCAATTCATACCTCAGGAAAAGTTTCATTATTGTCCGTCATGGGTGGCTATAATTCTAAACAATTTAAGATCATGTCTAGAGTGCCGCAAGGCTGACATTTGGGACCCATACTTTTTAATATATTTGTAAACGATGTTCTACTGTTTTAAAACTTCCATTCCATTTTATATGCCTCCTTCAAGAAGCCATCAATAGACTAGTTTATTTATTTATTTTATTTCGGAAAGCCATCAGCTATGAAACAAAATTTACATAAAAACTAAACTAGAAACAGTAAGCTAATAACAGGCCTTCACTAATGGATACAGGATAATAAATATATAGTGAGAACACACCAAAATAATAGATACTAATTAAAATTCATAATGAACACGCAAAAAAAAAGATTTGTCATTGCCTTAGCTGCAATATATAAAAAAAAATATTTAAACATTATTCATACACCTACATGTAAATACAACATAAACAAAGAAAGAGAAAAACAGAACAATTATTATCACAAACTAAAGAAGTAAAGAGTCATGCATCGCCTTGCCTTGGTAACGGTGGTTTGGAAAGGATCAACGTCCAACAACTTGCTATACTCATTGACAGTTCTACTCGCACGCACCATAAAAGAATTCTGCCTATAGTTGGTGGAGGCAGCAAGAATATGTAAGGGCGGATTATACCAAAGCTGCCTGCACGGCACATTCAAGTGAAGCCTGCTGAGGCGTTCTGGACAATCCACATCATTGTGAATAATTTTTAAAATATACAGGTAATCACTTATGTGACGTGTTTTTAGAAATGGAATTTTTTGCAGAGTTCGATATAATTCCTTCAATTCGGCCCATATACGTCTGGTAGCGTGGATTCCATATTTGAGAGGCGTATTCTAGATGACTCCTCACAAAAGTACAATATAATAGTTTCATAGTTTTAACATTTGTAAAACACTTGGAGAGGCGCACAGTAAATCACAATGACCTTGAAGCTTTATACTGACAATGTTATCAACAAAAAAACTCAAAAATCTAACAACAAAAATCCACAAGTCTTCCTGTCCGAGTCATACCTACTTTCTGTGGCTGTCAAACTATTGATAGAGCAAAATTTATTAAGTATTTAGGAATATATACATATAGATGAAAACTTAAATTAAAAAAACATTTTGAAGGTCTCTTTGGTCGAATTAGAAAGGTCATACATATCATGCGCTGTCTCCGAGATATTGCAAGTAAAGAGTTGCTAAATTCCATCTACCTGGCCATGTGTCAATCTTTAATATTGTATTGTATAACCTGTTGGGGAAGTGCAGCAAAGACCTACCTTATACAAGTGGAGCGAGCACAACGTTCTGTCCTTAAAGTTATGCTTAGGAAACCGTACAGGCATCCAACAAATGAGCTGTACAATGAAAGTCGCGTTTTAAGCGTTCGACATTTTTTTTCAATTTCGGAAAATCAAAATTTGGAGAAACAAATTTTTTACTGAATTTGTTTCTCCAAATTTTAATTTTTTGTTTGGATAGAAACCTATATATAGTGCACAAGATACCTATTAGATCAAAAGTTTCATAGATAATTAAGGAATGCATCGCGGAAATAGTAGCTGTACCACAGATAATATAATACACTAGTAACTAAGCCAACCTGCAAGTGCATCAATTTGAAATTTCCATTGAAGGGTAGAATCTATATGTATACCAGGGGTGTAACGAATATTCGCGTCCGCATCCGTAAATGCGGATTATTCGCATTAATTCAGACATCTGCATCCGCATTCGCATCCGCATTCGCATCCGCATCAATCAATGGGGAGTTTTTACGGATGCAGATTCACATCAACAAGAAACTATGTACATGTAAAGAAAGTGGGCGGAGCCACAGTGGCACGTGCTTCGCGTCTGTTTTGATAATAATTATAATTTGTAAGTCGGTTACCGAATGAAGTTAGCAATAATTATTATTGCTAACTTCATTCGGTAACCGACGAATAGGAAGGCGCACATTGGTAACAAGATCCTACAGGTTTTGTTTGTTGTGTTTTTTCTCATTGTCAATAATAATTGTAGTTATAGTGAGTGTTTGTTCTTCTTCGTTGGTAGAAAGTTAACCGTTGTGAATTAAAAATTATCTCCAAATTAGCATGCAGATATTTATCTCCCCCACCAGCCAGTGTTCTCAGCGAACAACTATTTAGTGGAGCTAGGTTAATATATAATCCACTAAGAAACAGGTTGGAAGCTGAGAAGGCTGCAATATTACTATTTATTAAATATGATTTTCCAATCTTTCAGTTTAATTATTAAATAAAGATTTTTGTATGAAACTCGAAGGTTAAAATTCTGTTTTGTCATAAGTAAAACTAAAAACTTATGTAATTTTGTTCTAAAAATATGATAAAATAATTAAAAAGTTAAAATCAAATTGATTTTCAGTTATTTATGCACTTAAAACTTAAATGATTATCCTTTTAAAATTCCAAAATCCGCATCCGCTTCGCATCCGCATAAAATCCGCATCCACGGATGTGAACTTCTAATAATCCGCATCTGCATCCGCGGATGTCTAAATTTTTGCATCC
Organism: Pasiphila rectangulata; assembly: GCA_963082625.1. NCBI lineage: Eukaryota > Metazoa > Arthropoda > Insecta > Lepidoptera > Geometridae > Pasiphila > Pasiphila rectangulata. The sequence goes on along the minus strand of OY720251.1, from coordinate 19,420,750 downwards.
GTAACAACCCTGATGTTTACCTAAAAATACTGTGGAATTGACCAGAATGAGCATTTTCCCAACCCCATAGCCACCATTACAGTACCTATGGAAACTTTAATTTTGAGATTTAACAAACACAACTGGACTGGACAACTAGCAGGTTGAAGGGAACAGTAGTTCCCTATCCTAACAAGCAAGTTGAAGTAACAACTCAGTTATTACGGCTATGCTTTGTGTCACTTACATGCGGTCACGGTCACCCTCCGCATGCCCGTCCATGGCTGCCGCTGGTGCTCTCCACTAGTGCCGGGCCGGCCACCAGCTGCTGAGTGTACCTGGGTGACCAAACAATTCCAAACTTCACAGACTGTTGGTTTTTCCAACAGTCTGTTAAGTTTGATATATATAGTTTAATAGTTAGGAAGTAAATATTTGCTTTGGTTTGGTTACATTAAAGTGACAATAGAAGATGAATAGAAAATTCATATAAAAATATTTTGTAAAACCAAAAAAAAATTAATATTTTTACATGTACAAAAAAGGTTCAGTTTCGGTTTCAGCTGAAACACTTACTTTTACTTAATTTTATTGTTAAAGTTAACCTTGCAAGGTGTGTTTTCCTTTCAGCATTTTTTGTCAACTTTAATGTACCTACTAACTTTGATGTTGGAAAACCACAACAAATGTTTAATATGAACTATTAATATTTTATAAATATGCCATTTAACTATAAAATTTCAAAGCAGTCTGCACTTATTTAGGACACAGTAGATCACCCAGTAAAATCTATTTTTGTATATAATAATTGAAATTGATTTGGAACCCTATTGCTGCTGATTTTGATAAAATTTATGGTAAAGTCAAGGGCAAAATACTTGCTGAGTTCATGTGTACAATAAGGGTCATACAACTAGCTTACCCCAACATGAGCCCAGTGAGAGCACTACAATTTATGTATGTGTGTTATCTCTAGGTACATGAGCAATTTATTACTAAAAACTACTCAGGTATTTTAATATTATAGGTACTTTTACAGTATGTACCTTACTCAAATATAAACACAACAAAACTTAAATTGCCCTAAACTATATTGAGGATCAAAAGTAGATTTGAGCATGTAGGGACCTACACATAGGCTTTGTCTAGTATGTTTGTTTACATTTGATTACTTATGTACAAAAATTACGGAAGTATTACAAAGGTATGCTAAGTATGAACTTGCTGACATTTCAGTTAAAGATAACTTACTAATTTATCACCATTGCAGTATTTCAAAGATGATTCCTCTCAATTGTGCTTCCTTAACAAGCGCCGATGGTAGCACAGGGTGGTAGTGTTTAGAAAGAAGGTAGAATAAATCCAATGGTTGCTGACTAGGCGAGCCTACACGGCAATAAACTTTATTTTCTTTTCTGTGTAGGTAGTGTACTCTCCAACCTATTAATTGCTATTAATGATGTTCTTGCCAGAGTTGAAAGGATTAACGCTACGCTGAATTCTTGCTTAATTTGTCACTGTTTTCGTACATATTGCATTATCTAAACAATATTTTAATTTATGTAAACAAAATCAAGTCTATCTATCTGAATGTTTGTTGTTATTGTAAAAAAATGCAAGACAGGAATGAAGGAAATGTATGTAGCGCGATTGATTCGTGATTCGTTTTTTTTCTTTCGTTCGTGTTAGGTGTTTGCTCTGTGGTTCGTGTTTCCCTATAAGCTGTATATTTATTTATTTATTGCATGACCGATGGTGAGCGCTGACTGTACGCGCTAACCGTCGTTCGTTTCTTTCTTTAGAATTTTAGTGCTCGACTGACGACGGACTTACGCGAACGTAGGTATAGTTCGCGCAAAACTTCTTGAGCTCTGTGAAGTTAGCTTCAGTGACTGCGCAGTACACAGTTTTTAGGGCGTTGAGGGGAAGGAATGATAAAAGGGGTTCGAGAGGGGTTCAGTCTGTGAAATTAGGGTTGCCAGCGCGAGTTTTGGTGTATTTTCGTTTTATTTAGCACACATTTTACTATTTATTTTATTTATTTATTTATATGCCTGATGTTTCCCACTGCAGGGCAAAGGCCTCCCTTCCCTCCTTCCACTTATCCCTGTCTTGAGCTTGTTGAAGCCAGTCTATGCTAAAGGAGTCAAGCTCATCTCGCCATCGTCGCCTGGGTCTACCACGTGGTCGTCTTTGTTGGGGAACCCAATCGGTGGTGATTTTTGCCCATAGTTGTTGGGGCATACGGCTAACGTGTCCTGCCCAGTCCCACTTGAGCTGGCCTGCTTTGTGAGCTACGTCGGCTATTTGTGTTTTCGAGCGCAGTGTCGTATTCCTTACATGGTCCGTAAGTTTGACGCCCAGGATACTGCGCTCCATAGCTCGCTGGCATACCCCGAGGCGAGACTTTTGGCAATTTGTGAGTGACCAAGTCTGGGCACCGTACGTGAGGATAGGGAGAATGCACATGTCCATGAGCTTCCTTTTTAAGGATAGAGGAAGAGGTCCTTTCATTATTTCCTTCATGGACCAATAGCTCCTCCAGGCGTTTTCAATGCGTCTTGTAATTTCCTGATCTTGTCTCGCCTGGAAGGAGACTAATTGGCCCAAATAGATGTATTCATGGACATGTTCAATCTCCACACCCCCGACTTTTATTATCCTCTGCGTGCTGTTGGTCATCACTTTTGTCTTTGCCATATTCATCCTGAGTCCCACCTCGAGGCTTGCTGTGCTCAGATGTTCGAGCATGAGCTGTGGCTGTAGCTCTGAGGCCGACGAGGAAAACAGAACTATATCATCGGCGAATCGGAGATTGGACAATCTTTTCGATCCAACGATAATGCCTTTTTCTCCCCATTCGGTAGCTAGGCTTTGGAACACCTCTTCTAGAGTTGAGGTAAACAACTTTGGCGAAAGCGGATCGCCCTGCTTTACTCCTTTTAAGATGTAGAACGATGGCCCATTGGTGTGGATGCGAATGGATGCTGTACTGTTGCGGTAAATGTTTTGGAGTAGTTTAATGTAGTCGATTTCTATATCTTGGTTTTGTAGGGACTGAAAAATTTAAGAGTGAGAGAGACTATCAAACGCTTTGGAGTAATCTACGAAGGCCAAATAAAGTGGTAGCTTGTGTACTCTTGATATTTCTCGATTATCTGGTTGAGGGATTGGAGATGGTCAGTGGTTGACAAGCCCCGTCGGAAACCAGCTTGCTCGGGTGGCTGTTTCATATCCAGATCTCCAGATATGCGATTCTCGACAATTTTTATAAAAGCCTTGTAAAGGTGCGAGACAAGACTTATGGGACGATAGTTTCCGATATCGGATTTGTCACCTTTGTTATGATGTTTGAGTGACAGAAATGGTTCGGTAGTGTCCCTGTTTTTAATATTGAATTAAATAGATTTGTGACGTGAGGAAGCAAAATTTGTTCTCCAATTTTGAGGGCTTCGGTTGTAATACCGTCATCACCTGGGCTTCTATTGTACCTCATGCTCTTAATGGCGTTATGCACTTCGAGGCCAGTTATGTAGGGAATATTGTAAGAGCATGGTAGTTGGATGGGATTATGAGGATTTTCGTTATCTGTGTATAGTTGTTTATAATATTGAGTGCAGATACGAAGAACCTTCTCTCTGTCACCTTGTTTTATACCGTGAGCGTCTCTTAAACACGTGATTGTGGATCTTCCTTTGCTAATTCCTTGCATGGCCGACTTTAATGATTTACTTTTCTCTAATGCTGTTTCGATAAGCTTTGTGTTATAATTTCTTAAATCTTTCCGAATATTTCTTTTAACTTTTTTATCTATTTCTCTGTATTGAGTTGAATATAATGTAAGCTTTTGTCTATTTTCAATTAGGTTTTTTGTATAGCTTGTTAGTTTTCTGTCTTTTAGTTTTGGTGATTTAATTTTTCTACTAGCCTCCCTAATGCTATTTTTTATATATGTATATTGTTCATCAACATCATCGCAAGTTTTTATATCTAATAAGCTAAAACTGTTTTTTAATTCTAAGTTAAATTGTTGGCTATTTAAGAAAAGGGTAGTTTTGTCAAGTCTTTTAATTGAATTTTTAATCATTTTATGTCGGTATAATTTCATGTCAAAACAAACAGATATGCGCAACGGGCGGTGGTCAGAACTGAATTTAATATTACTAATAGCATCTACATTTTTAATTATGGTTTTATTGGAGGTCAAACAAAAATCTATTTCATTTTTAGTAATTTTGTCAGGTGAAAACCAAGTCCACCGACGTTGTGGCTTTTTGAAAAAGAAGCTGTTGCTTAGTGACAAGTTTTGACCAAAAGCAAATTCTAGGAGACGGGAGCCACGTTCATTCCTTGTCCCTAAGCCATGTGGATGTGGCCCAAGGATATTGGGGTCGTCTGTTGTTTGTCTGATTCCGACTTTGGCATTGAAGTCTCCTAGAACTAGAGTCCAAGTTCCTCTATATTCGTCACATACTGTGTTGAGAAGATCATAGAATTCTTCAATTTCATCGTTAGGATGTGCAGATGTTGGTGCATACACTTGTATAATTGTGAGAATTTTGTTATTACCAACGCGAAATTTCATGACAGCGATCCTCTCTGAATAGGCTTTGAATTCTATGATGTTGTCTTTCCATTTTCTAGCTACAAGAAATCCTACTCCATAGCTGCTCTTTTCTCCATAATGAAAAAATATTGTTTCGTCTCTCTCTAAGGTATTTTCTCCATCTCGCCTAACTTCGGATAAACCAACTATATCCCAATTGATGGTTTGTAGGGCATTCTCAAGTTCCAGTAATCTTTCATCTGTTCTTAAGGTCTTTACGTTAAAAGTTAAAATTCTTAGTTTTTCGGAGTCCGTTTTGTAAGCTTTGGTCGTTTGACAGAAGGATCCCACTCGGAGATTCTTACCACCCCTAGCCCCAGGGTGTGTAAGCCTACTGTCATCAGCACCACACCGACTGAAGCTCCCGGGCACTTGGGGCGTGGGCGTGTGTTGTGTTATCATGAGAGAAGGGGGTTAGACAAGTGCTACCACCACGCTTGTCTAGTGCGGGTTGGTGGGAGTGCATTTTAGGGGATATTTCTTCTCCAAGGCCGACGATGCCTCGTCTGGTAAGTAGACTTACCAGGTGTGTGGATTAACCGCCACGATCGGTCGCCAGAGCCCCGTTTGTTATTTAGCAGAGGGTACCGCGTGCAGGTGAGGTTGGCTAGGGTGAAATAAGTTGGAATTTTCGCCCCCTACCCCCATTACTTAACCACTTAACAACTTACCCATTATTAATTAGTTGATAAGATCTATGTGAGTAATCATGATTAAACTGTTGACAAACCTAATAAAAATAAATAAAAAAATAAAATAAATTACATTACACATTTTACTATGCATTTATTTATTTTTCAATTATTAAAACAAACATATTTAAAATCAATTATTATATTAAATTAAGGATTAATAAAAACTTAAATGCTAGAACGAATTCACCTTTATTATCGCAAGAAGCCAATTTTTTAATACAAACGACTATGTGGCAAGATTATTTATAACCTAGTTGGCAATATTGAATGAACATGTCAACATGCGCAACTTTTCATTTGCCGCAACGTTCACAGAGCTCAAGAAGTTTTGCGCGAACTCTACCTATCATTACAAACAAAAATGAATCCATTTATTAACTACGTCGTATTATGTGCGTACTATTTATGTACCTAAAAGAAAGAGAAGATTACAAAAGAAAGAGAAGATACCATGTTCACCCAATAATAATTGATCGGATAGAATCATAGATTTCTCGCTTTTGGACATTGTCGTAATTGGGTACTACCGCTTGACAAACTTCTGACCAAGCCTTAATTTCCTCTCTATCTTTGTACAACTCGCAACAAAGGTCCCACAATGGCGGACGAACATGTACTTCAGTCGCTCAGTTTCGATATTCATTTTGTTTACGATGTTACAAACGCACGTGCGCTCGGTCGCTGCGTCAGCGTGGCACTGAACGCACGCACGCACGCACCACCACGCATCATAATGGCGCCATAGCGCGTCAGCGGACCGACGACGAGCTCGCCCGATGATTCCCGTCAGCGCGACGTAGCTGTACGCTCGTAGGTTACAATCAGTATTGCACTGAAGCCGTTCATGTTTAATGAACAGGTATAGCTACGTTCGACCGATGTCAGCGCTGACCGTCGGTCGAGCACTAAATCTTTCCTCAGAACCAGAAAACCTATTATATATTTATTTAATTACACTGCACGGCATTCAGGGCCCGGTAGTTAGGGCGATTAGGGAGCAAGGTCGCGCTAGTTAGGGTCCCTTACGCTCTAACTCTTATTACACCACTCTTAGTTAGGGTAAGGGTCCCTGAATATCGTGTAATGTAATACAGGCTTTAACTGAGTTTCTTTCAGAATGTGTCTTCTTCTTCTTCTTTTTTAATAGCTGATGCTTGCTAGCCACTTGCTGCTGCAACACCCAAAAAAATTGTCATTTGTAAGCAGTCTGTGGTTCACAGAGTAGGTAGGTAGGTACTCGTAGGAATTTAAATCATAGACATACACCCATATTCTAATTGTATCAAACATGCATCAAGCCCCTCTTTATGGCTAGATGGCTAGAGCTTAATTGTAGGGTTCATCGTCGTAAATGTCATAAATGTAATGAGCCGTTTTCAGTAACAAAACAAAAAGAGTTTTCTACTAAACCTAACAGATGGAGCTGGCAAGCGGAGTAAGCAAGATTGTGATTAATCCTGCCATTGTCAAATTGTGCCTACCAGTAAAAGAAAATTAACGCCATCTATAAGGTTCGAGGTAACTATTTTTGAAGTTTTTACTTTTTAATGAAAACGCCTCATTGAGAAAATCTCCAAAATCCATTTAAAAAAATAACAAACACTTTCGAGGAGCTTTCGAGGAGCATTCAAGGTTGGTCGCGAGGTACCTTGAGATGACAGTTCATTTCTCCACTCCACCTCCACTCGTATGAGAAAAAATTATAAGGTTGGTTCGAGTGGAGGAATTTTTTACGATCAAGCATACCGAAACGCATTTGGAGGTTGAGTTGAGGTTGAGTCGAGGTCGAAGTAACGACTTAGAATATGGGGGTAGAATTCTACTACCTACTTTCTACGCAGTGTCCTCCAATATCTTTACAACATCCTTTTTAAAACCCGATGGAAAGCATTTCGAAGTGAATAAAGTACGAAATTGGTTACTATTTCAACAAAATTATACAGATGAAATGCTGTTCCATCTTTTTGTACATTTGAGGTATTGGATTTCTTTTTGCATCCGCTAAGATCACAAACAGGCATTTTCCCAAGAGCTTATCACACTGCAAAAGCGATTCTGTGACTGGGAAGGGAATTCGATTATTGAATTCGTTTTTATAAACCCGTTAGATTTTTGGCGAATAGGATTGACAGAGGGGAAGGTTCGTCGGTGAGTTGAGTAGTCCATATTAAAATCTCGTCTAAAGTTTAAAATCTTTAACTTATTACTTCTTGTCTTTGCATTTCATAAGTTTTTTTGTTGTCAAATAACCTTTACGGACTCTTTTTGTTCAAACAAGGAGATAGCGGCAGGGTGATTACGTATCTCGCGACAGCTGTCATTGCTGTCAACGCAGGGTGTTACGTAATCACCCTGCGGGCCGTTTTATCAACCCCCGACAAAAAAGAGGTGAGTCAGTTATATTATAAATTATATATAACACACCTCTTTTTTGTCTCGGGTTAATAAAACGTCCGGCCCGCAGGGTGATTACGTATCTCGCGACAGCTGTCATTGCTGTCAACGCAGGGTGTTACGTAATCACCCTGCGGGCCGTTTTATCAACCCCCGACAAAAAAGAGGTGAGTCAGTTATATTATAAATTATATATAACACACCTCTTTTTTGTCTCGGGTTAATAAAACGTCCGGCCCGCAGGGTGACAGTATAACTTATAAGTTTGACCGCTATGTGTCCTTGTGTCTGTCAGTGGCACCGTAGCTCTTAAACGAGTGGGCCGATTTGCATGCAGTTTCTTTATTTGAAAGAAGGTTTTCCGGCGGTGGTTATGTTTTATCAAAAGCGGTAAAGAAGTTTACATGATATGGGGGGTGAAAGAGGGGATGAATAATCAAATGTTTCCAAAATATACTCAAGTTTGGTATCAGATAACAGGAAATGCATGAGTAAAATGCAAAACTGAAAGTTTTATAGAAATCGGTCAATCCATTCATGAGATATGGGGGTTGAAAGTAGGGGGTGAACAATCGGATGAAAGAGCATGTTGGTGTAGATTGCCAAACTGAGGAAACACATCACAAAATAAAATAAAAATAAAAAATAAATAAAAAAAGTTTGAGAATTGGTAACCTCCGAGACCGAGAGGTCAGGTGCCGGAGGTTACTTAAAATTTTTAATTTTATAAACTTGTTTATTCTTGATAAGTACTTCTCATAATTATAATTAACAAAAATAATTCTTAACAAACATTTGACTAGGCTGAAATAAATCATATTTCAAAATTATTTTCTTATTGTTTTCGTTTGAGTACCAGAAAGAAAAGCGGTGAATGAGCTTGTCGCGTGGGGCGGGCGAGGCGGCGCGGTGGAGTGCGGAGCATGGTTCGATCCACCACCCCGCCGCCGCCGCGCCGCCGACCGCGACACCGTCCGCGTCCGTTCCAATTCACCCTTCACGTTTAGGTGAGCGTGTGGGGCGAGGCTGTGAGCGAGCTAAGAGAATGTTTTTTTATTCTGACTGGGGGTGGTTGCGGGGTGGGGAGGGGCGGCGGGTGTCGCTTGCCCCCTGCCCCGGGCGCCGCTGGCCGCCCCGCTCTGCGCCTCGTGGGCTGGCTTGGCTTCTCAAATTCTCAATTCTCATTCCCAGTCTTCATTGCGTGTTGAATCTAAGGACAGTGTTTCGCGCCTTTTTTATCGTAAATACTGCCGTTGGTGTTTGCTTCTGTTCGTTAGTGACATTACTTAAAAACAGGTTAGTCTAATTTATCTTGCCTTTAAATCGTAAATTATAGGTTTAACTAACTAGTCGGGAAAGAATAGGCAGGTAATTCATATTAGGCGGGAAACGTTGCCACAGCAAGGAGCGTCGCGTCGCGTAGGTCGCGTCCCGACCGTCTGTCTGTCGGCGGCGTGTTAGTGACGTGGCGTCGGCGCGGCGCTGCGGGCGCCTGTTCGTCGGCGGCGCGCGGCGTGTTAGTGACGTGGCGTCGGCGCGGCGCAGCGGGCGCCTGTTCGTCGGCGGCGCGCGGCGTCGCGGCGTAGTTGGAGAGCATTCACAGGAATAAATTAAATAATAATTCTTGTTCAAAACTAAAAGCTACCCGGAGTTATTTAGGAGTAGGTTAATTGGTCAGTTATTGCAGAGCGCATGGCTTGAAGATTGCCTCTATAAATGAACGACGGTGTCCGCAATCAATTCAATTTAACTTAGACGGTTATGTCACAGTTATAATAATAATAATTTATTTATTTACTAAGACAACATAGTCCAATTTTTATGTCACAGTTATATCTCGCCTAAGCAATTTAAAAAGTTCTCTCTCTATTCACACATAATAAATAAAAACAAGTTACAGTTCCAGTGTACGTTCAATCCTAGGAATATAAAAACATTAAATTGAATCGTTTTCGATGTCCGCAACCAAATTATAAAAAGCTTGTAAAAAGGATAAATTTCAACAAAGCTAGGTACTTACCAAATAAGTTTAATTCAAAAATTGGAGCTTCCTAAGGTGATATGCGCCGAGAGTGGGTAATGGGCATTACAGCTTTTTTTATACATACCTACAATATACCTAAGTATATTTAAATAAATTAAAAGTAAAAAAACTTTTTAACAAACAAGCTTTTATTTAAACGTACAATAAAAAAAACATTTTCCATTAAAGTTTAATGTCAACTTAAAACGTCTTTACACAATTTATGTGATAATAAAACCGGGCAAGAGCGAGTCGGACTCGCGCACCGAGGGTTCCGTGCCATCATACAATATTATCATCATCATTACAGCCGTAAGATATCCACTGCTGGACATAGACCTCCCTCATTGACTTAGAGATCCAAGTGCATGAGGGGTTGTTGCCATACTCACCACGCTTAGCAGGCGGGTTGGTGAGCGCAGTTCGGGATGTTCTTGCACGGAAAGATGCTGCTGCCCATCTTCCTGAGATATCCCTTAGCAGATTCTTACTGCATCCACGGGCAGGAGAGGAGCATACAATATAATATATGACAAAGGCGGTTTTATATTTGTAGGAGAACCTTGACAGCGCCATCTCTTGTCTGATAGCGGAACTTATGTAGATTTTATACAATTTCGATGATTTCTAAAAAAGTATGCTATGTAGAGAGATTGTAATAAATTTCCTCTAATATTTACATACATTTCTAATGGCAATAAAAGTTTCAGAGGTTTATCTTCGCAAACTTCGGAGATAAGGGGGGGAACGCTATTTTTTTCAACATTTTTGTAAATAACTCAAAAACTATAAGACTTAAAGAAAAACTAAAAACTGTTTATTAATGTGCAAAAGAATACCTTTTATATGATACCCCACATCACCTAGTAACTTTCCAAAAATTTTGAAAACGCCCCTTCCACCCCCATTGTCTAAAAATATATGCAAATTAGAGAGTTCGCTATAATTTTCCTATAAAGTTTACATACACTTCTATTAGCCATAAAAGTATCACGGGTTTATCTCTGCAAACTTCGGAGATAAGGGGGGGGGGGGGGGGGAACGGTCGTTTTTTCGACATTTTTGTAAATAACTCAAAAACAGTACGGCTTAAAGGAAAACTAAAAACTGTTTATTATTGTGCAAATGAATACCTTTTATATGATACCCCACATCACCTATTAACTTCACAAAATTTTTGAAAACTCACCTTCCACCCCCCTTGTCCAAAAAACTATGCTAATTAGAGAGTTCGCTACAATTTTCCTATAAAGTTTACATACATTTCTATTAGCTATAAAAGTATCACGGGTTTATCTCTGCAAACTTCGGAGATAAGGGGGGGGGAACGGTCATTTTTTCAACATTTTTGTAAATAACTCAAAAACAATACGGCTTAAAGGAAAACTAAAAACTGTTTATTAATGTGCAAATAATTACCTTTCATATGATACCCCATATTACCTATTAACTTCACAAAATTTTTGAAAACCTTCCGCCCCCCTTGTCTAAAAAATTACGCAAATTAGAGAGTTCGCTATAATTTTCCTATAAAGTTTACATACACTTCTATTAGCTTTAAAAGTATCACGGGTTTATCTCTGCAAACTTCGGAGATAACGGTCGTTTTTTCAACATTTTTGTAAATAACTCAAAAACGATACGTTTTAAAGAAAAACTAAAAACTGTTTATTAATGTGCAAATGAATACCTTTCATATGATACCCCACACGGCCTAGTAACTTCACTTGAAATTTTTGAGATCCCCTATCCGCCCCCCTGCAATCAAAATAAGAATATTTTTTAACATTTTTATATACATATGCTATATTAGTAAAAAAGTGTTGTCTTTTACCAGTTTAAATTTCAAGTCGATAGCATCAGTAGTTCTCAAGATATCCATTTGTGACAGACAGACAGACAGACAGATAGAGTGATTCTACAAGGGTTCCTTTTTACTATTTTGGTCCGGAACCCTAAAAAAGCTTCAATCCAGACTTAGTTACATCCATATCGAGGGTGCAGTGATAATACCCGATAAGTGTTAAAAAGTACTTTACGAGATAATCAATGTTTAAGTTAGCTGGCAATCAAAATTAGGTTTATATATATAGTAAATGCAAATAACTTAGTAACTCTCTAAGATTAGATATCTACGATAATATTTTACATGTTTTTAGTCTATGTTATTTATTAAACTTTTGCATAAACCTCAAATTAGTAAATTGGGGGGCTGACTTATTGGGTTTTACCCTATAATTAACTATATACATTTCATTTTACTTATTGGCTTTATTTATAAAAATAAACAAAGAAAATCACGGTTATTTCTATTAAAATAACTAATAATCACTGTCGGTTTCAGATTCAGGTATGTTGTTATATGTTTTCAGGCTGTGTATTCAACCATGAAATTCCTTGGGGATGATTTTTTTTCTACACATTGTTTCCAAATATTTTTTTTTGGCAATACTGATCGGCAACTGACTTTGGTATAATAGCTCCAACTGTTTTAGTAATTACATGTTCGTTGATAGATGCTTTGCCCTTGTTTTAGGTATATTTTGAGAGGTACTGAAAATGTCTATGTGTCGATAATCCTCACTCAAATCGTAGTTTAAATATATCTTCAGATCCCTTTTACATAGCGTATTTTTTTATTTTGATCCAGTTTACAGCTTCTTTTGTATTGTCTTTGCCCTTATTTTCCATAAGTAGAGTAGGTACTTAGCTTTTTTAGGTCTAACAACTTATTGTAAATTTAAAATTATTTTACTTTGTAGTTATCCCCCTCAATTTTGTTTTTCGTATCATCTGTTTTTATGATTTTTGTTCTCTTTTTTCTGGCAGACTTAAAAACATTCTTCAATTCTGATACACTAGCGATTGATACGTTCTTGGAGGCATTTGCAATGGCCACATGCATGGAGTCAACCTCCATGTGGGAATGCCCACTTTCCAAGAATTTTTGTTCAGTTATTTGAAGGTGATTAAGAGAGCTGAAATGTGTTGATTCCTGTTCTGGCCACTGCATGTGCCTCAAAAAATGCTCAGCTCTGTCACGCTTTTAGATATCTCATTAGTCATTACTGGAAGAGGCAAGTACCAGTTTCGCAACTGCCCTTTTTTCCATTTACATATTCTATGAAAGCATTCGATTCGATCGAAACATGGGCGGTGCTCGAGTCTCTCCAACGATGCCGAATTGACTATCGGTATATCGAAGTCTTTGTATAAAAACGCCACTATGTCAGTCCGAGTACAGGAACAGAGTTCGAAGGATATTCCCTTAAAAAGAGGCGTAAGACAGGGAGACGTTATTTTTTCGAAACTGTTTACGACAGCTTTGGAAGATGCCTTCAAGCTCTTGGAATGGAAAGGACTAGGCATCAACATTAACGGCGAATACATGACTCCCCTTCGGTTTGCCGACGATATTGTGGACATGGCAAAGTCTATGGAGGAACTCGGCACGATGCTCGAAGGCCTCAATCGGTTCTCCCAACGGGTAGTCCTTAAAATAACATGGACAAGACGAAGGTTATGTCGAATGTCCATGTTGTGCCTGCCCCAGTTATGGTTGAGAACTCGGCTCTCGAAGTTGTCGACGCGTATGTATACCTAGGACAAACTGTCCAGTTAGGTAGGTCCAACTTCGAGAAAGAGGTCAATCGACGAATCCAACTCGGATGGGCAGCGTTTGGGAAACTACGCAACGTCTTTTCGTCCAAAATTCCTCAGTGCCTTAAGACGAAAGTCTACAATCAGTGTGTGTTACCAGTGATGACATACAAAACCGAGACGTAGTCATTCACGATTGGCCTCATGAATAAGCTCAGAGTCGCTCAACGAGCTATGGAGAGGGCTATGCTCGGGGTTTCATTACGGGATCGAATCAGAAATGAGGAGATACGTAGAAGAACTCGGGTCACCGACATAGCCAAACGGATTAGCACGTTGAAGTGGCAATGGGCAGGCCATGTAGCTCGCAGAACAGATGGCCGATAGGGCCGAAAAGTTCTCGAGTGGAGGCCACGGACCGGCAAGCGCAGCGTAGGACGTCCACCAACAAGATGGGCTGATGACCTGTATGTTTTGTAGAGTTGTCATCTGAATCTGGCACGTACGTAGGATCTTTATATGTACCTCTATAATCACCGCCAAACAAACAAACGTCGTCCGACAGCTGATCATCACAGCTCTTATCTATATTCGTCGATGGACCTACAACAAAAAAATTAAGTTTGGAAACAATTGAGCTAGGTTTTACAGCTGGGAAAACGTCATAATTAGGAAAACATGATAGTAGTAAACAAGCCATCAGCCTAAATAACCAGCACACACAAAAATCAATGTAAATAAGAACTTACTAGGTAGATAGGAAATAAAATTATATAAGTTGTATTGATTTACCTTGTTACCGAGTGGTTAGACGTACAAATTTTCTAGATCGACTGCTCATAACACACTTTTTGGAGTTCCTTTTCACATCAAAAAACACAAAACGCAGCGCATGCCACCATAACACGCACCTGACTGCGCGTGCGTGCATGCCAGACATGACACAACGCGTTTCTCGCGTGAAATAAGGCCTCGAGGTCAACGCACTTATTGGGTTCTTCCCCGGACATGCGTTGGAATAAAATGTTGACCATCGAATCCGAATAGTGCAAATACAGTGCAAATACCCAGTAAGTAAACATAATTACATGAATGTTGACAATATTGTCCAGATATAAAACCCAATAAATATATTTTATTGGATTTCATATCTTCTTATTAAATGTATACATGAAAAATCATCTAGAGCTAAAACCCAATAAGTATTTTTAATCGCTTTTAATATATGAAAAATGTTGTTTCTTATGTATAAATTCTCATGTTAAAATGAGTTATACAAAATTATCTGCTTTTATCTTTTGTGTTAGTGTGAATAACGTGATTATCCTTGAGCTATAAATACCAATAAATCCACATTATGTGGTTCTCACGCTAAACAAAAATAATAAAGTTTAGGCTTAAGTAGCTTTAGAGGTTTTTCAACTAAAATATTTGTTTATTTATGCACTTACTGGGTGTTATTATTATGGTGTGTATAACTCTATGTAAACTTAAAAATCAATTCAACTGTAAATATCACTAGGAAGAGCAAAAAATTCTGATTCTAGTAGGCTATAAAACGTATTTTCGATTTATTTGCATTTATCGGGTTTTAACAGTGCACCCTCGATATATTCATAAAGCACAACAATAATCAAACACAAGAATATGAGAAGAAAAAAGTTCATCCCCACCTCACGTGTGTGGGGGGCCAAGCCCTACATTAATTATTTTTTGTTGCGTTATCTTGGCGTTGTTATTTTTATGTCCTTGCAAAATTACGGCTTTCTAGGACTAATAGTCTCTTCGCAAAGCCGGTGTCTGACGGACAGACAAAGCCGGTGTCGGACGGACAGACAGACGAAGCTGGTGTCTGACGGACAGACAGACAGACAAAGCCGGTGTCTGACGGACAGACAGACAGACAAAGCCGGTGTCTGACGGACGGACAGACAGACAGACAAAGCCGGTGTCTGACGGACAGACAGACAGACAAAGCCGGTGTCTGACGGACAGACAGACAGACAGACAAAGCCGGTGTCTGAAGGACAGACAGACAGACAAAGCCGGTGTCTGACGGACAGGCAGACGGACAAAGCCGGTGTCTGACGGACAGACAGACAGACAAAGCCGGTGTCTGAGGGACAGACAGACAGACAAAGCCGGTGTCGGACGGACAGACAGACAGACAAAGCGAAACTGTTTCTTTTTTACTTTCTTTTTTACTACGAAACCCTAAAAAGCTGTAGATTTTTAATATTAATATATTTTTTTTCAGGTCACAAGATGTCCGATAAGCCGAAACGCCCCATGTCTGCGTATCTCATGTGGTTGAACAGCGCTCGACAGAAGATAAAGGCCGATTTCCCAGGATTAAAAGTTACAGAAGTTGCCAAAAAGGGCGGTGAAATCTGGCGAAGTATGGAGGACAAAAGCGAGTGGGAAGCTAAAGCGGCCAAAGCAAAAGAGCAATACACTAGAGACCTGGAGTCTTTCAACGCGAACGGCGGCGGCGCGGACGGCGACGAAGCTCCCCCCAAGAAGGCACAAAAGCGCGGGAAAAAGGGAAGACAAGCCGCGCCCAAGAAAAAGGCGCGGGAGGACGCCTCGGACGACGACGAGGTGGACGAGCTCAGCGACTAGACGCTTGTGATTGGTGGGGACATTCTGTGCTGTGTGTTTGAACGTTACGTAGGTACCTTAACAAGATAAAACAGAGAAAGAACTTTGGGGGCTTCGGTCACTGCCACGCTAGCTTTATCCGACAACTTAAATAATAAAACTCACAAACTCACAAATAAAGACATACTATACACCATGGTCAAGATATTGTACCAGGGCGGTTTGATAAGTCAGTTACTTTTTAACAACCATTGAAAGCAGGCAACCGCTTGAATTTTAACAAAAATGAAAAAAATATGTTTTGTATGCTGATTAAATGTTATTTTTTGCGTAAAAAAACAATCACTGAAACCAAGGAAACCTTTATAAATACTTTGGGGACTTCGTACCCTCAATTTAAATGGTTAAGAAATGGTTTACAGAGTTCCAATTTATGGTCGTATCAGCATGAGGGACTTAAATAACGTTGACCCAAGAGAGGTTGTCACGCCAGAAACCGGCGATAAGTATCGTTTAGAGAACATATTGTGTATTTTCATAATAATGTGAAGGCGTAAACCATTAATCTTAATAATACAGAATTATAGTGTATTATTAAGATTAATGGTTACCATTAATCTTAATAATACAGAATTATAGTGTATTATTAAGATTAATGGTTACGCTAGTAATAATAAATGAAATTGTCATGTGTACTTCGGTAGTTCCTCTGAAATTATGATAATAAAGTTACAAACATGTTTGCTTATTCCCATGACAAGAGGTAGGAGGTACAATTACCTAAGCACTATTTTATGTTTATAGGTTAAGGTACTTAAGAAAATTACGAAAATAAATGAAGATGGAGATGAATCTGAATCTCATGCCAGTCTGCATATTTTTTATTATTTTATATCTATTCGTACTAGCTACATAATTGTTGCGCGTGCAAAGAACCTACCTAACCTAACATAAAATTAGATAATAAATAAAATAGGTAGGTATTGAAAGTTCATAACAACCGCGGCCTTGTCTCACCGCGCGCTGCGCCGCCCGCCGCCCGGAACCAAACTATGAAATCTTTGACTCTATGCTAAAACTGCACTTATGTACTCCACAGTACTGCCGTCCACTAACTAAAAAGCCGTTAACTCTCAAAGAGTCAAAATCGTTTTTAGGGTTCCGGACCAAAATGGTAAAAAGAAACCCTTATAGAATCACTGTCTGTCACAACTGGATATCTCGAGAACTACTGATGCTATCGACTTGAATTTTTTTTACTAATATAGCATATATGAAAATGTTAAAAAATATTCTTATTTTGATTGCAGGGGGGCGGATAGGGGATCTCAAATTTTTTAAGTGAAGTTACTAGGCCGTGTGGGGTATCATATGAAATTTATTCATTTGCACATTAATAAACAGTTTTTAATTTTCCTTTAAGTCGTATCGTTCTTGAGTTATTTACAAAAATGTTGAAAAAACGACCGTTCCCCCCCCCCCCCCCTTATCTCCGAAGTTTGCAGAGATAAACCCGTGATACTTTTATTGCTAATAGAAGTGTATGTAAACTTTATAGGAAGATTATAGCGAACTCCCTAATTTGCATAGTTTTTTGGACAAGGGGGGTGGAAGGGGGGTTTTCAAAAATTTTGTGAAGTTAATAGGTAATTTGGGGTATCATATGACAGGTATTCTTTTGCACATTAATAAACAGTTTTTAGTTTTCATTTAAGTCGTATAGTTTTTGAGTTATTTACAAAAATGTTAAAAAAAATAGCGTTCCCCCCCCTTATCTCCGAAGTTTGCGGAGATAAACCTCTGAAACTTTTATTGCTATTAGAAGTAAATGTAAAAATTAGAGGAAATTTGTTATAATCTCTCTACTTAGCATACTTTTTTAGAAATCATCGAAAGTGTAAAAATCTACATAAGTTCCGCTATCAGACAAGAGATGGCGCTGTCAAGGTTGTCAAACAAATATAAAACCGCCTTTGTCATATATTATATTGTATGATGGCACGGAACCCTCGGTGCGCGAGTCCGACTCGCTCTTGCCTGGTTTTATTTTTTACAGATTTGGATTTACAAAATTCTCTATCTTTATGTCTTACAAACGTTCTTTAATAACAAATAGTTCAGAGATATAGACACCTTGTCTGTAGTTAAGTGACAAAATGTAAAACCATTCCTCAACTTAAAAGAAGTTAACCCACACTGCTTTTATAAAACATACGTTAAACTACCTTAACTGCCCAGGGCGACGATATACTTCTAGTCTTCTCCTTAACTTAAAAGGCGTTATCTGATAAGTCTTGACTTTAAAGGCGTTAAGCACCTTTAACGTCTTTTTAGGTAAGGATTTTTCCAGGAATATGATTTCAACTTTCTGACTAAAAGACATTTTTAATAAATTACTTATCTAAAAAGCCGTTTACCTCCCTTATCGCCATATTAGCCAAGTATTTTTAATTGAATTTTGATAGAATGCTTAGCTGAATTGCAGCTAAGCAACATTACTTAGCTAAAAGGCAGTTTTTTGACGTTCGCGCGGTATTGAATTCGCAAATGATATAGGCTAGGTGGGACTCCTGCCTCTGTTTTATGTCTGATAAGACATAAAACAGAGGCAATGCACCAGGCATTGTTCAGTGGACGGTTGACATTTTCGATCACTGCTTATTCCCGTCGCGCCGAAATAGAACATTACACAACAAAATGAATGTACCCTTACGATCAAGTAAGTTAAATTGACTCAACAAGTTTAAAGTTGGCTAAGCATGTTGCAGGTACCTACTATAACTGTTTGCAGAGAAGACGTCATCTTTGATATACAATTCTCGCCATTCCATTGATAGATAGATAGATAACTCTTTAGTGTACCCAGCTTAATTCTAACACAAACAATATAATAAAGGAAATAAAATATAATTAACTAAAAGCAGAAGCACAATGGCCTTATCACTATAATATCACTATAAGCGATCTCTTACAGGCATCCTTTTGGATGGACAAAAACAACAAGAAAGTAAAAGCACGGTTTCGTCGTAGTATAATTAAACTAGAGTACGTAATAGCTATAAATATATACTTAGCTAGTATAATTACATATTTAATAATAATAAACAAACAAATAAATTAATCAGGGGCGTAAAATTTTACAGCCGAATAACGAAATGCCTTAAAGTAGTGAAGGAAAAGCTGAGTGAAATTAAACTTCTTTATTAAATTTAAGTTTGCTTCAGACCTTTCTAGAAGGCAACTATTTCTTATAGGTACTGTTACGGGGTGGGTCAGGAGATAGTTTTTAAAAAAAGATTTATTTACGGCTAGAAATAGAATTTATTGGAAAATGGCAAAAACAGTGAAACAGTGTGACTTCGACAAAGACCAATCCCGAACTGACTAACAGATCGCGTTACTTCCCACAGGTGTGCAACTCGTGCATCGCAAGTATCTGGAATGCTTGCGATGCACTTTCATTATTTTGCATTTGGTGGGAAATAGCATCGTAACATCCCCCCCCTTAAGATTTATCATCACAGAGGAGGTGATGAGAAATAGAAGACAGCAATGGTATAATAGGTACAGCTGGATTGAGTCTTTGTTTTTGGTCTAAAACAGATATAGTATAACAACGACTTAGTACAATGAATTAGAACATTAGAACAACTTATGATCCAACACATTTTCTTTTAACTAAACTAATTATTCTTAACTATCTTATACGGTATTGATTTTATCTATAAAAGAACTAGAAATTACAAGATTTTTCTTCGACCTGGGAAGTTCAATGTCGCTATCTGAATCGCGAACATATACAGATGTCTTTTGACGAGAGTCGACATTCTTAGTATTACATTGGTTGTATATACTAATACAACAACCTGAAGGGTTGCTCTTACACAACCGTTTACGATTTTTAAACAATAAGAACATTAAAACAAATAACATAAAAACATAGCCACCAGATAAATACTGTACTCCGTATTTATGAAAGTGCGAAGGGCTTTCAATCTCATTGAGTTCTTTTTCAAATGAGTCCAAATAAACACTAGCATGAATCAGAGAATCTAAATTATTAACATTACTTAGTTGAGATAAACGTAAACTAGATAGAGTCTTATTTTTAACAACCTTTTCACAACAATCATCTTGAACAAGGTTAAAATTAGAAATATTTGTAGAAATGTTCGTCATCACAATCTGCGTAGGAGTAAATTGTAAAGTTTTGTAAAACGCCTTACATTGTCTTGGTAAAGATAGGAAACCCGTGCCAAACAGTACTTCGTTATAGCTCACTGGATCATTATCACATGTAATATGGCATTGTCCGGGTTCCGATTGCACATACACCCAACGATTTCCACTGATCTTCTGAATAACGTCCACATCACCTTTGAACAGTTTTACGTCGCACGATTTTGGTAGTTTCGTAACTACCTCGGTTAGCAGAGTAGTTTCACAAACAGAGTTTGCTATGACCGAGAGAATGCTTACGCCACTGATTTCACATACGTAACACTTATCTTCTATAAGTTTGCAGTTATGGATAGAGTCTAGTAGCGAATAGAACATGCGATCAGCTGTTATTGTCACATACGATTTATTAGGTACGATTAATGCATATGTATCAGGTTTCGTAATATCATAAGGAACAGGGAGCGGCAAGACGTGGAACAGGTGATACGTCTGCGATAACACAAGCGGGATTCTTATTACAATAATAATCTTATCTTTATAATAATAACAAAACAACTTCGAAATATCGATCAACTTATGAACACTGTGAAGTGATAAAGCTATAGGAAACTCACTATGCTTAGGCATGTTATTTTTATGTTGATCAAGCTCAGCATATAACTGTTGAGGACTTAGTACACTCGGATGCAAAACACTTAACTTGCTAAATAGAATTGCATTATTAATGTCTTCTATATCGAATGACAATGAGACGATAATAGTATTTAATGAACTTAGTATTAAACTTAACTGAGACTTAATTTCTAACTTATCATTACTATTTGCCAGTTGGTCAAATGCTTTATTTATTATTTCTAAATTCTGGTTAAGACGCCTTTCATTTTCATTCAATTTTAAAATAGAAGTATTAAAAGTAGATATAGTAGACTTTATGACATGAATATTATCTCTCATAAGATGGGCTAACCTTTTTTCGTCCGACTGTACTTGTTCGATTGCTTCAGAATATTTAATAGCATCATCATTATCTAAAGTACCAAAAATTGTTTTAAGTAAAGATCCACCAGCGTCGATAAGTCCACGTTTTGTCCTTTTATGTTGATTTTCTTCTAATAAATAGGATATAGCAGAGAACTTTTTAATATTATTAGCGTGTTGATTTTGTAAAGACAATATGGAGTTTGAACAATCAGATTGTATTTTAGACGAAATTGAACTTTGACACAGCGACATAAGTTTTATTATGAGATCTTCTACATAAGTAATATGAGGTTGGACCTTATGAACATCGACATAGGTTATTACATCCCAATAGTCATTATTGAACTTAACATCTAGAAGCTGGTCAAAATAAAGTCCAGGACTATGAACTATAGTCGTCGTGAAGGATTGGCTCGAAGCGACCGGGATTATGATTTTCCTGAAACGATAGAGAATTACGATGAGGAGCGATTGGCGGCCGGCTTGATTTCGTCGTAATGATGACGTACGTGACGTCGGTTGATTAACACCGTTACTGTGTGATTACCTTGCATCTTAATTATCTTATAAGGACCTTTCCATACTGGGGACAGGGCTTTGTTTTGTTTGTGGTGGTACCGAACATACACCATATCTCCAACATTATAAGTTATAGGTTTAGTATGGCGATCATAATAGTTTTTAGACCGTTCTTTAGAGGCCTGGATGTTCTGTGAAGCTTTTTGCCTACTATAATAGAGACGATGATTAAGGGCTCTTATGTAGTCGGTATAAGTACCACTCTCTAGGACATCGATCGATTTAGGAATGTAAGGTTTAAAACCGAATAAGAGTTCGAAAGGAGTAAAACCTGTGGTTGAATGGACATTAGTGTTGTACGACAGCATGGCTGTGTTTATATATAGATCCCATGTATTTTGGTTCTCTGATATAAATGACCTAAGGTATTCTTTAAGTGTCGAATGGCTTCTTTCTAAGGCACCGCACGTTTGGGGATGGTAGGGAGATGCGAATATGTGTTTGATGCCAAAAAGTTTTGCTAGTTGTTTGAACATATCTGAACAGAAGTTTGTACCTTGGTCGGTGACTATCATACGAGGAATGCCTACATGAGAAATGAAATGAACGAGTCGTTGTGCAGTTTCTTGAGCTGAACAAGACTGCATGGGATAGGCTTGAGAATACTTCGTGAGATCATCTTGTAGAGTTAGAATAAATTTGTCTTGATTGACTCTCGTTTCGGGAAGAGGCCCCACTATGTCAAGATAAACTTTTTCCATAGGTCGAGTAGCAGTAGAAGTGATTATCATCGGGGCTTTATTCGTCCCCCTTAGAGGCTTATTGATTTGGCAGGACTTGCAACTTTTTACGTAGCTTTCTATATCAGAGCGCATGTTTTTCCACCAGTACTGTGTTTTTATTCTTTCTAACATTCTAGCGATACCAGGATGACCAGCTGAAGGTGAGTCATGATTGTCTTTCAGTATCTGTTTCACTTCGTCTGGTGTTGGAAAATAGATGTTATTATGATATATATGCACTTTTATGTTTGAGTCATGAAATAGAAAAGTAATTATGTTATAGATCTTAGTAAAGTTTAATTTGTTAAACGGATTAGAAAAGTCGGAAATTGCAACCTCTTTCTCCTCAGGGTACCAGAATTTTACCATGTCTCTATAATCGCGAAGCATAGAAAAAATGTCTTTGTATGATATTTCATCGTAATGATGCACTGTGATAAACAAGTGTGAAAATATATGCTTATCGTTAGATGTATTTATCACAGTGCCAAGTTCACGCTCTTTATCTCGAATGCATGGTTTATCCGTTGACGATTCTACAATTTCTGAGCAATACGGAGTGGCGTCATCTAGATCGATTGATGAGGGATAAGCTATCAACTTACACTTTGCCTTTAATAATGAGTCATTGTGTTCTTCAATAACAGCGTTATAGGAACGAGGGGAACTACGGCTAAGCTGTAGATACCTTTCGTATGTTTCAGAGCAAGAGGGTGATTGGGGGTTTATCATCTGTGGTGAAGAGTTCTGTGGAGATCTTTGAGGATGCGGTGGTGATGGCGGCAGTGATGGAAAGCTGAGCGGCGAAGACGGAAGACCCAGTGGAGTAAACGGAGGGTTTATCGGCGGAGATGGTATATTCATTGGTGAAAATGGAAAATCTGGCGGTGAAGACGGATTCTGTGTTGCATCGTGAGATTGCAAAGGATTTTGAAGATCATCGTCGATTGCTAAAATTGGATTTCGAGAGAGAGAATCAGCGTTACTGTTCATTTTACCTACTTTATGTTTAATTTCATAATCGAATTCTTCCAGCTTAAGGCGCCAACGAACTAACTTAGAACCCGGATCCTTACAGTTAAATAACCATTGAAGAGGCTTATGATCCGAAAGAATAAGGAATTTATGTCCAAAAAGATAGGGACGAAATACTTTAGTACCAAATATAATAGCTAAACACTCTTTTTCGGTGGTAGAATAGTTACCTTCGGCTTTATTTAGAGTTCGAGAAGCGAACGAGATAGGTAAGTCTTTCCCAACTTCCCCTTGAGATAGAATGGCTGATATAGCATAATTCGAAGCGTCAGTGGTAAGCAAAAATGGCTTACTGAAATCAGGGAATTGTAGTATAGGAGCTGTGGTTATCTTTTCTTTTAAGAGATCGAACGATTTTTGTTGTTCCGGGGTCCATACAAACGTTACATCCTTTTTAAGAAGGCTAGTTAAGGGTTTAGAAATATGTGAAAAATTCTCAATAAATCGACGATAATAGCCGACTAACCCAAGGAAGGATTTGATGTCTTTAGGGGTTCTTGGAGTTGGGAATTTTGATACACACGATATCTTAGATGGATCGGGTTTGACCCCTGCGCCTGAGATTATGTGGCCTAGATATTGTACTTCTTTTCTTAGGAATTCACTCTTATCGGGCTGTAATTTGAGATTATGCTCGCGCAGCCTTTTAAAGACAAGTTCAAGGCTCTCTAGATGTTGATTTAATTGAGAGCTGTGTATTATGATGTCATCCATGTAAGTATAACAGTGAAGGCCTTGCAAACCTGTAAGTACTATGTTCATCAACCTCTGGAATGTGGAAGGCGCATTGCGTAGACCAAATGGCATTCTGCAAAATTCCCAGTGCCCAGAAGGTACTGAAAAAGCAGTCTTCTCACTATCTTTAACACACACCTGATGGAAACTGGAAGCGAGGTCTAACGTAGTAAAATATTTACTATGACCTAATTGATCTAGAATTTCGTTTATATTTGGAATAGGATAAGCGTCACCAATCGTTATCTCATTTAACTTTCGATAATCTATTACGATTCTCCACTTAACTTTACCTGAAGCGTCTGGTTTCTTGGGAACGACCCATATTGGTGCGGACCAAGGAGAAATTGAAGGACGTATAATTTTTTGATTTAGCATATCTTGAATTTGTCGGTTTACTTCGTCTTTATGGCATTCAGGGAAACGGTAACTTTTTACGTTAATGGGAGTGTCCGTTTTAGTACGGATTTCATGACGGATCGAGTTAGTACACGTCAACCGATCACCATCGAGGAAAAATATGTCAGAATATCTAGAACACAAGTTTTGTAACAGTGTTTTTTCTTCCTGATTCATATGGGAGCATCTTATTGCTTTTTTGAGTGTGGAATCACGATCTGACTCTATGGTGCTCATAACACATGGGATTTCAGAAGGATCGGAAGAAAGATTTTCATTATCCAACCCCGGATCGGGTTTGGTTTCGAGGATTTGTAAAGCTGGCTCAATGGTTAATGCCAGGTTATTTATTTGGACCTCCTTCTCAGAGGTATTGAGAAGAGAGGTTAAAACTCTGTTATTGGAATTGACGCGTACGAGGCATTTCGCAAAATAAATATCAGGATACTGTGGCAGGGTATTGCTAAGAACTAATCCTTCTTTTATTTCAGGATTTGTAACAAAACATTCAATAAACATTTCACTCCGAGCAGGGACAGTGTATGAAGGCCTGGTCATAATCATGTCAAAAAATCTATTTGGATCGTCTGATATTTCTAATTTTGATTTAGAATAAAGTACATTGACTTTGTACGCTTTCATAAAGCTAGTGCCGATTATACCATCATAGGGAAGATTAATATCTTTTCCTACGACGTGGAAATAGAATGGTAAGGTATCATTTTCTTTGATATTAATTGATAATATAAATTTTCCTTTTGTTTTGGCATAGGAATCGACGTCGTTAATTCCCTTGAATTTAATAATATGGTTTTCTAGTTCTGGCTTAGGCGAGAGGCTCGATTCCTTTATCAAGCAGATAGAACTACCAGAATCTATCAAAAGACGAAGCGGAGTTTTTGAATGTGATGTAGAAACCTTTATATAAGGTAAAGATACTTTTTCATCGCAAATATCATATATTATTGTTTCTTCATAAGGACTTGTATTTTTATTGTTTTTCACAGTGTTTTTTATATTTTCAGATGCAGTGATATGAGGATGGACAGCAGAGTTATAAGACGCGTTGGTTTTACCGGCAACCAGGGAAACTGCGGAGCTGCGTATACGAGGTTTAGAACATGACTTAGAGGACTTGGAACTCGACTTGGAATACGACTCAGAGGGCTTACAACTAGACTTAGAACACGACTCAGAGGACTTGGAACTCGACTTGGAATACGACTCAGAGGGCTTACAACTAGACTTAGAACACGACTCAGAGGACTTGGAAATCGACTTGGAATAATAATAATAATAATAATAAAAGTATTTATTTTCATAAAGGTTTGACAATCAGGTATCACTAATACTATACTGGTGTAATCACTTAGAATTTTTAAGGTTTAAGTAGGTGCTAGGATGACATAGTATTGGGTACCTTGTCCAAACCTGTGTAATGACAATGCGTCAACTCCTCGCTCTAACTAAGTATATGAATACTTGTAAGTAGAGACGAGGGATCTCTGCTCCGGCAACATACATCAGGGAATTAGACTAGGCAGCCAGCATCTTGTAAAAAAACATATAAATAAGGATAACTTAAGACTTAAGTGTAACATAAAAAATATATGTAAATATCAAAATATGAAAGAACGGAAAAAAAACACAATATTTTAAAATGAAATGAAATAAAATAAAAGCCTATTTGTTGGTGTTGTGTTTAGTATGTAGTGTCGGTGTTTCGTGTGCGTGTTTTTGTGTGTAAGTGGAAGTGATAATACGTGTGTTTTAAGATAGTATATCTAGCAATTTTTCTGTTTGAATGTAGTCCAAATTTTGTAAGTATTTTTTTATATTATTTTTTGATTCCAAAACTGTTGTGTTGTGTAAGCTGATTGTTTTAGCAATTTTATTATAGAGGTATGGCCCTAGGAATGGCATGTGCTTCTGTGCAAAACGCGTTTTACACCACATGGGTTGGTGTTCATTCCTATTTCGTCTTTTCAAGGCTATGTTTGATTTGAGTTGCTTTATTTTTAGCTGCCTGAATAAAACTTGTTGTATAAACAGTTGCCTTACTGTTAGAACTTCGCACTCGTCATATAGTTGGGAGGAGAATACGACTCAGGGGACTTGGAATACGACTCAGAGGGCTTACAACTAGAATTAAAACACGACTCAGAGGACTTATGACTATTAGGATTGGAAAAAGATTTATTTTTTGTGCCTATGACGTCCCTATCGGATACACGTTGGCACGAAGTCGTGATCCGATTTTTTAGTTTAAATCTTCCTGATCCTCGCCGTTAGTTAATGGCCGGGGTACAGGGGAACGAGGCGGTGACTCGACCTGCGGTTCAGTAAAATGTACTCCCTTACGGGAATTGTTTATGCGTCTTTTTATACACTGGCTTATGTCATGTCCTATATTTTTGCAGTACCTGCAGACGACAGGTTGGCCAGATTGCTGTGGCCGATCCTCTGCCGTTTGGTGTTGTGATGTGGACTGCGTTGGTGTTCGGCTGGTTGCCCTAGCATACGAGTAACACTGACCTTCTGAATGCCCTTGTTTTCCACAACGTCTGCAAGGTGGACGGTTTATTTTAGTTTCCGGCTTCGCAATAAAGTTATTAATTTTCTCTTCGCTTAAGGCGATATTGATTGCGGCATTTAGGGTTTTAATTTCCCTTGACCGGACCAATGAGCCCAGTCGCGGGTGGAGCCCTATGACAAATGTGTGTAGAGCTAGATCCTCTGTCATCGCAACTCTACCTGGTAGGTCCCTTTTTAGGGTATCTGATGAGTGGATTTCAGATAAAAGAGCTGCGACACAGCTCTCTATTTTGAGTGCAAACTGTGAGACGGTCTCGTTTGCTTGCTGCCTACATGACTGCAGATCTAATAAAAGGTGGTTGTAATGTTTCCTTTCACCAAAATTCTGTTTTAAAAATTCTTTAAGCTCCTCAAAAGTGTCATAAACTCTGTTTGAACATGCAGTTTGCGCCTTGCCTTCTAGTTTAGAAATTATAAATTTCAATAAAAGGTCTTTTTGATTTCGGGACGCAAGGCCTAACGCGTTTTGGCAGTTTGTTAGAAAAGCGGTCAAAGTGTCCCTTTCTCCCTTATATGTTTTTATAAAATCACACAATACTTTAATTGGAAATTGTTCTGATGGACCAGGGTCGGTGGACTTATCTGACTTTATAGACATATTGAATACTTATAATATCTACAGTTACAGTCTCTAATAATACATAAAGTTAAAATAACTAGTTTAAAATATAGTAAGGAAACACGAAATTGAATTACGAAACAGAGGAAACAGTGACAATAACAGGTAATATAATGTTCTACTCACAGTAAAACTGCAACTCGAACGAGGATCATGGTGAATCCAAAAACAGTGCACATACACTTTTCACTTTCTTCAACGAAGGATGTTGCAAATCGTAGTATACACCGGGTGACGCACGGTATGTGCGACGGGAGAGGCGCACGGGAGTGCAGCGGAGGCGTCCTTATCAGGAAATGCAGGGTCGGCGGTGGCCTTATCAGGCTCTCAGGAATGGCGGCGGAGCTCGGAATCGGTGATAAGTATCGGGCGATACTTCTCTCAGCAAAGCCAGCAGCTAGGCGGGCCGGATCAGACACAGTAGTTCCGTCCAGGAACACAAAAACTCAGGATAACGTCACTATTTGACCTTTCACAGACTTGTTTGACCCGTATGGGATATTCAGCTTGACGTTTATAGCCAAAAATCCCACTTCTGACACCACTGTTACGGGGTGGGTCAGGAGATAGTTTTTAAAAAAAGATTTATTTACGGCTAGAAATAGAATTTATTGGAAAATGGCAAAAACAGTGAAACAGTGTGACTTCGACAAAGACCAATCCCGAACTGACTAACAGATCGCGTTACTTCCCACAGGTGTGCAACTCGTGCATCGCAAGTATCTGGAATGCTTGCGATGCACTTTCATTATTTTGCATTTGGTGGGAAATAGCATCGTAACAGTACCAAGGATTGTCCTTTACCTTCAAATCGATTAAATGTCCAGGGGCAGCCCAGTGGCTCTAATTTGTGCCAATATCTGGAATGAACACTTTGCAAGTCTCTAAGACCTATCGCTCTACGGTTTAAATACATAGAAGGGATAATATATTGATAATGTAATCCGTGTATTAATTAATAATAATAATAAAGACATTTATTTCAGACTTCAACTAAAATAAGTTACTGATGGTAATAAACTTATTCTACGGCCCATATAAATATATATGTACCTTACAGTCCAACGTACATAATATAAAAGTTATTTACAAGCACGCATAGTCGGATACGTGACATTCGATCGCGCTGTGTCATATGGTCGCCCGCGAAAGCGACGATACAGCACATTCTTCGGCCAAAACGTTTTTTGGTAAAGGTTGATATATATAGGCTGATATATTGGCAGTTGGAACGCGCACCACAAAAGATTTAAAATCTGGATGACGCGAGTCCAACTTTTCAACCCTTACCAAATAATTCTACGTCTACTAAGTCCTCAGCCTTTGTGGAATGTGTGAGCCTCGATATAGCCGGCCGCAACAAAAAGTTTTCTCTGGTTGGTCCCGTGCCGCGTTCATTTCGGCGTGCGGGCTTCCTTCGTCTATGCACTTCTGTAAAGTCCTCATCATTATGCGGCTGCACTTGAGTAGCCGGCTCGGTTGCAGCAATGGCAGCATTATTGCTTCGCTGCTGCTTCTGCTTCCCCTTTCTTGTCGCTCGGGCTGGTGAAACCGGCTGCGTAGGTGCAGCGGGTGGGCAGTTGATGGCGAATTAAACAGTGGCGATACATGAAACTAAGTAAAAACATACCTTAACCTCGTACACCCTATAATTTAGTTTACGCATACAATAGAAGAACGAACAACTATAATGTTAAGGTAATAGTGACGACATGTGGTTCCTCGCAAAATGACAGGTATTTACATGCTGTATCACACCAACATCCTCGCCATTTGCAGTTTTGTTTCGTTCTTAACCTACCAAACATCTCATCTTAACCAGCCGAGATCTGTGTGACACAGAACATTTACTGGCGCATGTAGGAAGTAGTAGGAACTAAAACGTAATGGCAATAAAGGTTTGAAAATACTACTTAAGAAAATTATCTGATGATAGCAGGCAATCAATGTCACGTGTATTGTAAGAGGAATAAATAACAATGAAATTCTGCTAATGAATTCTTAACCCATCTTTTGCAAAATTCATTTTATTTCAAATTGCAAGCAGACACTTTCACTTTAAAAGCAACTCACTCTACAACAAAGTCAACAAAGCCCTCAATATTTACCCATTAACTCTGAACAGGTGTAAACTTAAATGTACGGATTGGCTTCTACTCTTATCGTATGAGGAGACGGAAGATCTCCTTAAAACTTTGTAATTTAAAAATATTTATCGTGTAACTCATAAATTTCTATTATTTACCTTCCTTATTATTTATTTTATATATATACCTACCCAGGCAAACAAATCACGTTAACTTACACACAGCTACACACACACATACACACATAAACACACACACACATACGCGCGCGTGCTCTTATTAAGTATTGTTCTCTGTATCTTTATCAAATTTGTAACCAGTAAATCTACAATTATTTAAACTTTTTTTTTAATTTTATTGCTGTAGTTACTTTATTATGTAAATTATGTAAACTAGTTACAGTATTTCGGAGGTGGGCGCTGACTCTGCAACACAGTTTTTTAACTATCGCAGTAGTTCAACGTTCTAACAAGTTTATGTAACAAAATGTGTACCTATTGTGCCAAATAAATATTTTTGATTTTTTAATTTATATTTGAAATACATATTTTAAGGAAATTTCCTACAATACGTAACAACAGCTACACTTTTAGTCCTTTAACTAAGGAAGCACAGCTATTTAGATCGCTGATATAGTTTTTACACCTTTACAAGTACCTACTTGGCGTGTGACTGTATCGATGGACAAAGCGCAATAATGCCGTACACATAGAGGAGCACACTGTTGCAGTCAACAACCGCCAGATTAGTAAGTCGGTCATAGCGTAATACCAAGTGGGTTAAAGACTAAGCCATTGCATTGAACTTCATATTCTTAAGACTTGCTAATGAACGTCGGGAATAAAATAAAATAAAGGTTACCTACGCGATAAATACCCGATAATCCCATATTTTAATAATTGCTAATGAACGTCAATACAACAGTAGAATACTATTTACGTTTTATTTCATTCTGTTTGCGATCAATATCGTCCCATCAAATTTTTTTAACCTAGTCTGTCTTACTTCTGGGCAAAGGTCTCCTTCAAACTACTCCAACCATCCATATCCCATCAATTAATAAGTTTATATTGGAACCGGATTCGTAATATTTTAATTATCTTATTATGTGGAGGCTCAACATCTTGGAATCTAGTCATAAGTAAGTTTAGTGCGAGTTGTGATGTGACTTTTCAAATCTGGTAGTATCATGTGCCACAATATAAAAGCGGCCTAGTTGAATTCTGAAAATACAGTGAGGGTAGTTGCAAAACCACCACCGCTTCTTGAGGGACGCTCTGATTCTCCAGAGTTCCCTGGACGACGACTTTTTGATAACGTGTCGCGTTTTTAATAGATATTCAAAATTATCTAGACTGACCGGTCTTCCCGGGACCATGCCTGGTGGAATCCAGTCGAAACTTCGGTAAATAAAGGTAATTTTACGCGATAAATACCCAGTCATTGGTGGACGGAATTCGCTCCAACTCCGTCAAACGTAACATACCTAAGTCAAAATAAAATTGTTAAATTATGACTATACCGAGTTAGATTTTTATGTTCGCTTCTTTTTCTAACTCGCGTGTCATCTGAAGTGAACAGATTCAATTATGTGCTTTATTCTATTCATTTGTGTTGTTTTATTTTGTAATTTGTGACGCATCAATAAGGTCCATGCGGCCGCACTGAATAAAGTATTTTTGATTCTTCTTTTATGATTTTTCTTCTTGATTAATGAAATGGTACTTGTATCGGAATATTGTCTTTATTTTTTTTAATAAGCTTTATAACAATAGCTATATTTTACTTGCTTACTTTCTCCCACAAAATTTTAATTAAAAAGTAAGTGAGGAATCATTTGCTGCCTTATAGTTAAGGAAAGTTGATTAGTTTTTTAAAACAGATTATTTTTACATCGACAATACTTAGCTGAAAATCGGTTAAAGCGCTAAAACTGCTCTTTAAGACGGTTAAGTATTTTAAATTGGAATGATAACCTTAGCTATAAAGCAGCTAAGTTAGTTTAACTGCTTTATAGCTTAGTATTTTTTTTAAATGTGGTATACTGTACCGAAGCCAACATTTATGACAATTTACTTAACTAAAAGGCCGCTAAGGATAGGCCTTTTTGTGCAGTGTTTTCACAAAAAAAGTAGTTAGCAGGCTTAACTAAACCAGAAAAAATATTTTTTTTTAATAGATTTAAAGGTTTTTTCTATAAGCTGTACAATATTTTATATGTATACGTAAAAAAATATCTTTCAAGAATCACTGTTCTAGGTATCATACTTTTCTAGAAATAACGTTTTGCGGGTTTTTTGCTGTTTTCTCGAAAGTTAGTTTCTGGGCTTAGCGGCTTTTTAGTCAGTGGACGGCAGAGTACCTTACCTACCCATTTGTTTTTTATTTGATTAACAAGGTAAAGCAAGGTAAGGATGAAATGGCGACAGGTCTCAGGGACAACTGTGATCCGCGCATGCCTCTGGAAATCAAGGGAAAGTCTATTATGACTGTTATTAGGCCTGACGTGTTTATCTTTAGACAGTTTGAGCTAAGTGTAGGTGTAAATATTTCAAGTTGTGAATCAAACAATTAAAAAAAACTATCTATATATGTATGTATCTAAGAGGAAGTTTGAAAGTGGCACCAGTTGTAGAAAAGTTGAGAAGAATCAAAAAATAATACTTTATTCAGTGCGGCCGCATGGACCTTGTTGAATTAAAAGTCTAGCATGGTATGGACATGTCACGAGGAGGGATGGGAGTCATGTTACTCTAGTAGAATTAAGAACTAAATTGTACTTGTGATGTTTGGATGTTTGTGGTAAAAATAAATTATCTTTATCTTTAGGTAACAAGAAAGGTGATGAATATGAAAGTGGATATAACGGAAGAGGAAGACCAAAAAAATATGGATGGACTGCGTAAAAGATGATATGGCCCGAAAAGGTGTGAATGAGAACCTGACGAGTAATAGGGCGGAATGGAAGAAAAACACATGTTGTGTCGACCCCGCCTAGGTGGGATAAGGGCAGGAGAAAAGGTTCACAAGGCAATCGAATATCCACACTAATTTATTTATTTACCTATAGTTATTGAATAATTTAGTGTGGTTTACTATGAAACAAGCTGTCTCATTTCAAGTACAGGTCTGGTGTAAACGACATACAATCTTGATCAAATTGATTTGGAATGATTACACACATTACATTACTACATTGTTATTTTGATAATAAATAAGACTTAAGATTTTTTAAAGACAAAATTAAATGAAATAATAAAAAAAATCATTAAAAAAGTAGTAATACTTACATAAAGCAATTTAATTTAAAATATGTTAGGTTCTAATATATATATAAAGGCTTAGACACATTTTTTTATGTTTCTAAACTGTTGGAAAATACATCGATTATACATTCTTTATTGTTGTTTGTGTTGATAACACGGTTATTGTATGACATTATAGCCTCCTGTGAAAAGTCAAACGCGAGTATTGGCTAATAATAATGTATTTAGATAATACTTTAACAACTTATATGAGGTACAGACTTTTAAAGAGCACAGTGAATTCTCTGAAAATTATAAGTAATTATTGTTTTATCCAGTTTATTTGGATTTGGCCTTTCTATTTGGATTGTTGAAGTTGTAGAAATTTTAAACCTCAATTATTTTAAACTTTGTGGTTTTACATTCCTAAGAGCGTGTTTTTTTAATATTATTTAATATGATAGTGGTATCAATGCCAATGGCGAGCTACGTGTTTTTACAAAAATAATATTTACAACATTGTTGCATTAATGCTCCGCTCCTAGTGGTAGTACCGTGATTAGATTAGGTACATTTATACTAGAGCCTTCCTCGGTAATTGGGCTATCACACACCGCAATTTTTGTTCCTTAACCTTTTTAAGTTCGCTCCAAAGTAGCGACGATTAATTAGCCTCAGAGCGGTACAGATTATAGAAACTAAGCGGTAGCGGGTAGCGAGGCTCGCGGCGCGGCGGCGGCGCGGGGGGCGGGCGGCGCGGCGCAGCTGTCCAACCCGAGCCGAATCGATACGCGGTCAGTCTACTACAAGTTTGAAAAACGTGTTTGTGTGCGTGCTCCCTTGCTTTGAATCGTGTCTGTCGGCATGCGCCCCGGCCGGCCGCATCGCTCCGTCTCGCGGCGGAGGGGGGGCGGCGCGGGGCGGGGGCGGGTGGCGTGTCTGTCCGCCGGCCGGCATGCGCGTCTGCGTGTTCGACGCGATCGCCGGTCGCTGCGTGACGTGTCCGCCCGCACCGCCGAGCGCGATGGAGTGCTCGTCCCCGGAGCCGCCGGAGCTGGAGCCCGGCTCGATGGTGTTCGTCAAGTGCGAGGCGGAGGAGTACGCGGGGCAGGCGGACGGAGCGCCCGCGGGCCCCGTCGGCCAGCTGGTGGACATGTCGCAGGCGGACGACCGCCGCATCATCGCGCTGGTGCGCGCGCGGCCGCTGCTGTACGCGCGCACCAACCTGCCCGTGGCCACCTACCACGCGGAGGTGAAGACGCTCTGGCGCGAGGTGGCCGAGGACATGGGTTGGACCGGTAATAGCACTTCTCATTCTTCCCTGTCTAAGTATCGCCGCGCCGACCTCCGGCGCTAGCGGATGAATGCAGGCCGAGACGCAGGTAGTTGCGGGTTCGATCCCCGAAGAGAGACAAGCGTTTGCTATTCTGCAGATATTCGTCTCGGATCTCGGTGTTTTCTATGCAAAAATATTTAAATCTTTGTTTCTATGTTAATACTTGTAGTAGGTACCTATAAATTTACAAAAAAAAAATTAACTACCTAGTTTAAGTATGCATAACCTAGTAATAATACTTCAATGTGCATAACACACGTTCTTACTTTGGGGCTAGATGGTGCTATATCATTGTCAAGTGTCAAGCATTATTTATTTAAGCAGTATACCTATAATTAGTACAACGTTGGTACAATGTTAGCCTATAGCACCTTTAGTATGTTCGCCGTGTTTGACTGGCTGTTTTTATGGAGAGTAGTAACTTAAGGGCCTCCTTAATCCCCATAAAAACAGCCAGTGAAAAATCCCGTCAAGAAAGCCGTTTCGGAGATAAGCGGGACAAACATAAAATAAACTTTTAATTTTTGTTAAATAAAGGCAAAACTGGTATAACCCTGTTGTATTTACAAAACATTTTTTATTTATTTGTATAGAGTATGTATAGCTTAGCGGCCCCAACAGTCAGACGGATACAATTATTAGGTCATATTGCAGCCATTATAGCTGAACTGAAGTAACAGCGCAGCAGCAGCTTAGATACATGTTATAACCACAGTATAACTCCAAAAATCCAATAACTTTAACATTATACATTTATTTACTGGCGTTTTATAAGCAAATAAGTTAGGCCAGGTGCGTAGGTTCCGTAGTTAACCGTAGACTTGTTGTTATGGCGCTCCTAAACGGGCAATATTTTTCTGCAAAATGTGGCTGCAATCAATGGCCGGCAACATTACTAGCAATACCAGCCAGATTATGCAATATTGCAATAATGTCCCGGCAATAATTGCCAAACATTTTAGGTGTGGCCATGTATGGCCGATATTGTTCGATAGATGGCCGGGCGATCGCTGACCGATCGATTTGACTGCAATATTGCCCAGCCAGTTCT
Organism: Pasiphila rectangulata; assembly: GCA_963082625.1. Taxonomy (NCBI): domain Eukaryota; kingdom Metazoa; phylum Arthropoda; class Insecta; order Lepidoptera; family Geometridae; genus Pasiphila; species Pasiphila rectangulata. The sequence goes on along the minus strand of OY720251.1, from coordinate 19,385,286 downwards.
ATTGCTGTTTTAGTCGCTCCCTATTGTAATGGCATAGTGCATCTTTTTCTACCAACATGAAGTTTAAGAGTGATGCTTTGACTAATTGCTATGTTTTGTGCTAAGTTTGTAAATAATTTTTCATCAAGGCTTATTTCCAGACTTAAATTGTCTAAAGTTTCACGCCTGTTTAGGTAAGGTCGAATCCACAATCTCTCTTTTTTTCTCTTTTGTTTTTAAAGTAATGTAAGCCGCTGCGACAAGTGTGATTTCGTCAGCCATTGTTGCCGATTTGTGTTGCCCGTTTAAGAGTCTGCAACATGCATGAGCCACCCTATAATAGCTTACTTATCGCAACACTGTGTTGTCTACAAGTCAATCTTACCTCTTAACCAGATTTCTCGGACATCAGTGGCCGAGTTTACAAAAAAAAATTGAAATAGTAAAAGACAACACTTTTTTATTAATATAGCATTATATGAAAATGTTAAAAAATATTCTAATTTTGATTGCAGGGGAGCGGATAGGGGATCTCAAAATTTTTAAGTGAAGTTACTAGGCCGTGTGGGGTATATGAAAGGTATTCAAAGCCTTCTAAAGCCTTGATGAAAATATCTGGTATGGATATCTGTAATGCTTTTGCGGAATTCTTTGACTCTAATTATTTGCCTTCTTCATCCGCTAACTCTACACCAGTTTTACCTGTCATACCTAATCCTGTTGCTGACATATGCACTATAGAAATTTTAGAGAGTAGTATTTTAAAACATTTAAAATCACTTGACGTGAAAAAATCAGCTGGCCCTGATGGCTTGCACCCTCGCTTAATAACTAGCTGTGCTCAAAGTTTGTCTTACCCAATTTGTTTGTTATTCAGGCGATCTTTAACTGAAGGAACCATGCCAATGATTTGGAAAACTGTTACTATAACCCCTGTTCACAAAAAGGGCTCCAAACGAGACATTGTTAATTATAGACCAATATCTAAACTCTGCGTGCTGGCAAAATTATTTAAAAAGTAATCCACGACCAGCTTTATGCTGCTCTCAAGCAAACATTTCTACCGCAGCAGCATGGTTTCTTAAGAGGAAGATCCACAGCAAGCAATCTTGTTACTTTTACCGACGCTGTAACAGCTGGCATGTGCTCTGGGGGACAAGTCGACGCTATATACACTGATTACAGTAAGGCCTTTGACCGAATAGACCACGCTTTACTCCTTGTAAAACTTTCCGCTGCTGGCATTCATGGTGATCTACATAGATGGTTCACCTCTTATGTCAGGGACAGGTGCCAAACTGTGGTTCTTGGAGGCTACGCGTCGATTTCGTATCCCATTCCTTCGGGGGTGCCACAGGGGTCAATTCTGGGTCCATTATTATTTATTTTATTTATTAATGACATTCACATATGCTTTAAAAATTCTAACTTCTTATTATTTGCTGATGACATGAAAATATACAAAACTATTAATGATGCTTTAGATCAAAAACTTCTTCAACATGACCTCAATGCTTTTCAAACGTACTGTACTATTAATAAACTTGACCTCAACGTACTTAAGTGTTCCTACATAACATTTACAAGATCGCCCAACCCCTTGCATTATGTGTATAAGATAAATGCACAAGCATTAGTGCAAACGGATAGTATCGTTGACTTGGGTGTAATTATTGACTCTAAACTACGTTTCAATGAGCATATTGAATCAATTACCACAAAAGCATTGAAGATGCTAGGTTTTATTTTCCGTGTATCTAAAGACTTTACATCAGCAAAAACACTCAAAATTCTGTACTGCTCATTGGTTAGGAGTAGACTTGAGTATGCTTCCCAGGCTTGGAATCCTGATTATGCCATTTATGTCGATATGCTTGAAAAGGTACAAAAAAAGTTCTTAAAATTTTTAAACTACAAGCATAAAATCATCAGTCCCAATTATCTAGATAGCTGTAAACGTCATCACCTATTATTACCTTTAGCTAAGAGGCGTGAGGCTGCTGACCTTACCTTCTTGCACAACCTTATCTTGAATATAATTGACTGCCCTGGTCTCTTGTCGTCGGTCCAAATTCAGGTGCCACACCGAGCTGTAAGTCGCCGTAACCACATTAGACTTCACATTCCACCATGCTCTACTAACTACCGTAGAAATTCATTCTTCGCCCGCACTTGCTATCTTTACAACAAAGAATATTCCCAAAATGTCGACCTATTTTGTATGAGTAAAAACGGTGTTAAATACTTAACAAACAAGACCTTTTTTGAAAACTTGTTATAGATACATTATGTGAGTGTTGTGATGATCATGGCTTGTATGAATAGGTAAATTAATTTCTTACTTAATATTTTGTTCTTTTTGTAAGTGTTAGTATTTTATATTCAGTTACTTTTGTCATTATATACGCTTGTTTATTTTAGTATAGGTACATATTGATTTTTATAAGTGGAAACTCCTAGGCTTATTTTGTCTATTAATTTTACTATAACCAATGTTTTATGCAGCTGTTTGTTTTCCAAAAATGTAAAATAAAATAAAATATTCATTTGCACATTAATAAACAGTTTTTATTTATTCTTTAACCCGAACCGTTTTAGAGTTATTTACAAAAATGTAGTTACAAAAAAGTATTCATTTGCACATTAATAAACAGTTTTTAGTTTTCCTTAAAACCATATCGTTTTTGAGTTATTTATAAAAATCTTGAAAAAACGACCGTCCCCCCCCTTATCTCAGAAGTTTGCAGAGATAAACCCGTGATACTTTTATAGCTTTTAGTGTATGTAAAGATTAGATGAAATTTATTACTCGATGCTCAGCTAATGTAAAAGTTTGCCTGTTCAGAGCCTATTGTACCAACTTTTATACATGTAGCCTGTGGGTTAACTGTACTCAAAAACAGTATAGCGCCCTACGTGTCCAGTACAATAACGCGTTCAGAGTGTTGATGGGGCTGCCTCGACTCTGCAGCGCGTCGGGGATGTTCGCCGCGGCGGAGTGGACTGTTTCTGCAGCACCACGCGCAAGCGGTGCACATCCCTGGGGCGACGGATCAGAGCCAGCGCCAACGGTATTCTGAGTGTGTTTGCAAGCAGGTTCGATTGCGAGCATGTGAACCACTGTAGCATGATACATGCGCAGTACAGGGATGTCAAGCTTTCCTATATATATAGGAAAGCTTGACATCCTTGTCTGCATCCTGCAACTGCTGCTAGGTAAAATTAGTTTGGTTCTGTATTGTATTTTGACATTGTGGTGATGGATTATTTAATTTTATTTTATTGTTAATTTAATACTGTGGATTATGTTGTCTGAAAATAAATGATTTATTATATTATTACAATCTCTCTACATTACATACTTTTTTAGAAATCATCGAAAGTGTAAAAATCTACATAAGTTCCGCTATCAGACAAGAGATGACGCTGTCAAGGTTCTCCAACAAATATAAAACCGCTTTTGCCATTTATTAATATATTGTATGATGGCACGGAACCATAAACTGTATTAAGTTAAGATGCATAGGTATTTAAGTACTTCATATAACGCAGTGGGTTATTATCTGTAATGTTATAATGATTGTGTAAATAAATAAATTGAATTGAAATGGTTTAGTAGAAAACACTTTGTATTTGACCTAACACTTAAAACAGTTAATTACGAATTCTGTTCAAGAACTTTTAAACGAAAACGCCTCATTCCACCGTCCATTGTCTTGTTGGGTGTACAAAAAGGATTACTTAGGCAGCGACTTCGATGATAACTTGCAGACGCTTCAGACGGCTTAATTTTTCCGTCAAATTCAACAATCATTTCACACTTGTATTCAAATCTTTGCTCGTATATAAATTATACATACACACTTCCCTCTTCAACCACACTTAAAGCTGTATTACACTACACGATATTCAGGGCCCGGTAGTTAGGGCTCCCTAATCGCCCTAACTACCAAGCAAGGCTTGCCGGGTCCGACCGGTCGCTGTAACTCTTATTACACCACTCTTAGATAAGGGTCCCTGAATATCGTGTAATGTATGTAATACAGGCTTTATTGGTGAAAACCATCAAGTAGATGTGGAGCTTAGCTTTAGAAGTAGGTAGGTAGGTAGTAACTTACCTACACGTAATTTTTTCTCGTCATAACTCGTGCGATCGTTCTAAGCCCCATTAAATGTTTCACATGAAACTGGAATGTTCGTTTGAATGATTGCGTTCGTGCGTTGGTTGCAGTGGCGGCGGCGCGGCGCAAGTGGGGACACATCCGCAACTCGTTCTCGCGGCACCTGCGCAACGAGGTGTGCGGCGCGCGCACGGGCCGCGGCCGCGCCGTCAGCCGCTGGTACCTGGCGCCCGAGCTGGCCTTCCTGCGCCCGCACATGCACACTGACACGTCAGTACCCCGCCTGCTCGCGTGCGCTGCGCCTCCGGCAGCCGTCGGCGGCTCCGATAGTGTGTCTAACGCGTTGTCTGTTTGCGGCAGGCGCGCGCCGGTGCCGGTGTCGCTGGTGGCGGCGGCGGAGGCGCTGGGCGCGGCGGCGGCGGGCGGCGCGGGCGCGCTGGAGGACGGCGCGCGCGCCGACGAGGAGTCCTACCTGCACTTCTTCCGCGGCCTGTACGAGGACTACCGCGAGCTGGGCGCGCGCCGCCAGCGCCGCTTCCGGCGCCAGTGCCTCGTGTACCTGCATCGGCTGCTGGACCCGCCCGCGCCCGCGCCCGCCGACACCATCACGTGACGCGACGCAGCTCCCGCCACACCGCCGGACCCGCCCGCCGACACCATCACGTGACGTGACGCGACGCAGCCCCCGCCACACCGCCGGACCCGCCCGCCGACACCATCACGTGACGCGACGCAGCCCCCGCCACACCCGCCCGCCGACACCATCACGTGACGCGACGCAGCTCCCGCCACACCGCCGGACCCGCCCGCCGACACCATCACGTGACGTGACGCGACGCAGCCCCCGCCACACCGCCGGACCCGCCCGCCGACACCATCACGTGACGCGACGCAGCCCCCGCCACACTCATGTTGTACATACATACATACATAGCTACCTACTTAAAATAACTAAAAAATAAAAACTATCAATAATTCAAACAATTGTTTTGTTCGTACCCACGACGCATCCACCCAAAGACCCGTGCCCTAGCCGGGTCCATGTCTGAAACTTTTATATAATAAGATCTTTTGTACAACATGGTTACAATAAACTATTTGACTTTGACCCAAAGCAATGGCAAAACTACCTTTTTAATGCCTTTTTACCCGTTTGCTTCCGGCCAAATAAGTAAGTCACCCCATGGGGACAAAGCAAGGTGACAGATCGGAATAATTCAAAAAATAGAGCATAAAATTGGTAGGTAAAAAGCGTCTGTTACCAATATGGTATTATGGTAATTAATTAACCATATCCAACCATTATCGTAAAAGGTAGTTTGGGGAAACATCAAAAAACCACCCCAAATTAAACCCCTTTTCATGCACTCACTGTATCACTTGGTAGGCACTGGTTGGTAATGGTATCTCGAAGGACAATGAAAAGGGTTTTAATTTGAGGTGGTTTTTTGATGTTCCCCTAATTACCTTTTACGATAATGGTTGGTTATGGTTAAGTGAAAGTCACTGGTTTGTTGCGGACTTATATATTCACAAAACACTCGTTATTCTTCTTATATTAATGGAATGGTTTTTATGGTATTTGGTATGAACTCGCGACGAAGGCGGTCGAACGCGAACTGGTTTAGTTTCGGGAACCCGCGAGCAAATGTGCACTATATTGCAAGCGCGCAAAAGTGCAAATCTGCTGCGTGTTCGGTTTTACCGGAACAAATATCAAGCATCAATAAAATAATGATATCGGTTTCTTTACTTAGGTATTGCGAATCACTTTAGGGACTGTAATAATTATGGATACCGATATTAGTGGAAATTTTATTATGGATTATAATAATATTAAGATTTATATAATATATTATTATGATTATTCGGGCAATCAAAGATTATGAAAAAAAACGTGTGCGTCTCGGGACGCATGGCAGAAGTGATAATTTAGGCGGTTCACACACTGCCACGCATCACGCTGCATGTTGCGTGAATGCGTCTTCTAACGTTGCTTGTAAGTAAATGGAGATACCTGTTTGTATAGAAAACGCACAGTCCAACACCGAAAATGCATCTACGCGCGTTCATACAGATCACGCGCGTAGGTGCGGAGAAACATGTACCTACCCACGCGCGTAGGTGCGGGGCGAGACGCAAGGTATGGCCCACCAAGTCCCGCAGTCTAGCGAACAGCTTTGAGTGAAATGAGTCAGAGCCGCCGTAAATCCACAAAACGCAACTACGCGCGTGAGCGCGTGAAAAACCCGCACGATGATGCAGATCTGCACTCCCGCAAGTACGCGCGTAGGTGCGTCGACACGCAACATGCAGCGTGGTGCGTGGCAGTGTGATAGCCGCCTTAGCCAGCGCTGCGGGTTAGAGGAGCCTGCCCGCCGCCGCGTGCGCGCGGGGCAGGGCAGCCAGGCAGACCGGCGCCGTAACGCGTTACGTAACGAAGCGGTTTACCCTCCCATAAGAAGTTATCACTTCAATAACTATGGATATCATAACGATATTAGGATTTTTTTTTTATTAAGTATTATTTGGTTCACAAATTTAAATCTACGCTACACTTATGAACAGAAAGAAATAAATTTAGAGTTAGACAAACTAAACATTAAAAGTTATCAAAATATTTATTAATCGTTTTAAGCATAATAAAGAAGTCATATATTTGTATTTTAGGCACAAAATGATCGAGTCGAGTAGGTACCTACCTGGTACCGATCACATTTCCTATTATTCATATCTTACTATTAATCAACTATTAATTATTCTTTGCAATTAAGATTACAGCTTATCAATCAAATTATCACCATAGTAAAATTATAAGAGAACAGAGGGACGCGCAGGCGGAATGACGACGATGTCGGCGGGAGTCGCGACGACAGCTCTGATCGGTGAGTAGGGCGGGCGGGGGGGGACGCTATGCGAACGACCACCGCAGCACGTCGTCCCCCGCGGGCGGGCGGCGCGCGCGCAGCCCGCGGTTGTGCGCCAGCAGCGCCGCGCGCAGCCGGAACCGCGCGTACAGCCGGCACAGCGTGTCCCGCGGGAAGCACGCGCAGGGCAGCCGGCCCTCCAGGCACGGGGCCAGCGCCGCCAGCGTCTGCCGCGCCGCCGCGTTCAGCACGCGCCCCGCCCACAGCCGCCGGAACGCCGCGTCCATCGCCTCCAGCAGCGAGCGCCAGCGCGCCGCGTCGCGCGCCCACGCCGCGAACAGCGCGCAGCCGTGCGCGCGCCGCATCTCCCGCAGCAGCGCGCGCGCCGCTCTCTCCGGCGGCCCCCCGGCCCCCGCGTGCTGCAGCGCGCCTGCGCTCACCGCGCGGCCCTCCGCGCTCTCCGCGTCCCCCGCCTCCGTCTCCGCCTGCTGCTCCGCGCGCGCCAGCAGCGCCGCCAGGTCGTCCGCGCCCGGCGCGCGCATCGGCCGCGCCAGGTGCCGCGTGGCCCAGCGCGCGAACTGGGCGCGGAAGGCGCGCGGCGCCAGGCGGCCGCGCGCGCCCTCCGCGCGCTCCGCGAACCGGCGCAGCGGGCGCAGGCCGCAGCGCGCCAGCCGCAGCGCGCCCGCGCTCGCCGCCGCCGCGTGCAGCGCGCCCGCCGTCGTCAGCTGCAGCGCGCGCGAGAACTCCTCCGCGTCGTGCGCCGACCCGTCCGCGCCCACCACGCGCATGTCGCTCAGCGCCGCCGCCAGCGCGTCCGCCGCGCGCGCCAGGCGGGGCAGCGTGCCGGCCCGCGGCGCGCGCAGCTCGTCCGCCAGCGCGCCCGCCAGCGCCGCCAGCCGCGCCGTCCCGCGCCGCGCCGGCCCGCCCGCCGCCAGCGCCGCCCCCACGCGCGTCGACAGCGCGGCCAGCGCGTGGTGCACGCGCGCGCTCTCCGCCGGCGTGGGGTGCACGCGCGCGCGCGTCAGCTCGGGCAGCAGGCGCGGGCGGCGCGCGCGGTCCTCGCGCCGCAGCGCCTCCAGGTGGCGCCACGAGGCGCACAGCGGGAGGCCACGCTCGTCGCGCAGCAGCACGTCGTAGGCGCGCAGTGTATCGCGCAGCGTCAGCAGCAGCTGCTCCGGGTCGTGCAGGAAGGGCACGCGGCGGCGGCGGCGCGCGTCCTCCAGGAAGGGGCTCTCCACGGAGACGCCGAGCGCGCGCGCCAGCCCCGCTAGCGTGGGCCCGAGCGCCGCCAGCGCCACGCGCACGCGCACGCCGGCCTCGGGCAGCGCGTCCAGCAGACGCAGCAGCGGCGCGGCGACGTCGCGCGCGTCCGTGTCGCGCGCCAGGTAGTAGTAGGCGAGCGGCTGCGTCCAGGCGCCGTCGAGCGCGCGCGCCGCCACCAGCAGCGCGCGCTCGGCGGGGCGCGCGCGCAGCACGCCGCCGAGCTCCTCGAGCCCGACCAGCTCGTCGCTGCGCACGGAGTAGAAGGCGCGACCGGTGAGCTGCACCTCGTCCAGGCACAGCGCGGCGTCGCGCGCGGCGGGCGGCAGGCGCGCTAGGCGGGCGCGCAGGGCGGCCAGCACGTGCGCGTGCAGGCGCGTGCCCAGGGGCAGCGGCAGGCGCGCCAGGCGCGCGGGCGGCGGCAGGCGCAGCACGCGCCACAGCACGCCGTAGGCGCGCGGCGCGGCGTGCAGCAGGTGGAGCGCCTGGCGCGCGAAGCGCACGTCGAAGCCCGCGCTAGCCTTGTTCCTGTGCGCCAGTGTCTCGCGCAGCGTCAGGAAGCGCGCCAGCTCCTTGGGCACGCGGATGGGCGCCTGCACGGCGGCCGCCGGCGGCGCGGGCGGGGGCGGGGGCGCGGGCGGGGGCGAGGGCGCGCGCGCGGGGGCCGCCAGCCGCAGCGTGGGCACGGCCGTGCTGTCCCACAGCTTGTGGTTCTTGGAGCGCCGCAGAGAGCGCTTGAAGTGGCGGTCGCAGACGCGCAGCCTCTTCAGCGCCTCGGGCGCCACGCCCACCAGGTCCAGCCGTCCGACGGCTAGCATCCATTTTTCAGCTCTGAAATAGTAATATCAGTTCTTTAATAAGTAGTGACCTTTTTAGGGTTCCGGACCAAAATGGTAAAAAGGAACCCTTATAGAATCACTCTGTCTGTCTGTCACAAGTGGATATCTCGAGCTATCGACTTAAAATTTTAAATGGTAAAAGACAACACTTTTTTACTAATATAGCATATATGAAAATGTTAAAAAATATTCTTATTTTGATTGCAGGGGGGCGGATAGGGGATCTCAAAAATTTTAAGTGAAGTTACTAGACCGTGTGGGGTATCATATGAAAGGTATTAATTTGCACATCAATAAACAGTTTTTAGTTTTCCTTTAAACCGTATCGTTTTTGAGTTATTTACAAAAATGTTGAAAAAACGACCGTTCCCCCCCCCCTATCTCCGAAGTTTGCAGAGATAAACCCTTGATACTTTTATAGCTAATAGAAGTGTGTGTAAACTTTATAGGAAAATTATAGCGAACTCCCTAATTTGCATAGTATATTTTAGTATATATTAGTATATTTTTTTTGCATTTATATTTGTTGGAGAACCTTGACAGCGCCATCTCTTGTCTGATAGCGGAACTTATGTAGATTTTTTACACTTTCGATGATTTCTAAAAAAGTATGCTATGTAGAGAGATTGTAATAAACTTCCTCTAATCTTTACATACACTTCTAATAGCAATAAAAGTTTCAGAGGTTTATCTCCGCAAACTTCGGAGATAAGCGGGGGGGAACGCTATTTTTTTCAACATTTTTGTAAATAACTCAAAAACTATAAGACTTAAAGAAAAACTAAAAACTGTTTATTAATGTGCAAAAGAATACCTTTTATATAATACCCCACATCACCTAGTAACTTTCCAAAAATTTTGAAAACGCCCCTTCCACCCCCATTGTCTAAAAATCTATGCAAATTAGAGAGTTCGCTATAATTTTCCTATAAAGTTTACATATACTTCTATTAGCCATAAAAGTATCACGGGTTTATCTCTGCAAACTTCGGAGATAAGGGGGGGGGAACGGTCGTTTTTTCGACATTTTTGTAAATAACTCAAAAACAGTACGGCTTAAAGGAAAACTAAAAACTGTTTATTATTGTGCAAATGAATACCTTTTATATGATACCCCACATCACCTATTAACTTCACAAAATTTTTGAAAACCCCCCTTCCACCCCTCTTGTCTAAAAAACTATGCAATTTAGAGAGTTCGCTATAATTTTCCTATAAAGTTTACATACACTTCTAGTAGCTTTAAAATATCACGGGTTTATCTCTGCAATCTTCGGAGATAAGGGGGGGGGAACGGTCGTTTTTTCAACATTTTTGTAAATAACTCAAAAACGGTTTGGCTTAAAGAATAAATAAAAACTGTTTATTAATGTGCAATTGAATACCTTTCATATGATACCCCACACGGCCTAGTAACTTTACTTAAAAATTTTGAGCCCCCCTATCCAATAAGAATATATATAATATCCCTGCAATCAAAATAAGAATATTTTTTAACATTTTCATATATGCTATATTAGTAAAAAAGTGTTGTCTTTTACCATTTCAAATTTCAAGTCGATAGTATTAGTAGTTCTCGAGATATCCATCTGTGACAGACAGACAGACAGAGTGATTCTATAAGGGTTCCTTTTTTACCATTTTGGTTCGGAACCCTAAAAATATTGTTGACTGTGTGACAGGTTGCCACAGCGTGCACAATATAGCGACTAAACAGTTTACTACCACTTACAAACTTAAATCTAAATAAAATTAAAAAGCAGAGTGGTTGAACCAAAAATAACAAGAGACACAATTTGAATGTGTACACAAATTGCACATACTTATATTATAACTTAATTGTGTACAAATATATGTATAATTATATCTTTAATTATTATTTATTTATCATATGTACAGACTACATACGTATATAATAGATGTTTATATATTTATCTAACTTATAGTCTCATATTTATTTACTTTAAGCTAATTTTTGTCATTTTATTCTTTTTTTTTTTCTTTATAAATACCGACTTATAATATAATATAATAGATTAACCTGTGTGCATGTAACTTGATCTAATTGATTTAATTTTTTTTTCAAACAATGTAAATACGAGTATAGTTCGCGCAAAACTTCTTGAGCTCTGTGAAGTTAGCTTCAGTGACTGCGCAGTACAGTTTTTAGGGCGTTGAGGGGAAGGAATGATAAAAGGGGTTCGAGAGGGGCTCAGTCTGTGAAATTAGGGTTGCCAGCGCGAGTTTTTGTGTATTTTCGTTTTATTTAGCACACATTTTGCTATGCATTTATTTATTTTTCAATTATTAAAACAAACATATTTAAAAATCAATTATTATATTAAATTAAGGATTAATAAAAACTTAAATGCTAGAACGAATTCACCTTTATTATCGCAAGAAGCCAATTTTTTAATACAAAATTTCGACTATGTGGCAAGATTATTTATAACCTAGTTGGCAATATTGAATGAACATGTCAACATGCGCAACTTTTCATTTGCCGCAACGTTCACAGAGCTCAAGAAGTTTTGCGCGAACTCTACCTGCTTAAATCTCGCGACAAGCTTTTTTATTACAATACCTCAAAGACATTTTAAGTTGACATTAAACTTTAATGGAAAAAGTTTAATTTATTATTTTTAGTGGGTATGTTTAAATAAAAGCTTGTTTGTTAAAGTTTTTTTTACTTTAAATTTATTTTTTACTTTTTAGTTATCACTGGACAGTTGGTTTCTTGTCTGTTCATCATGAGATGAGATGGTCATGAGACCGCCAAGTTGGATTAAGAGTGATGTCATATAATTTTTCAAGTAACTCTAAGCAACGCCTTTCATTTGATACCCATATTGTAAGAGTACATTAAGAATAACTAGTCCGCCATCTTGAGTAGCTATACCGTCATGTTGGATTTCGAGTATGTAATGTCATTTAATTTTTCGAGTAACTCTCACCAAGGCCTTTCATTTGATACCGATATTATAGGAATGCATTAAGAATAACTAGTCCGCCATCATGGATGTTCCGCCATATTGGATTCAGAGTATCGTCACTTCATTTTCGAACTATTTTCAGCAAGCCCTTTCATTTGATACCCAAATTATAGGGGTACATTAAAAAAACAAGTAGTTCGCCAGGACAGTACAGAATAGTACACGACAGTACAGTCCAGTTCGCTCCAGTGCAGTGCAGTGTTACGCCTTATTGGATTCAAAATGTGGTCATTTATTTTTTTTTAATTTTTCTCAGGAAGTCCTTTCATTTGGTACCCATATTATAGGAGTAGATTTAAAGTATATATATATATATATATATAGTCCTCCTCATCGGTTTCGATGACGGCGACTCTAAACTAATTATTACCGAATATTTCTTAAATGAGCCCTGATATGGCTCGCTAGACTAAACTTGGTTTTAAATACCCTACGACACGTATGGCAGTAGAGTTGGCCCGCAGAGTTAAACGTGTATACAACATTGAAGTATTATTACTAGCGTATAGAATTGACACCCGCGAACAACAAGTTTGCGCCATGAGTTGTTGCCGGCCGGCAACAACTCATTTAGTCGTTCGTCGACGCCCATCGCCACCGCATGCGAATAAACCCAAAATAAAAATGCCGTCTTGCGTGTTAAAAACGTGTAATTAATCAATCAACTGCGAAGAAAAAAGATAGTGGCGTGACTTATCATCGGAAAGTAAACAGAATATCAACTAAAACCAACTAAAATTAATTTTTGTACATTATTTTCTATTGTACTGACATTTTGTTTGAAAATCATAGATTATGAAAAGTGATTCGTACAGATGGGATGTGTAGGTACCTACTAAGGGTTGGCGACAAAGGTTTAACTGATTATTTTTAACTCATATTACTCGCCCTATGCCGTCTGTCTGATCAGTAACAGTAGGTACTCTAGGTACCTACTGTAGGTATCTTTTGCAATCGTCATTACTTATAAACTGAAGCTGTATTATACCTATATTGTTGTCTGAACAAATTCTTAGTCTGAACGATTGACGACCTCTGTGGCGTGGTGGGCGAAGGTTCGCCTGCGATGCAGGAGGTGGGTTCGATTCCCGCCTTGGGACAAATGTTTAGTGATCGCTGCAGATATTTGTTCTGGGTGTTCAGGTCATTTTCTACGTATAATAATAAATAAATAGGTATTTATGTATTGTATTGTATTTATTATATCAGTTATCTAGTAGCCATAACAAGAGCTCTGCTTAGTTTTGGGCTAGATAATCATCATCATTTCAGCCAAAAAACGTCCACTAATGAACAAAGGCCTCCCTCATGGGTCTCCATGAGGGGTAGTTGCCATACTCACCACGCTTGGCAGGCGGGTTGGCGAGCGCAGTACGGGATGTTGGTATATGGAAAGACGCTGCTGCCTATCTTTCGGAGGTAACCCTTAGCAGGCTCTTACTGCCGTGTAAAGCCAATACACTGTATGTTGAAAAAGTCCAATTTGAGTAAACACGCAAATAAACTTTTTTCGGTTTTTATTCGATAGTTCTTTCATCTCTTTTCTAAAGTATAAAGTGTTTGGTATTATTTAAAAGTATTTTTAATTATCTATCTATTCATATTACTTTCAATGCGATATTTTTAGAAATAAATGATATATCTTTAAAAAATTGTTTTACCTTTCCAGTCCTCGCAGTAATGGTGCTATTTAGTTATGGCAAAACACTATTATATGATATTACAGTGTATTGCCCTTTTAAATTAGAGTTATATTTTACTTTTAAATTAGTTTATCTCATAAATAATGAAGTCATTTTACTGTAACTCCTATTAACTATCAAGTAAACCCTAAAACTGTTCCTTAAAGTTATTGAAAGTAGGTAGCAGAACGAAAAAATCAGTTTGTTTGAAATTTTTGCTATACTAATAAACAATTAAAAATGTAACAGTCAGACAAATAAACAACTATCCCGCAAATATTAAAACAACTTACATTTATTTTAAACAATAAAATATAAATATATTATTTTAAAAAAAAACTATCATAAACGAAATGAAAATTAACTATCAATGACTAAGGACTGGTTTTTTGATCTGTAGTTAACCCAACAAATGGTTAAAAATCTAACCAATTGTCACATTTTGACATTTATGTGGTTGAAATAATGTCAAAATATGACCATTGGTTAGATTTCTAACCATTTGCTGGGTTAACTACGGATCAAAAAACCGGCCCTAAGTATCATTAATTGCAATAGTGGACAAGAGATCAGTTAACAATCAGTCACAAAAGAACCGTCTTCTTAATTATCAATTGGAAAAAAATAACATTTAAATATTACTGTTTAAATGGAATAAGCCGTAATTACGATTATTATTAAAATCACCATTTTACGTTTATATTCAATGTTCATTCATCATCTTCGGGCAATTCAGATATAACAAGATTTTCGTAAAAAAATCTCCTTGATTGCGCCATGGACTTGCAGAGTAGGTAATAACAACTCCTTCTTCTTCAAATCACTGATTCCTTTCGGTTCCTGTTCTCTTAGAGTCACATCGAACATATCAGATTTACCAGAATTTATGTCACTTATCAATTTAGAAGCGACGTTTCTTTTCAGAATGTTTATTTTCTCATATTCTCCTTGACAATCGTTTTTGGCAAACATTGCCACTTCACCTCTTCGAAACTCTACAATTTCATATTTTGTTTATTAAATCCTTTTGGGTACCTATGCTACTTTTGAATCGTTGGGGATTAAAATCATATCCGTGTGATCTAAAACATCAACCTTTCTAACAACATCAACCTAAAATTTTCAAGTTCTGCACTTAACCATTAACTCGGAGGCCATCGTTGCAGATGAAGAAATATTGTGAGGTTGTACATTTCTTTGTGACAAATCAAGCAGGTATTTAGTGCGAAAACCGCGCATTTTTTAACAAACTACTCATTAGCGTAAACTTATCAACTCTCTTTCATAATTAACTTATTTAACTCTCTGTCTCACATCTATCGGCCCGCGCACCCCGCACTCCTCACCGGTCAAGCCGTTTGGCTGAAAGCCACTATAAGTAGAGCTCTCTAATAGACCCACGCGCTTGCGTTGCACAGGTCTCGATAATTCGAATAATAGAACACTGTATCTTTTTCGCGCGTTATTTTATTTTGGCATTACACGGTATATTAGTTTACCGTGTTTTGGAATTTTAAATCTTATAGATTTCTTGAATACAGTGTTATTTAAATTGTATTTTCTCAGTGTTGGTAACAGGTATCGAAAAAAAAATTATACAGTTTTATAGAACACATAAAAAGAAAACGATTGACCCCTGTTAAGGCAAAACACTGTAACTTGACATACAGTGTATTGCCTTAACACGGCAGCTTACTGCATCCACGGGCATGAGAGGAGGGGCAGAGTGAAATAAAATGTGGGGTCTAGTTACCTAGTGTAAGTACCTACCTACCTATGTACGTACTTGTTGGATAAAATACCAATTTATTTAAAAAAAAATGACTTTAAACGCTTAACGATTCGTTTTAATTTAATGTACTTAAATATTTTTACGTTTTGAAATATAATATTCATAGGTACCTACTGCATTAACATTACTGCATTAATAGCTGTCTGAAGTGTCCCTTCTGCGGTGAAAAAAATCTATTAGAGCGACATGTTGTTACACTATGTTGAACGAAACGTGTAAGCGCCACGAAATTCACGGCGCTTACGACGTTTTGGTCGCGAGAAAACTATTCTCTATTAGCGATCTAGCGCTGCATGTATTGATGGTATGGATAGACGACATTCTAATCGTGTAGCGCTGCAGCGAATACTTGTGTGCGGGGGCGAGCGCGCCCCGCGCAGGCACCCCCGCTGTCATCAAGTTGCGACACGTTTTTTGTTTGGTATAGCTACTCTAACTATTTACAACTCACTGGTATACAACGAGGGCTTAGGTCTCTCTATGCGTTGTTGGCGTTTGACGTCTAGCGTTAATAAGTTGGTAATCAGTACTTCCAAGACACAAATCCTGAAACAACCACCAAGAGGTAGTGCAGCTGACCCAACTAAGCTGTATTTAGATTTAAAGTAAGTAGTCCGCCATCTTGGGTGTTCCGCCATGTTGGATTCAGAGTGACGTTTTTTCATTTTTTGAGTTATTCTCAGCAACGCCTTTCATTTGATACCCATATTGTTGGAGTCCATTAAAAATAACTAGTCCGCCATCTTGGGTGTTCCGCCATGTTGGATTCAGAGTGACGTCATTTCATTTTTTGAGTTAATTTCAGCAAGACCTTTCATTTGATAACCAAATTATAGGGGTACATAAAAATAAGTAGTCCGCCTCTTGGATTCAAAGTGAGGTCACATTGCTGACCATGCATTGTCATCCAAAGTAAACATGTATACAAAATTTCAGCTCAATCGGTTGTTGATATCTACAAACATAGTAACATACATACATACAGGACAAGCTAAATAAAAGCTTGTAAAATTATAGCGAACTCTAATTTGCATACTTTTTTGGACAATGGGGGTGGAAGGGAGGTTTTCAAAATTTTTGGAAATTTACTAGGTGATGTGGGGTACCATAATAAAATTACGAAAGGTATTCATTTGCATATTAATAAACAGTTTTTAATTTTCCTCTAAGTCGCATCGTTTTTGAGTTAATTACAAAAATGTTAAAAAAAATAGCGTTCCCCACCCCTTATCTCCGAAGTTTGCGGAGATAAACGTCTGAAACTTTTATTGCTATTAGAAGTGTATGTAAAGATTAGAGGAAATTTATTACTATTTCTCTATTTAGCATACATTTTTAGAAATCATCGAAAGTGTAAAAAATGTACATAAGTTCCGCTATCAGACAAGAGATGGCGCTTTCAAGGTTCTTCCAACAAAAATATAAAACAGCCTGTCATATATTATATTGTATGATGGCACGGAACCCTCGGTGCGCGAGTCCAACTCGCTCTTGCCCGGTTTTATTTATTTTATTGGTTTTACCTTAATAAATGCAGGTGCTTAGAAAGCAGCACTGAAGTAACGATATTTTGAATGACTTCACTACATACAGAAAATCGTTACCTATGTGTAAAGCCAGTTTTGATAAGTAGATACCTATATGAGGGAAAGTACTTTAACGCGATTTAGATCTTTGCTATATCGTACATACGGTAACTAACGTAGGAACACACAAGAGCATGGGCTAACCCGGGCTCGTCTGTGCGAAGCGAAGACTGTTGGTAGGTACTTACCGAGGCATGTCCCGCCACGGGAAGGAGTGAAGCTTGGCGATGGGTATTTTGGTGGAGGCACGACATCCCGTCACGATGCATTTGAAGTAGTTCTTCTTGGGCCCGGCGGAGGCCATAGCGTAACGTGCAGCGCCGACTGTGGCGGGCCGCGGACTGAGCCGCCGCCGCGGGCGCTCTGAGGTAGGAGCGCGCGCGCGGGCCGCCCCCCCCCTTGCCCAGCCGGCGCCCCAGGCCCGCCCCTCTGCGCGCTACTTACCAAGTAACGTACCTACGTAACTAACTAGGTAGGTAGTCAATAATCAATTTATTCATCTCACAGTTACGGCGCCGGCGCGGCGAATTTCAGACACATTGTCGTTAAACTATACCTTCCTTACCTACTTAGTACTACCATAGTATTAAATAAATTAGCCACCCGGGTAACCTACTTCTTAAAGTTTTTTGGTTTGGTTTGGAAGTTACACCAGTTACACTAAAGTATAGGTAGGTAACTAGGTTCTATAAGAATGAAGCAGCACAGAATAAGTATCTATATTCCGCCGTGCTACCAGCAAAGATTTAAATGTTTTATTTTATTTTTATTTTATTTTATTCTTATCTTTGTTTGTGTCTACCTAGTCTGTGTCTGAATAAATAAAAATCTTTGGGTCGTATCAGGGAGGTGGGCTAGGTAAGGTAAGTAAGTACCTAACTACCTGTAATGTAAACTACACGCTTGATATGTCTCGCGATATTTATCTAGTAATATTGTGGTAATATCTATCACAGATTACAGAAACTAAGTAGGTAATAATATTTTGCCGTGGGGTGCCGGCAGTAGAATGTTACCCCTCCTCTCTTGCCCGCGGATGCAGTAAGAGCCTACTAAGGGATACTTACCTCCGGAAGATGGGCAGCAGCGCCTTCCCGTGTATCAACATCCCGTACTGCGCTCGCCAATCCGCCTGCCAAGCGTGGTGAGTATGGCAACTACCCCTCATGCAAGTCCATGAAAGAGGCCTATATTCAGTAGTGGATGTTATATGGCTGAAATGATGATTTTGGTACAAATACGGATCGCGTCAGTGAGACGGTAAATTTCATTGAGTAAGTAGGTACACTCGTAGGTTTCGTACTTTGGTTTCGTATTAATAAGTATGAGAAAAAAAAAGCTATGAGTGACAGTTTTTATTCTAAGGTGACAATATAAATACCTAAAGCTTGCGTTGCTATTACATTAGTGATAGCATTGAAAAGATGTTAACTATAGCATGGTTATAGCGAAAATAAAGCGGACAAGTGCGAGGGAGGCTTTTTTTTCATTTCATTTATTTATTCCATTAAGATACAATGTTGTACACTTGGAAAAGTCAAAAACAATAGTAAAAAAAAACATAAAGTAAATGTTCAATAGAAACAATAAATAAAAATATTAAATTAAGCATTCAGTTAAATCGTCAGCAAGCGCTTCGTCAAGGGTGTAGTAGGATTTGTTAATTAACAATTTTCTGATAGCATTGCTAAAACTGACATTATCTAAATTACGCAAAGAATGTCCTAATTTATTGAATAATTTTATTCGTATACATGGAAAACTTTTTCCTAGTTTAGCAAGCCTATGACTAGGTATAGTCAATTTATTTCTTATTCTAGTGTTATAGATATGACAGTCTCCATTTAAATTAAATTTTTCTAAATTTTGCTTAACATACATACAATTTTGGTAAATATATTCTCCAGTAAATGTCATAATTCCTAATTCTTTGAATTTTTCCCTACAAGACTCTATGTTTTTCATTTTTAGAATAGAACGTACTGCTCTTTTTTGTAGGATAAAAACACGTTTTGATTGTGAGGCATTTCCCCACGCCACAATACCGTAAACCATGATAGAGTGAAAATATGCATGGTAAACAGATTTTGAAGCTCGAATATCACTAAGTTGCCGAATAGTTTTTATTGCAAATACAGCGGATTTAAGTCTACTTATCAGATTGTCAATATGCTTGGTCCAAATAAGTTTAGAGTCAATATTTAAGCCTAAAAAAGTTACGTCATTAATAGTTTTCATAAAATGTTTGTCAATAATATCCCTCACATTGTCATTATTTTGTTCTTTGCCTAAAAAGAACTTAACAATATTTGTCTTATCAACATTCATTAATAAATTATTAGCGGCAAACCATTCTTTGAAATTGTATATTAATTTATCCAATTTTACACATACATTCTCTTTAACCCTATCGCTTACTATAACAGTTGTATCATCCGCAAAAAGGACTATGTCATTCTGGTCTTCAACACATGCAACAATGTCATTAATGTAAATGACGAATAAAATTGGTCCTAAAATGGAACCTTGAGGTACTCCCATATAAATGTCGTTAGTGCTGGATTTGTGATCGTTGCACTCTACTATTTGCTTTCTGTTCGACAGATATGAAGCAAATATTGACAGCTCCCTATCACGAATACCGTAATGCTCAAGCTTCCGCAGGAGAATCTTGTGGCAGACACCTGCTCGCGCCCTAAGGGTTCCGAATATTGAGGATAATATTTTTTTTCATCCATTGCTGGTATATTTTGTACGTAAAGCAATACTTATCAATATAATAATTTTCTACCTACTTCGTATCAAATTTCAGCTAGGTGACCACGAGGCAGCGGGCACTCGAAACGTCGGGAAATAATAAAATAAGGTACTAATTACGCGATAAGGACCCGCTAATTCGTTTAAAATTAGGAATATAGTATAATAAAATTTAATCATTAAATCTTAAATCACTCATCAACACATCATTTATTTCACAAAATGTCTTGCTAATAAAAAAAAAGTTCGGTATGAGGGTTTTACCAGTAGCCTATGTCTCCTGCTCTGGTACATCCAGAACAGGAGACATAGGCTACTGGTACTTGGCACACATAATTGCAGTAATTTATTGTGCGCGTCAATAGGACTGCGAGCGATCTTGCAGAAGAAGACTATTTGGTCATTGCTCTCCGAGCTTAGGGCGTTATGTCCAAGGCACCCTAGCAGAATATAAATGTATGTGACCCAGAGTTATCTTGTAAAGGTACCTCAGAGAAGCCTTCTGCACCTTCCCCAAGGGGAGAGCACACGTTACCTGGTGTGGGCTCCAGACGCAAGAGCTGGACTCCAGCTTAGGTGCTTCCGAGCAGAGCATTGTACAGAAGTCGGATAACTTGTTCATTCTTTATGTCACAATTGTTTAACACGAAGCCCTTCTGTAGTACCTACGCCTCAGCGACAGCATTATCTTGCATGATGTGGTGAAGTGGAAATGATGAAGAAGACCACAGATGGTTATTAAATGTTTCAATATTACAATATTCGCGGGTGACGACATCAAAAGATGATAGTGAATACCTATCCACCAATCATCTTACTTACCTATACACTATCATCATAACAGTGTGTCCTGGAGTCCGTCAAGGTGTAGTTTTGAGGTCTAAATTTCAAATTTCGGTTTTGTTTCATTCACTTAATAATGTTTGCTTGCTTTTAAACCCAGTTCTTATGATAGGTTCCATGATAAATCGAGGGAAATATTTAAATGTAATAGGTAAGCATGCAATAGCGTTTAATTATCATACAAAAAAATGTACCTACACTTGTTGCTATAACTGAAAACTTACTTAAACTTAGCTATAAGTGAAAACTACTCAAGGCTAGATATTTTCTATGTTTACTCTTCTACTAAATTAAGTTTCTCAAGCTGTTTGTTTTCCAAGAAAAATAAAACCGGGCAAGAGCGAGTCGGACTCGCGCACCGAGGGTTCCGTGCCATCATACAATATAATATATGATAAAGGCGGTTTTATATTTGTTGGAGAACCTTGACAGCGCCATCTCTTGTCTGATAGCGGAACTTATGTAGATTTTTTACACTTTCGATGATTTCTAAAAAAGTATGCTATGTAGAGAGATTGTAATAAACTTCCTCTAATCTTTACATACACTTCTAATAGCAATAAAAGTTTCAGAGGTTTATCTCCGCAAACTTCGGAGATAAGCGGGGGGGAACGCTATTTTTTTCAACATTTTTGTAAATAACTCAAAAACTATAAGACTTAAAGAAAAACTAAAAACTGTTTATTAATGTGCAAAAGAATACCTTTTATATGATACCCCACATCACCTAGTAACTTTCCAAAAATTTTGAAAATGCCCCTTCCACCCCCATTGTCTAAAAATCTATGCAAATTAGAGAGTTCGCTATAATTTTCCTATAAAGTTTACATATTTTTCTATTAGCCATAAAAGTATCACGGGTTTATCTCTGCAAACTTCGGAGATAAGGGGGGGGGGGGGACGGTCGTTTTTTCGACATTTTTAAATAACTCAAAAACAGTACGGCTTGAAGGAAAACTAAAAACTGTTTATTATTGTGCAAATGAATACCTTTTATATGATACCCCACATCACCTATTAACTTCACAAAATTTTTGAAAACCCCCCTTCCACCCCTCTTGTCTAAAAAACTATGCAATTTAGAGAGTTCGCTATAATTTTCCTATAAAGTTTACATACACTTCTAGTAGCTTTAAAAATATCACGGGTTTATCTCTGCAATCTTCGGAGATAAGGGGGGGGGGAAACGGTCGTTTTTTCAACATTTTTGTAAATAACTCAAAAACGGTTTGGCTTAAAGAATAAATAAAAACTGTTTATTAATGTGCAAATGAATACCTTTCATATGATACCCCACACGGCCTAGTAACTTTACTTAAAAATTTTGAGCCCCCCTACCCGCCCCCCTGCAATCAAAATAAGAATATTTTTTAACATTTTCATATATGCTATATTAGTAAAAAGGTGTTGTCTTTTACCATTTCAAATTTCAAGTCGATAGTATTAGTAGTTCTCGAGATATCCATCTGTGACAGACAGACAGACAGAGAGACACAGTGATTCTATAAGGGTTCCTTTTTTACCATTTTGGTTCGGAACCCTAAAAAATGGGCGAAATATTGATTTCAAGATAGACAAAAATATAGGTACATTACACATTTGAATTTATTCACTCAGATTCGGGAATAAGTATTATTTTCGCATGCCCGATGCTCGCTTTGAACGCCTGCTGGAGTTGATTACACCATACTTGATTAAAAAATACACACATTAATGAGAAAGGCTATTACTGCTATTACTGTTAAGCGGGCTATACATGTTGGCCCAACGTTGCCGAGTGAACGCCAACCCCAACGTGTAGACGGCATGTTTGCCTTGCCTTGCCATCGCTCGGTGTCGCTCGCCTAGCTGGCCGATTTATTACAAGCGCCAACGTGTATAGAGCACATTTGCAGTGACTTGTCACCGCTCGCGATCGCTTGCGCTGACTCGCCTCACTTCGGAGCCGTGTCGGTTTTTCTGCACAAATCAAAGGCGCTTGCCTGCGTTCGGCCAACCGTGTTTGTCTGATAAAGATAAGATAAAGACATTTATTTGCAAAAAACATGTGTTTACATTTTCATGCGAGTTGTTTAATTTTTTATAAGGTCACAACATGCTTTACCGAAATCGGATGCAAAGTTTTTAAGATAGGTAGGCATGCCGATGTTACAGAAAATCAAAGAAAATACTACAACTACAACTTAAATTATAAATATTATTTTGACAATAGGTATATTAAAAAAAATAATTAAAATTTATCCTTTAGAAATTCGTCAACATTATAATAGCATTTTTCATGTAATAACTTTGTTAATTTTTGCTTAAATAAATTAATGCTTAATTGCCTGTATTCTTCAGGTATTTTGTTAAAGATTATAGGTGCCATACACACGAGACTTTTGTGCATGAGTGAGGTTTTGGAAGGATGCAATCGTAGCTTACCATTATCTCGTCTGTTTCGGCTTACAGCGTCAGACAATTTTGCAAAAAGATGGGGGTTGTTCTTGACATACATAGCTATCCCAATATATAAAGGGACGGAAGTGTCAGAAGTTTGTGCTTTATAATTAGCGGTCTACAACTATCACTTTAATCCTAAACATAGCTCGCAGGCATCGCTTCTGCATTTTGAAGACAAAGTTTTTATTGGTAGAATTGCCCCAAAATATTATGCCGTATCTCATTAGCTGCTCGCCATTACGCGCTTGGCGTTGGTCACCGTCGCACGTATCTGTCTGTGGTAATGTCGTTCGATACAAATGATGATATTATATTATCAAGTTTTTGGAGTATTACCAGAACGAACCGGTAATTTGGAACCCAAATGACGTAAATCATAAAGATAAAAAGAAAGTAAGTATGTTTTATAGGAATTCGACTTCGTAGACTGAATAAAGAAACAAAATTATTAGGTATAGGTACTCTAGTTTAATTATACTATGACGAAACCGTGCTTTTACTTTCTTGTTGTTTTTGTCCATTCAAAGGTTGCCTGTAAGAGATCGCTTATAGTGATAAGGCCGCCCCTTGTGCTTCTGCTTTAAGTTAATCATACTTTATTTCCTTTATTATATTGTTTGTGTTAGAATTAAGCTGGGTACAATAAAGAGTTTCTATCTATCTATCTACTAACACTGACGTAATAATTAACGTGCTCATCAAATAAATAGCAGCAGCTGCAATAACTTCTACGTCCATATTGTTCAAATCATAAGACGAGCTCTGTGGCGCAGCGGGCGAAGGTCCGCCTGCGACGCAAGGGGTTGCGGGTTCGATTCCCGCCTCGGGACAAATGTCTGTACGATCTGCAGATATTTGTTCAGGGTGTTTTTCTATAAATAATAAAAATATCTATCTAGGTATGTAGTATAATGTATTTAGTATATCAGTCATCCAGTACCCATAACACAAGCTCTGCTTAGCTTGGGGCTAGATGATGTTGTGTGATTTGTCCAGCATTATTTTATTATATTAAATCAAATAACCACGACCACGTAGTTCGAATGCACAACAAGAACTGACAGTGCCCAACGTGTGGGCAGCTTCACACAAATCACAAAACTCGTCTACATTGGCCGCTTGCAATAGTTTGCGTAGACTTGCCAAACGTCTAGACGGTAGCACTTGCCTTGTAATAATTTGCCTACGCTCGCGTTGGTCTTAGCTCGGCCAACATGTATAGCCCGCTTTAGAGAAAAAGAATGAAATATGAATACTGACGCGATAAATATCGATTAGAGACTAGACGCTCGATATTTATCGACGATACTAGATACCCACAGATCGTGGATATTTGCATTTCTAGAAATTCAGCGATCCGTATCACGATACGTGGTAACGTGATACGCTATAAGTACTCGATAAATATCGTGATCTTAGAATAAAAACTATTCTAAGATCGCGATACATATCGAGCGTTTATCATTCATTCGCCATAAAGTAGGTATACTATAGGTAGGTAGGTACCTACCTTCATAATAAATAAAAATAATAATAGTTGCAGTGTTTTTATTCTAAGAATAGTTGCAGGTTGTTGGTCCTACTTGGCATGCTACTCGGCGCGCGCAGGCGGCGCGGGCGGGGCGCGGCGCGGCGCGGACCGCGCGCTGCGCGAGGAGCTGGCGCGCCGCCTGCGCGCGCCCGCCGCGCCCGCCGCGCGCGCCGCGCCGCTGGACCCGCTCGACCTCACCGACCCCGACAACCCCGTGTTCCAGGACGACCAGCTGCCCGTGCTCGAGGCTGTGTTAGTAACTACGTGCCACCGCCCTAGATCATTTTAGTGTCTATTTTACTTGAGTCCCTAGTCCCTTGACCCCGCGTGCACTCGCGACAAACTCGTGTTGGGTGTCGCTTACATGATCGCAGGATTCTGATAACACCGCATTGTCAATTTGGCGTTTATACGTATTTCTTGTCAATTTATAAACGTTTAATCTTAGTCCATAGAATAGAATACCAATAGCTCTACTGGCATGTTACCTCTTCTTTAGTTTATAATCAGTTATCTACTCTTTTGTTTATTATTTTGTTCCCATTTTCAATGTACAGAGTTGGCACCTTCTGATTTTACCAATTTTTATTAAACGTAATCTGGAAGGTCTGAAACACAGTGTGAGCATAGTTTAAATCGTGACGTGACGTCACAGATACCCGATAATGATTTAATTTTTCAACAAACAAAACCGACTGCAATAGCCTATTGCCCTGAAGTAGTTCCCTCGACTTCTTATGGCGCCTATCATCACATCAAACAGAAGTGATTTTTACAACAAGCAAACATTAGTAAGTGAAACAATTCAACCATTACTGTTTTACCTAATTCATTTATTATTCGTGAGAACCTCTAATTGGCTCAATGTTTGTAACTCCGTTTTTTATTCTTGTATTGTAGGCTGTTGGTTTTCCAATAAATAAATAAACAAAAACCCAATTGCTTGAGAACCTCCTTTCTTTGAAGTCGAAGTAGGTTTAAAGGCAGGCTCCACATAGCATAGTGTTGATGCAACTGTGATGCAACCTCGTCGTCCGTGTGTTCCGTCGGCGGTGTTGCGGCGGTGTTGCGGCGGGCGGCGGGCGGTGCATGCAGTGCAGTCTCAATTTTAAACGTTTTGGTCATCAGCAAGGAAATAAACTAGCATTTGTAACATGAAAGTGGAACTTGGTGCAGCCCCACATTAAGTAATACTGATTGTTGCGGTGACGGCGGCAGGCTGGCGGGCGCGGCGCGGCGGCGCCAGGGCAAGTACACGGGGGAGGCCGACGAGCGCAGCGCCATCACCAAGGCGGTGCAGCTGATGTTCCACGCGGTCTACGCCTCGCAGTACAGGTGACAGACAGACACTTTTTTAATATATTTTTTCTCATTTCCCTACCCGCTTCTTAGCGTGGAGATCACGACAGAACCAATGTCAACGGTAGGCAGCTAGGCAGGTCTGAGGGATGCTCAAAGGCTCACGTCACGTCACGCAGGATCCGGGGAATGAACGCGGCGATGGCGCACCACCAGCAGTCGCGGCTGTTTCTCATGGGCTATGCCTTCAAGAAGATGGAAGCCTGGCTGAAGGCGGCCTCGGATATGTACTACCACGTGCGCCTGCAGCACGACGCCGAGGAGCCGCGCGGCTGGTACGCGTACGAGCACCCCGCCGGCGCCGCCAGCCCGCGCGGCCGCTGGATGGCGCACCACGCGCTGCACAACTACTCGCGCGCCGTGCACCTCATGGTGGACCTGACGTACACCGCCGAGTTCGTGCTGCTCCTCAACGACGAGCTGCGCTCCGAACACATCTCCAGCGGCGCCGCGCCCCCTCCGCCCAACTAGTGATCCGTCCCCGGCTTTACGACCAGCCTTCTCACTTTCTAATCACTTTAAAATAAATTACTGAAACTGATTTTCCTGTATATCTACTAACATGCACTGTTTGTTATTTATATATTATATTTCTGGATAGTTCGAAACAGATGTAGAGTTGATAGAGTATCCGCAGGATATCATTTCTCACGTATCTCTGAAGAAGTACATTATATGTGTGTTTTTAGGACTAGATCCATCTCCAACTGTATGCAGAAAAGGGTACAGAACTGGGAAAGGCTCTCGATAACTTTTGAAAAACCAGGATGAAACCTGGAGTGTTGCAAAAACCTATACAAGAACTGTTTGGTGTTTAGGAGGTTCATGTCCAGCCATGGGAAAATAGATGGTGTGGTTAGAGCCGACGCACCTACTGTCAGACTAGAAACGATCGGTAGGGTATGCCTTCCTTCACGCCTTTGAAGTTATAACAAAGAAAGTCCCGAACCTTTCGGATTAGAGTAAGATAATCCGGATAGTCTTAGTACAATCGATAGTCTGGTCCACGCTCCACGTCACACAAGTACAAGATTGAGAAGAGCGTAGCGTATCAAACCACGTCAAGTCGTGCGTTTCGTTTGTACCGTAATACAGGTTCAGTCAGTCATTCATGGACAAGTGCGTGGCGTGGTCGCAAATAATACACCAAATATATTCAAATTATTTAAATATAGTAAACCAGTATTTCTTATGCCAATAATTAGGTACACTATTAGGATTCAAACACGTACCGGTTGGGCACATAGGCGGTTCGAGATTCTAACCGCGCCCAGCCAAATTGACCTGCTGGCAAGCCGCATGTGCGTTAAGGCAGCGTTACTCAGTAGCTAACGTGGAAGGTTCGTGACTAAGGGAAGGCGGGGGTCGGGGCCTCGGGGCCGCGGACTAGAGAGGCGTGATGGGCTTGCTTGCGGCGTTAGGGGTTGATAGCCCCCACTACACGCAGGTAGGTAGGTAGGTAGGTAGGGTCCTGAAAGGGTTGAAATCAAACAGATGATTTTAAGTTACCCTTTACTGTCCTTAAAATACTACACAGCCGCACATAATTCTAATGCACTTAGAGTTATTAGTACACCGCCACTGGCCTGAGCGTTAAAGGGGTAGACGGGCGGCAACAGCGTTCCTCTCCAGGAATCTTGGCTCCACGCTCCAGGGTACGCCTTCGGCGATGAGGTAGACGGGCGGCAGCTGCGTTCCTCTCCAAGAATGTCTTGGCTCGAAATAGGACTTTGAAGCGGTGAAAGCGGCAAGCCGTAGGTGCAGCAGATGAAAACCGGGGGTAGACCCGAGTTCTTTAAAAGGTGCAGTGGAATCCTGGAATCAATGGATAAGCCTTAGGGAATGTTCCAGAACTAGCTGTCCGCCAAGCCATTTCTCCCAACGTCGTGATTGCTGTGTGGGTAGGCCGCACAAGGTCCAGCGACGGTCGGTGATTTTAAGAATAACGGCAGCTAGCTTAGCGAAGCAGACAGCTTTACAGAGATATTTAAGATTACAATTAGACACAGGTGGAAGGGCTAGGCAGTGGTAAGACACTATGGAAACTCACCCCAGCGGGATTCCTTAGCAGTTTTCGGAGCGCGTGCGCGTTGGTCGGCGCGAGAAGGCAGTATGAGGACACGGCGTCCGAATGGCCACAGAATACCACATAATCCTACCCAAGGAATAGGCTAGCTGTATGTAATATGGTTCCGCGGGTGCGCGAATGAAATTAGCGAACCTCAGAATATTTTAAGAAATACGAAGGTTCCGTATTGTAATGTTAAGTTTTTAAATAATGTTTAATTACTTTATCTTTAATTTAGTGCTACTATACAGTCATGTGACGGCGCTAGACGCAACGTTACATGCTGTCATCGGCGGCGAGGTCCTCGAGCGCCAGCAGCGCGTCCAGCACGCGGCGCTTGAGCTCGGCCTGCAGCGCGCGCGGCAGCCGCTTGCTGCTCTGGCACACGCTGCCGAAGAACAGCTCCAGCGCCTCCGCCTCGCCGCCCGCGCCCAGAGCCGCGCCGCCCCCCGCGCCTCCGCCGCCGCCCCCTGCGCCCTCCGCCTCCGACGCTTCGTCACCCTCGTCCAGCTTGATGTGCTGCTTCACCTCACGTCTCCTGAAACATAATCAACTAGCTCACTACTACGTTAAATAAGATAAGATAATTAAATATGGCTGAAATAAAATAACATTCGCATGGGACGTAAATTAAGGCTCATTTTTTAATCGCTCGCATATGACTCGCTTGTATCATTCTCACTTGAAAATGATCTTAACTAAACTACTATAGAGTGAATAGAGTAGGTACAGTAACTGCGCCCGATGAGACGTAGGAAGGAAGTTAATGGAAGTTAAGTACTTATGCGTATTTCGTAGGAGTTTCAGTACAATAGATCATATTCATACCCTTGAACAGATAATAGAAAAGTACCAAGAGTTTCGAAAACCTCTTTACTTAGCCTTTATAGATTTTCAAAAAGCTTTTGACACAATAGAACACACGGCTATCTGGACCGCCTTAGAACAGGCAAAAGTCGACGAAACCTACATAAAAATCATAAAAAACATCTATGCTGATTGCAAAAGTAGAGTAAAATTGGAAAAGACCGGCAAATTTATTAAAATAGGAAGAGGAGTACGACAGGGAGATCCCCTTTCAACGACTCTATTTATTACAGTTTTACATTCAATTATGAGAGAACTCTCCTGGAATAGCGAAGGAATAAAGATAAATAATAAAAACCTAGCATATTTAGCCTTTGCAGATGACATTGTTTTACTTGCAGAAGAGGCTCCTACTCCTCAATATATGCTGACGACTCTACACACTGCGAGTAAAAGAAAAGGACTTGAAATTAACCTACAAAAAACACAAGCTATGACAAACAGCGAACACAGGAACCTATTTATAAAAGATATCCAGCTCGAGTATGTACAAGAATATATTTACCTAGGAAAACAAGTTTCTTTCAAATCAACAAACAACATCGAAGAAATAGAACGAAGAATAGCGAAAACATGGAAAAAATTCTGGAGCATGAAAGACATACTAAAAGGCCCATTACCCTTAAAGCTGAAGAAAAAAGTAGTCGACTCCTGTCTTCTTCCGACGCTTACATACGGCAGTCAGACATGGACATACACAAGAGAAGCAAAAAACAAAATAGCAAAATGCCAAAGAGCAATAGAACGAAACATCATGAAAATAAGATTGGTAGAAAAAATACGTCATCAAGAAATCAGATTCAAAACTAAATTCATAGATGCCCTAGAGTTCGCGATGAAGATGAAATGGCAATGGGCTGGACACATAGCCAGAATGCGTACCGAAAGGTGGGCTACTGTAGTCACCGCATGGACAGGTCCGAAGGGAAAAAGAAGAACCGGCAGGCCACTAGCTAGATGGACTGACGAATTAAAGAAAACCCTGAAAACCCAAGACTGGATAGAAAAGGCACAAGACCGCAACCAATGGAAAGAACTGGAAGAGGCCTTTACCCGAGAGGGGTCCTAACTCCCATTTTTTTGCATTAAATGTATGTTAATGATAAGTACAAATTTATATAAATAATAATTATAATAATGCACGATAATAATTTAAGAATTTATGTTAATTATGTTATGGAATAAAAAGGCTTTTTATTTATTTAAGTACTTATGCAAGATGTGGTAGTGGTACGCTGCACGTGTGTGTGGCGTGGTGCGGGTAGTACCTGCGCACGGTGACGTACGTGTGTGGCGTGGTGTGGGTAGTACCTGCGCACGGTGACGTACGTGTGTGGCGTGGTGTGGGTAGTACCTGCGCACGGTGACGTAGGGCAGGATGAAGGCCCTGTGGTAGTGGTACGCTGCACGTGTGTGTGGCGTGGTGTGGGGTAGTACCTGCGCACGGTGACGTACATACGTGTGTGGCGTGGTGTGGGTAGTACCTGCGCACGGTGACGTACGTGTGTGGCGTGGTGTGGGTAGTACCTGCGCCCGGTGACGTACGTGTGTGGCGTGGTGTGGGTAGTACCTGCGCACGGTGACGTACGTGTGTGGCGTGGTGCGGGTAGTACCGGCGCACGGTGACGTACGTGTGTGGCGTGGTGCGGGTAGTACCTGCGCACGGTGACGTACGTGTGTGGCGTGGTGTGGGTAGTACCTGCGCACGGTGACGTACGTGTGTGGCGTGGTGCGGGTAGTACCTGCGCACGGTGACGTACGTGTGTGGCGTGGTGCGGGTAGTACCTGCGCACGGTGACGTACGTGTGTGGCGTGGTGTGGGTAGTACCTGCGCACGGTGACGTACGTGTGTGGCGTGGTGTGGGTAGTACCTGCGCACGGTGACGTAGGGCAGGATGAAGGCCCTGTGGTAGTGGTACGCTGCACGTGTGTGTGGCGTGGTGTGGGTAGTACCTGCGCACGGTGACGTACGTGTGTGGCGTGGTGTGGGTAGTACCTGCGCACGGTGACGTAGGGCAGGATGAAGGCCCTGTGGTAGTGGTACGCTGCACGTGTGTGTGGCGTGGTGTGGGTAGTACCTGCGCACGGTGACGTACATACGTGTGTGGCGTGGTGCGGGTAGTACCTGCGCACGGTGACGTACGTGTGTGGCGTGGTGTGGGTAGTACCTGCGCACGGTGACGTACGTGTGTGGCGTGGTGTGGGTAGTACCTGCGCACGGTGACGTAGGGCAGGATGAAGGCCCTGTGGTAGTGGTACGCTGCACGTGTGTGTGGCGTGGTGTGGGTAGTACCTGCGCACGGTGACGTACGTGTGTGGCGTGGTGTGGGTAGTACCTGCGCACGGTGACGTACGTGTGTGGCGTGGTGCGGGTAGTACCTGCGCACGGTGACGTACGTGTGTGGCGTGGTGCGGGTAGTACCTGCGCACGGTGACGTACGTGTGTGGCGTGGTGTGGGTAGTACCTGCGCACGGTGACGTACGTGTGTGGCGTGGTGTGGGTAGTACCTGCGCACGGTGACGTAGGGCAGGATGAAGGCCCTGTGGTAGTGGTACGCTGCACGTGTGTGTGGCGTGGTGTGGGTAGTACCTGCGCACGGTGACGTACGTGTGTGGCGTGGTGTGGGTAGTACCTGCGCACGGTGACGTAGGGCAGGATGAAGGCCCTGTGGTAGTGGTACGCTGCACGTGTGTGTGGCGTGGTGTGGGTAGTACCTGCGCACGGTGACGTACGTGTGTGGCGTGGTGTGGGTAGTACCTGCACACGGTGACGTACGTGTGTGGCGTGGTGTGGGTAGTACCTGCGCACGGTGACGTAGGGCAGGATGAAGGCCCTGTGGTAGTGGTACGCTGCACGTGTGTGTGGCGTGGTGTGGGTAGTACCTGCGCACGGTGACGTACATACGTGTGTGGCGTGGTGCGGGTAGTACCTGCGCACGGTGACGTACGTGTGTGGCGTGGTGTGGGTAGTACCTGCGCACGGTGACGTAGGGCAGGATGAAGGCCCTGTGGTAGTGGTACGCTGCACGTGTGTGTGGCGTGGTGTGGGTAGTACCTGCGCACGGTGACGTACGTGTGTGGCGTGGTGTGGGTAGTACCTGCGCACGGTGACGTACGTGTGTGGCGTGGTGTGGGTAGTACCTGCGCACGGTGACGTACGTGTGTGGCGTGGTGTGGGTAGTACCTGCGCACGGTGACGTAGGGCAGGATGAAGGCCCTGTGGTAGTGGTACGCTGCACGTGTGTGTGGCGTGGTGTGGGTAGTACCTGCGCACGGTGACGTACGTGTGTGGCGTGGTGTGGGTAGTACCTGCGCACGGTGACGTAGGGCAGGATGAAGGCCCTGTGGTAGTGGTACGCTGCACGTGTGTGTGGCGTGGTGTGGGTAGTACCTGCGCACGGTGACGTAGGGCAGGATGAAGGCCCTGTGGTAGTGGTACGCTGCACGTGTGTGTGGCGTGGTGTGGGTAGTACCTGCGCACGGTGACGTACGTGTGTGGCGTGGTGTGGGTAGTACCTGCGCACGGTGACGTACGTGTGTGGCGTGGTGTGGGTAGTACCTGCGCACGGTGACGTACGTGTGTGGCGTGGTGTGGGTAGTACCTGCGCACGGTGACGTAGGGCAGGATGAAGGCCCTGTGGTAGTGGTACGCTTTACGTGTGTGTGGCGTGGTGTGGGTAGTACCTGCGCACGGTGACGTACGTGTGTGGCGTGGTGTGGGTAGTACCTGCGCACGGTGACGTAGGGCAGGATGAAGGCCCTGTGGTAGTGGTACGCTGCACGTGTGTGTGGCGTGGTGTGGGTAGTACCTGCGCACGGTGACGTACGTGTGTGGCGTGGTGTGGGTAGTACCTGCGCACGGTGACGTACGTGTGTGGCGTGGTGTGGGTAGTACCTGCGCACGGTGACGTAGGGCAGGATGAAGGCCCTGTGGTAGTGGTACGCTGCACGTGTGTGTGGCGTGGTGTGGGTAGTACCTGCGCACGGTGACGTACGTGTGTGGCGTGGTGTGGGTAGTACCTGCGCACGGTGACGTACATACGTGTGTGGCGTGGTGTGGGTAGTACCTGCGCACGGTGACGTACGTGTGTGGCGTGGTGTGGGTAGTACCTGCGCACGGTGATGTAGGGCAGGATGAAGGCCCTGTGGTAGTGGTACGCTGCACGTGTGTGTGGCGTGGTGTGGGGTAGTACCTGCGCACGGTGACGTACGTGTGTGGCGTGGTGTGGGTAGTACCTGCGCACGGTGACGTACGTGTGTGGCGTGGTGTGGGTAGTACCTGCGCACGGTGACGTACGTGTGTGGCGTGGTGTGGGTAGTACCTGCGCACGGTGACGTACGTGTGTGGCGTGGTGTGGGTAGTACCTGCGCACGGTGACGTACGTGTGTGGCGTGGTGTGGGTAGTACATGCGCACGGTGACGTACATACGTGTGTGGCGTGGTGTGGGTAGTACCTGCGCACGGTGACGTAGGGCAGGATGAAGGCCCTGTGGTAGTGGTACGCTGCACGTGTGTGTGGCGTGGTGTGGGGTAGTACCTGCGCACGGTGACGTACGTGTGTGGCGTGGTGTGGGTAGTACCTGCGCACGGTGACGTACGTGTGTGGCGTGGTGTGGGTAGTACCTGCGCACGGTGACGTACGTGTGTGGCGTGGTGTGGGTAGTACCTGCGCACGGTGACGTACGTGTGTGGCGTGGTGTGGGTAATACCTGCGCACGGTGACGTACGTGTGTGGCGTGGTGTGGGTAGTACCTGCGCACGGTGACGTAGGGCAGGATGAAGGCCCTGTGGTAGTGGTACGCTGCACGTGTGTGTGGCGTGGTGTGGGTAGTACCTGCGCACGGTGACGTACGTGTGTGGCGTGGTGTGGGTAGTACCTGCGCACGGTGACGTACGTGTGTGGCGTGGTGTGGGTAGTACCTGCGCACGGTGACGTAGGGCAGGATGAAGGCCCTGTGGTAGTGGTACGCTGCACGTGTGTGTGGCGTGGTGTGGGGTAGTACCTGCGCACGGTGACGTACGTGTGTGGCGTGGTGTGGGTAGTACCTGCGCACGGTGACGTACGTGTGTGGCGTGGTGTGGGTAGTACCTGCGCACGGTGACGTACGTGTGTGGCGTGGTGTGGGTAGTACCTGCGCACGGTGACGTACGTGTGTGGCGTGGTGTGGGTAGTACCTGCGCACGGTGACGTACGTGTGTGGCGTGGTGTGGGTAGTACCTGCGCACGGTGACGTAGGGCAGGATGAAGGCCCTGTGGTAGTGGTACGCTGCACGTGTGTGTGGCGTGGTGTGGGTAGTACCTGCGCACGGTGACGTAGGGCAGGATGAAGGCCCTGTGGTAGTGGTACGCTGCACGTGTGTGTGGCGTGGTGTGGGTAGTACCTGCGCACGGTGACGTACGTGTGTGGCGTGGTGTGGGTAGTACCTGCGCACGGTGACGTAGGGCAGGATGAAGGCCATGCGGCTGTGGAAGCGCCACTTCTTGCATGGCTCGCCGTGGCGCGTGGTGGCGCCCTCGCGCGCGCGCTTCAGCGCCTGGCGCATCGAGTCGCGCAGGATCTTCCATTCGCGCTTCAGCACCTCACCTGCACACGCCCACGTCACATTACTCATCGTCACCCACAGCCACAGCCCGACTTTACCTACATACATACCACAAATACAAAATAGGCAACTAATTTTCTAATTTTTAGTCCGTAATGTAGATTATTAAAAACTGTAGAACACGTATTTTTTAGGTAATTAATAAATAAAAATGTGTGCCACATTTTTTTATAATAATGCTGGACAGTGGGCAATTCACACAGCATAATACCGATATACCCGACAGAACTTCGCCCGAGAGGATCCACACATAAGAGAACAACTACCTCATACTAATATCTTAAAATAACAATGTGACTAACAACAACATTTAGAATGAAAATAAATAAAGAAATAAAAGGTATAGGTAGTTGACATGTAGCGTGACGTCACGGGCGGGGCGCCGGCGGTGCCGCGGCCGGCGTGTCTCAGTCTAAGGCATGTTATGACGTCACGTCGTGCCCTCACTCCGTTCTGTTATCTATGATGTTGATCCAACTGTTTGATGTTATCTACCTAGCCCAGAATAAAAATATCTGCAGAAAACTTATACACATCTGTCCCGCAACAAGAATCGAACCCGCAACCACGTGCGTCTCAGCTGGCTATACCAACTGCGCCACGGAGGTCGTCCACAGTACCATGTGAATGTGTTCATCTTGTGTGAAATAAAATACCTACTTTATCAGCATCATTATCATCATCATATCATCGTATTCATTGAAGGGTTGTATGTATACACTCATCTTATTTATCTTTATTAGGTTATTTATTAGATAGGATATAATAGCTTAAAATGTCTACTCTAAAATGACAGTAACTCGAACATTCAAATTAATAAAATATCCCTATCCAATAATCATCATACTTACACACACATCTGATGATGTGTGTGTAAGTATGATGATTATTATATATCATGTGTAAGGATGTCATTTAATTTTTCGAGTAACTCTAAGCAAGGCCTTTCATTTGATACCTATATTGTAAGAGTGCATTAAGAATAACTAGTCCGCCATATTCAGTATACCGCCACGTTGGATTTAGAGTGATGTCATTTAATTTTTCGAGTAACTCTCAGCAAGCCCTTTCATTTGATACCCATATTGTAGGAGTCCATTAAAATAACTTGTCCGCCATCTTGGGTGTTCCGCCATGTTGGATTCAGAGTCATCATCATCATTTCAGCCATAAAACGTCCACCAATGAACAAAGGCCTCCCTCATGGGTCTCCATGAGGGGTAGTTGCCATACTCACCACGCTTGGCAGGCGGGTGGGCGAGCGCAGTATGGGATGTTGATATATGTATGAAAAGACGCTACTGCCCATCTTTCGGAAGTATCCCTTAGCAGGCTCTTACTGCATCTACGGGCATGAGAGGAGGGGCAACATTCTACTGCCGGCGCCCCACGGCTTCAGAGTGAATTTTTTTTGGATTCAGAGTAAAGCCATTTAATTTTTCGAGTTATTCTCAGCAAGCCCAGTCCAGTTCAGTCCAGTCCTGGGTGTTCCGCTATGTTGGATTCAGAGTAACGTCATTTAATTTTTTGAGTTATTATCAGCAAGCCCTTTCATTTGATACCCATATTACACGAGTACATTAAAAGTAAGTAGTACGTCATCTTGGGTGTTCCGCCATGTTGGATTCAGAGTGACGTCATTTCATTTTTTGAGTTATTCTCAGCAAGTACTTTCATTTGATACCCATATTATAGGGGTACATTAAAATTATGTAGTCCGCCATCTTGGGTGTTCCGCCATGTTGTATTCAGAGTGACGTCACATAGCTGACCATGCATTGTCATCTAAAGTAAACATGTCAATTGGTTGAAGATATCTGCTTCATTGAGTTGCAAGATTCCGCGAACAAACATAGTTACATACATTATATACAGGGCAAGCTAAATAAAAGCTTGTAAAAATATTTTAAAAGTAAAATTTGTTAACAAACAAGTTTTTATTTAAACGTACATACATATGTACATACATATAATCACGCCTTTTTCCCGTAGGGGTAGGCAGAGACCACTTCTTGCCACTTGCTACGATCCTTACATACTTGTTTCGCTTCGTCCACTTTCATTATTCCCTTCATACATGCTCTTCGGTTTAGGGTACTCTTGACCTGGCCTTTTTTCAAGACGTCCCTGACTTGGTCTTGAAACGTCCGCCTAGGTCTACCCCTTCCAACACTTTCATTCACACTCGCCTTATACACTTTTTTCGTCAATCGTTCTTCATTCATTCTCTCGACATGGCCAAACCATCTCAGCATACCTTTCTCTATTTTCGTCACTACATCTTCTTTCAGACCACAACGTTTCCTTATCTCACTATTTCTTATCCTGTCACTCAGTTTAACTCCTATCATACTTCTTAACGCTCTCATCTCAACTGCATTTATTCTGCTTTCATGTTTCTTCTGCCATGCCCAACTTTCACTTCCGTACATGAGTGTCGGAACCAACACTCCCTCATGCACAGCCAAACGAGCCTTGTTAGACACCTTCCGACTGTTCATAAAGGAGTGCAGAGCTCCATTAACCATGTTTCCTGCATTCACTCTTCTTTCAATATCACTCTCACACTTTCCATCTCTTGTAAACTTTGAACCCAAATACACAAATTCATTCACCTGTTCAATTTGTTCACCTCCAATCACGATATTGCAGTCTGTCACTGCCTCATCTCTTTCAAACACCATCACTTTCGTCTTCTTTACATTCATCTTCATTCCCTTTCTAACAAAAGCTCCACTCATAGCAGTTACCATCTCCTGCAACTCCTCGGCCGAAGACGCAAGTAATACTTGGTCATCAGCATCTGGCAGGTAGTGCAACGTAAATCACCTAGGCAGTATAGACTTCTCAGTCAGAAAGGTCGAGCATCTACTGCGCCGGACGGAAAATTTAGGGCCGCGGACATAAAAGTGCCCTTATTTATTTCTAACGTTAGTGTAGATGCGAGCGAGGCTGATATTATTAGTTATATTAAAGAAAAGACAAATGAATCAGTGACGCTAAAAAAGATTAATATGAGGTCCGCTAGGAAATACAATGCCTACAAGCTGTATGTTTGTAAACGTAAGATAGATTTATTTTTGAGCGACCAATTTTGGCCGGATGGCATTTCTTTTAGACGTTTTGTACATTTCATGTACAAAACAAAATCTGACGATTGTGTTAAAGTTGGTTAAACGTTTTTGTATTATGGATAGACACAACAATAAGTGCTGTAAATTCACTAGCTTTAATTGTAAGTCTGTAAAACGGTCTATTGACAGTGTAAGAAATATATGTAGGTTGTCAGATATAATAGCACTTCAGGAGACGTGGCTACTTCCCCACGACATTCCCATGCTAGGAACCATTCACCGTGACTTTGAATATACTGGGAAATCAGCCGTAGATACAGCCACGGGTCTTCTTGTGGGAAGGCCGTATGGGGGCGTGGCCATTCTCTGGAGGAAAGGGTTATATGAATCGGTCTCGGTCGTATCATGTAGGAGCCCTCGATTGGCAGCTATTAAGGCCACGGCGGGAGACCGGTCCTTCATAGTGGTCTCTGTATATATGCCAACTGACTCATCTGATAACTTGCCTATTTTTACTGAAGTCCTGAGCGAAATTAGTGCTATCGAGGCCAGTTGCGATGTCGAAAGTATTTTTATCTTAGGGGATTTCAATG
This sequence comes from Pasiphila rectangulata, assembly GCA_963082625.1. NCBI lineage: Eukaryota > Metazoa > Arthropoda > Insecta > Lepidoptera > Geometridae > Pasiphila > Pasiphila rectangulata. Next base: position 19,347,028 of record OY720251.1, on the reverse strand, counting down.
CTCACCCTCATGAACGATTTCACAAAGAATTGGTCAGCTTCTGCTCGGACCAGTCGTGGGTTTGTGCTGACGTGGAAAAACTGGGGCTAACATCGAATAGTTATACATTTGTTAGTGAGGCTCACGGATGTAGAAGGTGGCTAGACCATTGTGTCGTTTCCACATCAGCATGGCACACCATTGTAAATGTAGGTATAGAAGAGGATGTTTACATGTCAGACCATCTCCCTATTTACATAGAATGTAATCTGCTCGCAGTAAGGCCCAAACGAGTGCTACATAACGCAGCACCCCCAAGTGCTGTTCTTTGGGGTGAAAGGAGTAGTGACCAGACTGAGAGATACCATTACCTATGTAATAAATGGCTACAAAACTTTAGTCTACCTACTGAACTTGAGGAATGCGGTGATGGGCCGTGCGGCCATCCTGATCATAGACGTGCCCTCGACAAAATGTATAATGATATTGTTTCTATCTTATGTGAGGCGGCGATGCAGACGAAGCAGTGTGGGGGTGGCAAGCCGAGAAGGGGTAAGGTATTATGTGGGTGGAACAAACATGTGCAGGCGGCCCACCGGGAGGCCAGACTTAGATTTGAGACTTGGGTGCTTCACAACCGGCCCACTTCAGGCGATATTTTTGATGACATGTCGAAAGCTCGTAAAATCTTTAAAAGCCGCCTGAAGTGGTGCCAAAACAACCAAGACCAGATAATCATGGACAAAATGGCAACGGAACGAGCAGCCAAAGATTTTTCTAAGTTTTGGAAGTCCACTGGGAAATTAAATTCTAGGCCTGGCCTCCCGGCGTGTGTAGAGGGGTTGAGTGAGCCGAAGGACATTGCACAAATGTTCATGGAGCACTTTAAGGTGCAATCTCCTCTTGGCCTTTCGGCTGTACTGCCCGATGCTGAATGCAGCTGGCAGGGTGATGAGCCTCCGCTTAAGTTCACGGAAGACTGTGTAAAAACAGTCATCAAAAGAATGACTAGAGGTAAGTCACCAGGCCACGATGGGCTCAGTATCGAGCATTTGAAATACGCGGGTGTCCATTTGCCTGGGGTACTGTCCAAATTTTACTCCATGTGTGTAAGTCACTCGTACTTGCCTGCGGCCTTAATGAAGACTACGGTAGTGCCTTTGATTAAAAACAGGACAGGAGATATCTCAGACAAGGGAAATTACCGCCTGATCTCTCTTGCCACCACCATAGCCAAGGTACTGGACAGTATGCTTGATTCTTGCCTACAGAATTGTTTAAGCCTACAGGACGCGCAGTTCGGGTTCCGACCTGGGCTATCGACAGAAAGTGCTATTTTAGGGCTCAAGCATACTGTCCAGTATTACACGGAACGTAGAACGCCGGTGTATGCCTGTTTTCTCGACCTCTCTAAGGCCTTTGATCTTGTATCGTATGACCTACTCTGGAGAAAGTTGAGAGACAGGGGTATACCGGTGAAAATACTAAATCTATTCCGGTATTGGTACGCAAATCAAACCAACTGCATTAAGTGGTCTAACATTTTCTCGGAGCCGTACGGGTTGGAGTGCGGGGTAAGGCAGGGGGGGCTAACCTCTCCTAAGCTCTTTAATTTGTACATCGATAACCTCATAGCCGAGCTCAGCAGCATGCGGGTTGGGTGCCGCGTGGATGGTGTTAGTGTAAACAACATCAGCTACGCGGACGACATGGTGCTGCTGGGCCCGACTGCGGGGTCTATCGAGGACATGTTGAAGGTTTGCGGATCCTACGCTGCATCGCACGGGCTCACCTACAATGTGAAAAAATGTGAATACATTATCTTTAAGACCGCCGGTAAGACCCCAGAGAGCACTCGCGACTTAACCCTAAATGGTGCCAACATCAAGCGAGTCACTCAATTTAAATACCTAGGGCATTTCCTTACCGACGATCTTAGGGATAATGTGGACATAGAAAGGGAACGTAGGGCTTTGGCGGTTCGAGGCAACATGTTGACCCGTAGATTTGCCCGTTGCTCTGACGAAGTGAAAGTTACTCTATTTAAAGCTTACTGTCAGAGCCTGTACACGGGTAATTTATGGGTTAACTATACCAAAAAATCGTTGGAGGCCCTACGTGTTCAGTATAATAATACCTTTAGGATGCTGCTGAGACTCCCTCGTTTTTGTAGCGCCTCAGAAATGTTTGCTCAATATCGAACTGATGGTTTCTACGCCATCATTCGGAAGAAAACAGCATCTCTGATGAGCAGGACGAAGGCCAGTCACAACAGCATCCTAAAAACCGTGGCGGAACATTGTCTGTCTCCCATGTGGACACATTTTGCAAAATGTGTTGCACCAGTCTGTGTATATGATGTCTGACTCGATGTTAGCTGTAAGTAGGTATGTAATGTAATTTAATATAATTTAATCTAATTTATTTTTTCTAATAATTTAAAATTGTGACCTAATTTATCTATTCTTATTAATTAATTTATTGACATGTATAATTTTTGAATTTTAATTTTATTTAGTGTGTGTAATATGGATTATTTAATTATCTGAAATAAAATGAATACAATACAATACAATACAATAGAGAAAACATTTGACGAGTAACTCATTCATTCTCAACCCACTTTCATTCTCTTTTAAATCTGTCAAGCAATTGTTCATGAACAGATTAAACAGCCACGGTGACGCTACACATCCCTGTCTAACACCTTTTTCGATATTAAACCATTCAGTGAATGCCCCGTTTATCCTTACACAAGCACTAGAATCCCTATAAAGGGATTGCAATGCTCGTATAAGGACACTGCTCACACCGTTCACGGACAATGCTGACCACAATTCATTTCTCACCACTCTATCATAGGCCTTTTCTAGATCCACGAACGCGCAATAGACCTTCTTGTTTTTAGCCAAACACTTTTCGGCTATGCACCGCAAGGAAAATACCTGATCCGTACATCCCATTCCCTTTCTAAATCCCGCTTGTGCATCCCATACTTTTTCGTCTGTTTCATTCACAACTCTTTCAATCAATACTTTTGCATACAATTTACCGACGACGCTGAGAAGGCTTATACCACGGTAATTTATGCAGTCCTGACGTGACCCTTTTCCCTTATACAATGGCACGATTACGGCTTTGCACCAGTCTTCCGGTACTTGCCCATTTCGCCAGCACAAATTGAAAAGGCGGTACAGCTGGCTAGCCACTATGCCCTGTCCAGCCCTCAGCATCTCGACGGTAATCCTGTCATACCCTGCAGCCTTACCTAATCTCATACTTTTCAACGCTTTCACTATTTCATCCATGCTTATCTCACTTTCATCAACATTTATATCAGTTTCCATGGAAGGTGCCGGATGTTGTACCTGCACTTCCTCTCTTTCAAACAAACTTTCAAATTTAAACGTACCTACTGAAAATAATAAAATAAACATTTTCCTTGAGTTTAATGTCAACTTAAAACGTCTTTACTTTTTATTCTAAGGTCTTTATACAATTTATGAGAAAAAAAAGCTTGTCGCGAGATTTAAGCAGGTACACGTACTTACATTGTTTGAAAAAAAAAATTAAATCAATCAAGTAAGTAGCTCAAGTTAGGTACAGGTACCTAGCCTACACAGGTTAATCTCGCGAAAAAAGACATTAAGACGTTTTAAGTTGACATTAAACTTAAATGGAAAATTAGGGAAAATGTTTATTTTATTCGTTTTAGTACTTTTAAATAAAAGCTTGTCTGTTATAAAGTATGTTTTACTGAATTTATTCACTAAGATGTCATGCCGCTTCGCTCGGTCGGTCACAATTTAAATCTTTGGCTCGGACAATATTATTTATACAAAGTTATTAAAACCACCACCACCCACGACGGACAACACAACCACACAGCCTACCCTATATAGGTTGTGTCGGTGTAGCGCGGTCGACGTCGCTCGTGTCGCTGCCGGCGGATAACCGACTACGTTTATTTACTTAGGTACTTATAAATGTACTTAGGTTCTGGAATCTGTGCATAAAGGATGACGACACAATGGGGACGGGCGACGCGCGCCCTTAAGCCCAGCGTGCACGCTAACGGTTGAAATGTGGATGAGAGTGAGAATGCTGTTTGTTTGTGGAATAGGCAGTAAGTAGGTGCACTCACAGTTGGCGCCGAGTCGCTGCGAGATCTCCTGCCAGCAGCGGTCGCGCACGTCGATGTCGCGGTGGTGCTCGTGCTTCGTGTCGTACAGCACCGGGAACTTCTTCACCTCGTCGATGAGCCGCTCGCGGTACCGCACGGAGTTCATGCTGGTGCAGGGGACGCGGCCGCGGCGAGCCCGGCGCCCGCGATACTGAGCGAGACGGAGCGATGCGGGGCGTTGCCGCTTCGCTCCGCGACTATCGCTCGCGTCGCGGTGTGCGCCTGGCTAACGCCAAAGACTAGGCAGTGCGCTCGCAGACAGACAGCACAGACAGCCCACGACAGCGACGAGTAAGCGGCGCGCGCGGCATTGATAAAGTGAACAAAAATTTGATGTGAAACATACTGCAACGCTTGAGACTATGTACATTACGGTTTTGTTTGCGATACCCGCCAACCCGCCTGCCAAGCGTGGTGAGTATGACAACTACCCCTCATGAAGATCCATGAGGGAGGCCTGTGTTCAGTAGTGGACGTTTAACGGCTGAAACGAACGAACGATAAAAATCCAACATACACATTTTTCCTCTTTATAATATTGTGAGATTAATAATATGCCATTCAATTAAAGCTTTTAAATTTTTACCAAAAATAATACTAGGTATATTAATGTTGTTTTTTATTAAGTATGATGTTTTGTTTTTATATGTATAATTGAAGTGTTGTAATTTTATTTGTCTTATCTTGCTTTTTGTTATGTAGATAATTACCTAGTTTAATAATATCCGTCCTTGCCTTTAATTGTGTAGGTACCATTATGACCAAGTAACGCCATAAATTACTTATCTGTAATGTTGATTGTGATAAATAAAGAAATTTAATATTTAAGTAGGTAATATAAAAAGATACACCTAAGTAATACAAAGCAAACAACAACAAAAATAATTTGAATATAATTATGCCAGCACAAGCAGACACAAAAAATAAACAAGGTTGATAAAAAAATTAAATTTACATAAAACTAACTTACCGACAGACTGGATATCAGAATAGAAAAGAACAAAAAGGTAATCGCAATTGTGGTGGTCGTTCTATGTATTAGTGGATTTTCTTCTTTGGCAGCAACGCTTCCCGATAGCACAGAATAGTTATATAGATAATTCCGCCGTGCCGATAGCTTGTGCTGCGGCCGGCGGCGCCGGCGGAGACCGCAGCGCCCCTCGCGGCGAGTCGCGACGACACGCCGCCGCTGCCGCGCTGATACCATACCACACATCATGCCTACCGCCTCAGCTCAGTGTGTGAACCTCTCACCTCCCTCGAAGAACCTACTTCAAAACTATTAATACCCTTAACGCACAACAAGCTGCGCGACTAACTAGTCTCTATACTTTCACCTACCACTGAACCGAAATCCTTTAATTAGTCAAAGTCACCTACAAAATAGTAGAGTTTTGTTTAAATCAACGTACTGTATATAATGTATCTGTAGTAGCATTATATTTTATTAAACATATTTAATCAAATCGGAATAGAGGAGCTGCCCTCTATTTTTAGGGAAAATACCTTAAAAAAAATCAAACGAACATTTTGATGCAGGCAGCGACACCTTTCGCTACGTTGAAGAAATAACTTATCTGAAGTCAAGCTGTCTTGGCTCGCTTCGCTACAACGAAATGTGCAAAAACGCCGCTAGATGGCATTTACAAAAAAGGTGCAAAGCTATTTTGTGAAACGCTTCCTACGTCGTGCGTCGTCGTACACGTTACATAGTACCTTAAACAATAAAGATAAAGAAACGTTTAATTTGTCACATTTTTACAAATAAAAAAAAAATCATCAATTCGTTTTTAAAACTATTGACAAAAATGGTCACTACTCAGCATGAGCTGTGGTAGAACGAGTCGTACCACAGCGCTAGTCTTCCGTATCCCAATGCACGGTAATTATATGTATAATATTTATTAGGTACACATTATAATGGAATAAAAAAGAAATACAAAATAAATAAATATAACATTTTCACAAAAAGGAATATAAAATTATATGGATAATGTAAGACACAAAATAATTAAAAAAGAACAAATTTGCATGCAATACAACAAAAAAAAAATCATGGATCTATACTAAATATGAAAATCAAAGTAAAGGTAAGGCACAAAACGACTACTTATTTTGTTCTAATTTTTGAGTATGTAAAAGGTACCTACTTCTTTAATTAATTGTGAAAATGAATGAGGCGTGCTCGGCTGCAGGACACTTTTTACTCTAAAAGAATTTTATGTTTCTAAGGACCTGCCCATCATTGTTACATATAATTTAAGTAGTACCGAGACGTAGTACCGATACGTTAGGTGTGAAAATTCTTAAAAATGTCGATATTCCAAATAAATCATAAAGATTTGGCTCTTACTCTTGCGTCTACTCTAGGTACCTGTTACCGAGGACAACTTCCATACCTTAATATCACAGAATAATTATTATAGATAATTCCGCCGTGTTAATATGCTTTCCGTCCCTGGACAGCACTGTGGCCGAATCAGAATGCGACCAATCGCCAACGCCAACGCCTTAGAGAAACTTCTGGGCAATCGCTACAGGGCGCGGTCGTTGCATTTATGGCAGGAGATGATTTCAAATTATTTCAGTAACCTACCTTACATTTTTATTTCCGCAGTGGTGTTATGGTATGGTACCTATAGGTATAGCATGACGGCATCAGAACAATAAGAGTATAACCATGAACTTATAATATGGACTTGCAATACTCGGAATGTTGTAGGTGACATTCAAGTGACCCTGAGCCCACATTACCTCCATATAGTTAGAAAAGTTACTGCTACCCTAAAACAATGATTATAGAGGTAGGTGCTCTAACGAGAGCGAGCCTCCAAACTGGAGCCAGCCAGTTTATCGAGTAAGTATCTATTATTATTTACTTTTTTTTTAATTTAAACAATGCAAAGTATACCAACCTGCTTGAAAACATTGATATAAATGATTTATATCAATGCTTGAAAATAAATAAAAACTGCCTGGCAACTGTTCTGAAATCATAATGCCTGATGACGTCACGTTGTCCGTCCGGACGGAGTGGAGCACCTCGACGGGCGCCGCCAGCGCATTAGCAACCTTACCACCCGGCGATAAGGCTCACGCGGGTACCTACTGAGTAACAACTAGCATGATCAAGTCTGGCGAGATTAAGTATTTTTTTGTGATGATCCTTACAGTCAGGCGCGGGAGGCTGCTCCTGGCGTGATATCAATAATGAAGTCGCGTTGTGATGCAGACTTTCAAGAATCTTCGTACAAAAAAAAAAAAAAAAGACAACAAACAAACAGAATCGTTTGTATGTCTTTCTGTCTGTCAAGAACCTTATTCCACGAACTGCTGATCGGCTGATCGTAACAACTTCAAATTGAGACAACAAGGTCTGCGACAGGTCATCATGTGCCCTTATTCAGAAGTATTTTTTTTTACTTGGAAAACAAACAGCTTGAGAAACTTAATTTAGTAGAAGAGTAAACATAGAAAATATCTAGCCTTGAGTAGTTTTCACTTATAGCTAAGTTTAAGTAAGTTTTCAGTTATAGCAACAAGTGTAGGTAGGTACATTTTTTTGTATGATAATTAAACGCTATTGCATGCTTACCTATTACATTTAAATATTTCTCTCGATTTATCATGGAACCTATCATAAGAACTGGGTTTAAAAGCAAGCAAACATTATTAAGTGAATGAAACAAAACCGAAAGTTGAAATTTAGACCTCAAAACTATATCTTGACGGACTCCAGGACACACTGTTAATGATGATAGTGTATAGGTAAGTAAGATGATTGGTGGATAGGTATTCACTATCATCTTTCGATGTCGTCACCCGCGAATATTGTAATATTGAAACATTTAATAACCATCTGTGGTCTTCTTCATCATTTCCACTTCACCAAATCATGCAAGATAATGCTGTCGCTGAGGAGTAGGTACTACAGAAGGGCTTCGTGTTAAACAATTGTGACATAAAGAATGAACAAGTTATCCGACTTCTGTACAATGCTCTGCTCGGAAGCACCTAAGCTGGAGTCCAGCTCTTGCGTCTGGAGCCCACACCAGGTAACGTGTGCTCTCCCCTTGGGGAAGGTGCAGAAGGCTTCTCTGAGGTACCTTTACAAGATAACTCTGGGTCACTATACATTTATATTCTGCTAGGGTGCCTTGGACATAACGCCCTAAGCTCGGAGAGCAATGACCAAATAGTCTTCTTCTGCAAGATCGCTCGCAGTCCTATTGACGCGCACAATAAATTACTGCAATTATGTGTGCCAAGTACCAGTAGCCTATGTCTCCTGTTCTGGATGTACCAGAGCAGGAGACATAGGCTACTGGTAAAACCCTCATACCGAACTTTTTTTTTATTAGCAAGACATTTTGTGAAATAAATGATGTGTTGATGAGTGATTTAAGATTTAATGATTAAATTTTATTATACTATATTCCTAATTTTAAACGAATTAGCGGGTCCTTATCGCGTAATTAGTACCTTATTTTATTATTTCCCGACGTTTCGAGTGCCCGCTGCCTCGTGGTCACCTAGCTGAAATTTGATACGAAGTAGGTAGAAAATTATTATATTGATAAGTATTGCTTTACGTACAAAATATACCAGCAAATGGCGTATAATGGATGAAAAAAAAATATAATCCTCAATATTCGGAACCCTTAGGGCGCGAGACTCCCTCGCACTTGTCCGCTTTATTTATGATTGTGAAAGGTCTCTCTATCGGGTGCTGCATAGGCGGAACCACGGGGTCGGCGGCCGCAGCGGCCGATAGTGGCCGATAGTGGCCGATAGTGGCCGATAGTGGCCTCCCTGTGCACTCACACCTGTGGCCACTCAACCCTTTTACCCGTCATCATCAACAGTAAAAGTGCTATGAGTGAGAGATTATCTCCGTAAAAGCAGTGACGATAATACACTTGCATCATCATGCAACAAAACAATTCTTCAGGGTTTTTGGAGAAATGTCGTAATGTGAGTTACAGGACGCGGACGAGAGATACCTATTAGAAGTTGACTGGAATGGTGAGCCCCAGTGAACGCGCTCTAAACTCTACAAATTAAATAAACATAGGAATTTTAATGATAGGTTTGTAAATTTGCAACATTAGAAGCCGCTTACAGCATACAAACGACTTCATTCGTGCGAATTTAAATCTTTTACAATATATAGAAAATTATCTAAAATCCCCGAAGGGATAAATTCATTAGTGCTTCGACGATAAGGTTTAATTTGGCGCTACATACCTAACGAGTAATGACTGCGGCCGCGCATGCCGGCTTCAAAGGAGTCCTGCCTTTTACGACTAATGATAGAAAATTTGGCGGGTTGTACCTCCCGAGTCCCGAGTCCCGAGTCCCGAGTCCCGAGTCCCGAGCGACTCCAGGGGCGCGTCGCGCGGCGGCGGCAGGGCTTGTGTGCTTCTGGAAATTACCCTGATTGTAATAACTGCCCTCGGAGCCGCGGGCCGCGGGTTGCGGGCGCGAGCTGCACTCACACTTTCCATTTGAAGGTCGAGCGAGGGCTGAAGTCTCGGAAGAGCAGTTAATTCGCAATTGACGTTTGGTATTTGCTTGAACCATGACTCTTGTGAAGGAAAGCATTGAGAGGAAACCAACTTTTTAGCATCATCTATACTAATATTACAAAGCTAAAGAGTTTATTTGTTTGGTTGAACGCTAATTTTAGGAGCTACTGGGAACGCTTGAAGAGCGCACGTTAACAAGAAGCACCTTGTCCTGTTTCATACATTTATCACAACATAAAAGTGGAAGGTCCAGAATCCTTGAAGGTCAAGAACCCTTGAAGGTCCAGTTCAGTGTTAACATTTTATTCTAAACTGTGCTCTCGTGAATACAAACTATTCATGCGTCTTGTTTGGAAGTCTCTGTTTGGACGGTCTGGGCTCGTCTTTGCTCTTAGCTAAGTGAAAAGGCTCCGGCTGGTGCAGTGTAGGCTACCAGCACACAGCAGCGCCACCGCTACTGTGCACTTGATTACACTTGATTGTGCACTTAATTGATTTCACCCCAGTATTTTTTTGCTGACTAGTTCACTGGAAACTAGTGGGCCCACTCAACCGGTCGTGTCGCATGGCGAGCTACAATGTAATGCGGATCACGGGCGAGTTCAAACTAGAGTCACTTGAAGAGCACACGTTCACAAGTTCAAACTAGAGTCGCTTGAAGAGCACACGTTCACAAGTTCAAACTAGAGTCGCTTGAAGAGCACACGTTCACAAGTTCAAACTAGAGTCGCTTGAAGAGCACACGTTCACAAGTTCAAACTAGAGTCGCTTGAAGAGCACACGTTCACAAGTTCAAACTAGAGTCGCTTGAAGAGCACACGTTCACAAGTTCAAACTAGAGTCGCTTGAAGAGCACACGTTCACAAGTTCAAACTAGAGTCGCTTGAAGAGCACACGTTCACAAGTTCAAACTAGAGTCGCTTGAAGAGCACACGTTCACAAGTTCAAACTAGAGTCGCTTGAAGAGCACACGTTCACAAGTTCAAACTAGAGTCGCTTGAAGAGCACACGTTCACAAGTTCAAACTAGTGTCGCTTGAAGAGCACACGTTCACAAGTTCAAACTAGAGTCGCTTGAAGAGCACACGTTCACAAGTTCAAACTAGAGTCGCTTGAAGAGCACACGTTCACAAGTTCAAACTAGAGTCGCTTGAAGAGCACACGTTCACAAGTTCAAACTAGAGTCGCTTGAAGAGCACACGTTCACAAGTTCAAACTAGAGTCGCTTGAAGAGCACACGTTCACAAGTTCAAACTAGAGTCGCTTGAAGAGCACACGTTCACAAGTTCAAACTAGAGTCGCTTGAAGAGCACACGTTCACAAGTTCAAACTAGAGTCGCTTGAAGAGCACACGTTCACAAGTTCAAACTAGAGTCGCTTGAAGAGCACACGTTCACAAGTTCAAACTAGAGTCGCTTGAAGAGCACACGTTCACAAGTTCAAACTAGAGTCGCTTGAAGAGCACACGTTCACAAGTTCAAACTAGAGTCGCTTGAAGAGCACACGTTCACAAGTTCAAACTAGAGTCGCTTGAAGAGCACACGTTCACAAGTTCAAACTAGAGTCGCTTGAAGAGCACACGTTCACAAGTTCAAACTAGTGTCGCTTGAAGAGCACACGTTCACAAGTTCAAACTAGAGTCGCTTGAAGAGCACACGTTCACAAGTTCAAACTAGAGTCGCTTGAAGAGCACACGTTCACAAGTTCAAACTAGAGTCGCTTGAAGAGCACACGTTCACAAGTTCAAACTAGAGTCGCTTGAAGAGCACACGTTCACAAGTTCAAACTAGAGTCGCTTGAAGAGCACACGTTCACAAGTTCAAACTAGAGTCGCTTGAAGAGCACACGTTCACAAGTTCAAACTAGTGTCGCTTGAAGAGCACACGTTCACAAGTTCACAGTGTTAAGTAAAATAGAAGCAGTAGGTAGGTGGTTACTGGTTATCTCATTTGCTCACATTTCCAGTGAAATGAACGTAAGAAGAGCCGTGGAGAGCCTCTGGTGACGTCATTAGGGCGGCGAACCCGTAAAACTACCGAGTGGCACCCCTGTGGCGTCGTTACTCACCAAATTGCACGATTTAACCAACTGCGCGTAAAAAGAGACGAATGGCTTTTAAATTATACTTCGCTTCGGAGCCACTGAGTTTATGTGGAATTTATAGACTAGGTGCGGGTTCTCATCAGCGCGATACGCTTTAATGACGGAGATGCGTTGTGCTCTTATTTTGGGTTTGTTGGGATTCGGGGTACGCGGGGACATACACACTCGCAGCATGCATACATGGGCCAAAATTCCAACGCGTCGCCTCAGTTCAAAATTCAGAATTCATTAATTTATTTCCATAGTTTACAATTACAAAACATAAGTAGTCACGTCCACTTATAGTAAAAAAACCATATTTAATCTTATTTTAACAGAATGAACAACATAATCACATAAATGAAAATTAAAGATGAATTCATAATTTTTATAATAGGACAAGTTTTTCGTAAAAATCTGTTAATATTTTTCATTAGTAAAGTCGCGCTTTGCTACACAACACGTGTAGAATTGGAACTTTTCTCGTAGAGCGAACTACATACATACGTCGACAGAGGGAACCGAGTTGTGTCTAATTATGTAAGCCATTAAAAAGTTCCGCAATAGCCGAGTTCCACGACGAGGCGAGGGGTGAGGTTTCTGTTACAATGTGCACTTGGAGCCGGCGCAGGCCCGCGGGGGAGCCGAGCGGAGCCTGCGCAGGCGCGCGGGGGAGCCGAGCGGAGCCGGCGCAGGCCCGCGGGGGAGCCGAGCGGAGCCGGCCCAAACGCGCGGGGGAGCGGAGCGCAGCCGGCCCAGGCTCGCGGGGGAGCTGAGCGGAGCCGGCCCAGGCGCGCAGGGGAGCCGAGCGGAGCCGCGGCATTACTACATGGACTGCGCTAAATGTGGAATGTATTGTAAAGGTTTATGGCTCACAGATTTGTCTTTTGTCTGTAAGAAATACCTAGTGCCAGAGTGATCAAAGAAGGACAATTCACATTTATCAGGGTTTAAGTACGGTGACGGCTGGGGGAGCGAAGCGCTGACCGAATGGTGCCGGGGCCGGCCAGGAAGTCGTGCTCGTCCGATGGCGCGGTGGATGACGACACTCGCCAGGTCGCGGGAGACTCCTGCCTGGTTACAGCACAGGACCGGCTTGACAACGGGAGGCCTACACCCAGCAGTAAGTACCGACCTATAAGCTGTGTGTGGAAGATGATGATGAAGTGAAAAAGAACCTAGGTTAGCTTATCATTTAAGCAGCGAAGGTGAAATGACGGGCGCAATGCAGTGCGGCGTTGGTCACGTGCTTCGTCACCGTGATCACCGCGGTGCTGCAGTTGTAATAGGTGGAGGTTACCGCTTTACATCAGGTGGGCTTTTGGCTTGTCTCGTCATTTAGTCGTATAAAAAAAGAAACTATGCCCAATAGCATTGACCATATAATAAGTAACTTTCGAAATGCTGTCGGAGAACTATTACATTTGGACATTTCTGACCACAATACAGCACAATTGTTAAGTGTTCCAATTAATACTAAAAGTTTGATAGTGGAAGAATACTATATTTACAATAGGGATTATAACAGGGACAACATTAAAAAGTTTAAAGAATGCCTGCAAAACCTTAAGTTTCATGAAATCTATGAACAGTCAGAGACTGATACAGCTTACAATACCTTTCACGACATTTTGTTTTCTTTCTATAACTTATGTTTCCCTGAAATAAAAATCCGAATCTCACATAGCACAAAAAAATCAATTTGGATATCTAAGGGATTGAAAGTTAGCTGTAGAAAGAAAAGACAATTGAGATATCAATACTATAAAAATAAGTGCAAAACAAATAAAGAAAATTATAAATCATATTCTCGTATTTTGAAAAAATGTATCGAAAATTCTGTAAAATTGTCAAACGATAAAATAATCAACAATTCTAAAAACATTTGTAAAACAGCATGGAATTTAATCAAACAGGAAACAAGTAACTTACTAGGTAGCATAATATGTGAAATAAAAAAAGACAATCATTTAATACATAGCCCTACTAGTATTTCTGAAGAATTTAATAGGTATTGGATAGATTCTACAAACATACATAATAATATGATTGAGGTTACTCAAAAAACTTACATTAACAATAGCATTTTCCTTATGCCTTTTGATTGTCCCGAAGTAAAGAAAATTGTTTTGTCATTACGAAATACCAAATCTGTAGGACATGACGGTTTTTCAACTGATATTTTAAAAAAATGTGCAGACGAAATCGTTCCTGTTTTGACTCACCTTATTAATATTTCTTTTGCGGAAGGTTGCTTTCCTAGTTTATTGAAAGAGGCTATAGTTAAGCCACTTTACAAAAAGAAAGAAAAGACTAGGGTAGAAAACTATAGACCTATCACCTTACTCTCGGTCATTTCAAAAATATTTGAACGTGCCATGCAAAATCGCCTTTTACCATTTATTAAAAAACATAAAATCTTAATCCATGAACAATTTGGGTTTCAAAGAGGTAAATCAACAACTTTAGCATGCTTTCATCTAATGAAAAATGTTATTGAGGCTCTAGATTCGGGTAAAAAAGTGACAGCCGTTTTCTTTGACATGTCAAAGGCTTTTGACTTCGTTTCCCACCCATTACTATTGGACAAACTAGAAAAGTACGGTATAAGAGGCCCGGCTCTTAGATGGCTGGAATCATATTTGTCCAATAGACTGCAGTGTGTTGAAATTGCGAACATTAATGCGCAAAATGAGCTAAAATCTTTTCGATCAACATATAGAGTTAATAGATACGGCGTACCGCAGGGCAGCGTCCTAGGACCTCTTTTGTTCCTGCTGTATATAAATGACTTACCAAAAGTAACCCATAATCAATGTACACTATTCGCGGATGACATTTCTATTTTATTTGCATCGAACTCTGACATTAATAATTACAATTCTGACATAAATAATACAATTGAATCCATTATTAGATGGCTCAAGGCAAATAACTTACAGGTGAATCTGACAAAGACGAATTTTATGCGTTTTTCCAATTCTTCAAAACATATCGAAGAACTTAATATTAATTATAATGACCATAAGATAGAAGCTGTGAAAGAGACGAAGTTTTTAGGTATAATACTTGACAATAAATGTAACTGGAAAGCGCATGTAGATTTTATTCGGAAAAAAAAAAAAATTGTTTATGTCCTTTACAGACTTCGCAAAACTTCTAGCCTTCAGACCGTTCTGACTGCGTATCATGGATTCGTTACCTCTAACTTAAATTACGGACTTATTTTATGGGTATGTAATTCAACAAACATAGATATTGCTTTCATTGGACAAAAATAATGTGTACGCGCAATTGCACACTCAAAACAAACTACATCTGCTTTTCTATTTATGATAAAAGCCAACCTCCACCTGATTTACAAATTAAAATTCACACATACAGCAACTGTGACCAATACTGTTCATGTATCAAAATAAATAAAGTGCAGCAAACTAAATATTTGGGTGTAGTAATAGACCAAAGATTATCTTGGCACATGCACATCGAACTTATTATGAACCGAACAAGAAAATTAATATGGACATTCAAAACCTTACGCCATATTGCTACGAATAATCTTTTAAATTTAATATACCTCTCTCTAGCGCAATCAGTTTTAGGTTATTGTTTGCCAATATGGGGAGGAGCCACCAAAATGAAATTTTTAGAATTAGAAAGAGCACAGCGTTCACTATTAAAAGTCATGTTATTTAAGCCTTTTAGATATCCTACAGAAAACCTCTACCTAGACGCAGGTATTTTATCAGTAAGAAAACTTTATGTCAAGCAAATAGTTCTCAAAAAACATAAAAATCTTACATATGATCCTAAACATGAAAAAAATCTGACTAGAAGAAAGAAAAATCCAGTGACTACTTTACCAGTGAAAACAACTTTTGCAAGAAGACAATACCATACCCAATCATCCCAGATATACAATAAACTAAATAAAGATCTGAATTTGTATCCGTTGACTCATTATAATTGCAAAAACGCCGTCACTGAATGGCTGACGGCAAAAAGTTATGATGACATTGAGAAGCTAGTACAAGCGATGATATTATAGATAGAACTGGTAGTTTAATTAGTATAGATTCTTTAAAATTAAATTTATGCATGTCTGTTAAGTTTTAATTCAGTTTAACCTTCATTTATATTCTGTTCTTATAAATATTAAAATAATGGCTATGTAAGAGCGGAGTCTTCTAGCACAAGCAATGTTTGCTTAAAAGAAGACTCCAAACCCTATGTATATCTTATTTATAAGTTACGGAAATAAACATTTTTGATTTTGATTTTTTTGATTTTGAATTGTCGGCATACCACCATGGGAATCGTGCAAACCTGTTTTTACAAACCTAAAACTTTTGACATTGCCCAGTATGTATATTCTAGAGGCTGCTAAATTTGTCAAGGAGCATTCGAATTTATTTATAAAAGCTAGCGATATATACCCTAGATGTGTACGAAACCCGAACAGAATTGTTCTGACTAGAATTGCTAAGACCACCTTATACAGAAAAAACTGTCATGCCATGTGTGGCTCTATATTTAATAAAATTCCAAATGACATTAAATATTTACCTATGAGATTATTTATTAAAAAGTTAAAATTGTGGCTTATTGAGAAAGCGTTTTATAGTATTAAGTAATTTATGGACATTAAATAAGTATTAAATAATTAATTTAATTGACGTATTGAATCATGATCGTTATCTAGTGACATCTAATAACTTAATTTATTTTGTGTAATTTTGCATGCCATGTACTGGTGAAATATGTGAAACTATCCCTAAATTTAAGATAATAATTGTAACCATATTTCTCGCAATAAATGATTTATGATTTAGCCAGCACAGGACTCTTCAGCAGGTCCTCTCAGCACCGGTGGGCGACCAGGGCGACCAGGGCGACCAGGGCGACCAGGGTGACCAGGGCGACCAGGGCGACCAGGGCGAGGCCGGCGAGCGCTGCGCTGGGCATGCGCCTCATAATCGCAATCAGCGCCCGACATCATTTACGCATAAAAATGCAAATTGCCATCCTCTCACCCCACCTCTCTACGCCTCCAGGGCTGCAATTTAAAAAAAGCCAGTCTCAAAAATAAAAATATTCTATCCCCTTGATTTTAATAGAATCCTACCCCCAATAGAAATTTCCGTTTCAACAGTCTTCGAGGTGAAAATTGTTTTTTTGTGCGTATTTCGGCGATCGCTTCTGCCTTTAGCGTCATTATCATTAAAGTCGAATGCTCCGTTGATTTTGGGCGTTACTTTTTATTTTGTTGACGGAATTGATTTAGTAAGTAAATTTAAATCCATTTTAGTTAACAGGGTTTCTAAAGTGGCTATTACAATGGCGTTTTACTAAACTGGAAATGATATAGCACAGTCATAATTGCCATCTACAATTGGGTGCAAACAATTCGCACATGGAAGATATTTTAATAAAAACTTCAGTAAAAAAAATCGGGTATTTATTGATTTTTTTGGAATCTATCAAAATATTATTTATTATGTATATTACGCCGTGGGGTGCCGGCAGTAGAATGATACCCCTCCTCTCATGCCGATGGATGCAGTAAGAGCCTGCTAAGGGATACCTCCGGAAGATGGGCAGCAGCGTCTATACGTGTATCAACATCCCATACTGCGCTCACCAACCCGCCTGCCAAGCGTGGTGAGAATGGCAACTACCCCTCATGGAGACCCATTTATTTATTTTATTTATTTATTTATTTATTTACTTTAATTAAAACGGCACAACCAATTACATTAATTAAAGATATGAACAAGTTATTATTAATTAGATAAATAACACTTACATCTATTAACATTAAATCTAAATAATTGCAATACAAATAATAATAATAAACTAAATTAAACACAGTCAAAAACGGAAAAAATATTAAATAAATGATGATGTCAAATAATATAAAAATTATGTCATGTCAAAATATTAAACTGTTTGAAATATTTAAAATGGAAAATTAAAAAAATAAAAATAAAATTAAGGCAGATCAACAATGACGTTCACAAAAACATCGACATACAAATAAAATTTCAGCCCACCTATCAGCAAACAAGTCAAAGTCAGGGCTATCATCCAGGAGAGCGTTGAGGGCAGTGAGTACACGCGGAATTGGTGACCAGGCCCGCGCTGCCGTACGAAACGACGGCACTGCAAACAACCTGTGCCTCCGACCACGGCAATAATTATTCGGGACGTAAAGTCGACACAGCTCATCACTTAAGTCCAAGGCGTCGATCTTGCTATGAAATATTTTGCAGACCGTGGTAAGTTGGTCATAGGCACGTCTCACTTCAAGTGAATTATAGCCCAAGCATCCAAGAAGAAATTTGGTGGGGTAAAGGAAGGGGTAGTAACCGTAGCAGCGCTTGTAGAGGAACCGCAGGAATGCTTTCTGAACCTTTTCAAGCATGAGCGTATAAGTAACTTCATGCGGGTTCCACACACAAGCGCTGCTCTCTAACTTACTCCTTACAAGTGCCGAAAAGATTAAGCGAACTACATGCTCATTCTCAAAGTCACGGGCATTTCTGAGAACAAACCCGAGACGCCTAAATGACTCCTTAGCCAATGAACTTATGTGCTCATGAAAGGTAAGCTTTTGGTCGAATGTGACTCCCAAGTCCCTCATGGTGACGGTTTTGTTTATGGGTTCGTTGTTCAACCTGTATTCGAAATTAATTGGGCGCCGCATTCGACCGAAAGTCATGACGTGGCATTTACTTACATTGAACTCCATTTTGTTAACGACACTCCACTCATAGATAGCGTCGACATCGCACTGCAGAGCCCGACAGTCTGCTTCTGACTTTACCTCAATGTAGAGTTTTAAGTCATCTGCATACAGCAAGCTTTTTGCATGCGACGCCACAGCGGGTAGGTCGTTAACCATAATGAGGAACAGCAAAGGCCCAAGTATCGAACCCTGACTGACGCCGGAACGCGTGTGATAGGGTTTTGATTCATACAAACCGAGTCGAACAAACTGCTGTCGATCACGGAGGTAATCAGCCAGGAGCTTAAGTAGACTCGGGGCGAAACCTATTGCAGTAAGTTTAGACAGCAGAATGTCATTGTTAACCCTATCAAACGCCTTCCGGAAATCGAAGTAAAGGACGTCTACTTGTTGTCCAAGATCTAGACTGCAAGAAATAAAGTCAACAAGCGTCAGTAAGTTCGTGTTAACCGATCGCTTGCTTCTGAACCCGTGCTGTTCGTTACACAAAAACTTGTTTACCTGTGCATATATGAATTTATGTAAGATGCTCTCAAAGATTTTTGCTGGTGAAGAGAGGATAGCTATTGGGCGGTACTCTTCAACTTGGGACTTTTTGGAATTTTTGGGAATCGGAATTACCCTGGACACTTTCCACTGTGGCGGATAGACTCCAGACTTAAGTCCCAGGTTGAAAATGTGACAAAGAGGACCGCACAAAAACTTTCCCGCTTCCTTAATTAAAGCAGAAGGCAAATTGTCAGGGCCCACGGCGCTGTTCAGCTTCAACCTTCTGATACCCCAGGTAACGTCGCCGTAAGTGATCCCAATAACATTGATGTCATTACTGTTAGCTGATGCATCAAGAGAAATGGCCAAAGAAGGATCAAGCCGCGGTACGTCTGGCAAGAAAACGCTTGAAAAATAACTCGCGAAGGCCTCAGCAGCTTCGGGTCCCATGAGGGAGGCCTGTGTTCATCAGTGGACGTTTTATGGCTGAAATGATGAATGATGATTTATATTAAGTTTATTTGAAAACCTATCCAACGGTACCTTTATTGCTCTTATACAGTGTCTAACTTAGCGAGTTTTGGGCTAAAAGTCTGAAGCAACTGTTTTTTGTGTATTTATGCGTATGAAAATTTGGTGTTAAAATTGAATTAAAATATGAATATCAGCATAAAACATTTTTATTAATAAGGTATGTTCTTTCCCCTAGCCCGAATGACTGCTTCAATCCGTTTTGTCATTGACTTTACTAAAGTTTTGACAAATTCTTGCGGTATGACCTCCCATTCTTCTACGATCACCTGTTGCAGCTCCTGGAGACTGCTCGAGGCAGTGTCTTGGACCCAGACTCTTCTTTTTAGCTTGTCCCATAAATGTTCGATCAGATTGAGGTCCGGGCTGCAAGCTGGCTACTCCATAACGGGCACAGCAACCTCTTCAAGGTACTGCATCACAATGCGAGCAGTCTTGCATTATCTTGCATGAAGAAGCCTTTCCTATCAGGACACGGAAGAACTTCTGGAGTTTGTCTCGTAGAATTACCCTCCAACCACATAATCACACACATACATACATCCACATAAATATTAAGACACTCACACTTTCTCGTACACATAAAGCATACATACACATACATACCTACTCATTCATACAGAAAAAACACATAAAAAAACACCCACAGTTGTATATTAGATAATTTTTTTTTAATTAACTTAATCTGTATTTAGTTAGGTACTCTTACTAGGCAAGAGCGATACCCCCTAACACAGGTATTTATCTACTTAAAAGGGGGTTTCCAGTGCATAAAATGAAATGTATAGATTAAGTTACTGAAAATAAACCTATTTTTTTTTTTAAGATGAAGTTTTCTGCGATGTATCCCGCAAAAGGTACAACGTAGTCATCGAGTACCTCTTCGATGTACCTTTGAGATGTCAGTCCTCTTAACCGGTGGCCAGAATTCGCTCCGGTGATGAAGACAGGATCAGTCTTTGCCTCCAGTGATATGCCTCCCCAGAACATGCATGACCCACCGCCGTAGGAGACTCGTTCTTCAATGCAGCATTGTTGAAATCGCTCCTGGCCTTTGGTAGAGTCTTCCTCTTCCATCGTTGCTATGCAGGCACATCCTGCACTCGTCAAAGAACAGGAGTGCGCTTCATTGATCTTCAGTCCATCCCAATTGCTCTCGAGCGAACTAAGACGGACTTGTCGGTGGGCTGGGGTCAGTTTCGGTCCATTTGCTGGTCTGTGCGCAGTCAGATTCCCTTACTGAAGTCGTCTTCTAACTGTCCACCGGCTGACTTCGACTTCTCGCGCTTCTTGGAGGTGCTGTCCCAATTGAACTGCGTCACAATGAGACGGTCGTTACGCCGTGTTGTGGCACGGGGTCGGCCAGATCCTTGGCACCGTTTGAAGCCGCCAGTCTCTTGATACCTCTGCCATACTCGACGGACAGAGAACCGGCTTAGGTTCAGTAGTCTTGCCACTTCAGTTTGGTTCTTCCCTGCTTCAAGTAGTGCAACCACTTGAGCGGCTACTTCTGGCATAGTACGCATTTTTTTATATGGTTTAAGAAGTAATCGGTAGAGGAAGTAAAAGTTCAAGGTAAAAGTTGATGTGCGAATGAGGCCATCACCCTCAAAATGCAACCTTTTATACCTGCGAGAAGTAGTGCCATCGGTCTACCTGGAACGAGTGATTTCGGGGTATGCTGTTGTATTGTTGTTATTGTATTGTTTTTAAAGGTTAATGGCCACTCCATAAGTGTCACTCAAAAGCCTAGGTGTACATTTTAATTTCGTGGTAGTTACATTTTTGTAGCAACGATAAAATCTAAAAAAATTGAGCTCAAAGTCAAAATGTTGCAAAAGTGTGAATTTTTTGCACCCATAATTCATAATTCATAATTCATAATCATTTATTCAAAGATTTCAGGTGTATACAATAAGATCTTAAAGTTATAAACATTCTGCCGAAACTTGCCTTTACAGGCGTATGAATATGCACTAATAATACAATAATTTACTTATTATTATATTCACTTTTTAATTAGATAAATTTAAATTAATCACTCGAAATAGTAAAATGAACAATGATAAAAATACAATATATTCATTCAATAAAAACAATTCAATAATCAAGTAATAAATTATAATAATATTATTAAATTAATTATATTTTATAGTCCAAAAATTCATGTATGCTGTAGAAACATTTATCAACAAGCCATTTCGTCAAATGGTATTTAAATTTAGGAAATGTCATTTCTTTCAAATTATCTGGTATTTTATTATAAACTTTGATTGCCATTATAAAACTGTTGTTTGAGGATAATGTCAGTCTAGTAGGAGGTCTAAATAATTTATTTTTATATTTTGATCGAACACTGCAGCTTCTAGCTGAATGAGCTAGTTGAAACTTTTGTCTATTATTAAATACGAATACACTCATGTCTAATATATATAAGCTAGTTAAAGTTAAAATCTTAAATTGTTTAAAATAGGGTCGGCATGAGTCTGTAATTTTCAGCCCAAAAATGGCTCTTATACATCTCTTTTGCATAATAAATGCCTGTTCTACGTTGACGCATCTGCCCCAGATCAGAATTCCGTACCGCAACAGTGAGTTTATATAGCCATAATATGCTGTTATATGTGTAGTTGTTCGCGTCGCATGCGTTAGTTAGATGATGTGAATCAGAGCCGTGACCACAGGCGCGGCGCGTGCCGCGCTGGCGACGGATTTATGTCTCTAAGTTTATTTACCTATGTATTTTTATTTGATATTTTTTATGCCTGGTACCTTTGAGGCGTAAATAAAAAAAATCATACTTATAATAAAATAAGTAAGGCTACACAAGGGTAGCAAGACGGATGTAGGAAAAAATGAGTTTTAAATTTGGAGAGCGATATCTTCATCAGAGAACTCCCGTGAATGTAAGAGAATAGAAAAGCTAGAACTGCAGTCTTTAGTATTTCATTGAGTATCTAGATTAATCTGATAGTAATCCTTTGTTTGCGGTATTTCGGGCTGGTTTACATGCGTCCCACGAGTCGGGCGGGCTATTTATAGGCGCACGCGGAGACGGCGTGGCAGGCGCGGGGGCCGCGGGCAGCGCGCGCGCACCAGTGCCACCAAGTCTAATAATCAATCAAGCTTTTTTATCACATAAATTGTGTAAAAACGTTTTAAGTTGACATTTAACTTTAATGGAAAATGTTTATTTTATTATTTTTAGTACGTTTAAATAAAAGCTTGTTTGTTAAAAAAATATTTGTACTTTTAATTAATTTTTTACTTTTTAGTTAATACTGGACACTGGAAAGTTGGTTTCTTGTCTGTTCATCTTATGCCCGCCATGTTGGATTTAGAGTGATGTCATATAATTTTTCGAGTAACTCTCAGCAAGGCCTTTCATTTGATACTCATATTGTAAGAGAGTCCACCATCTTGAGTACACCGCCATGTTGGATTTTGAGTGATGTCATTTAATTTTTGAGTAACTCTCATTTGATAAGTACCCATTTTATAGGAGTGCATTAAGAATAACTAGTCCGCCATCTTGGATGTTCCGCCATGTTGGATTCAGAGTATTGTCATTTCATTTTCGAATTATTCTCAGCAAGCCCTTTCATTTGATACCCATATTGAAGGAGTCCATTAAAAATAACTAGCCCGCCATCTTGGGTGTTCCGCTATGTTGGATTCAGAGTGACGTCACATGGCTGACCATGCACTGTCATTCGAAGAAAACATGTCTACAAAATTTCAGCTAAATTGGTTGAAGATATCTGCTTCAAAATTGAGTTGCAAGATAACAAACATAAGTAGATATAGTTACATACATATGTACATACAGGGCAAGCTAGATAAAAGCTCGTAATATAGCCTATGTTCACCAGAAATAATGTAGGATTCTAATAGTGCAAGAATTTTTGAATCAAATCGGTCCAGTAGTCCCGTAATAAATAACTTACATTGCGATTGAAAACCAGAAGGTAAAACATTAAAGAGCGACGCCTTGCTTGAAACATGGTTCATTAAGTATAGCAGAAGCTTAAGGAAAGCTGAAAAAATATCATGAAGACACGACTCATAGGCCTAAATGCCCATCTATTTCGCGACTTATAGACACGCAACGAACGATTGATGGATAGGTTACTTACATTGACTGTAGAGTCTTCATATCAATAAAATAATAAACTAAGCATAAAATATAATACTCGTACCTATAACAAAGCGACAAAGTTTAAACAAACGAAATGAACGAAAAAAAAGAAAATCGAACTACCCAGAAATAAATAAATAAATAAATAATTCTGGACAAATCACACAGCACCTTCTAGCCCCAAGCTAAGCAGAGCTTGTGTTATGGGTACTAGATGACTGATATACTTAATACATTATACTACATAGATAGATATTTTTATTATATATAGAAAAACACCCAGAACACCCTGAACAAATATCTGCAGATCGTACAGACATTTGTCCCGAGGCGGGAATCGAACCGAAATATATAAGAAATACTGTAATTAATTTAAAAAAATATTGTGGACTTGTAGTACTGAAATTCCTCATACTGTACTAGTTTCGCAAATTGATCAACAGTAAACAGTGTGCTCGCGAGAGCCATGTGGACGTATTGTTTATCTGTAGCTGTGCCACAGTGCGGCCACTGTGGCACAGCGGCACATGGCGCGTGCTGCGTGCTGCGCGCGTGTGCCGCCCGGCCTGCTGCCTGCTGCGGTAGGTACCGGTTGTGCCATTGGCTGCGGGCACAAGGAGCGGATGTTTTTGCGCGATTAATCACAATAATTTGTACCAAAACTATTCCGCGGTTCGAGGTAGTGTTGGTAGGGCCCTTGAGGCAAGGGCGCTTTCGGTAGCCCTAAGAACGGCCGCCGCGCTCCTGGTGATATACGTATTATTTGAGGACTTACATCAGTCCATAGATCATTAAACAAGAGTTAGTAGCCACAGGTGGCCGGGGGCATCTCTTGAACTGCTACTGCCCTTCCTCAAAGATTCCGAGAGCATCATCATTATGTTTCAGTCCACAGCCCAGCTGCACATCCCACACCGGACGCCAATTTACCTAGTCTTCGACTTTAATCAGCTGAGGTTCAGAAAGCACTACTAATACGATTTATCACGCCGACAAACGATCGTGAACACTTTTTTTGGTAAATAAATACGATTACCTTAAGCTTGTTTGAGCAAGTGAAACGAGTTTTCGTCCAAGTTATCAATAACTAAATAAAACCAGTTATGTCGGTGGCTCAGTGAGACAGTAACCCACATCGGGCGGCCTTGGGCGCCGCGCGACACAAGTGTGGATCCCGCGCCTGTCCCGCATGCTTTGTGGTACAAAACAATTCAAATATTTCGCAGTTAAGATCAACATCATCATCTCAGCTTTGGGACTGCTGTCCATGTCCACTGCCAGATACATCTGGCCTATATGCCTCCCTCATGGATCTCCAAGAACTTGAGGGGGTTAGACATAGATGTAACGCGTACTGCCAGTCGTTTTATACGTGTAGCCTATGGGTTAAGCATACGCAGAAGAGATGGAATGCCCTGCGTACCCAGTACAATAACGCGTTCAGGGTGCTGATGGGGCTGCCGCGCTTCTGTAGCGCATCCGCAATGTTTGCAGACGCTCAGGTGGACGGGTTCGCGGCAATATTGCGCAAAAGGTCTGCTTCTTTGATGCGCCGGGTGCGTGACAGCCCCAACAGCTACCTGTGTCTGATAGCGGAGAGGTTAGACACAGACTGTATATTTATGGAGTACTGGACGAGAAAGCATGTCAAGCTTTCTTGACCTTTTTGTTTGTTTTTATTCTTGTTTATAATATAGTTTTAGCTTTAGTATGTATTATATCAAAATTGTCTAATATGGATTACTGTATTGAATTTTTCCCTCTGTAATGAAATAAATGTTTTTTAATTTAATTTAATAGGCATAGACATTTATTTATTCACTACAATAACACATACACAGAAAAAGACGGGTTGTTGCCATGCTCGCCAAACTTGGCAGGCTCAAGTTGCCTGCCCTCTCGATGGTGCCGACGCCATCATGGGGCGGCCCTCACTCCTCAAGCGATTCACTCCAGATAAGCTGGTGAGATAGCTGAGAGTAGTCTAGACCACTTTATCCTAACTAAGTACCTCCTTGTATATTAATTTACCTCTATACGACTATTGGCTATTGCCCACGACTTCGTCCCCGTAGTGTTAAAAAAAATTAAATATGCGCGTTGACTAGAAGAGCACCTCCTCCGGTCTTTTCGTCGGTTGAAAAGTAAATTCATCAGTACCTACTTACCGCATTATAGCTAAGTTACCATAAATACATTTACTTTTTGTTATTTATTTTTCGTAAAAGAAAATCTTGGTTTTGCTATTTTTTTTCTATTATTGGTAATTTAAATAAGTTGTTTTACCGACAAATACTTAAATTCTAATTTTATGATCTCCACACAAAGCATGCTGTGTTCACTGCTCTTAGAAATTGCACCGAGTATTTTTTTTATATTGTTAGTTTGTAAGCCATGTGTATATGTTAAATTTGTGATCCAACTAATAAAAAAAATCTATACATTACTTGCACTTAAATGGTTTACGCGGCGCCCGGCGCGGGCCACGTCAGTCAATCAATGTTCCGATATATTCAACTATCATCATCATAGTTCAGCGATCTTGCATCCTTATAAATATTAGCTTTAAAACTTCTTCCTGTATTAGTGTAGAAATTAGTGAAAACCGCATAAAAATCCGTTCAGCATTTTCTGGGTTTTGCACGACAGACAGACAGACGCGGCTGAGGACCTTGTTTTATAATATGTAGGGATAGTGATAACTAGCCGTCACATCACCACATCAACGACGAGGCATTTAATACAATCAACCGCAATTGAAACCGCTCCAGTCGTCGCGTGGGTACACTGCGCCGATGCCTGCGCTTATCGCCGCCCTTAGGCCCTGGTGTTAGGGTCCAGTTTAGCGTGGACGAGCACTTGACTTTTGCGGAGCTCCGTACGAGCATGGCTCTGATGCATGACAGTAATTGTTATGCATAAAGAGTTCTGCACGTGGCAGGTAAGTAGGTACCTACGTCTTGTCATGTAGACGGAAATGTTCATGCTATTTTTGTTGAATGGTTGCTAAGTACCGCCGCTTACATAACTCTTGGATAACAGTCATGATAGCAAGAGGTTTACAAAGAGACATAGTAGCGTTCAAGTACGCTCACCGCTATTTAACGTCAAATCAGAAAACTAAATTTACTTAAATAAATTAAATGTAAAAAACTTTTTAACAAACAAGCTTCTATTTAAACGTACTAAAGATAATAAAATAAACATTTTCCATTTAAGTTTAATGTCAACTTAAAACGTCTTTACACAATTTATGTGATAAAAAAGTTTTTCGCGAGATTAACCTGTAACTTGATCTGATTAAATTTTTTTTTCAAACAACGTCTCGTACATTGTTTGAAAAAAAAAATTAAATCATAATCATAAAAGCTTGTTTGTTAAAAAGTTTTTTATACGTTTAATTTATTTTTTACTTTTTAGTTATCACTGGACAGTTGGTTTCTTGTCTGTTCATCTCATGCCCGCCATGTTAGATTTAGAGTGATGTCATATAATTTTTCGATTAACTCTCAGCAAGCCCTTTTATTTGATATCCTAAAATAACTAGTCCACCAACTTGGGTATTCTGCCATATTAGATTTAGAGTGACGTTATTTCATTTTTCGAATTAGTCCGCCATCTTGAGTATTAATAATAATTACATGTTGGATTTAAAGTGATGTCATTAAATTTATCAAGTAGGTAACTCTCAGCAAGGCCTTTCATTTGATACCCATATTGTAAGAGTCCATTAAAAATAACTAGTCCGCCATCTTGGGTGTTCCGCCATGTTGGATTCAGAGTGATGTCATTTAATTTTTTAAGTTATTCTCAGCAAGCCCTTTCATTTGATACCCATATTATAGGAGTGCATTAAGAATAACTAGTCCGCCATCATGTATGTTCCGCCATGTTGGATTCAGATTATCATCATTTCATTTTTGAATTATTCTCAGCAAGCCCTTTCATTTGATACCTATATTGTAGGAGTCCATTAAAAATAACTAGTCCGCCATCTTGGTTGTTCCGCCACGTTGGATTCAGAGTGACGTCACATAGCAGACCATGCGTTGTCATCCAAAGAAAACATGTATACAAAATTTCAGCTCAATTGGTTGAAGATTGAAAAATTGCGTTGCAAGATACCAAACAGTTACATAATACATTATATGTACATACATACATACAGGGCAAGCTAAATAAAAGCTTGTAAAAAGGAGAATGCCCATTCCTAGGACCACCAAAGTTTCCGTTGAACAACAAGTACGTACATACGGTTGAAAATCATTATTTTTTAATTATACATATTATATTTAAACTGAAGTGGGACTGGGCTGGACATGTTTGTCGCATGTCGGACGAAATGTGGGCAAAGATAGCCACTGAGTGGGTCCCACATACAGTCCAGCGGCATGGCGGCAGCGCGGCGGGCGCAGGCGCAGATGGCGGGATGAACTGGACGTTTCCAGTGTTGACTGGTCGACTAACGCCTTAGAAAGGTATCCCAGGCCAACGGGCTGATAAGATTAGATTAGATTAATTATATAAATTTTATACAATGATAAAATCTTACTAAAACTTGTCATTATGAAACATAACATTGAGTCATACATAATTATGAAAAAATAACATTGAGTATCTTAACGTATTCTAGGTAAACGCAAGCAAAGGTAGGTTGTATTTTTTGGATTTAATCCGTTAATCATAAAATATCTACAACAAAGAAGACAGGAAAGAAAAGAGCCTATATTCAAAAAAGTTTCAAACTAATTGACGTTTCTTTGATTTATTACTTAAAGGAGATAAATCCTCGTCGAAGATTTATCGTTCAGGGTAAAGCCAAGTGATGCCATAGCCTCTTTTAAAACGCCCAACTTTCAATCTTCACGTGAGATACACATTTTGATGTCCATGCAAAACTACAGCTTTCTAGGACTAATAGTACCTTCGTGAAGCCGCAGACAGACAGAAAGACAGACAAAGCGAAACTATAAGGGTTTCTTATTTTGCTACGGAACCCTAAAAATGAAGTTGCTTAAGCACAACTCAAGTAATACCAAAAAAATAATTCATTCATTATAGGTACCCTATAATGAATGAATTCTTTCAAATTGTCGTTCAAGCCATCAAAGTTGATTTAAAATGTACCTGATATCGTCATTTGGTGGTCACCAAAATAGTCTCCGAAGGTGTCTGACTAAGTTAAACTAGGTACTAGTATTTATCTGTGGTTAAACCTAGTTAGATCCTCGTGCCACCCTCTTGCCCGAGGCGACATCTCCCCGCGCCCCGCGCCCCGCGCTTCATGATACGATTCTTCGCCTTGTCATTCCCAATGTCCCAATTCAATAAACCGGACTCGAACCCTGACCACCATTAAATATGCAAGAGCGTCCAAACCACTCACCACGGAATAGTTACCACTAAGTTTTAAGGCCGCATGTTGCTAGCTGCGCTCTCCTTACTCTGGCGCTGGCGGCCGTATCGTATTGATGCAAGACAGAATTTTTTGCCTATTTTCTATTTTACTCCAACCTTACTATAAAAAATACGTTTAATATGATCCTAGCAGGTCGCTGGACTTATTAGAAGAAACAATGCTCCTAGAAATTTCCACGAATACGTCCCCTCCATGTCGGTGACCGCTTTCTTCCAGTTCTGGCTTTGCGGGAAGACTTTTATATTATTCATTTCGGCTTTCAGGAACTAAATGAAAGTTTTCTGGGTTTTAAATCCGAAAATCCACTTGTACTGAAGTTCTTTGTATACCTCGATCTTCGCCCGTGCCGTGAAATAGTTCCCGACTTCGTTTCCTTTCAGGATTTACCGGCAGAGGAATAAGAATAAGAAAATTTTATTGTTAAATTGTGGAGCGCATTATCGCGAGGTTTTGGCGCGCCACCAACCTGGAATTTACTTGTTCCTGCCTTCTGATATCACGTCAGCCCACAGTTCGCATAAAGTCTTGAGTATGAGTATGCCGTGCCTGCCGTGGGGTTCCTGCAGTAGAATGTTGCCCCTCCTCTCTTGCCCGTGGATGCAGTAAAAATCTGCCAATCCCATCGGAACATGGGCAGCAGCGTCTTAACGTATATAAACATCCCGTACTGCTTCGCCAACCCGCCTGCCAGGCGAATATGGCAACAAACCTCTCATGATGGTAAGGTAGGCACCAGGATTGCGAGAGCCCCTAACGGTTCTGTGCCCTAACTGTCCTATTCTATTCTCTGGCAGGCTGCGGAGCCAGCGGACATTAGGGCGGCGAAGCGCGGATCACCAGCAGGAGGGCGGCGGGAGATTCGGAGTTTCAACAAGCAGCTGAGGCAATAAGGAAAGAAATTCACCGGTTGGTATTTGCACGCCTTTTGGCTTGTGTGATTGACAGCCTCTGTGGCACAGCGGTAGAATAGCCAACTGAAATGTAAGTGGTTCTGGTTATGTATGACTCTCGTTGCTGAATAATTATGATTCCGTATCCGTTTCCGCGTAATTCACAAAAAAGTTTCCAACAAATATTTGGTTCTTTTATTGCAGGTTAAGGATCTAGTATTACGTACTACCACATTATTAATTCATGTCTTTACCTACTTACATGTTATTTATTACCAAATCACACCATCAATAATGGCCAGTCGTCATTTTATGCAGTTCCGCACAAATCCAAGGATACTGTACCCGTGGGACGCCTATGGGACGTGTACGGGAAGTACACGTCCCATAGGTGTCCCACGGGTCGGGTCGGGACACGCCCCGGTCGCTTATAGATAACCGATTTCTTAAATAACCCTAGAGATTTGAAAAACTATACATTATAATTATTGGTTTATGGGTTTCTGATTAAAAACAGTTTGATTAAACAGCACAAAACTTATTTATTCTTTACAGTATAGACGCAATTTACAAGAACACTCAGTTACAATTGGCATCATGGCGGCTAAGTGTTGCCATCTATCGTTGTAGATTAAGTTACATTTTTTTATATTTCTAACACTCCCACTAAAAATTAACTCTACCTATAAACAAACAAATTAATCAACATCACATAAAATCTGATCTCTTAAATATGCATAGGTTTGAGTGGGTAATGCTTTAGTTAAAATATCTGCTAATTGACAATTGCTTGGAACATAATTAATTTTAACTAAGCCCAATTCAACCTTTTCCCTTATGAAATTATATTTCACATCTATATGTTTTGTTCGTTTATGATAAACAGGATTGTTGATTATTCTGATTGCACTCTGATTATCTACATTTAATGTGATACAATCATAACATTCACCTAAATCAGACAATAGCTGCTGCAACCACAGTATCTCCTTAGCACATTCACTAGCAGCTACAAATTCGGCCTCTGTGGTGGAGAGAGCAATGGTCTTCTGTTTCTGACTAGACCATGTGATTGGTCCTCCATTCATCATAAACAAATATCCTGTTGTGGATTTACGTGTATCAATATCACTTGCAAAATCTGAGTCCGAATATCCAACAAGATCATTGCTTTCTCCATTATACTTTATACACAAATTTTTACTTTTTATTAAATATCTAATTACACGTTTAACAGAATTTACATGTTGTGGACTTGGATTGTTTACATACATATCTGCTTAATACATTTACAGCAAATGAAATGTCTGGCCTTGAGACAGAACTCAAAAACAGTAAGCAACCTATAGCTTCTCTATAAGGAAAATCAACCACAATTTCATCAACATTCTTTGAAATAATAACATTGACATCTGCTGGAGTATTGGCAGGATTTGCATCACTCATACAAAACTTCTCAATAATCTGACTTATATAATTTTCCTGATTAATGTATATACTGTTATTCATACGCTCTATTTGCATACCCACAAAATACTTTAACTTTAATTCTTTGATTTTAAAGGCTTGTTTTAAATATTCTATTATCTCTTTTATAAGTTGTTTATTTGAAGATATTACAAGAGCATCATCGACATAAATTATAAAGAATACTTTAGTTCCATCAAAATATCCTATGTAAATACAATTATCAGCCTGTGATTGAACAAAACAATATTTAAGCAAAAACTCTGTAAATGCTTTATTCCAACATCTAGATGCCTGTTTTAAACCATACAGTGATTTATTTAATTTTAACACAAAATCACCTACAACTGACAAACCCTCAGGTATATCTATAAAAATATCCTCTTCAAGATACCCATTTAAAAAAGCAGTCTTTACATCAAACTGTTGAATTTCTAAGTTATACTTTGCAGCAACAGAAAGTATAATTCTTATAGAGTCATAACGGGTAGTTGGAGAAAATATTTCTTGATAATCAATATCCTTAATCTGATTAAACCCTCGTGCACATAAACGAGCCTTATAGCGTTCAATTTGATTATTCTCATTCTTCTTTATGGTAAAAACCCACTTCGTAGTAAGGGTTCGTTGACCAGACCTTTCTACCGCAGTCCAGGTATTGTTTTCTTTATGTGCTGAAAATTCTTCTTTAATAGCTTTCGACCATTCAGCTTTTTGCGGACTATTCAGTGCCTCTGCATATGTTTGAGGCAATGACAGCTCTATAAGATTTGCTTCACAATTTCTATTGATGCGGTTTGGTCTCAAATTTACTGTATGTATTGTTGAATCTTCCAATTCAAGAGATGGTTCATAGTCTGGATCATCACTGGTACAACTCAGCATGCTATTTTCACCCTCTGTTGATGGACTGTCAACCAGAGTGTTATCCAGATTGGATTCTTGTGATTCACTCTCATTTATATTTGTAACTTCATCATCAACAATACTTATTTGTGCAATATTTTTCCTTGTGCTTGGAACATGATGTTCATCAAACATTACATTTCTTGAGATGGTTATTTTCTTTGTATCTATATCATACATTCTATAGTTGATGTTGTCATAGCCAACTAGTATCATTTTCTTGCTTTTCTTCTCCAACTTTGTTCTCAATTGATCTGGAACATGGACATAGCCGATACTACCAAACACCTTCACATGTCCTAATTGGGGCTTGATGCCGTTCCACAATTCAAAAGCTGTTGTATTTGGGGTCTGGGTGGATGATGTTCTGTTCAATATATATGTAGCACATTGTACAGCTTCTGCCCACAGCTCCAATGAGACATCTCGCGCATACAACATTGAACGTGCACTTTCCACTATGATACGATTTTCCCTTTCTGCTCGACCATTTTGTTCTGGTGTATAGGGTGCAGTGCGCTCATGAACTATCCCCTCTCTCTCCAAATACTCTTTAAAATTTTTATTTACATACTCTGTTCCATTGTCGGTATGTAATATTCTGACATTGTGCATGAATTTATTCTTAATCATAGTATTGTACTTTTTGAAGGCTTCCATGACATCACTTTTATGTTTCATAAAATATACATGCCTGTAACCTGTTGCAGCATCCTTGAAGAGTAAGAAATATCTCATACCTTGAATAGATGAGACACTCATCGGTCCACAAACATCGCTATAAACTAGGTCACCTGGCTGTAGTTCTCCTCGCTCAGATTTGTGAAATGGAAACTTGCACTGCTTGCCATATGCACATGCTTCACATACAAAACTGTTTTGTCCATTGTCAATCATTTTCAGTCCATTCACAACACTATTTGCACTCATGTTTTTTATTTGTTTCACATTAATATGACCTAACCTTTCATGCCACATTTTCATATCACTTTGGCTATTTTGAACCAAGTTACATGTATCTGGTACCACTGTTTTTATGTTCAACTCATATAAATTGTTTTCTTTAATATTTGCAATCATCACAACTTTATTGTTTTTATAAATCAGGGCACTTTTGTCTTTCTTTACAATAGAATAGAATTTTCGTACAATCACCCCTTCAGAGAATAAGTTTCTTCTTAAACTTGGAACATACAACACATCATTCAGTTCACTGGTCTCCCACTGTTCATTGACATATCTCTGTATTATCACTTTTCCAATGCCAGATACTTCCACAGATTGTTTATTTCCCAATGTCAATGATTTCTGGTTACATTCAAATAGTTCCACAAAGAAATCCTTTCTAAATGTCATGTGGGCAGAGGCACCACTATCTAGAATCCAAGTATTCTCTTCAGCATTACATGAATTATTTTCCACATAAAATGCTAACATATCTGCACCTTCTTGCTGAGGTTTTCTAGTCTTGGATTGTTTAGGAGCACGACATTCTCTGGCGAAATGCCCCCGCTTGCCACAATTATAGCATTCAAACCGATGTTTATTTGCTTTATTGTTCTGATTTGTATTGCTCTCACTCGCTACTTGATTTTGTTTAGGCTTTGTTTTCCACCCTTTATTGGCAACAAGAAGAGCTGTCTCCTGTTCCTCTTCACCTGCTAAGCTCGCCTCTTCATCCAATAAACGTGCAGTTAGATTAACAATAGTTTGTTGTTTTGAATCCAATGACATCCATGCTTGTCGCAGTGCTCTGTACTTGGAAGGCAAAGTTCCCAATATTTTTGTTATAATTGCCATGTCACTGATAGCTTCACCACTTTCTTTCAGCTGTTTAGCTAAGGTTTCCACTTTTGAAATGTGTTGAGCTACACTGTCAGCCGGCGACATCTTGTACTGATAAAACTTTTCATGGATCAGCATTTTGCATAGTTCACTCTTTTGTTCACACGGGGGGTACGGGACGAACATACCAGCTCAATCGTTCTAGCCAACCTCACCTGCACGTGGTGCCCTCTGCTAGATAACGAACGAGGCTCTGGCGACCGATCGTGGCGGTCAATCCACACACCTGATCAAACCGATCAGATGAGGCTTAGTCGGCCTTGAGGAAATAAATACTCCCTAAAAAGCACGCCCACCAACCCGCATTAGACAAGCGTGGTGGTAATCATTGTCTAAACCCCTTCTCTCATGACTTCACAACACACGCCCACGCCCCAAGTGCCCGGGAGCTTCAGTTGGTGTGATGCTGATGACAGTAGGCTTACACACCCTGGGGCTAGGGGTGGTAAGAATCACCGGGTGGGACCCTTCTGTCAAACGACCAAAGCATGCAAAACGGACTTCGAAAAATTAAACATTTTAACATTCAATGTTATAACCCTGAGAACAAACGAAAGACTTCTAGAATTAGAGAATGCCCTACAAAGCCTTAAATGGGATATTGTTGGTTTAGCGGAAATCAGGCGAGACGGAGAAAACACTTTAGAAAGAGATGAAGATGTATTTTTCCACTATGGAGAGAGAAGCAGCTATGGGGTAGGATTTCTTGTAGCAAAAAAATGGAAGCATAACATCATAGAGTTCAAAGCCTACTCAGAAAGAATCGCGGTCATGAAATTTCGCATTGGAGATAACAAAATTCTTTCTATTATTCAAGTTTATGCACCAACATCTGCACACTCTAATGACGAAATTGAAGATTTCTACGATGTACTGAACACAGCTTCTGATGAAATCAGAGGTACATGGACTCTAGTTCTAGGAGATTTCAATGCCAAAGTCGGACTAAGACAAACCTCGGACGACCCTAACATCCTTGGGCCACATGGCTTAGGGACAAGGAATGAACGTGGCTCCCGTCTCCTCGAATTTGCATTCGGACAAAACCTGTCACTTAGCAATAGCTTCTTCTTTAAAAAGCCCCAACGTCGATGGACGTGGTTCTCACCTGATAAAGTCACAAAAAATGAAATAGATTATTGCCTGGCCTCAAATAAACACATCATTAAAAATGTAGAAACCATTAATAACATTAAATTTAATTCAGACCACCGTCCATTACGCATATCTGTTTATTTTGACATGAAGATTTATCGTCATAAAATTATCAAAAATACCATTAAAAGGATTGATAAACCTACATTATTCGTAAACAGCGAACAATTCAACTTAGAACTAAAAAATAATTTCAGCTTATTAGATGCGAAAAATTCAGATAACGTTGATGACCAATATACTTATATGGACAGTATTAGGAAAGCTAGCTTAAAAATAAAATCACCTAAACTAAAGGACAGAAAACTTACAGATCACACCAAATTCTTAATCGAACAAAGGCAAAAATTTACATTATATTCAAAGCAGTACAGAAAAATAGACAGAAAGGTTAAAAGAAGTATCCGGAAAGATCTAAGAAACTACAACACACAGTTTATCGAAGCAGCATTAAATAAAAATAAATCTTTAAAGTCAGCCATCCAAGGAATAAGTAAAGGAAGATCCACAATTACATGCCTAAAAGACAATAACGGAGTAAAGCAAGGTGACAGGGATCACGTTCTTCGAATCTGTACTCATTACTACAAGCAACTTTACACAGATAATTCAAATTCTAATGTACTGTTACAACCAACGTCACACTCTTGCAATATACCACTTATAACTGGCCTCGAAGTGCACAACGCCATCAAGAGTATGAAATACAATAGAAGTCCGGGTGACGACGGTATCACTACCGAAGCCCTTAAATATGGTGAAAAGGTCTTGCTTCCTCATATTACCAACCTTTTCAATTCAATCTTGCTAACGGGTAAACTCCCGGAGAAATTTTGTCATTCTCAGATTAAATTATTGCATAAGAAAGGCGACAAATCCGATATATAGGAAACTACCGACCTATAAGTCTTATCTCACACCTTTACAAGGCATTTATAAAAGTCATAGAAAACCGCATATCAAGTGATTTGGATTTAAAACAACCGCCCGAACAAGCCGGCTTCCGCCGCGGCTTGTCGACCACTGATCATCTCCACTCCCTTAACCAGATCATCGAGAAACATCAAGAATTTAAAATACCACTTTACTTAGCATTCATCAATTACTCCAAAGCGTTCGACAGTTTATCCCACTCATCCATTTTTCAGTCCCTGCAGAAACAATCAATAGATAACAATTACATCCAAATGTTACAAAACATCTACCGCAACAGCACAGCAGCCATCCATATTCACACCAGTGGACCGTCTTTCCATATCTTAAAAGGAGTTAAGCAGGGTGACCCTTTGTCCCCTAAACTGTTTACTTCCACACTCGAAGAGGTTTTCCAAAACCTAGCTGCCAACTGGAGAGATAAAGGAATCATGGTCGGCTCGAAGAGGTTATCGAACCTCCGGTTTTCTGACGACATAGTTTTGTTTTCTTCATCGGCTTTAGAACTACAGTTAATGCTCGAACAACTGAGCACAGCAAGCCTCGAAGTGGAACTCAGAATGAATATGGCAAAAACAAAAGTGATGACCAATAGCACGCAGAGGAAAATAAGAGTCGCGGGTGTAGAGATTGAACATGTCCATGAATACATCTATCTGGGCCAAATAGTTTCCTTCCAGGCGAGGCAAGACCAAGAGATAACACGACGTATTGAAAACGCCTGGAGGAGCTATTGGTCCATGAAGGCAATCATGAAAGGACCTCTTCCGCTATCCTTAAAAAGGAAGCTAATGGACATGTGCATTCTCCCCATCCTCACATACGGTGCCCAGACTTGGTCACTTACAAAATGCCAAAAGTCTCGTCTCGGGGTATGCCAGCGAGCTATGGAGCGCAGTATCCTGGGTGTCAAACTCACAGACCGCGTTAAAAACACGATACTGCGCTCAAAAACGCAAATAGCTGACGTAGCGCATAAAGCAGGCCAGCTCAAGTGGGACTGGGCTGGACACGTGAGTCGTATGCCCCCAGAACTCTGGGCAAAAACAACGACTGATTGGGCTCCCCAACACCGACGACCACGTGGAAGGCCTAGGCGGCGATGGAGGGACGAGATAGACTCCTACAGCGAAAATTGGCACCAGAAAGCACATGATAGGGACCAGTGGAGAGAGGGAAGGGAGGCCTTTGCCCTGCAGTGGGAAGAATCAGGCTCATAAATAAACTCTTTTGTTCATATATTGATTCTAATTTTGACATAATCTCCAAGGCAGTTTCGCAATTTTCTATTAGTGTAATTTATTTGAAGTCCATAGAAGAAGTTATGATGAACATTGCCATGCCGTCATTTTTTAACCAATCTGCACAGTCTCCTTTTGGTTTCGGTTTCGAAATATCTATTCCTTTAGCTTTTAGAGCACATTTTATCTGGAATTTCCACTGACGAAAATTGTTTCCATCAAATTTTTCCAGATTCATTGTCCGCGTGGAATCCATTTTGGGGTTATTTTTGCAATGATTTCTCAGACACGATTGTAACTTTTTCTTTGCCGATTTCTTCTGTATTTCTACTTTCAGAGTTTCCTGGGCCCATAACCTATTGGTTTATGGGTTTCTGATTAAAAACAGTTTGATTAAACAGCACAAAACTTATTTATTCTTTACAGTATAGACGCAATTAGCAAGAACACTCAGTTACAATTGGCATCATGGCGGCTAAGTGTTGCCATCTATCGTTGTAGATTAAGTTACATTTTTTTATATTTCTAACAATAATGTAATACTATATTTATTTATCGCAGTCAAATAATCATAATACAAGTACCTATAGTAACGTAAGGCCTAACACTATCGCTCCCCGTCGTCCGGGCCGGGGCTGGTGGCGGCGGCGAGCGGGTTGCGGTCGGGGCTGACCACCACGTAGCTGTACTTCTTCATCTCCTGCTCGAAGAGGATGTTGTTGATGGCCTGCTTGATCATGGCTTGCGTGCGCTCGTCGTGCTTGCGCAGCGAGGTCGCGATGTACGAGCCGAACGAGTCGCACTCGTCTTT
Organism: Pasiphila rectangulata; assembly: GCA_963082625.1. Taxonomy (NCBI): domain Eukaryota; kingdom Metazoa; phylum Arthropoda; class Insecta; order Lepidoptera; family Geometridae; genus Pasiphila; species Pasiphila rectangulata. Next base: position 19,308,684 of record OY720251.1, on the reverse strand, counting down.
CTTCTTGGAGAGGTCCGACTTCTTCAGCAGTCGCAGCATCTCCAGGAGCTTTCCGTCCATCTGCCCGTCGCGCGGGACCGTCGCTGTCCTCTTCAGCCGCGTCAGTCGCCTGTTGTGCTTGAGGCTTGCGAAGCTGTGCTTCTTGGGCGGACTCGGCTCGGGCGACGGCTCGACCTTAATCAGGACATCCTCTTCTGGCTCGTCGTCGGAGTCTCGGTCCATATCCTCAGCTTCGACAAAGGTCTGCTGGACGGGCTCAGGTTTTGGATGCGGGAGGCGAGGCGTCTGAAATAAAAATAATCCAGTGTAAGCATCCAACTTAATACTGAAGGACTGCTGCCGACGGCCTCGAGGGACTATGGGTGTTAAAACTTTGGGCTGGCTAGGGTCGTTGTATGTCAGTGCGTATTACACTTTTGGAAGAAATAACTAAGCCAAGTAGTGGACTAATACAGGCATAAGATCTTTGCTTACCGCATTGTGATGTGGCGAGTGCAGGTACCCGCTCAGGAATTTGAGGTGCGGGTAAAGGAACCAGGTGGAGCGCGCTCCGCTCCGGATCTTGCCTTTCTCGCGCCGGTAGGAGGCCAGCACGCTTGTGATCTTCTTCCGAAGGTCCGCTGAAGGAGATCATAAATGCTAGGTTAAAATCGGAATACTTTTATGTCTAGCTAGATAACTGACTGTTAACGTAACGACCACAAAAAAAAACAACCTCCATACAATTGGTTTAATAGTTGAAGCGTAGGAGATTCCGGGATTGATTCCCGCCGCAGGATATAAATATCGTTTGTATGAACTGCAGATATTCCCATAGGTCTATGTGTTGATCCCATGTAGTTACAGCTGAGGCTGGCAGCTTAGTGCGCTCAGCGGCTCGCTTGCTTCAAGGCAAAGATTGGAAGTCAAGAAGCTGTTTTCCAGAGAAGGGAGTAGAGAAAAATGGTTAATGTGATATTATTGTTTCTTAAGATTCGATGGCTGTAGAGCAAGTAATTAAAAAAATGAGAAGTTATCGCCGTAATAGACGATACAGAGAACCTTTGCTCAGGTGAAGGTCTATAGGAGAAAGGTTTGATTTGGTTTGATTCCTCACGAATGTTACACCGGCAGCCTAATGCTTGCGGGGCTTCTGGCCTCGTATAAGACAGTCTGCTCTAGCTGAGCAGCGGGTGAAGGCTACAGGTAAGCGAGAGCGCTCTTCGTGGGGCCCGTAGCCCACCGATGTCGCAGCGGAAGCGGCGCGCGAGGGCGTGCCAGGCCTCGTACTAGGCAGTCTGCTCTAGCTGAGCAGCGGGTGGAGACTACAGGTAAAGGAGAGCGCTCCAGGTGGGGGCTACGGGGCAGGGCGAGGCTCACCGATGTCGCAGCGGAAGTAGCGCGCGAGGGCGCTCCAAGCCTCGTACTTGGCGGTCTGCTTTAGCTGAGCACCGGGTGGAGACTACAGGTAAAGGAGAGCGCTCCAGGTGGGGGCCTCGGGAGCCAGGGTGAGGCTCACCGATGTCGCAGCGGAAGCGGCGCGCGAGGGCGCTCCAAGCCTCGTACTTGGCGGTCTGCACGGAGTGCAGCTCGTGGCCGCGGTCCCACAGCTCGGGCAGCCGCCGGTACTGCTCCACCAGCTCCAGCACCGACTCGTTGGTCCACTCCACCTCCGACATCCTCTGCTCTGACATGACAACAACATAATATACATACTTAAGGAATTTTGCCGTGGGTTCACCCCACGGCTGTTACCCATGCCTGTGAATGCAGTAAGAGCCTGATAAGGGATACCTCTGGAAGATGGGCAGCAGCGTCTCTCCGTGTATCAAAATTCCGTACTGCGCTCGCCAACGCACCTGCCAAGCGTGGTGAGTATGCCAACTAACCCTCATGGAGATGCATGAGGGAGGCCGGTGTTCAGTAGTGGACGTTTTATGGATGAAACGATGATGAAGCAATTTATCTATTTATTTCCCTCTTACATCTATATTTTTACAGGTTTAACCAAATACAATAGAGTAGCATTAATTAATCTAAAGTAATATAATAGTAGGTATTAAAAAAAAATCTGATAGTAACAATAATACAACAAAAATAAAAAAAATCCTACAGATAAATAACAATCACAAACATTTACATTAATAATCCTATACAAAAGAAAGAAAAAATAATCCACAATAATACAATACTCTATCCGATTAATTCATATTAACATCTTGGGACTAAGCGAGGTGCATCGATGAGGCAATGGTCATTTTACTAGAGATAATGGCAATACTATTTACTAAACCGCTGGTGAAGAGCATAGTAGTAATGGAGTAACTCCATTACTACTATGCTCTTCACCACCATGGCGTCAAATGTTATGTCACCCCTAATGATAGAATGATAGCTATAAAACTTGATGCAAGCCCCGCTCCAATTAATATCATTCAAATTTATGCACCTACTGCTCAGTCAGTTGAGGAAGCATCAGATCAGATCTATGCCGAACTTGATAACTTGTTACGCACTATGCCATCCAAGGAAGTAACAATAGTCCAGGAGGACTGGAACGCAAAAGTTGGCTGCACTGTGGGAGATCCGCTCAGAGACAAGATTGTGGGTGGATATGGACTAGCGTTAAAAAATGACAGGGGTGAAAAATTTCTACAATATTGCGTATTGAAAATCAGCTAAATGTTATGAATACCTGGTTTCAAAATCTCCCACGAAGACTGTACACATGGTGCTCTCCGCAAGGACACAGAAATCAAATAGATTTCATCACCATTAAATCAAGGTGGCGATCATCAGTTGCCAAAACAGGTGCTGATTCACATACAGACAGACAAAGCGAACCCTATAATATCATTTTTTTTCACATGAAAATAAAAATAAACAACATATAATATTATAACTGCATTGAAATAAAGTGCCGTGGGGTGCCAGCAGTAGAATGTTACCCCTCCTCTCATGCCCGTGAATGCAGTAAGAGCCTGCTAAGGGATACCTCCGGAAGATGGGCAGCGGCGTCTTTCCGTGTATCAACATCCCATATTGCGCTCGCCAACCCGCCTGCCAAGCGTGGTGAGTATGGCAACTACCCCTCATGGATATCCACGAGGGAGGCCTGTGTTCAGTAGTGGACGTTTTACGGCTGAAATGATGATGATGATTGAAATAAAGAAGGTGAGGATAAAGTCTATGGGGGTGTTTGTTCCCCGGACGGAACGATACATTCGGACAGACTACCTGTAACGTAATCCGTAAAAACTACGCACACGTTAGTAAGTAACGGCTACAAACAAGCACATTTTCAGTATATTTTTTTGTTTTCCCTTGAGTCAGATTTGATTCACATCTATCTGTAGGTATAACTGACACTGACAGCTAGCTAACAACTGTAACAAAAAGTGGAAGTTGAACCACTGTAGCGCCTCGCTGAGCCCCTAACGGATATATATTTTTATTTGATCTCTGATAAATACTAACAGACTTTATCTGAGGATTTTACTGAATCGAGCTGGCGCAGCTGAACCGGCGAACTGCGTACCGCGCCTCAGCCCACTGCCGCGCTGCGTGCGCTCCAGAACTATAGCCTAGGTGGCGGGCGACATCAGGTAACATAATTTGCCTTATTTTTAAATCAGTCCTGTAGTTTTTGAGCATTAATACAAATATTTGTCTACATAATATTAGTATACATAAGCTTATACAGTCCGTATTTTTACCGCACACTAGAAAATTGCGAACCGACGACCTCACCTACACCGCTACGCCAAACGATACGAAAATGCCCTCCGTTGCGTTGGTGCGAACTAAGTAGTTATCAATTGCACCTAGGTTAAAACTATCGCTCGCGGTTCTTAGGACCTAGGATTTTTTTAGTTTATGTATTATGTACAGTACACACCCCTGCCTCTCTTGCTTCCATATTTCTTTCCATCCAAATGTTGTCTGGAAGAAATCGCTTCTAAGCGATAAGACCGCCCATTGTACCAATCTTGTATGTAAGTTTTTTTTTTCTGTATTATTTTGTTAAGGTGTGCAATAAAGTGTTTTGTATTGTATTGTATGTATAGACACTTTTGAGAAACAAAAAGTTCTTCTCAATACATAGCCTACCTACCTAAACTGTAACATTGTTTTAGCTTAAAGCACCCATTTACCTAAATATATTGTACTTACACCATATAAACCCCTTTTTAACTAGATACTTAATACCATAACACCAACCTTAATATTCAGCAACTGCAGTCACACCGAAAAATTCGAGTCTCGATAGCGTGAAGTTGCGCGTCAAAGCTTTGTGTAGCGTAGAGCGCGCAGGCGTGCCTCAGCAGGGCGCCGCGAGCTGTTGCGCGGCGCGAACGACAGCGTGCTCGGCGCGGCGCGGCGCGACTGAGCCGCTCGGGGGCGAGCGCCGCGCCGACGCCGGCCGCTCGCTCCCGCGGGCTCCCGAGCCGAGCCGCGAGCGCGCGTCCGCTGTCGAGCGACATCGCACGACACGCGCCGCGCGCCGGCCCATACCTTTGTATTGATTGCAGACGCTACGTTGCCTTTGCACTGGTCGAAGTTTTTAGCTAAATTTTCAGAGTACTTTGTGCTTCTAGCCTGTTACATTATGCTTTGGCAAATGTACAGGATGCAGTAGTATCTAATCTATATGTATAATACCTAAATAAAATTCGAAGGTTGAGTTGCTCTTTTTGTAACGTAAAACATGTTTTTTTTGTTACAAAAAGAGCAACTCATTTAAAACGATGTAAATTTCAGAAAAAGCCTAACGACCTCTCAAACAAATTAAACGACGAAGACAAAACGGAAGGAAATTCATCATCATTAGAAGTGACAAAGTCCGCATTAACACCGCTAATTGAGGGTAGGCGCCGCCGAATGAGAGGCGACTCGCAAACACAGGAATTGCATTAACGCGACGTCTTCTGTCAAAGTTTCACGAGGCTTTTGAACTTGGAGATGTTCTGAAAGCATCACTAATTGATGGGCTTTTAGCAGCGAGAATGCTTCTGAGCGGCCTTTCATTGAGTCCCGTCATTAGTTGTCGAGAAGCTCCTTAAGTACCTACCTTGGTTAGATTAGCTAGAGATAAAGCTACGAGGTTACTAAACTTGTCGTAATGGTTTATAGTTATATATATGACACCATATTACAGTTATCTAACAAGTAATATCGGCGTTAATCGAGATAAGTGAAACAGAATGGTTGTCAACATAACTCAGCACACAGTGGACGAGACCACTGTTAATAATAAATAATCCACACGTGTGGACACAGCGCTCAATAAATGCTATTTAACGAAAGTCACCCTTATCTTATTGTACGTGACATACAGCTCACGGAGAGCAAAATAGTCGATGTTTTTAAATGAGAAGTGACAATAGACCTTAATGCGGGGACAAAGAACCCAACACCGATGATGCGCATCTTCATAAGATAGTTTGCTAAGCTACAAACGAAAACCCATTCTAAGAGCTATTACGAACGTTGACATTGGCTTGCAGTTGCACAGCTATGTTTAGATCTGAAAGACAAGTGGACGTTTTTATCAAAGAGCATGCAATTAAAATGAAATTAGAAACGCACGTTATCTGTTTTGACAATTCGAACCTTGTGCCATTCGTTTTAGATGATCATTTAAACTGGTCCTGTGAAGTAGGCGATTAAGATAAATTAGATTCTAATGTAAGTACAAGTTATCTTCAATCACCCCTCTCTGTCCGAGGACATGGAGCCACATGCGGGGGCCATTCTGGGAACTGGCGAGAAGGTAATCAACGCCTAGTTATATTATAAAGTAATCCCATATCATCTATATTTTTTATGTCATCTTCATATTCATTTTTGACCCCCGACAAAAAAGGGGTGTTATAAGTTTGGCCGCTATGTGTGTGTGTCTGTGTGTCACCTACGGCACCGTAGCTCTTGAACGAGTGGACCGATTTGAATGCAGTTTTTTTATATGTTATTAAAATCGGTTAAGAAGTTTACAAGATATGGATTATGGAAAGAGGTGGTGATCGAATGTTTCCAAATATAACCGAGTTTGGTATCAAATGAAAGGGCATGATCTGTCAAAATTGAGGGTACACATTACAAAAAAGGTAATGTGTACCCTCGGGGGTTACTTAAAATTTTTAATTTTATTTACTTCTGTATATTTTGATTATGAAGGGAACACGCGCATTAACGATTCCGCAACACCACTTAATTTAGCCACCTTTTTTGTGTGCTCTGTACTTACAAACGAAACGGGTGGTAATGATGCAGTGTTGTTCTGAAATATACCTATATTCGATTATCGAGGACCTCCTCGAAGACATGTCACGCCCGCTATCGTAACTTCACATCGAATCCGGAAAACGAATTTATTGAATTTGGTTGTGAATATTTTACCTCAATGGCGATGTCTCCTAGCTTGAATAAAGATAAGAAGCAGGAGGGGAAATCAACGTAATAAAATCGGCTCTCGGCTAAAATTTGAAGATTTATAATACTAGCCCTTCGTGAGTTATAGCCCTCCTCCAGCATTCGACGCCCACGAGCGACCGATCCAACGAGGGGAACAACTCCATGGTATTCTAACCACGGCACCGCGGGACGAGTCCGGATACTTAGCGATAAAGCATGATGATAGTTAAATAAAGGATAGCGCACGAATCGGCAAGGATACGAGATAAGGAGAGTTGGTTTAAATGATACATTTTTAAAATAAGTTGGTTGTAGAGAAACTTACCAGCCGCGCATTAAACTCAGCGACCCATGTTATACCATCTGTTTCAGACACAAACACGTAAATCGTGAGGTGTTTAATGTAAGTTTAATATAAGATCTGCAGGGAAACTGTGTTATTCCTGTAACCCAACATTCATTTTGTTGGTTCATATTACATTTTATAACAAAAAAAAACGGATTAGTGCCATAATCCCCAGTAAGCTGTCCCCACCAGTGGGGATCATGACACTTTTCAAAAAAGTTGTGGCGTTTTCCCCAGTAACATTTTTAATCCTGGTTGGTGGGGATTATGACACTAAAAATAAATTAGGTTTATTTTATATTATCACTCCATACTCGGTGCCTTCTGTTGGTATTTTTACTATTTCATCGTTAATCACACCCATGAGTGCAGGGTTTAATTTAATTTAATCCAGTCCAATATTACTTATTTTTTGTAAATTAACAAACGTTAAATTGTATGTCAATTTCATGGTTAAAATCTTATTAAAATTTGATTTAAATGAAAGTTTATTCGTTTTATTTTAGAAGGCACCGAGTATGGAGTGATAATATAAAATAAACCTAAATTATTTTTAGTGTCATACATAATCCCCACCAACCAGGATTAAAAATGTTAGTGGGGAAAACACCAAAATTTTTTTAAGTGTCATGAATAGTCATGATCCTCGCTGGTGTGGACAGCTTAGTGGGGAATGGATTATGTATGACACTAATCCAAAAAAACTTAAGATACAGGTAAGTACTACTTCAAGACATAACCAGACGCCCCAGAAAACCTGCAAATAATTTCACGCTAAACAATGTATAGTTGCCGTGGGGTGCCGGCAGTAGATTGTTACCCCTCCTCTCATGCCCGTGGATGTAGTAAAAGCCTGCTAAGGGATACCTCCGGAAGATGGGCAGCTGCGTCTTTCTATGTATCAACATCCAGTACTGCGCTCGCCAACCCGCCTGCCAAGCGTGGTGAGTATGGCAACTACCCCTCACAGAGATTCATGAGGGAGGCCTGTGTTCAGTAGTGGACGTTGTATGGCTGTAATGATGATGATGAATGTATAGTTAGAGCTATTATTTAGTATTTTCAAATGAAAATCAATAAGTGTTTATTCAATAGAGCAAAACGCTACTTAGAATAGCTAGAATTTACTTTTTTATTCGCAAATGACCAGTGAGATGTTCTTAATACTAAAAAAAAATAAAAGCCTTTGCATCTATTACAGATGATTTATACAGCATCAGCAACTGGTAATCATGCTGTACGGGGCGCTGCAGTGCCTGGGACATTGATAGATGGATTAGGCTTGCCCAGCACTTATACCATCCTCTCAGCTTAGTCAGCTATTATTCAGAGGGAAGAACAGGTCAATACGTCTGAAGCTAACTAAGCCGCGGGTTTCCTCACGATGTTTCCTTCACCGTTAAAGCACACTTAACAGTGTGCACATACATTTTTCAAGAAAGAAAAATCCATTGGTGCACTGCCGGTATCGAACCTTCGGATTGAAAGTCCGGGGTACATACCACTCGGCCAACACGGCTTCTTAATACTAGCTCAGCTAGTAATTCCAGTAACTACGTCCGCGTAGTGTTCATAAATAAAATGATTAACAAAACCCCATCTCATTTAAGAGTTCCATTGGCATCATCATGAAACTTTGTACGACAGGTACATGCTTGTAAACAGTTCTACTCTCTATTCAGTGTCAGGGTATTGCTTACTTTCAGTGCGTTAATGAGGAGACACCTATTAGCTACTACTACAAGCAAGCTTAATCTTTTTTCTTCCAGAGGAAACCTTTCAAGAGCCGAGAACATCCAACAAGCTTGCTCAAACACTTCAACCGGGGTGGGAAGTCTTCCACGAAATTGCTATATACCCTGAGTCAACAGACCAGTCATGCGGGACCCCCTCGCCCTGCAAGGTCGGGCACAGCGGCCCGAGGGGCGAGGTCCTTGCTACGCTGGCTGGGATTCAATATGATTGATTCGATGCCCGATACGAAATAGCAGTAAGTTTTGGACGTTTAGTAATTTGATACAGAATTATTGCATAGGTAGAAGTTTGTAGGTCGAGAAGTCATTAATTTTAAGGAGCACTGTTGGCGTATAATATAGCAATAGGAGTAGGTGCTTACACTAGGCATGCCTCAAGGGACGTCGTTCCGGGCAGTTCCAAGTTCCGGGAAGGCGCCGCTCGCAGCTGCGACGGGGTGACTCCGGCCGCTGCTCTGCATTCCCAGTAATGACTTTAGGAGAATTCAATTAGTTTGACTCGCCCGCAAACTTTACCAGTTCTACACTAACAGAACCTACTATGGTCCTTATGTGTTGATTGAGATCTCACTAGATTGAACATTTCGTAAAATAATGTTGATGGTTTTGCTCCTTGAGCGTGACCGCTGTGTGCCGCACATTATGTAAATAATAATTGCCCGCTATTATTTAAACCACAATAGTGTGATAATTTGTGGATTTGCATATAAATGGAAAATAAAGTTGGTGTACAAGTACCACTCGTAACTAACGATAGATGCTTTGCCCCAGTGCATTGCTGCTGATCTGAACAGTGATAAATCAGTCATAGTAATTGGGTATTTATCTGTTACTAAAACGGTTACCATCGTGGCATCTAAATTTTGGTAGAATTTGAATTTGTTACTACCGTCCACTATAGAAGAAAAACGTGTAATTTTTCATCTCGTCTCGGCTGTCTTCACGGCTCGTGTGGTCCACTAGGTAACACAGTAGCTTCACCTGTTTAACCCACTTCTGCGTGCGTCCCTGTCCTGCTAGTGTAACTGAAAGGGATGCCGTATTAAGTGGCCCCATGTTTGGGCTTCAAAGCAGGTAAATTATCTAATTTATTATTGTGGGCTATTTTTGGTCTTATTGTGCTTGTCTGGGTCGTGACTCTATTTTTTTTCTGTTAATGTTAGGGGTTGAACCGGTTTGTCAATTTACATTAAATTTGGATACCTAGTTTTTTTTCTGCGGGAGTTCCAGTTCATCTTGAGTCACGGGCAATTCCTTCAATGAGATAAAATGTTTGACATCGATGTATGAGCATGATGTTATGTTGTGGTTTCACAAGACTTTGTTGAGATCTAAATTATGCTCCTGCCAATATCCTCATGTTATAGGTAAAACCGTCTGAATGGACAAATCAGGCACTGGTCTAAAGTACAGCGGAGACCACAAGCCCAATGAAATACTCGTAGCTTTAATACTCAGGAAAGTATTTCCTACCGCTAAAATCTTTAAATAATTGTTCTTTTGGTTCTGAAAAGGTCCAAAGGCTTTCCGCAAATGGCTGCTGTTTGCGGAAATAGTCCGCATCCTCATATTTCCGAGTTCCGCGCGCTGTTAGCGGGCCATATTTATAGCTAGGGCCCGCGGGCCGGACTCACGGGCCATTAGCCCGGCGTTTAAATGTACATCGGTACATATCGCGCTTTATGTCCTGTGCATAACGCGGCCCGCCTCATTAACACCCGCCACCGCCGCGGCCCGGCCTCGGCGTGCAATCACAATTCCATCTCCCGAGATGTACTTTACCGACAGACAAATTTTTCACATTAGGGTTCGCGTTTCGTCATTTGACTGTCGGTCGTAATCTAGACACGCGGCAGCGTGCCTATCTAAGTTCAAGCAAAGCGGACGGGCGACGACGCAGCAGTGTGTACTCTACCCGAACCATCTGGAGGCACTTTTGGTCCCTTCATAACTCAAAATCTATTAAATCAAATGAAATCTATTACGTGAAATTTAGTTCATTTATTAAAGATTCATTAGACTAGTAGTCCTAATTTCATGAATATAGCTCAAACGGTTTTCGGGATATCGACATTAAAAAATCGGCATTATTCGAGGTAGCTCTCTCTAGCTAGCTAGAGATAGATCAAAATATTAACCCACTTCTACATGACCAATAGGAAGTTCATTTTGCATCCAGCTTGGTAATTGTGTGTAAAATACAAAGGAATTAATCAGAAAACTGTTTAATAAATATAATACGGCTTACACCACGTACAGTGTACGTTACAGAACGAAAGTTCTCGTCTCGCGGCCCTCGGAGTCGGCCACGAACGGTGCTCATGAAGAAGGGCCTCTAAATGGTCTACGAAACGTCAGCAAGATAGTAATAAGTTAGGTACGTGGTGTAAGCCGTATTATATTTATTAAATGATGTCTAGCCACGATAATTTCAATTCAGAAAACTGTTTTTTTTCAGATATGAAAAAAAAATCGATATATCGGTTTTTAATTCAAGATACAAGAACTTTATTTGTACGAAACATAGGTTGGAATAATGGTCTCAAATAAAAATAGGTTCAGCCATGTCTCATCGTAGATAGGCATATTAAAGGTAACATACACATAAAAAATATATGACATGCTCATTATTAAACTTAAATTGTTCATGCAATTAAACATTTCAATAATTAATTACCCATAATTTATAAAAAAAATGTCAGATTAGGTAATTAACTCTTAGACTTGTTTGTCAGTTAGATATTCTTGTAGAGGTATATTATAATAAGCTTTGTCTGCCAATAATTGTTTAACTCTACTTTTAAATAAATGTAAAGTTTCTCCATAAAAAATCTAATTCAAGATGGCCACCACAAAATGGCGGATGTCATATATGTTCGACTCTATGATTATCAAATGAAAGAGCTTGACTAAGCAATTTTTTATTTAAAGTGTAAACCCACACTAAGGTATCATTATAGAAATGAAAAATGCAATCAAAATTTTGTCTCCGACGGGACTCGAACCCGTAACGTTCAGACGAACACCTTCAACGCAGGCTGCCTTAACCGTTCGGCCACGGAGCAATTAACCGTCGGGTCGAAAATCTTGACTGCCTTTATCGGTTTCGAACCGAGTGGCGACATCTAGCTGAAATTCTTAGAGATATTCTAGCCCACTGTCCGACAACAAGTAGTCAGTAGCAGTGAAGAGATGTCGCTTTAGTTAATTTTATAAGCAATTTTTTATTTAAAGTGTAAACCCACACTAAGGTATCATTATAGAAATGAAAAATGCAATCAAAATTTTGTCTCCGACGGGACTCGAACCCGTAACGTTCAGACGAACACCTTCAACGCAGGCTGCCTTAACCGTTCGGCAACGGAGCAATTAACCGTCGGGTCGAAAATTATTCGTCTTATAAAATTAACTAAAGCGACATCTCTTCACTGCTACTGACTACTTGTTGTCGGACAGTGGGCTAGAATATCTCTAAGAATTTCAGCTAGATGTCGCCACTCGGTTCGAAACCGATAAAGGCAGTCAAGATTTTCGACCCGACGGTTAATTGCTCCGTGGCCGAATGGTTAAGGCAGCCTGCGTTGAAGGTGTTCGTCTGAACGTTACGGGTTCGAGTCCCGTCGGAGACAAAATTTTGATTGCATTTTTCATTTCTAGAGCTTGACTAGTTTGAATACTGTCCACCAATAAAACCAAATCAAGATGGCCGCCACGAAAAAATGGCGAATGTCATTATATGTTTACCTAACCCTTAATATAAGTATCAAATAAAAGGGGTTGGCTTGTAGAATACAGTAGATATGTCATGAATAAATCATTATCATCATCATCAACCTAAGTTGATGTCGTGCTACCGCTAACCGTAGCACGTCCACAGCTGGACATAAGGCTCCCCTCATAGATTTTTAAGAACTGATCATGAGGGGTTGTTGCCATACTCGCCACGCTTAGCAAGCAATTGCTAGTTTCTTTACAAAGAGTAAAGAAACTAGCTCACGGTTTAATTTGGCTATTTTTCACAACTGACAAGTAACTGTTTTAATATTTGGAGCTATCACTTCTTTAACTATATGTTGTTAAAATAAAACCGGGCAAGAGCGAGTCGGACTCGCGCACCGAGGGTCCCGTGCCATCATACAATATAATTTATGACAAAGGCGGTTTTATATTTGTTGGAGAACCTTGACAGCGCCATCTCTTGTGTGATAGCGGAACTTATGTAGATTTTTTACACTTTCGATGATTTCTAAAAAAGTATGCTATGTAGAGAGATTCTAATAAATTTCCTCTAATCTTTACATACACTTCTAATAGTAATAAAAGTTTCAAAGGTTTATCTCCGCAAACTTCGGAGATAAGGGGGGGGAACGCTATTTTTTTCAACATTTTTGTAAATAACTCAAAAACTATACGACTTAAAGGAAAACTAAAAACTGTTTATTAATGTGCGAATAAATACCTTTCATATGATACCCCACATAACCTAGTAACTTTCCAAAAATTTTGAAAACACCCCTTCCACCCCCATTGTCTAAAAAACTATGCAAATTAGAGAGTTCGCTATAATTTTCCTATGAAGTTTACATACACTTATATTAGCTATAAAAGTATCACGGGTTTATCTCTGCAAACTTCGGAGATAAGGGGGGGGGGGGGAACGGTCGTTTTTTCAACATTTTTGTAAATAACTCAAAAACAATACGGCTTAAAGGAAAACTAAAAACTGCTTATTAATGTGCAAATGAATACCTTTCATATGATACCCCACATCACCTATTAACTTCACAAAATTTTTGAAAACCCCCCTTCCACCCCCCTTGTCTAAAAAACTATGCAAATTAGAGAGTTCGCTATAATTTTCCTATAAAGTTTACATACACTTCTATTAGCTATAAAAGTATCACGGGTTTATCTCTGCAAACTTCGGAGATAAGGGGGGGGGAACGGTCGTTTTTTCAACATTTTTGTAAATAACTCAAAAACGATACAGTTTAAAGAAAAACTAAAAACTGTTTATTAATGTACAAATGAATACCTTTCATATGATACCCCACACGGCCTAGTAACTTCACTTAAAATTTTTGAGATCCCCTATCCGCCCCCCTGCAATCAAAATAAGAATATTTTTTAACATTTTTATATATGCTATATTAGTAAAAAACTGTTGTCTTTTACCATTTTAAATTGCAAGTCGATAGCATCAGTAGTTCTCGAGATATCCATCTGTGACAGACAGACAGACAGACAGACAGAGTGATTCTATAAGGGTTCCTTTTTACCATTTTGGTCCGGAACCCTAAAAAGAGCCAAATATTGAACTTGAGTCCCATTGCATGCCGCCTGCACCTTTGTGTTCCAGAAGAGAAGTATCAGGTGGTCATGGCTGAGCTTGCACAGAGGCAAACTTTTTATTATGTTAGTTTCAACTAGACTCGTGTACAACTCTTGTACGGCGACGATAAAAAAAAATAACTTTTGAAGGTTCTAAAAAGTAGTTCTAAAGTTCTCTTTATAATGTTGCTGCTCGCAACACCTTTCAATTGTATTTTGGTAATCTGTCCAAATGCCATATTCAAGAGCTCAAATATTTGGTCAGCGTTGTGAGTGCTGAGAGAGCTGTTATTGCTACAACCAGGGTGCGGGCAGGCCGCGCGTGCGGGCGCGCACGGCGCCGCACAGCGCCAGAACCCGCTGTGTCGGCGCGCTGCCGCGGTAGTTGTCGACCTCCAGGTCTTTCCTGTAGTACTGCAACGCCTCACCCAATTTGAGACTAAAGATATAAAGCGTTCAGTTTAACCTTTACTCTTGCACTTGGGTAATTAACAAATTGCGGTTTAACTTTTGTGCCTGTCGTTTCTTTTAGTAGTTTGAGGAATTCCCACTGAATTTCATTGCAATGTTCCATGTTCACGAAGCGTGTTTTTGATACAGTAGAGCACATACATTGAATCCAACGCGGCGACTACAGGTTCCTTGTTCACGGGATGCTTGAACGTAACGACCCCTCTCTCGATGCTGCATCCGAGATGAGTTATCATCTGTGCGTTATTTTATTAGACATGCCATAGAAACTCAGTGCTCCAATTTTCACACCGACTTCAAGAGCCATTTCGATGGCAAGCTTTACGAGCTCGGCGCGTTGCAATGACGTCACATGTATGTGAGAAAATAGGATACCGGAATCATACAATTAGTCGTAATTTGCAACCACCGATAAAAGCAGAGCTTCCCTGGCTTTTTCTGACATGTCCGGTTCCAACCATGTACCCATATCGTCGTAGCCGTAAATCTTGTAGTCGACTTCGATCCGCCTCATGCGCTTGAGGGCCAAGAAGGCCTCCTTGGTGAAGCCGGGCTCCCCAACCAAGCTCAGATACAGAGCTTCAGTGTCCGCCGATGCGGTAGGCTCGTCTTGAAGTGCTTGCGCACGTATTCGCACGCGGCGGCCGAGGCGAGGTGCAGGGTGAGCGCGAAACATCGTAGCTCCGGTGAATATGTGAGCTTGGATACAACTTCGGATAGTTCTTTATTAGTTTGGTGACGAGCTCCCAACTCCGACACCTGCTAATCAAAATTTACTTTTTAATTGATTCATTCACAGATAACATTATTGTGATGCTAAATACTGCTGTTATACCTGTGCCCCAGATTACAGAAACTAACCTGTACTCCGATAGTTTTAAGAGGTAGTATGTCTTTAATTTCGTTCGTATCTCAGCATGCCTTAGCTCTTTTTCGGTTGCCACAAAGTTATCAGTCTCATAATCAATATCATCATCTTCATCATCACTGGATGCCTGCTTGCGCGCTTTAGCAGCCGATGCCTGCGCAGGGGCAGGAGATCACGCTTCCTGGACGATCCAGCCGTGGCCTCTATTTTGATATGTTCCAGAGGCAACGTTACTTCACTTTCACCGGAATCCGTCTTTTCAGTCGTCTGTAACAAACGATGTTTCTTTCGAGCTTAAAAGATCTTATGTACTTATAGTTTGGATGAAATTTACAAAGCGACAAACGCCGTGCAGTCGACAATGTAATCGCAGGTTTGGAACCACAGACGGAACACAGAAAATAAGTGAAGTTGGTACGTTACTTTATGAGCTTAAAAAGCGGACAAGAGCGAGTAGCACCGAGGGTTCCGTGCCATCATACAATATAATATATGATAAAGGCAATTTATATTTGTTGGAGAACCTTGACAGCGCCATCTCTTGTTTGATAGCGGAACTTATGTAGCATATTTACACTTTCGATGATTTCTAAAAAAGTGATGACTGATCATGATAGGCTGAATGTGATCGTTACCTACTTACTACATCTAGGTGGTACTGCTACCACTACATCGACTACTACTTACAACATCTACTACTACCAGTGCTCAACTGCTACGTAAATTAGCTACTAATATAAACAGCACACATACAGACAGTAGTATGAGAGAAAAATTGTGAACTCTACAATGTTTAATTTAAATAGCCTATTTTATGTTTATTCGGGCGCAGACTCATCCAAAAAATCTAAGATCATTAAAATCTGTGGTTGAATCGTTAGTAATCGGAGTTAATTTTTCAACCGACGAAAAAACGTACAAATAAAAATATACGCGTCGGCTTTAATTATTATAATTAATGTTTTGATGGACTTGTACGTAGCACTTTTGCTAATCTTAAATGTATTCTCCTGCAGAGGTCAAACATGTTGAAACAAAAAGTTTTTTTGTCTTCCCAGCTTACACGTGTTCGTTCAGGCAAATAAAAAGTCTTTATCTTTACTTCAGTTTGAAAATATTAATAAATTTACACTTACCGGTGGTAGGAAAGACCTCCGTTCGATCGATTTTTTGTTCTGTAGGTCTACCATGAGTTTACACAATCAAGACTCGCTAGCGACTGTAGTTAAAAAAATGTATGAAAACTTGTACAGCGCCTCTAGCGGATAGTTTGGTACTGAAATACGCAGTAAACTATAAACTACAGCGAAGGTAGTTTGGGCTTTATTTGCTTAGAATTTGGAACTACGAGTTGCAAATTTGACAGATGTTTTATCGCAGCGTTCTAACAGTGACAAGTCATGGTAGACACACTGCTCTCATTCTTGCACTCCCAAAGCTGTGCAGTAAGGCATATCGACGTGCGCTCGGCCGAGGCCGGGGCGCGACTGGCGCGGGTTGCGCAGCCATGCTACGTAACTGTGACAGCCGCTGTCACCCGCGCCACGCCTACTGGTCACCCGCGCCACGCCTACTGCGCAAACCCATTTTGATTTCTGTCCCGTGATTTTGGCCAATAAATGCCAGCTGCCTAGCATGGAGTCTTTTCCCGCATAAAATGAACAAATTCAAATTATATTTAAGCAGGCTCCTAATTTTTACACTGGTATATTTTACGACGATGGGGATGATCAATGTCAAACCAGTTACTACCGTCTCGCTTCCCGAACATTGGAATATTATGTATAATCGTTTTAGTTTTAATGTATAACTGGTTGTTGCTTTGACGCAATCCACAAGCAACAAAAACTGTGCCCGAAACACTTAGTTAATTAAATTGTCTTTGACAGCGAAGGTGTTTTTTATATACGCCCAATAGTTTTTGCGTGATTGTCGCTTTTCGGGATGACATGTCATTTTAAAGATTAATCACACCACAGAATATAAACTTATTATACAAATCTTTAGATAACGCTGGAAATTTCTCACAGCACCATCAAGCACCAAATTCAAAGCAATTTATTTCTCAATAGACAAATTAAATTGCGCTTTGGTATGTCACACACCCAGACCCTAGACAAATATCTGCAGATAAATCAATATTAAAATAAAATTAACTTTATTTCAGACATTGTACAGATAACGAAGAACACATATGTACATACATAGTCAATATAATGTAATGTGAAGATGTCGTAGGAGTGTCTTAATAAATAAATAAGAGACAAAGAACACAATTATATTAAAAGACGCACAAAATTATACATACAACACTAAACAGGCACAATGTATGCTTTCGTCCAGTGTTCCATGAAGGGACAGCCACAATCAAGCCTCCCAGCAATAACTTGCAGTGCGCTGTTGGCGCCGCGCACCCTGCGCTCCAGTGAGACAGCTCTCTTGCGCATGATCGCTGCGAACCCGTCTACTTGCGCGATCGCGATCATGGAAGGAAACGTTTTTTCCTAGGCGGAAATCGAACCTGCAAACTCCTACGTCCCAGCCGGCTATAAGACCAACTGAGCCACGGACGTCGTCAAAGGTAGTTTTTTGACACGACGACAGCGCGTAATGGCTTTGTTATGTATTGCTAGTCTACCACATTGTATTTGCGAAAATCGTCTTGGTGTTGATGGATTCCAAATAAATAATGAGAACTGTAATGGTAGGTAGGTATGGTGAGTTGTAGGTAAAGTCTCGAAAGCTGTTGCCGCAACTCAACTATGAGCCAGCGATAGCTATAGAACACTCCAAGCTTCAAGTGGTCGACAGGATATAAGTCAGCTGTTGAGGTGTCATCTGTTTTTGGCACAATTCCGTTGCATCCCAACATATGCGCGGCGTCGTCCCGGCACTCGGCCCGCCTGAGAAACCGCACCATCCGCCGACAAAAAACCCGACGGAAATGTCCCACACTACACGTCGTCCCGAACTGTGGTTCCTGTGGCCCCGACCAAGTGTGTATGTGTGAGCGATGCTAGTCGCTCACACATACATACACCATGAAGTTGGTATTCAGTAACCTAAATTGGCCTTTCACGCCCTCATCTCAAATATTTCTTTATATAGCGTTAACAACCGGTATCATGCTGTACGGGCGCTGCAGTGCCTGGGACGTTGTTAGATGGATTACACTTTCCCATGCTTTCCATTTACATCTTTGCACTTTTTCAAAATTATAAAATTCAAAAATATATTATGAAATTTCGTGCAGCCGCATGGACCATATTGACGCGGCACAAATTACGAATTAAAACAACACAATTAATAGAATAACGCACATAATTGAATCTGTTCATTTCAGATGACTTTTTGATACCCAAAAACGACGGGTCCAAGATTCATTAGCCGCCTGCGGCCTCCAGCCCTGGTTCTTGTAGTACCTGTTTGCTAAAACAAATCACACGAGCCCCAACACGACGGGTCTATCTTTTAGTTTAGGAGTTCCTATGGCTACCTTCCGACTCCATCATTAGACCAGCTCCATGGTACTATACTATGGTATTGTCTCCTAAAATTCGCAATTGTACTAAGTTTGAGTCCAATCGAACGCCAGGAAGTGGTTCTAGTTTAGTTTAACAATGGTAAATGTTTAACAGCTAAGTTGATTTTTGTAATTCTTTTGTGGTAAATAAAAGCATGCTTTATCTTAAAGTAGCTGTCCCGTTCAACTTCGTATCGCACCTACTACTACAACTACTTACTACTACTACAACTACTTACTACTACTACTACTACAACTACTTACTAACTTACTACTACTACTAATTAATAATAAAGACATTTACTTCAGGCTTCAACTAAAATAAGTTACAGATGGTAATAAACTTATTCTAAGGCCCATAGCGCTGTCTGTCTGTCTGTGTATGGGACGATTACAACCGAACGCGTTGACCGATTTACATGAAACCTTTTTTGTTAGCACCGTCTAATTGAGAGAAGGATACTGATTGATTTTGGTGACCCTAGGGTCACGGGGACCGGAGTTATTGTATTATTGCACGCGAGGTCGGGACACACGTGACACTCGAGCGCGTTGTGTCATATGGTCGCCCGCGAAAGCGACGATACAGCACATTCTTCGGCCAAAACGTTTCGTTGGTAAAAGTTGATATATCATATATATACATATATATAATATATATACTAAATACTACTACTTAATAGATCTACTACTACTCTACAACTGCTTACTACTATACTACTACTAAAATACAAATATCTTGAGTTTATGTTTAATCACAATATAAACTTTCTTAACCAACCTTTTAAATATTTGATAACCAAAAAATGTCATCACATTATCCGGGTAAAATGTATGAGAATATTAATTTTTACCCTAAAACTATTTTTTCTGTGAATATTTACGGTGTGAAATAGCCCCTACGTTAACCCTGGCTCAGATGAAAGATCATTGAAAAAATACAACTTTTTAGTACTAAAAAGCTTAAACAGTATGCGACAACTTAGTTGCTGTAAGCCGCCCGACCAATATGAAGCTGTTGTTCTGCTTATCGCATTTTTCAACAATAATCCTTAGGTTATACCTAATTGGCCGAACAATACCCGACTTCCGTAAGTCGTGTGTTCGAATTTCAGGGTTTTTTAATCGGAAAGACTCTTTCTTGCCTAAAAGCTATACTTAACATGTTTTTACAAGGAAAATATCGTGATTGAAACAATTTGTTGTGGGCGACTCCACGAGCTTTGAATTGGAAGTACCCGCGCACCTACAATTACTTAGCTTACCTTCGCTTTGATAAAATAATCCCAAGCTTGGTATTGCATTAAACATGATACATGTTCTTCCATCTCCGAGCAGGGCTGGCTTACATCGGCCAGGTGCCTACAGTGCGAAGTAGCGAGTACGAGGGCACCGCGAAACAAAGGCCTGTTTGTACCACGACCCACCTTCACACAGCTTTGTCATATTGATGTAATTTATGGTTACGAGAATAGATTCTTCTACGTATCACTAGGATACTACAGTACCTCTCTATAGCTCAACGGGAGCGCACGCTTGCTTGCTTTTCAAATATTTTCAGTGTTTCTCAAAGTGTTTTACCATAATGTACTCTTGCGCTAGTTGCGATTCTCAACATACAGACGGCACGATTTGCAGTGCTTGTAAGCGCCACTACGACTTCCAGTGTTCCGGTATCACTGAAACTGGATACCGTAGGTTAGGTGACAGGAAGAACACCTGGCGCTGTCCTCAGTGCAAGTCTAGCGCATCACCATCTCGGCTAGCTACTTCACCTCTTCCGAACCAGCTGGACAAAATGCAGGAGCAACTTGAAAACATTGTATTCCAGCTAACTCCTTTGTCAACGTTGGTGAATGATGTCAAGTCTATCAAAACGGAGCTGAACAGCCTACGAGATTCTTTGGATATGGCGCATGAGTTACTTGGAAAATTCTCGGGCTCAATTAAGACTCTGGAGAATCGAGTAACAAAGGTGGAGAATGCTATCGACCTGGTTCCCACTCTACAGGCTGAGGTAGCGAGGTTGAATATGGAGCTCCAGGATCGTGACCAGTGGGCACGCGCTAATAATGTGGAGATACGTGGGATTCCTCTTAAGAACAATGAAAACCTTTATGAGATTGCAGAGAAGATTGGGAAAATCGGCAGCATGACCATTAAGAAGGAAAGCATTAATTACATTGCTCGCATTCCAACAAGAGTACCGAATGCAGAAAAACCCATAATAATATCTTTTAATAATAGATACATAAAAGAGGATTTTATAGCGACGGCCCGCAGGACAAAGCAGCTAAAATTAGAAAATCTGGGATATACTAGCGGAGGAATATTTTACGTCAATGACCATCTGACGCAGCAAAACAAGAACCTGCTAAGTAAGGCGCGATCTCTGGCGAAGGAAAATAATTTTCAATATATCTGGGTCAAACATTGCAAAATTATGGCAAGAAAATCGGATACTTCTCCTATATTTTTAATAAAAAGCGAAAAGGACCTTTCAAGAATTTTGTGAAACGTGTAAAAAAATATTACTTAGCCATAATTATTATATTAACTTTTGTTAACAGTTTAAGAAACGCACGTAAAACCAGTTTCTTTTGTTCTTCGGGCAACTCCATTGTTCTCGCTTATCGCTTCGCACAATGCGCCGACGACGACGTCCAGTTAGCCGTAAGTACCGCTCTACGCACACAGCCTTCACTTGCCCGCGCGCCGTGCATAACGCACATATTCGCTTGCACTCTCCGCTGCTTAGGCTCTATGACGTTAAATGCATTTTTTACTAAACTAACTGCTGACTTTCTGAATGTTCTAACTACCTTCATTTTTAGCCAAAAATGGTTCAACTTGGAATTCCTTTCTTTTATTTGTCCTCTGCAGATTATGGCCTTTTGCTCAATTAACTGTATATCATATAAAACTAGTTTAGTGTCGTACTGTGTGTTTAAAATGTCTTTGTTCATTTATTTTGTTGACGAATCAAGACAAACCCGTTGTCTTAAAAAAAAATCAAACAGCTATTTTTGCTTATATATTCGTAAATTAAGGTGTAGTATAAATATTTTACCTTTATATTTTATGTTGGAAAAAAATGTCCTGCTATTTTATGTTGTCAATCCTTTATTACTGTTGCGCTTGAGCTTTTATTTATTTATGTATAATGACGGCTACTAAACTAAACATTTACTATCAAAATACTCGAGGGCTACGCACAAAAACGCATACTATGAAACGTAATATAGGTTTAAATTCTTATGATGTTATCGCTGTGACTGAATCTTGGCTTCCGGATAGTGTCTACGATGGAGAGTTTATCGATGATCGGTATGTAGTTTTTAGACGAGATAGGAACTATACTGTTACCCGACAAAAGTATGGTGGAGGAGTGTTCCTTGCTATACGTCGAGATTTAAGTGCAATCGAGCGCCCCGAGTGGTGCTCGTCAGCCGAGGATGTCTGGGTGACCGTGAAAACCGTTAATAAAGATCGTTCATTAAATAAAATTCACTTTTGCTCGCTATACTTATGTAGTGAAAATTTAGGCAATTCTTTCAATACGCAATTAAGTAATTTTACAGATAAATTATCTTTTATAGTATCCTCCTGCCCAAATGACACTTTCATGATTTTAGGTGACTTTAATATGAGTAACATTAATTGGTTAAGCATCCAAGGGAATTTACAACCATCAGGCATAGTGGGAGATACTCAGACGTATTTTTTTGATACACTATCTCTATTTAGTTTAAATCAATTTAACATTTACCGTAATATTTATGATTCTCTTTTAGATTATGTCTTGTGCAATGCTGATATTACAGTTTTACCGTGTAGCGATCCCCTGGTTGCTGAAGATTCTTACCATAAATCTTTAGTGATCAGCTTAGACTTTAAAAGTAGTGAACCTCTCAAGCAATGCCCCAGAATGAAATATGTTTACCATTTAGGAGACTTTGCTAGTATTAACGCCTGCCTTAAGAACATAAATTGGCATGAAGTCTTAAATATAAATTCATTAGATGAAGCTGTTGATTATTTTTATTCCTCTCTTTATGAACTTCGAGATCAATTCATCCCTCAGAAATATTTAAATTCATCAGTATTTCCCCCTTGGTACAGTGCACCTCTTAAGAAAATCCTTAAAGAAAAATCTAAATACCTAATTAAATACAAAACATACGGTAATGAATCTGACTATCAGTCTTTTTCTCTGCTAAGAAAGAGGGCTAAATATCTTGAAAAGTCATGTTATAGTACTTATATTAAAAAAACTGAAGATGCCATACAAAAAGCGCCAAAAATGTTTTGGTCTTACATAAAATCCCTAAAGAAGTGTAACAACTCCCTACCTTCTACTCTTATATACGAAGATCGATCAGCTGATACTGGGAAGGGAATATGTGATCTCTTTTCGGAATATTTCAAATCGAATTTCTTACCTCATTCAAGTTGTTCCCAAGACAGTCACAATTTACCAACTGACTATGCTGAAAGCAATAACTATCCTTGCTCTATTAGCGACATAGAAATTGATTCGGGTACTGTTCTGAGGTTGGCCAAGTCACTTGATGTGTCAAAGGGCGCCGGACCTGACAATATTACATCCTTATTTATTGTTAAATGCGCGGAAACTTTGACTGAGCCATTAACCATTCTTTACAAGAGATCAATTAGGGAGGGCATTGTTCCCAAAATTTGGAAATCTGCATTTATTTCCCCCATTTATAAGAATGGCCGTAAAAACGACATCAAGAACTATAGGCCTATTTCAAAATTATGTATTTTTGCAAAGATTTTTGAAAAATTGGTCTATGCTCAAGTTTACTCGACTCTGTCAACTTTCTTCATTCCAGAACAGCACGGATTCCTCAAAAATCGTTCAACGACGTCAAATTTACTTTTATTTGCGGATTATACTTCTAAATATATGGAATGTGGAGGGCAAGTCGACGCTGTATATAGTGACTATAGCAAAGCGTTTGATCGGATAGATCATAAAATGCTATTAAAAAAGATCTTGAGCGCTGGGATTCATGGCAACTTGTTTAGATGGTTCACATCATATATAGAGAATCGCTCTCAAGCAGTAGTTGTTAATGGTTTTTCCTCTTCTTCTGAGTGGTCTCATGTTCCGTCCGGCGTCCCCCAAGGTTCTTTACTTGGTCCGCTTCTTTTTTCTGTTTTTCTTAATGATATTGGTTCATGTTTTAGCCACTCTAATTTTCTATTGTACGCTGACGATATGAAAGTTTTTAAACGTATCAAAAATTTTACTGATTGTTACCACCTACAAGAGGACCTCAATAGATTTGAACTCTACTGCTTACAAAATAAACTTGATTTAAATGTAACTAAATGTTTTTCAATAACATTTACTAGGAAGCCAAACCCCATAAAATTTAGTTACACTTTAAAGGGTACCCCTCTTAAGGATGTGCAAGAGATTCGCGATCTAGGTGTTATACAGGACTCAAAGCTTTCCTATGATAAACATATCGACAACATTGTCAAAAGAGCTAATAAAGCATTAGGATTTGTTATGAGAGCTAGCTCACAGTTCACGAGCATAAAGGTAATTAAAATATTATATTGTACCTATGTGCGTAGCATTCTCGAGTATTGTTCGCAGGTTTGGAGTCCTAATTACGATGTGCATGTTAACAGGATTGAATCCATTCAGCGTAGATTCTTAAGATACTTGCAATTCAAATGCAAGTGTTTCGATGACAACTACGTTGATAGATGCAAAAGACAACATATATTGCCATTGCAAGAAAGACGACAAATTGCAGACATTGTTTTCCTTAGCAAGATAGCACAGAGCAAAATAGATGCCCCTAATTTATTAGAAAATATTAAACTAAGAATTCCAAGTAGATCATTTAGACATTCAACTCAGCTAGAGGTACCATTTAGTTCTACCAATTATAGGCAAAATGCATTTTTTAGTCGAGCAGTAATGACATATAATAACTTAAGTGATATCCGAGAACTAGACCTTTTTATAACAAAGGCCCCTAAAATTAAAAATATTTTATCTAAACGCTGGTTTTGCGAGGCCACTTAGCTGCTTTTTACCTTGTTTTGTTTCGTTATGGTTTTCAATTGTTTTTTCTTGGTCTTTATATTTAACCTGATAATTTGATTACCAAGCAAGCTATATTTCGACTCAATATGTGGAGACACTTTAATGGTAAATAGCTACTTTCGTAGATAAGTTTTTTAGTTATTAAGTACTGTTTGTCTTCCAACAATATAAAAATAAAATAAATAAATAAATACTGCAGCCGGCTATTGCTAGAAAATGGAATTGAAGAGTTCCATCCATCTAAACTGAAATTGACTGGACAAAACGGGCAAAAAGCAATGATTTAGTGGCTTCGCTTACAATTACCCCACAGTTCGACCGATTACAAAAGGAAAGCAGGTTGAACCAAGTTGAATCCCCACTGTCCTTACTGCTAGGACTCGTGCTCCCGACCAATGTAACCACCCGTTACTTGTGGCACGCAGTGAGCTGGTAGCTCCGTCTCCCTCCCGCCCGCGCGTCCGTCTCTGTCTCTTCAATCTCCATTACAGCGATCAGGACACATCCAGCTGATATTGCTTGCCAAGGATCTTCCCAAATTACTACCTCCCAAAACACTCACCGCGCGACTTTCATTCTTATCACTAAGTAGTAAGGACGAAGTTTCCGTTATTTCTGGAAATTTTCCGGGTAGATAAGGAAGTGCTTCCGTGCGCGAGTGGAGGGTTGAGGCGTCACGGGGTGTCGTTATTATAGATTATGCATAGATAAGAATAGACTCGGCCTAATTCCTCTATGGTAATCAGGCTTCGCTCGCAGTATCCCTACACTTATTTAAAACTCTGCTGAAAATAATGTGCTATCCTAGTAAATTATTGTTTGAGGTAGATTTTCGTGAACAGCCTTGAACACACAAAATAGTTTTAGATTTCAAAATGTATTTATTGAAGTTTAAGGAGACTAAGAAGAGAAAACGTTTTCAAAGAAAACGCCGAGGAACATTAATTGAATTGAAATATTTCTCCGTAAGATGCCTCTCCAACCACAAACGATCAAAGCGTTTGTACAAAATTGAATTAGACCGAGGACCACTCAGTGCTACCACCAATCGCAGATAATTATCAAACATGAACAGAGCCTTGATTGCCCTCTTTCTGACAACCCTATCAGAGGGTATTTTGAGTTTCTCGTCAATCGAAATAACATCAATTAATATGAAGTGTAGGGCGTGTTCGCAAACTCGGCGGGATTAGTGGACGGACCGGGACGTGGGACTGTGAACAACTGCAGGCGACGACGATTGGATAAGCCGAGCCAGCGTGTAATACGGGATTACGCTTGTACAATAAACTCGTCACGCAGACGTGAGGAAAGGAATTCTTTAAGGATTTCATTCTTTTTTCATTCAATTCTGTTCAATTCTGTTACATTCTGGTCGTGTAGGATTGGCTAGAAAGAGTTTGAAAATATATCAGTTACAGTACAGTCTGTATTTTTGGCTACCGATAGAAAGGTTTCTTTGGAATGGTCCATTGTGTGACCATATCGGTCATCTATTGTGATAAGGTTTTATTCTTGAACGTGCCGATTTTTTACTAGGTAGGTTAGAGATCGTATGTACCTGTCAAAAAATACGAGTAAATAGCCCCGGAATTTTCCTGTCTATAATCTTGGAAATTCAGTGGACCGAACAATCAGCCTTTTAAAAGCAAAATCCTATGGGATTTCATTTCTGACCATGCTGTAATGACATACATCCCCACCTAAATTATTTTTGGATCTTGTGTAGTATGCAACCCGTGCCCCAACTCTCGCTACCCGGTGGCACTCCCCAGGGCCTACACTACGCATGTCAATTAGAAGCACTTCTAATAGGTATTTGATGTCTACAACCCCGGGTTCGATCATGAGTTGGATTTACTCCCCAAACTATCCTTTAGACTTTAATGTAGGTACCTGGCCTCGCGTGGGAACGGCGAGGAGGCAGCGAGCCCTCAGGGCCCGCCCTTCTGCAATTCCACTAAAGTTTGTATCGAAGGGTCGGCAGCGATTTATATTTTATATTTTCAGGTCCCCCTGAACTGCGTCCGGTCTCCAGCAACCGATTTTTCGGATTGTTGAACAGAATTCTCGAAAAAATGTGTGTGTGTGTGTGTGTGTACAAAACGGATGTATATTATAACAATATTTTAGTTGTGTTTAATACGATAACAGTAAAAGTGCCTTTCATGTAGGTATAAAAGTAAATAGAGTTACTTAGGTAAGTAGGTATTATTCCTCTTTAGATGGCAAAGGTTCGAAAATATAAAAATATTTTTTGTCAGGTAGAGATAAACACGGTCGTAAAACACGCACATTGCCGTAAATACCAGCCGGGCCCCCCGCGCGTCACGCTGCACTGCATCTGCAACCAAATTACTTTAAAAATAGCAGCCCCGTATCAGCTGACTGCCACCACCACCCCACCGAACACTGCGCAACGCAACTTCTACCCTAACCAAGTCTCCTTAAGGCCTAAAGTCGAGAGTTCGTGAAAAGGGTAAGCCGGCAGCGGATCAGCTGTTTCGCATCTCAAGCGAGAATAGGCCTAGACGTTTGTTGTTAAGGTTCCAAACGGCACAGTTCAGGGTGCTTCAGTAGGAATCAGCTGCTTGTAAGAAATGGGCATTTTCGTGAGGGCTCAGGGTTTGTAATAAATTAATTGCTTTCATTTCGTTTCTGACAACAAAACAATTCCATGCTCATTTAGATTTTAATTTTAAATCAGATTTTGCTTTTCTTATTAACCGTGCTGCTTATTGATCGAGATCATTCGAGCCGTGAACGCTTTGCCCAAAACAGTCATTAATACTGAATAATGAAAATTCCTACCGGATATTTTTAATGCTTCGATGTTATATTAGTTTGTAGGTCGTCTTTAAACAAAGGAGAACAGCTCGACATAATGTCTGAAGACATACTCAGATTTGAGGAATGTTATGGTCGAGAGAAAGATAAACCTAGATAGAGCACATTACTCCGAGCGCTATGACCGCCCGCTGGCCACTCGACTGTCATAAAAACGAAACATTTATCTTTGTTTTCTATTTGCATTGTTTTCCATTTCCCTTTTCATATTCCAGTGAGAGGAGTCTGAGGATATAAATTGTAGTGGTACTGAATAAAGCTTACTGAGCACCATACAACCGGCGCTTACAAAATCACACAGAGCTTTCTCCCGACGCCGTCCGCATACACAGCGCTGATAAAACAATAAAGAAAGGATATAAAGCCTGCTTTACACCAGCGCGTTAACATACAAACGTAGTATCAGCGTATGTACTTTTTACGGCACTCTTACACTGCCTAATATAAAAGACGATAAAAAGTTGCAAACTCGGAGGTACTTGCCATGGACTCGTGGAAATTACAGCAAATCTGTGATTGTTTGATTAGTCAAGTGTATTTCATCTCGTTACCATCCAAGTATTATTGATTTACAACAACATGCAGTAGGTCTGCATCTCATTCTCCTATTCATCATAAATCGATAGGCCGTTCAGTTCAATACTTAGCCTTCTCATTAGACAATGGAAATAACGGAATCGATAGCGAACGATCGTGGATCCTAACAGCACTTCCATAGAGTAGCTATGTACGTCGTCGAGTCTATTATATTATTCATCGCTATTTGTGGCTAATGTCTCATGAAAATAACAAACAAAGCCATCATGGGAATGATAAATGTTAGTTTGTTTGCTGTGACGTCTCACAAAGTTGTTGAGAATCGTTTTGGCACCACAACAGGGTTCGCAGCAGCGCGCTTCCTTTGTAGTCCAGTGGCTGCATTGTCACTGCGCTACCCTTATTTTACCCCTGTGCACCACCGCCCATGGCGAGTCGTAAAAGTAAGCTGTTTTATGCAGAAAGTACTTAAAATAAGTCACAATTTAAAAAATCCGGGTATAAGAAGTGCAGCTGTCAAGCGCTAAAATAAAAAATGTTATGAAATTATTGTTGGTTTATCGCGAGATGTTGCAATTTCAGTTTGGTACAGTGATGTCTGCTGGCCTGAGCATTTGAAATGTTATGTCGATACTCGTATAATCTAAAGCGCAGTCAGAATCAGAAGGACTGAGATAAATCTTTGTATAAGGTGATTTGACATAAAGCTGGCAGCCGTAGACCGTAGACGATTATACATATGCATCACACTACAGTGCAAAGCGAACATGTAGGTAAATATGTAATGAACAGTCTTAGAAGATGCAATAATCTAGGTATGTAGAGAATAAGATTATTGCAAAACATACCTAGGTTATTTTATTACCGCCCTTGCACCTCATAGGCGAGCCTCCTAGGGTCCTTTCGAAATAATAACATATGTGGGGTAGTGTGCTAACAGTCATACTATATGTCGTCACGGGCCTGTGTTTGTCACCACCTTTCAAACAACGGACTCGCTCAAGTTTCAGTCGGGTAAGACAAATTAAATTAGGTAAACGTTGCGTAAATACTCAGTTGTAATGGGACATGTTTCCGTTGTGGATCAAGATTAGATGCAGCCCGGAGATCGGATGGCAAAGCCGGATGATGCGCTGCATTCAGCACTTTGGAATCCTGTGATTGGATGGTATTAGGTGCACCCGCGCCGGGACCAATCAGAGATGCTTACTCGAGTTTGGAAATAGAGCGTTCATTCAATCCCATTTCTAATTACCGTCGACCTTGTGCGTCTAAGGCATATTCTTGATAGGTTTCTTCTATTCGTAGCAGTCTCTCAAGCGCATTCATAGATGGCGCTCTAAGTCACAAAACAGACATTATAATGGAATTATTTGAAAAAAAATATTACGATCATGAAAGGGCATGTCTTACCACTAAAGTGAGCTATCGTAGGTAGGTGGTACCTTATAATATAAGTAGGTACAACAAAACTACATCGCTTCGACGTTTATAATACTTAATAGTTATGTGGGCTATGCCCGTATTTACAAGATGAACTAAACTACAATTACTTCACAGACGGGTGCCCGTTATAAGTAAGTACCTGTTTAGGATTTTTAATTTTAAGTACGTGCTATAAGTACCTAGTAACTAAGAATTAAGATTTTGTAATAATTATATTGTTATCATATGAAGTGACATTTAATTTTAGATTCTCTGCCAAGTGAACTTTATTTTCCTACGTATGGTGAAATGAGTGAGTATGCGTAATGAATTGACTAGCTTTTTTTTTAATTTAAGTTTCCTATAAATAACTAAATTACCTTTTTATTTATACTCATTTTAACATACTTAAGTATTTAATTATGTTAATTATTTAATGATTTAATACACCTGTTCAACTATTATTATATTCAATAAAAAACAAGACTTTAACATTTTTCTATAAAAACTTGTTGAAACGATTTGGGCGCTTTGGTTGAACTGTAACCCCAAATTGTGTGATTTTAATAAATAAAACTCAAATAATTTTACAGATTAATAATCAAAACTTTATAGTTTTATTAAATTGGATTAGTTTTTAATAAAGAAAACACATCATCTAGGTACCTATCGCAAGTCTAAATAAAAGTTTCTTCCTATCTGAAATTCCGAATATGTTTATGTTTTAAGACCATCTCCTAGCTGAAAAGAGTTCAATAAATAATTATAAAATGAACACAACATTTATTTCCAATGAAACTAGTTTTTTATGAACGAATCAAATAAATTATCTTCGGTGGGTAGTTATTGTCTCAGATAATGGTTATTGTATAAATGATGACTGTCGCTCGTTAAGCTTAAACCGAGGCTCCATCCTAATCGATTACGTTAAGAATCGATGCATTATGCAGGCGGGGCCGGGGCGGGACTCGAACCTGCGCTCGGAACAGAGCCATCGCTCTTGGAACCGGATTTAATGGTATATAAAACGTTTAGAGAACCTTGTACTCGCGGTGATTATTTTGGTTCTTCGTGGGAGTGGCACGTCAGCTGAAGTCCTTGCAGTTACTATTTTCTGTTTCATTTCGTTTCATAATCAAACCAATGCATATTGTGCCTCAATGCCGTGCGTGGAGTAGACGGATACAACGGACGGCTTCTAAGGTATTTAACGATGCAATAAAATACCTCCTTCAATTCACGCCAGACACTCGGCACTCGGAACGAACTCCAAAAAACGTAACTGCGGAAGTTTTTTAAATCACTTAATACTCCTAAAGAGTCCCTAAAATAATTCGAAGAGCACTTAACTTCGCGAACAAAACCCGGCCTCCTCGCAAACAAAGAAATGGACAAACAAGCATCCCTTAGCCCTCGGCCCTCGCCCTCGGCCCTCGCCCTCGGCCCTCGAGAGGAGGAATTAACGACCGTAAGTCATAGCACTAACGAGCCGGCCGGGGAAGCGAACCTACACCACTGTAAAAGTGGATTCGTTGAAATAAAAACAATGCGGTTTACCGACGGCGACGTCGGGATTACGGCGCGGGGCTCGGGAGATAAACCTTTATGTTCTCCGGATGCGGCGCACACAAATGTATTCCCTTATTTACTAACCTAATCTAACACGTTAGAGGCCCGCACAACGCCACTCGAGATGTTTATTTTATACACTAAATGACGAGACAAGCCGAAGGCCCACCTGATGTTAAGCGGTAACCTCTACTTAACAACTGAAATACCGCGGTTATCACGTTCACTAACCACGTGACCAACGCTGCTTGCATAGCACCCGTCACCCTAAAGACACAGAGTTGTAAGGTCTCATGTGCCCGTTATTCCAGATGTGTAGTATTATTAGTGTTGTAGAAAACTAAAGTCCAACATAGTCCTATACGGTCCTAACGCATAAAAATATATGACGCGTGAAGAAAGCTAGCCCAAGGGCCCTTTGCCCATTGCCATTGGGTTTGAATCAACATGTCCAAGTTTAGTAATTATAAAATAAAGGAAAGATTTAATGGAAATTGGAATCAGGTAGGGCAGCAGGTAGCAGGCAGCAGGTATTACAATATCTGTGATCTAATTCCCTCATCATCAGGTACTAAATATAAAACGTTTTAATTAAAAACTAAATACCTAAATAAACCTAGTATACTTACTTAAACTTAATATTTTTAACTACAACATAATAAAATTCAATAAACATACAAGCAGACAGTGGGGTTGCAGCGGCAGTAACATGTTACCCCTCCTCGCATACCCGTGGATGCAGTAAGAGCCTGCTAAGGGATACCTCCGCAAAATGGGCAGCAGCATCTTTGCGTTTATCAACATACTGCGCTCGTCAGCCCGCCTGCCAAGCGTGGTGAGTATGGCAGCTACCCCTCGTGGAGATCCATGATCCTGTGTTCAGTAGTTTTACGGCTGAAATTATGATGATGATGGTGAACTCGATGATCAAACAGAACTCCTTTAGTCTCAGTGAGTTCTGTTTATTACGTGTAGGTATCTCATTACCACAGACCTAGAGACGCTGCTGTGTGTCCCAATAGCCGGATCACACTATTATTTATAACTTGTGCCGATGCGCATGTCTTGATAAAAAGCGTAGTTTTTTCCCCGGCCGGCCCCCGCGCCCCCCGCGCCCCCGAGGCCCACATCCCTCATCTGACAGTTTTTGTCCAACCTGCCCCGGCGGGGCGCATCTTCCATTATTATTATTTTTATGTTCGATCCCTTAACCATTACATTATTGCCCTTATATTCCACTCCATTCGACGCAACAGAACGACGTGTGAAACCTTGCAGCGTTCCGCTCGCTGGCTCGCCCGATCTAAATTATGCAAATTATTGCCTGTGGATAATGGAAATTGGTTGTTATGTGAATTTTAATGGGTTCGATATCGGGCGTTCGCTACTAGACATAAAAATCCACGTAATGGTCCGTAATGGCTGTTTTTCGTTTTCACGAATATTCCCTTTCTCGTCGCTTCCAATTAGATGACGGGAGCTGTCAGGTCCAGGCTTGGCGTGCTCCGTCAGGCGGGCAAGCGCGAGTCGCGCCGGCTCTGATCCGACGCGGCAGATTCATGGCTCGTAAATACTTTTGCGAATTCAATGTTACTCCACAACATTTCAATAATACTCCACGACAACATTTCAATGTTACTCCACGGCAACATTTCAATGTTACTCCACGGCAACATTTCAATGTTACGCCACGACAACATTTCAATGTTACTCCACGGCAACATTTCAATGTTACGCCACGACAACATTTCAATGTTACTCCACGGCAACATTTCAATGTTACTCCACGGCAACATTTCAATGTTACGCCACGACAACATTTCAATGTTACTCCACGGCAACATTTCAATGTTACGCCACGACAACATTTCAATGTTACTCCACGGCAACATTTCAATGTTACTCCACGGCAACATTTCAATGTTACTCCACGGCAACATTTCAATGTTACGCCACGACAACATTTCAATGTTACTCCACGACAACATTTCAATGTTACTCCACGGCAACATTTCAATGTTACTCCACGGCAACATTTCAATGTTACGCCACGACAACATTTCAATGTTACTCCACGGCAACATTTCAATGTTACGCCACGACAACATTTCAATGTTACTCCACGGCAACATTTCAATGTTACTCCACGGCAACATTTCAATGTTACGCCACGACAACATTTCAATGTTACTCCACGGCAACATTTCAATGTTACGCCACGACAACATTTCAATGTTACTCCACGGCAACATTTCAATGTTACTCCACGGCAACATTTCAATGTTACTCCACGGCAACATTTCAATGTTACGCCACGACAACATTTCAATGTTACTCCACGGCAACATTTCAATGTTACGCCACGACAACATTTCAATGTTACTCCACGGCAACATTTCAATGTTACTCCACGGCAACATTTCAATGTTACGCCACGACAACATTTCAATGTTACTCCACGGCAACATTTCAATGTTACGCCACGACAACATTTCAATGTTACTCCACGGCAACATTTCAATGTTACGCCACGACAACATTTCAATGTTACTCCACGGCAACATTTCAATGTTACTCCACGGCAACATTTCAATGTTACGCCACGACAACATTTCAATGTTACTCCACGGCAACATTTCAATGTTACGCCACGACAACATTTCAATGTTACTCCACGGCAACATTTCAATGTTACTCCACGGCAACATTTCAATGTTACTCCACGGCAACATTTCAATGTTACTCCACGGCAACATTTCAATGTTACGCCACGACAACATTTCAATGTTACTCCACGGCAACATTTCAATGTTACGCCACGACAACATTTCAATGTTACTCCACGGCAACATTTCAGCCTCCTCTTGTCGCTGTCCTGGGCGCGGCGCGATAGCTGTTCCTCCTCATCAGATACTCATAAATAAATAAAACCGGACAAGTGCGATATGCACTCGTCCACCGAGGGTTCCGTAGATATGTAGGAACATAATAATAAGTAGTTATTAGAAAAAGTTTTTAAAATGCACTAAAAGATTAGGTCAGCCATCCAATTTATGACCGCGCGTAGGGTTGCTTAACCTCGATGATTGATTTCGTACATTTTTTAAGGACGATTTTTTATGATTCCATTGCAAATTAATATTTTTTGGATTTTTCTCTGTATCTACAATGTAAGACCACACATTTCATAGTTCTAGCTCTACGAGAAGTTCCCCAATGAATTTTGATTCCCTTGAGAATGTCGAAACATGCCTTTTTTTGTGGCATAAATGATCTTTTTTTCAGGTTAACTTAGAATATTGTTCTTCACAGCTTATAGAGGCTGTAGAATTGAGTAGGTAGGTATATGGTTTTAATTTCAACTCGATACCTCTACACGTTCTCGAGATAGAGTCTTGACAGACCGACAGACGAACAGATAGACAGACAGACGGACAACAGAGTGATCTTATTAAGGTTTCCGTTTTTTTTCCTTTTGAGGAACGAGACCCTAGAAAGACAATCAAAAAGGCCGCTTAGGGTACTTACCATCTGGCTAACAAAGGTAATCTCCTAGATACAATTATCTTTATTCATAATCATCGATTCTCTCTGATGTGATGACCCTTACTAGCACAAAGTGAATGAAACGATGTAAAAATAGACTCTACTTCGCAGTGAATAGGGCCAGATCCGATTAGGTCTCCTAAGCCAATTAATAGAATACTATGTATGTATCGTTGTAAGCGATAAGTACAAAACTTTTCGCGTAAGCTTCGATCAATAACTATTTCGACGCGTAAGACTTTCACCTCTATTCCTAAAGTGGTAAGATTTAAAGTCGTTTGTCGGGTGACGGGTGCTTTCATTCGCCTGTTGCCAAGCGAGCAGGGACGAGCGCGAGGGGATCGTCAACCTTTTTCTAGGGCATCCTTATCTAGAACTTTCACCTTTTCCTAACAATTCTCTGGATAAAATTTTGTTAGGTGTTATTTAAATTAGTTAAGGGATCATTGAGTAAATTACATTGTTTTGTTTTAGGGATAATTTATATCCATTTTGGACAAAGTGATTTAGTTTTAACTAGCTGAATTTGTTTATTTTAGTAGGTAACTTTATAAAGATGGGTAATGGGATTTTTAGCAATAAAAAGCAATAGCATGAAATAAGTACCTACTTCAGCTAATTTCGACAAAGGGAGTTCCATAAATTCTGACTAAAATTACATAAATAAACAGGCACAAAATTGCTAAGAGCTGCAACAATCAATAACCGTCAAAGAAACATTGTTAAAGTCAAACTGTTATTCCCACATAAAAAGTATCGCAAAAAGGTTGACGACGCGCGCTCGCTGCCATAAATGCACTAGCGCAACGGGGATATTACCTCCGCGCTCGAACGAGGACCCAAGTGCCTTTCACCCGCGCTGCAGAGAATGAACCTTACACGCGAAGGCACAAGGCCGACGGATGTGTTCATTTCTTTGTGAAGGTCGATGGCAGTTACGCTGTACTGGGGGTGGGCCGCGACTTAACCACGTCTGCGCATGTGTGCGTGAATGTGGACAGGCTGCGCTGGTGGGGGTGAGCACATCGGTTCGGTCACGTAGGCTTGTTTAACTGCGCCGCGCACAAGGGTTTTTAGGACGTTTTAGCGCCGTTTTCTATGTTCTTTGTTCGTGGTTGGTGTTTTTCGGGGTTTTCTCAAGTTCTTTCAGGAATATCAGCATCAGCTTGGGTTATTTCAAAACGCGAGAACGTTAAACGTGCGGTGGTGTAAAAAAATCTATAAAAAGCCGATGAAAGTAATTGAAAATCTATTTTGTTCCTATGATAATCTTACATGGCAGAATATTAACGTCATTAAACGAACTCTTCTTCCTAGGAGAAACAAGGATTACCTTGTAATTACTGAAGTCGAGTAAGATGTCCGCTTGTCCGCAGGGCGGGCGCACATAGCAACAGATCCCGTCAGCTGGGCCGAGCGCGGCCGAGCGCCGCCGGGAACAGCCGAGCGCGCACGATTGATTCGACGATGCGTCGAGAAAGTTGCCGTGTTTATATTTACTTTGTTAGGTTTTACTGCCTATCGCTGAGCTGCTTTTGGTAACATGTAAAGCGTATCGAGGACGGAATGAGTGAAATACTTCGATGTTCTACTTCTCTAAGATCGCAGGGATAGGAGATAGTGGAACAGCTGATAGCCAGCTGCGAACAGATCAGCTGTTCTCTCCCTTCGTGGAATACGGCAATAAAAAGTGTTTCCACCGTTAGACAAAGGGAATGACATAATTTCGTGCTTTTTATAGGTTTTTAGCGTAACTTTATCATTCGACTTGAATAATTAGTTCCAATGGTAAGCCGGTGCGTGTCGGTGCGTACGCCGACTTCCGAACCGAAGGTCGTGGGCACGATGCCGACACCCGGAGGAGGTTCGCAGTCGTCTTTTTTATCTTTGGTAGTATTAGTTGTCCGTCGGTTATAAACCTATTTGGAAAATTATTTTTCAGTTCGTAATAATACTTTATATATAATATATTTATATACAGGCCTTTGCTCAGCAGTGGGACAGTATAGGCTATAAAAAATACATACCTATTATATTATACTCATGAAGGTCCTGGTACTGATACATGAGGGGGTTGTTGTTTATAAATCGAGGGAAATACTCAAATCTACTAAGCACACATACACACACACACACACACTCGTATGTATAGCGGTTTGGGTACTTCCAGCAAAATTTTAGATTTTATTATTGAAGTCGGCTTCATCATTTCAGCCATAAAACGTCCACTGATGAACACAGGCCTCCCTCATGGATCTCCATGAGGGGTAGTTGCCATTCTCACCACGCCTGGCAGGCGGGTTGGTGAGCGCAGTATGGGATGTTGATACACGGATAGACGCTGCTGCCCATCTTCCGGAGGTGTCCCTTAGCAGGCTCTTACTGCATCCACGGGTAGGAGAGGAGGGGTAACATTCTACTGCCGGCACCCCACGGCAAGTTAAGGAAGTCGGCTTATTTTGCTAAAATTAGGAATTGAACACGTTTTACGGAGAAGGAAAACACTACCGTGAGCAAACTCCCGGCTTAGTGCAAACCCGACTAAGCTAACTAAGCTAACATGGCCCCGGGCCCTGCAGCGTACCATGCATAAAAATACCAGTTGCTGAAGCCTGACGTCAATCATATAATCATTTAAATAGTAAACCATCTTCTTTTTAGACTGAAAAGAAATTTTAGAAATTGGACATGTTCTGTTCAAAGAGTGATAAGTAGGAGAAAGTAATTCCAGTAATCATTCTTTGTTCGCTTAACAAAACTTTACTTCTTGCACAGAACGTGACAAATCAAATTAAAAAAATACTTTATTCAGTGCGGCCGCATGGACCGTCCGTATTGATGCATCATACATACATAACATACAAAATAAAACAACACAAATTAATAGAACAAAGCAAATATTTGTTGAATCTGTTCACTTCATAACTTCATGACACGCGAGTTAGGAAAAGA
The DNA here is from genome assembly GCA_963082625.1 of Pasiphila rectangulata. NCBI lineage: Eukaryota > Metazoa > Arthropoda > Insecta > Lepidoptera > Geometridae > Pasiphila > Pasiphila rectangulata. Next base: position 19,271,031 of record OY720251.1, on the reverse strand, counting down.
AGCGAACAGAAGATCCTAACTCGGTCGTCATAGTCATCATTTAACAATTTTATTTTGTCTTATGTTACATTTGACGGGGCAGATTCCGCCCTAAGTGGTTTTGTCCTCTAAGTAATCCGATGTAGACAAGAATGTTAGGAGTTGTTTGAAAAAAAAAAACCTTATTTTATTTACATGTGACACAGAATAGGGCGGAGTGACACAATGCCGTGAGCAGTCAGCTGATGTAACCCGAGACGCGGGCGACACATGAGCTTGCAAGCTGTACCTGCTCCGCCGTGACCACGGCTAAGCCAACATTTTTTGTACAACTTCTTTTGTTGGCACTTTATTTTTTCCCGGGGCTCGTGAGGTGCCTCCAGGTACCTGATCGTCGACGGCTCGCAAACAATTGGGCTTGCAGCTAATCCGCTTATCAATATGTCAAAAATAGTTTTTTAAGGTTTACGTCTGCACTTGCCCTCGATCTGGATTTTGCTAAAACGAAAAGTATTGATAGGAGGCAACCTACACTTGATAAAATCTCTACAGTTCGTAGGTTGCCGAATTTAATGGCGAGTCGATGTGTAGCTCCGCGGCGTGAGTGGAAGGCGCGCGATATGATCAATAACTTAAGGCTGATGTTGTTCGTCGTAGTATAGTGCCATGGGTATTATAGAAATGAAAGAGACAAAGAATATACTTAGTGTTATTTTCCGAGCTAAGCGACAACAGCTGGCCGGTAAAAACAAGTATCTAAGGGATGACTCCCAGCTGTGGGATACCCACACGATGTTATTCAATTCGAATTTTATATCAATGTGGGATTCCTCCGTAAGATGGGCAGCAGCGTCTTTCTGTGTATCAACATTCCGTACTGCGCTCACCAACCCCCCTGTCAAGCGTGGTGAGTATGGCAACTACCCCTCATGGAGATCTACGAGGGAGGCCTGTGTTTAGTAGTGGACGTTTTATGAGTGAAATGATTATGATGAAATGAATCGATCATAATGAGGACCATTTTCAACGAGTTTTAAGGTCAAATACAAGGTACCTTACCTCAAAAAAATCGGCTCCGCCAGCCTCCCGACCCGCTCCTGCTCGCAGCCGCTCCATGGAAACCCGAATGTAAGAGATGCAGGAATCAACATAGGTCCGCCCACGCCCACCGCCCGCTAGGGCTGGCCGAGTGTCCATAGTGCTCCGGATCGGAGCCCGAGTGCCTGAGCAAACACCGCGGTGAATAGACTTGACGATGGGGATAACTCAAACAAGCAACGGTCCCATGTTTTGAGCAAATTGGAATTAGAATGTTTAACTTACAAAAAAATAGAAATTGTTACTTAGCTCTAAGAAAATCAAATCAAATCCTTGTAAGGTGTTTTTATGCTTGTGTGATTGGAGAGACTTTATCTTGCCGTAACACAGTTTTAAACTAGCGCGGGATATAAGGTCTTAAAAATTCATATTCTTCAGATTCATATCTGATTGAAATGTGCAATGTGCCTTCACTTGTCCCCAAGCACGCAGATATAAACATACGGACTCTATAATTGCTTAAATGTACATTTATCTCGTCGAATCCAGAATTCAGTTTTGATTTGACACACTTTAAAGGGTGTGTTAACAATAACTATCAATTTTGTTGGAATCGTTAATGGAAACGTATTGATAGCCGTTTGTGTCCCCCCTCCCCCCTCCCCGGCTCCCCCGTGACGGATACGAGAAAATCTCAAAACAATTTGCAAATGCTACTTCGCTCTCTACGGCTCAATAATACACTGTCGCGGATAAGTAATTGTATTTGTAGAGTGCTTCTGAGAGGCAAAAATAATTTTCAATCAATTATTTATTTATTTAAATGTTGTAAGTATTATATAACATGTAATTAGAATTATTATTAGATGTCATTGATGATAATCGTCATCTGAACCGACAACACCTAGGTACTGCCAGGGACGGGACGTGTGCATAACTACACCTAGGTACTGACAGGGACGGGACGTGTGCATAACAACACCTAGGTACTGCCAGGGACGGGACGTGTGCATAACAACACCTAGGTACTGCCAGGGACGGGACGCGTGCATAACTCGTCTCTGGTACCACGTACAGTGCACCGATGGACCGATATTTTCATCGGCTGTCTTGTGAATTTCTCTCACACCATGAAACAAGCTAGAAAGGCCCGGAAGATGGGCAGCAGCTTCTTTCCGTGTATCAACATCGCTTACTGCGCTCGCCAACCCGCCTGCCAAGTCCCTCATGACCTTGGAGATCCATGAGCCAGCAAAGGACGTGGCCAGCAGCCCTACAGCTGAGATGAATGCATCAGATAAGGTACTTTCTTACCATTTCATTTTTACAATAAAGGTTTCAGAGTCCGTAAATCCCCACATCCCGATCTGACACAACTCTTAGAAGGAAATAAAAAGTGAAAGACCAGCCTCTGTTATCTGAGTAGGTACTCCCATAAAAGTTTATGGCGTATTCATCCCGTGTCGTGCTCGTGACGACTATGTACAGTAAATATACTATATGCTTAACTGTATTTCGAGAAAGGGTTGGCTTGTTGATTCGGTAGTGCGGGAGACGGGCGCACTATCTGCACATCATGTTCAAATAAAATTTCACTAGCTCAGCTAAGGTTGTAATTTTAAAATAACGAAGGATCGCAACAGGAATTGGACCCGCATTCATCTGCGTTCGTTGGCAATCGACCACTTAAATCGTCATCGTTAACTTCACAACGATTTCCTAAATTGCGGTTTTACAACATTAGTTTTATAACTGGCGCCTCTATTAAAATGCTAATAAAACCAGTTACATCTAAAACTACCAAAAATATAAAATAAATTGTTGAAAAATGTAAATGAGAAGCTGCAAAGTGTGTTATTGTCAAATCTGCCACATTGAGCAGTTCCGCCGACGAGTTCGATCTGGGTTCCACATTCCAGTCTTTCATACGTTAATAGCTTTATAAGATGACTCAGGACAGAGCGGTCGAAAAGCGTATTCTTGCATAATTTGGAAGATTAGAGTCACGGAGCTCGTTCAGTGGTTAATTAGCAGCCAGCTGGGACGGGGTCTGATGCGGATGATGATTTGCATACCCACTTAGGTAAGTAGAGCACCGATTTTCTGAGTGAAACCGGATATTAATAAAATATTAACGATGTTGTCGATGAATGAGAAGTGGACCGAAAATAATATCTATTCTGGTTACGACGTAAGTCTTCTAATAGAAAACAATTTTTTAGCATAAAAAATACACAGTATTAGTTTTCACCCTAAAAGGAAATAATTCGCCAAATCAAATTAAAACATAAAGTAAAAACGCTTGTAAAATTAAATTAGGAAACATCAGAATAGTAATTGTTCTTTATGAGGTCGGCTCCCGGACTCGAACCCCACGCGATCTCATCTCATCACACATCAAGTGCAGGGCAGGGCCAGGGTCGGTTGGAATCCCGGCCGTATTCCGGGGGCGTAGGGTGCAGGGTGCATCTCGCTGCAAGGGTGTTCAAGGCCTCGGTTACGTCATAACTCAGCCCTCGGAGGGAGAGGCAAGTGTGCCGTCTCGCTCCAAACATGTGAGTCCTTTGTTCCTGACGCGAGTATTTTTGGACTTTTTTGTTTGAAGCAAACTGGATTTAGCTTAGTTACATTTACATACAACGCATAACTAGTTATAGGCGGCTCTACTCTGTGCGAGTCGACTCGATTTAACTTCTGCGGCTTATCAAATATTCCGAAATATTCCCGAGTTCTTTGTTCCTCCTTTCTAACAAAATATGTTTTACCTCGATTGGGAAACTCTGTTTCTCGTATTTTAATATTTCGGTAAAAGGTAGAGCATTGTCTGCCTCTACTTTCCGTGTTTCTGTGGAAATTCATTGTAAAAGTATTACAATCTTGACTTCTCGCTGGCGAGTTAAAGTCACATTGAACAGATTTCCCGACATTTTACTTTCCTTAAAGTTGGAACAAAGAATAGAGGAAGGCGTCGATTATTCCGCGTCGCTTCTGCGCCTCCGCGAGCGCCCCGCGGCCGCCGGAGCCCGGCCGCCGCCTCCGGGGTGCTCTGCTGGAAAATCAAAGAACGAAGACAAAGAAGAGGTGATCGACTGTAAAAGGACCCTAAGGGTTACATGTACACGCCATCGAGTTATCAAACTTATTTGAAGAAATTGTTAAACACTCCAAAACTTATATTGAAGAGGCCTGCTCCAATAACGCTAATCAAGGCAGCAACTGATTAGCGTTTTTCTGTCGGGTTAACTACAACAAAGACGGCCTTTGTTTATCTATACTAATATTATAAAGAGGTAAAGTTTGTGAGGTTGTAGGGGGTAATCTCTGGATCTACTGAACCGATTATCAAAATTATTTTACTAATAGAACACACACAGTATTTAAATTTGTGAGTGTCATAGGCTATAAATTACCGCCCAACGAAGTGGGCAGTAAGTCAGCTTGTGGTTAAGATTTTTGTAGCTGCGTATTCTTTTAAATATCTGGGAAATGTACTGATGACGTAATGACTAACAAACAAGTGCAAGGGTACTTAAAATTATCGCTATGAAAAATAATTCCGAATGAGTGACGTTATCTTCTAAATCTTGGATTTGGCTTGGATTAGTGAGTTCCGGATGAGTGAAGCACCCGACCTGCGTAAATAAACTAAATGCTGATAACGCTTATCAGGACTGATTGGTGTGTAAGTTACATTGGAATGGGGCAGCATTATCTCGTCTGAGGGCAGCATCATACAAACCATTTAGTGGTGTATTTCTTATCCGAGTCCAGAATACTCGTAAGATTAAGCTTGAGGATGAAGCCTAGAACATTAAAAAATGCTTTAGATAAAAAAAATACTTTATATGATACAAAATAAAATTACAAAGCATGTGATTTTAAGACCCCCAAAGTGTAATTTGTGATACTATTTCTTGTGAAACAAATAAACATTCTACAATATTCCCATTTCTGACACAACATCAACTAAAACGAATTTACTATAACACTCTAGATAGGGTAATTATCGATAAATAAATATAACAAGTAAACATTAACATGTAGGTACTCAATTTATAAGATATGAAATTATAGTTAAAAGAAAAAAAAAAGAAAAGAGATAAAAAATATCAACCCATAACATAATCAATATTCTAAATTACATCATAATAAAATGTAACAGGTAAATAAAGGATTTCGTCATTTTTTATCTTATATAATGACATAATTTTTTTGTAGAAAATTAAATTATACTTATTTAATTCAGCTCATTTCCGCCGTGGGGTGCCGGCAGTAGAATGATACCCCTATGGGCATGAGCCCATGGATGCAGTAAGAGCCTGCTAAGGGATACCTCCGGAAGATGGGCAGCAGCGTCTGTGTATCAACATCCCATACTGCGCTCACCAACCCGCCTGCCAAGCGTGGTGAGAATGGCAACTACCCCTCATGGAGATCCATGAGGGAGGCCTGTGTTCATCAGTGGACGTTTTATGGCTGAAATGATGAAAAAATGATGAATTCAGCTGAATACGTATTAATATCTATAAATTGAATTAATCAATGTAACTAATCAAAACAAACCTATATTTATATTTACAAATTGTATTTCCCTTAAACTTAGCCTAGTGTATATCCAACCTTACAAATGTTTACTCAATATCCATACGCACACAATCCTGGCGCTGGAGGAGACTAGCCCTCCACAGCACAGGGAATCCTGTGTGGAGGCTGGTAAACCTTACTCTTAATTAAGGTTGATTAATTCGTAGTTCGTAAGGTAAGGTTTAAACTAGGTATGTCTTGAGGGACTCCAGTGTCTACTATGAAAAATATTTAATTCCAGAACCGAGTCTTGACGAAAACGTAAGACCTCTAAAACATGCTTATTAAAAGAATCATTAAAATCCATTCATAATTGGTGGAGTAATCGCGTAACAAACATACAAAATAAAAGAAAAAAAACAAACATTACAATTAAGAACCTCCCTATTTTGAAGTCGGTTAAAAACAGAAGTGACGTCATAAGCGGCAAAGTCAAAGTCTTAAAGTGTTTATTCATTTGGTCTCAAAGGCCGCACTGAAATGTAATTTTAGAAAAGTAATACAAAACACATTAAATCGAATAAAGCACATAATTCTCTTTAGAAAACGTTTTATAAGGTGAGGGAAAGAAGCGAAAATGATACCTATAGATTATTTATTATTATTAAAAACCTTTTACCTGGGTTTATATCCGTTTCCGCTACGTTTCTTGATATTGATTTTAACTTACCAAACCTTGTGTGAGGAAGAGCCATGAGCGCGCAGCCCGAACCACGGGCCCAAACCATGACACCATGGATTTGTTCTCACGGGAATATACCTCTAGAAACGAAGTAACAGATTCAGTTTCAATTTAATGTTAAGGTTATTTATGTTAAGGTTATTTATTATTTTATTATAAGTACTAGTATGTTGGATTATCGGGTATTATCCCGTAATTACCTTTATTTTAATCCCGACGTTTCGACCCGATTGCACATGGTCGTGGTCGCGCGGAGACTCCAATATGGTGATAATGTGTCGTGATCGCGAAAGTTTAAAAACGTTTATTGTTTTAGGCAGGCATTATAATAGTGAACTGCCGTGAGGTGCCGGCAGTAGAATGTTGCCTCTCCTGGCTTGCCCGTGGATGCAGTAAGAAGCTGGGAGGATGGGCAGCGTCTTTCCGTGTATTAACACACCGCACTGCGCTCGCCAATCCGCCTGCCATGCGTGGTGAGTATGGCAGAAACCCCTCATAATAAATAATAATAAATAATAATAAATAATAAATAAATAATGCTGGACAAATCACACAGCATCATCTAGCCCCAAGCTAAGCAGAGCTTGTGTTATGGGTACTAGATGACTGATATACTTAATACATTATACTACATAGATAGATATTTTTTATTATATATAGAAAAACACCCAGAACACCCTGAACAAATATCTGCAGATCGTACAGACATTTGTCCCGAGACGGGAATCGAACCCGCAACCCCTTGCGTCGCAGGCGGACCTTCGCCCGCTGCGCCACAGAGCTCGTCAAAACTCATGATTAGAACTTGCTGGTATATGCGGGAGGCCTATGTCCTGACACTGACTTCTGCGTCTTACGGCTGGATGATGACCATGATGATTACAGCATTTAACATAACGCTGATATCAGTATCATTCACTGGTTATCTACATATATCACTTTGAATTTGATTAATGATTTAATTCTGCATTACCTAAAAATTGGTATGTCGTACATCCTTATTAGATAAGGTTCCATCCTTAAAAACCCTAACCAAAAGAAAAGTTTAAGACACTTCAGCAAGTTTAAGGTCTTGAGTATTTCACTGACTTCATCTCGACTACTTTCCAGTTTTTAACAAAAGTTCTCACAGACATATTGTGCATATATTACAATTTGAATAGAACTAGAATAATGGTGGTTCTGTGCCACAACAATACATGAAGATTACACAGGAGGTGAACTTATTCTTTTAAAATCGATAACAAAATTGGTAGACTCTGCATTATTCAATAGTAGAGTATCTCCTACCTTTAATGTGGCTCGCAGACACGAAAACTGCCCTGAGTTATTTTATAGAGATAAATATAAATAAGTCACGTATTGCCTGAAGGGGTAGGCAGTGGCAGGGAAGCGCCCTGCTAGCAGGGCGCTAATGTTTCCGAAGCTAGTTATCGTAAAGTAAGTCTGAACAGGGCATTAAGTAAGTCGGTAGCGACTCTGACGACACAAAAACAATGCGACAAAAACAACCTCCTCACGTCACATGGTGTCTTAAAATAAAGTCAACACTTAACCCATTTTTTGCAGCTCGGATGAACATAAATCTCATTTTAAGTTTTTTCGGACATTTTGGACCCGTACCTGTATGCAATAGATACGTTTAACTGATTTTAAACTGTAACTCCACGGGTCACAGTTCAAATCTGAACGAAATAGTGAAATCATCGCTAAGAGAAATTGACATTGAATATCCGTGCATAGAAATGAACGGCAATCCAATTTGATCTCACTCCACAAGGTATAAAACTGAGAATCGATAAGCGTAGAGCTTGCTCTATTTGCTGCTAGAATGTAAGTCTAATGTTTGGAGTTGTAAGGTGCGCTTTACCTTGTGGAGTGTTGTTAGTTGAAGAATTACATTCAAAGTGGGGCTGAGCGAGGGCGCCGGTTGCCATGCGCGCCGAGTGCGCTCCGCTTGGCTCCCCACGTTTTGGCCTCGGACTCTCTGTGCTCTGACCTTAGGTTTGTCAAGTATTTTTCCTTTAATTAGAAAGGAAAACATCGAAACTGAAATCACAAGGTACTTAAACATATAAACCGGTACGAGGAAACATCTTCCTAATCGTCATGGTTTAATTATTACTTTTAAATAGAGCCGGTAGCAAAACACGATAATATATAAACCGCAATTCCCAACCGCCGGGAATAAATTGTGGTTTTCATTGTAAATAAATAAGATCGCCATGATTCACATTAGAGGTGTTGAACGAGCGTCGATCCTTCTGAGGCGATTCCCACTCATCAGTATCATCATCCATAACCTGCCTGCCTCTGGGTGACAAATAGGGCATCGAGAACCGGCCTTAAATTAAGAACCGGTACTTTCGATTCCAATTTCAACACAAAACCGGGTACCCGGTTCTTTTGTTAATTTATTAGAATTTTGTTGACAGTCTTACAAAATTCTTTAGTAGGATCAAAAATTAAATCGGGAATTTATCTGGGGCCTTCTTACCTGTTATTCTATGAGTCAATAATCGAGATCTACATATTAAACATTAACTTTTCTTTACCTAAGTAATAAGAACGCAAAAATATCAATGCATCTAGAGTTTTGTCCCAAAGTTAGAGTTACCCAAAGACGAGCGCAGTCTGTTACATAATAAATCGGGAGATGAAAATATACGTTCCGGCTCCACACTGGTGGTGGGATGTTGATAAGCCAGCGACAGATAACGGCCTCGTTGACCACCATTCCTCACACTTTATGATATCACCGTCAAAATTTTAGCTTTTTTGAAGTACGCTCTAGCTGAAGATTAACTTCAGCTAGAGCGTACTTCAAAAAAGCTAAAATTTTGACGGTGATATCACTTTACATTTTTAACTGTCTTTTAGAAATTCACTTAGATAAGGACAAATTTTCTATGATAAAGCAAAAGCACAACTATAATACACGAAATAAAGAGAAACTACATATACCCCGAACGCGACTTGTCAAGACAAAAAAATCAAGGACTTTGCATTAAGCTTCAAATGTACAATAAGTTACCTCTACAAATTACTCAGCTGCCTTTTAATAAATTCAAATCAATTCTAAAATGTTTCTTTGAGTGTCATCCATTTTATCATATCAATGAATATATGAGTTGTACATTTTCTGATCTCTAGGCACATACAAAAATATGTTCCCACTGTTTACCCTGATGTTTATAATTAGGTTATGTTGTATTTTTGATGAAATTAATTTGTATTTTTTATGACTTGCCAATGTTATGAAATGTAACGGAATGGTTAATAAATGAATACTGAATACTGAATACATTCTCGAACAGTGCCATTTCTACCCTCACGGTAGTATACACATCATTTGGCGTAGATTCACAGTAGCAGCTTCTTTCAATTGTCTATTGAGTTCCTCTTCATTTGATAAACATTCTTGAGATTCAGCTTCCTGCCTTGTTCCTGACGCTGATATATGTACCTCCGATAGGTATTTGTGTTATGTTCGTGCGTTGATGAAGAGACTATTTCGCCGGGCATATCTTCACTTGAAAGCCGGGGAAAAACAGTTGTATCTTCGTTTTCAATGTTCTGAAAATACTTTTCAGGATTGGTCAAGTACCTCAGAGTAGCTGCTTGAGTTAGACGTCGCTTATTATACTTATTGTAATTTCAATGCAATTTTTTTCCTGCAACGCCTTGATGCATAGTGGCTTCTGACTGTCATCGAGCGATATTCCAATTTTTTTTAAAAGAATCAAAAGCCCGGTTCTTAATATTTTGAGAACTGGTTCTTTTTGTACCTCCTAGAACCGGGTATTTCCGGTTCTTTCAGTTCCGGGAAAACCCGGTTCCGATGCCCTAGTGACAGCCCATAGGTGCCTGCTTACTGCTGACAGTTGTCTTATCGAATGTCGACGACTTAACGCATCATCGGACGCCCACTTTTTGGTTATAGCTACATCTTGCGTTAAGTTACCTTTATTATGAGCAGACGTTAATTTAATCAGATAAAACCTCTTTCATTCTAATTAGCGACCACGTTACAAACCCCGGTGCCAAGTGGAAGGTCCACCCAGTCGTTAGCACGAAGATCACGAGGGCGTTGATTAAAAACACTGCAAGCACAATACCTAATCTCTCGCTGAGCAGTTGGATGCACAATAACATCGCAAACTGAAGCTGGGCCTTTGTGAGTCTCGCAGCCAAAAATGTCTAAACGTGCAGTTTCTCTCATACTCCACGCCAATGCACCGCGCCGCGACGCCGCGCGCCGCTGCCGGGGGCCTGCCTCATAATATTTATTTTCTAAAACAAGCATGCATAAATTAATTAAAATAATAATACAAAAGTTTATAGGTCTAGTGGGTTTAAGATAGTAGGTAAGGTATAGATCGGGAGTGGAGGCTGCTGGCTAGGTATCGTTGTTAACTTGTTATAATCATTCTTGCTGTAATTTGGCTGTAACGCATTCCAAAGTTGCGTGGCTGGGGAAATCCATGGCAGGCACTATTATGGCATACTTTTCAGAGTGGGTTTAAATTTCTTATATTTGTTTACCGGGTCACCATCATGTCAGCCGTAGGACTCTACTGCTGGACTAGGACCACCTCCCTAATGCAACTCACGACGGGTTGTTGCCATACTCACCACGCTTGTCAGGCGGGTTGGCCAGCTCAGTACGGGATATTGATTTATTTATTTAATTTAATTAGAACGGCACAATCTATTAGCTACAATAATTAATTAACAGAATTAGGTACCTATATTTATATGAAAAATTTACAAACTGAAACAAAGAAATGGTGAGATTTGATCAATATAATGGGAAGATATTAAAAATAGTGTGAAAAACTTAAATTGATAAATTGATGTTAATCATTTTTCTCACAGTAGAAGAGACAGGTCGACATGAGATCCTTCCATTCGTCCGTCACAGACAGGGAAAGCCTTAAGTAACCCGTTGAGGGCGGCGAGAGCGTGAGGCTGGGCGCCCGATGGAGCCTGTGGCGTCACAGGCTCCACCGGGCGCCCTGCCTGTGCTACACGTGCCTAACAATTATACTATAGGTAGACGGCTACCGCGAGATAATTGATAGGCACATGTAGACAAAATAACTCGTAATAAAGATCAGGACTATAATATTCTTAAATATTTTAAAGATAGTAGACATCTGATCATGAGCTCGTCTAGTTTTGACCTTGAGAGCCAGGTTCGCCATTGAAGTACATGGTACATAAGGATAAACAATATTCGCTATAAATAATTTTCCCATAATTAACACGTACCTATTAATTAACAGGCATGTCATAAATAACAAATTATCAAGTTAAATGTTTTTATTATTAAATTACGAGCATCCCCCGCTCGCTCGCAAATCGAGTTACACGACGGCGCAGATGAGAATGTGACGTCATGACACATTTATTCAAATAACAAAGAGCATTAATTCCGAAGTTGAGGGCAACGCGGGGATTGGATGCTCCGTCACAGAGACGCACGGCCCCCGCGAGCGGCTGGGCGCCGTGCCTCCCGAATAATACGCACTCCGAATTGGGACTTAAATATTTGTTCTGTATCTAAATGAAAAACAAATATATGTATACTAACAAGTCCGCTAACCTAATGAGCGCTTGGAAAACACACGATAAGAATTTGACACGCGTTTCGCCTTTCTACGAGGCATCTTTATCCTCGATATACTTAATATTATATCGAGGATAAAGATAGGAAAGGATATATCTATATAGATATAGTTTAGCGGATTTGTCACTTTATATTCATTTAGATATCTAAATGAATATAAAGTGAAAAATGGATTTCTGCAGTCACGCCTTAGTGGTTTAAGTTCAAAATGCACAAGAAAATTAAATGATAAATAATTAGTAGGTAAAAAAAACAAAAATGTTGCGCTAGTAGTAGGTAGGTAGATAGATTAAAATTGTCAATTCAATTCAATTTATTTTTTTAATCAATAAGTTTTATTTAATAGTCATAGGTATTATTTTTATCAAAATAAAATGTCATTAAAATAAATAAATAAAACTGTTAGAATAGTCCAAACGTGACTTCGGTGACATACCTTGCTTATTTCTGCCGCCGTGCATCGCTACTTGTGACTTGGGTGATATACCTTGCTTATTTCTGCCGCCGTGCATCGCTACTCGTTATTTGGGTGATATGCCTTGCTTATTTCTGCCGCCGTGCATCGCTACTTGTGACTTGGGTGATATACCTTGCTTATTTCTGCCGCCGTGCATCGCTACTTGTGACTTGGGTGATATACCTTGCTTATTTCTGCCGCCGTGCATCGCTACTCGTTATTTGGGTGATATGCCTTGCTTATTTCTGCTGCCGTGCATCGCTACTTGTGACTTGGGTGATATACCTTGCTTATTTCTGCCGCCGTGCATCGCTTCTTGTGACTTGGGTGATATACCTTGCTTATTTCTGCCGCCGTGCATCGCTACTTGTGACTTGGGTGATATACCTTGCTTATTTCTGCCGCCGTGCATCGCTACTTGTGACTTGGGTGATATACCTTGCTTATTTCTGCCGCCGTGCATCGCTACTCGTTATTTGGGTGATATGCCTTGCTTATTTCTGCCGCCGTGCATCGCTATTTGTGACTTGGGTGATATACCTTGCTTATTTCTGCCGCCGTGCATCGCTACTTGTGACTTGGGTGATATACCTTGCTTATTTCTGCCGCCGTGCATCGCTACTTGTGACTTGGGTGATATACCTTGCTTATTTCTGCCGCCGTGCATCGCTACTTGTGACTTGGGTGATATACCTTGCTTGTTTCTGCCGCCGTGCATCGCTACTTGTGACTTGGGTGATATACCTTGCTTATTTCTGCCGCCGTGCATCGCTACTTGTGACTTGGGTGATATACCTTGCTTATTTCTGCCGCCGTGCATCGCTACTTGTGACTTCGGTGATATACCTTGCTTATTTCTGCCGCCGTGCATCGCTACTTTCTGTATCAAAAACTGAAATGATGTTAAACATTTATTAAACTAATGCTGGTGAAATAATCTGATTCGGGCTTATAACTACGACATGTCTCAGAACGTCGCCAAGGCACAACTTTACAAGGTAAACGCACTTCGTTATCATTTTTGCTTTTGTCTTCATATTGTATAAAAATTAATATCGACTAAAATACAGTTAGTTTGTAAATTTGATAGTGCTTAATTAACCACACTTAGGTAGAACATTTCAAGAATTTGAAAATTCCGGTGTCATACGAACCCACGTCTGTCAGATCGATCCTTGACGCTTCCTAAAGCCGTCTTAAAGTTTATTTCCTTAAAATAAAGCTGACACAGCCAAAGTGGGGATGAACCAGCAATGGATTTTTTTTATTTTCTTAATTCTACTATGTCGTTTTGTTGATCTAAGTTATAATCAAATCTGTTAAGTATGTCTGTCTTCTGTGCTATGTGTGTATAAATTAAAAATATATCTACATTTTTTTTCTTCTTTCTTTGAACACTGCCGGTCTCGTGAACATGCATGGAATCTTACCGAATTAGCAAGTCACATTAGAATAGCAGATTAGATTACCTATCGGTTATCAATAGCGCTATCAGTCTTATGCAACGTCGAGTGCGCTATTCATAGAGCAGATATAGGTCAGTGATATCATCTTCAAGTGTCGGTGCAGTGGACGGCCTGTGTGAGGTTAGTAATGACGCTGCTAACCTGCTCCATCTAAATATCATGAATTACAAGGTACAAAATAGTTTCTGAATCTTTATATAGTACGAGTTATTTATATTCTAAAATATACCTACTTGCGGATCCGAATCATCTAGAATAGATTTAAAGAATATATTTTAATTTAAAGAATATAATACATTTTAAGATAGTCAGTGAACTTTGACACAGTGAAGTTGACGAGCTCTGTGGCGCAGCGGGCGAAGGTCCGCCTGCGACGCAAGAGGTTGCGGGTTCGATTCCCGCCTCGGGACAAATGTCTATACGATCTGCAGATATTTGTTCAAGGTGTTCTGGATGTTTTTCTATATATAATAAAAATATCTATCTATGTAGTATAATATATATACATATATGTAGTATAAATACATTCAGTCATCTAGTACCCATAACACGAGCTCTGCTTAGCTTGGGGCTAGATGATGCTGTGTGAATTGTCCAGCATTATTCATTTTTTATTTATTTATTTTACTGTCCGTTAAAAAAATGGATTTCCAAAGCTCCGCTCTCCGCAACACGAGTCCGCTGTTGCGCTAATGTTGCGTCGGCTTACGTCGGCTCTGGCCGGTGGGCCGCTCCGGGGAATCAAACATTTTACAACGGTTTGCTAACTGAATTCTCTCGTGGATACTTACATTAGGCTTATCGACTTTTATGTTTTCTTCCACGAGAGGCTCAAGAAAACGAGAAATTACAAGATCTAGGCATAAAACCCTCGCGTTCACTCGGCTCGTTCCAAAAATACCTTTTCCCGAAATATCACTTCGACAGCAAAAACCTTCTACAAACCTCAATTTACAACTAAATCAGATTTCCCCTATGTGCGCACATGCCCGCCAATATACCGCTATCGACGAAAATCTCACGTTTCCATGTAGGTCCCTTTTTTCACCCTCGTCGTAAAATTTAGCGGTCTTTGCGACCCCTGAGGTCAGTCGAGCCCTTTGTCAGGGCTGGTCAGCTTTGTCCTGCAGCGATAAATAAACATGTCCCGCGCCTAGATATTATAACGATATGTTAATGTCACGTCGAAGGTAGAACACAATGTGGAAACGGCGACCTCTTTTCACTTCGGGAAATTTCCTTTGTTCACGAAGCAATTGACGGATACTTTGTGGGCGGCGGCCGCGGCCGGGTGCGGCCGCTAGCTCCTCGGGTTGCGTCTCGCTTGCTGCCCGCGGGCTGGCACGCACACAAAATGTAAGTGGTCTTCATACATAGACCCCTATCATAGTCGTTACGAAAACCCTATAATCGTTCACGTCGGGCAGAAGCCTTTTCCAAGTTGATGGAATAATGTGGCCGATAAGCTGAGTAGAACCCGTCTGCGCCCCGACCCAAAATCTTGCTTATCGACATGTTAGATAGCACGAAGCTATGTTAACTAAGTTTGGGCTCATTGGATTGCGGGATAGCCTTAATTGGATTGAGGCAGTTCGGGAACAAGGGAAGGGCTGGACTTGGAGCCAGTGAGCGTGTTCAGCCGCACTGTGCGTCGGCCCGAAGGCCTAGCTACCGGCCAGTTACCACAACATCAACTATCATGATTTGAACCCTTTATTAAATAAGACAATAAAATACTCTTGGACAATAGGCCCTCTGAATTTCTAATGATGGCATTGGCGCTCACTGCACGGTATTCTCGACTCTAAACAGCCGCAATAGCGATGTTTTTGGCTGGTGTTGTAATTCGTTTAGCCGACTGAACAAAGCAAAGTAATTTATTGTAATGGCCCTTTGTTGATTCGTTCCACGCAAGTGACCACTGGGCCCTTTCGAAGGGATCAAATTAGTACACTTTATGGGCAAATTGTTTAAAATACTACGCGATATAATTGAATTTACGGCGGATATTGGTTCGTAATGACAGCGTCGGCCGCTTTGGAATTAAGTAAATCCTTTCATACGTGCCTTTTTGGTTATCGTTAAGGAGACCTCTTAAGTACATTTTCCCTCAAACCTTGCTGGGAGAAGCGCTCATTACATAGTTCTTCGTGCGACTACACGCAACAAAATATCTTATCTCTTGAACCCTGAAAAATGTTAACAAAAGTTTTGTGTTTAGGTATGATAAAATGCCGTCGGGCACGCCAGTGTTAATCCCTAAATAATAGTCAACCGGGCCCAGAGCCCCGCACCCTCCGTAACTCGAGAATAAACAAATTAACCCGAAAAACACGGCAACCGCCGTGACTGAAAAGCTAAAACAAAATGGCGTTTGACGGTTTAGGCCCAAATTGTGGCAAAATACGGCCACTAAGCCGCTAAAAGGTTACGATAATACAGGAGATAGGTAGGGATGACTTCTTTATCAGTGCCGCCGGCGCCGACAGCGGCTACGGCTGTTGCTGCGGGAGTGGAGGCTGGGACGATGTCGTGGGGCGGAGGGCGCGGGCGCACAGGTCCACGATATACGGCTTTGTGGCCTATTGGAAGCAGATGTGGCCTTCTTCACCATCACTATGCGATATATTTTGGCTTTCAAGTTCAAGCAGATATTAAACTAGGACAGTAGTGGAAACTACTGGAGATAGGCCTCCCTCATATTAAGGGGTTGTTGTTGTTGCCATACTCGCCACGTTTGGTAGGTGAGTTGGCCAGCGTGATAGATTTATGGACAATTTTAATAAAAGAAATCATAAACTTATGTTTATGCTTCTGGCAGAGCTTGCTTTATCTTTGGCAGAGTGAAAACACGGGATCTAAGTGGGGACTTACTTATACGATATATTTCAGAATGTCCAAGCAATCTATAGAAAGATATTATGGAAATAAAACACGTTTAACAACAGTTTGAAAGTCACTGATTTTTCCTTATCATCATCATCATCATCAGGTAATAATATAATATAATAGAGAAGAAAATATAATGTACTATCCATAAAAGCCGGACTATATAAATAGATGGCAATCAGTAATAAATATACTGGATATGAGCTACGAATAAACAGGCACCAGTATAGACAAACAAGATGAAACATCTTTGTTACATACTCCGCCAGTCTATGTTTTTCAACGAAACAAACCGGAGAAGGGGTGTGATTGGATGACTGATTTCGACGCATTTAAGGGGGAAATGAGAAATCTATTGCATTCTTTGATATCACCCCAAAAAGACGACATTATATTTTCTACACTGATAGAAATTAAAACCACAAACAGTCAAATAGACATTTTTCTCGCTGCTCTGACGGCTCAAAACGAGGATTTCCTCTGCAAATTGAACCAACTTGAAGTCCAAGCAAAGAAGGATAGAAACTGCATAACGGCATTGGAAGAAAGGCTGGAGGATCTCCAACGTGAAAGTCGGATAGCAAATCTGGAGATAAAAAATATATGTACCTAAGCAGTCTCAAGAGACCAAGGAAGACCTGGTCAAAATAACTTTAGGCTTAATAAAATCTATAGACTGTAAAATTGAAAAAAAAACTGATAGCAAAGATATCTATCGCGTGTAGAATAAGCGCAGCAGCACGAATAATTGTCCAATCGTGGTTGAGCTAACGTCAACGATTGTAAAATCAGAATTCCTGGAGAAGACAAAATCCTTCAACAATAGACACAAAGAAAAACTATGCGCAAAATACCTGGGCTTGAAGGAGGATGAGTACGCTCCTTTTTTATGTTGCGGAGCAGCTTGCGGCTGGAGCAGCCCGCATGGGCTCCTCGCGCGGGACTTCGCCAAATCGAAGGAATACAAGTTCTGGTGGACAGCTTATGGCAGGGTCTACATTAGGAAAGACGAAAACTCTCCGATGATATCAAAACGATCGGAAGCACAGGTGCAGAGCCTTATGCAAAACAAATGACTAGATATATAAGTATTTTTCAAGTGATGCCTGCATTGACATTTCTGTTTATTCGTATTTATTTTTATGTGTTCTGGTTGCGGTACTCAAAAGGTTCTGTCAGAATACCAGCGTTGCACCTTTTTTCTCAGGTGCAACTTTTGCTGAGACAGAACCTTTTGGCACACCACACTTTTATGGAACCTGTAACCTTCTTATGTTAGCTTTATAATTATGTTTAAGGTGTGGTGTACCAATAAACGCATTTCATTTCAAGTTATTTTA
The DNA here is from genome assembly GCA_963082625.1 of Pasiphila rectangulata. Classification (NCBI taxonomy): domain Eukaryota; kingdom Metazoa; phylum Arthropoda; class Insecta; order Lepidoptera; family Geometridae; genus Pasiphila; species Pasiphila rectangulata. The sequence goes on along the minus strand of OY720251.1, from coordinate 19,252,964 downwards.
AAATTATTAAAATATTTTTATTTCGCATTCTATTTTTTGAACAACTAAAACAAATTATAGATATCACTATATTAGCGTTCTTCAACATTTTATTGATCAAATATACATTCTCACGAACCTCATCTACAATACTATTCCTTCTTACACTGGTAGCATTGGCAACCAACAGTCCTTGAAATCAATGTGTCAACTTTTGCAAACACTCTCTCATCAATTTGTACAAAACAAAACCCGAAATAGCAAACGCTCTATTTCTCATCAGTTTTAAATTATGGATAGCACACTCAACATGATACAAGAAACAGACAATTTAAAGATAGCCCAGTATTTAGCTGTACTATTTGGTATTTTTCGAAAGTAGTTCAAATAAAAAACTCTGATTTTACAATCATATCCCATGATATTAGAGTATTCATGCCAACTTCCGGCGGTAAATTTTTGCTTTTAAGATGAAAAACAGAGTTGCCACCTAATTATTTAAGGTATTTTTATTTTATTCTTAAGGTAATTCATGTTTTATTGTACCTTTCCTTCTTCGTCGCGAGAACGCTCGCCAGGCCGGCAGGGTGATTAGTGATTACGTATCTCGCGACAGGCTTTGCAACAGGCAATTGACAGCAATATTGCTGTCAAATGTCAATTTTTGTATTAGAGTACAGCAAGGAATTGACATTTGACAGCAATATTGCTGTCAATTGCCTGTTGCAAAACCTGTCGCGAGATACGTAATCACCCTGCGGGTCCCTTATTGGTGACGTCATACAACGGCGACGCTGTTCTTCCCGACAGCCTGTCCCTTTGTCTCGGGACTCCTCGGGAAATGTGCTGGCGATATTGCCCTGGGACCCTTTTGTTTATAAATTGTTTACAGAAGATAAATGTCATTTCATTGTTTTACAAACTATGATGATTACACAACTGACTGTGCCCCGGGCGCCCTGCGAGCGGCGCTCCGAGGTTCATCGTCATTTCGGCCTCCGCGGCGCAGTTGGTGCCAGGGGCTCGGGAGGGTTCGATTCCCGCCCCGGGACTAATGTTGTACTAATGACTGTAGCTATTATCTGCCCACTGCTGGGTGTAGGGCATCTACAATTTGTATACTTCTTTCGGTGTTGGGTCCTCTCAGCTGATGGCACAGTCTTACAGAAGATTCACAGCTGCTATACGAGCCGTGTTGGCCGAGTGGTATGTACCCTCAACTATGATCTGAATGTCGTGCGCTCGATACCGGCCGTGCACCAACGGATTTTACTTTCTTGAAAAACAATGTTGATGGAAAACATCATGGAAACTCGCGGTATAGCTTCAAACGTCCTGTCCTTTCTTCTCAATTATAGCCGACTATGGTGGGGCACGGTGTAGGTGCTGGGCAAGCCTAATCCATCTATCAATGTCCCAGGCACAGCAGCGGCCTACAAAGCATGAATCCCAGTGGCTGACGCTGTATAAATCATCTATAATAATTATGAAACTGTTGCCGTGGGGTGGTAGAGTGTTGTCCCTCCTCTCTTGCCTTTGGATGCAGTAAGAATCTGCCAAGGGATACCTTAGTACGATGGGCAACAGCGCCATCCCGCCTGCCGAGCGTGGCGAGTCTCGACACAACCCCTCATGATCAGTACTTGGACATGAGGGAGGTCCTCGTCCAGCAGGTGCCGGCCGACAGCATTACTCATCACAGCTGCAACATAGTGTCATCTATGCAGTACGCGTTACTAAGTACATTGTAAGCCAGAAGAAGAGGAAGGTAAGATCGATCAGGTGTCTATGGCAGCATCCGCCATTATTCTCACCCAGGGCCGCAGTCCTCGTCACCTCCTGCCAACAAATGTGTCCGGCCGAGTGACGCTTCATCATCATTTCAGGCCTCCCTCATGGATCTCCATGAGGGGTAGTTGACATACATACAACGCTTGGCAGGCGGGTTGATACACGGAATGACGCTGCTGCCCATCTTCCGGAGGTATTCTTTAGCAGACTCTTACTGCATCCACGGGCATGATCCGTAGGCGTCACTAGTAGAATGTTACTTACATTCTACTAGTGACGCCTACGGAATGACAACAGAGATTTTTTAACTGCCATAATTTACGGCGCCATAAAATCAAGTAGGCATTTGGGTGGCTTTGGATGTATGGCAACCCGGAGGGAGGATAAGGTAGATCGCACTGGAGATGTTCAGTTGTACATAGATCTAGACAAGTCAAGGGTACTACATACCTTTTATTGAAGCGCTTCCTCGTTTTTTGAACCCTCTTGAGTGTGGATCGTGTATACCAGCTTAAATAAACCTCGCGTATGATTTCAATAGTTTTATTAAAAATAGTTATAAAGTTTAAATTGCATAGCTATTTTACAGATTTGTAAATCGTGTGTATTGTATAATCTAAAACGACCAAGCTACATATCTTAACTAAGGTGTAGTTTGTGAATTTAGGGCGTGTAGGCACGGCTCTACATGAGATCTGATGACTTTTGACAGTCCGAGCCATTATAGTCTCGTCTTAAAAATGTTTTTGGTGGGATCGTAATAACACAAGTAGGTAAAAACTTTCGGAGACCGCCGGAGATAGTTGATTGATAGTGATTAAAAATCAATTACTTTATTTACTTTGTTTGATAACTTGATTATGCGTGCTGTTGTTTGTGTTACTTGATTATGCGTGTCTTCCATTGGTGATGTTCATGAATGATGGAGTTATCCACTGCTTATAAATGATCCTAGAAAATCTCCATTATAAAGCCCTGGTACGCACAGGTGTTGGAAAACAATTTGCCGCTACACAGATCCAGCTAAAAGCTAGGTTCAAATGGGTTTCGGTTTATTATTATTATTATTTAATACTTTATTGCACACAATTTACAAAAACAGCATACAAATGGTGGGCATAATGCCGAAGGTATTATCTACGTGCCAACCAGAAAGGTCGAAAAAAGAAAGACAGGTTTATTACCTAGATAATAACTATCTCTCACATTTTTCTCTCAATTGGAGTTCATACCAGTGCGCAGAATGGTTCGTACATGGAGGTGCCATTTCAGTATCCTATAGTCCCTCCAGGCAGCTGTTTATTGAAGGCACAACCTTTGATGTCACAAATTGGCTGCGATAAAACAAAAATATAGCCTGTGATATGGAAAGTGGGTATTTGCTTTGTTTGTAATTTTGTCACAAAACAAACGTTATTTATTTAAAAATAACGAACAACAACACGTTTTGGCGATGGGCTGATAACGAGGTTTTTGTTCTGATTGTGACAGGCCTATCTCGCAATACATTTTCACTCACAAAGAAACAAAAGAGTGAATCAGATACGTGCTTATTGAACCTTCATTAATTATTTCCGTACAACTGATAACGGTAGCGTCCCTTGCAGCGGGACTACCAGATGCTGACGCTGTGTTTTATTTTATTTTATATAATAACTTCACAAAACACATTACAATCAACAAAGCCAACTTAAAACTAAAACGAATTATTTTAACCTAGATTGTTATCAAATATGTGAAGATGAAAAAATTAAATGTTGCATGCATGCAATTAAATCAAACTACTACTTCTCTATTTTGTCTCTGAAATTTTATTTCCCGAGTGATTCGCTTTATGTAAAGAAATCCATAACATTATTAACTCATAAACATTATTCTCATAATTATTTATTTGAATAATTTTCATGTTCCATAATATTTTGTTGGCGGCCGCTGCAGCTGTCGCGTAGTTTTTTTACTAGCCTTACTTATTTAATAGCACTTCTTTTCATTGGATAACCTAAAAACCTACTGTCTCTCAGTCTCGGTTCTGTCACAGGCAGTGTTTTCCGATGGTTATAAAAAAAAGAACCTAATTACCTACTGTCTCTTCATCTCGGTTCAACCACAGGCAGTGTTTTCCGATGGTTATAGAAAAAAGAACCTAATAACCTACTATCTCTCCATCTCGGTTCTGCCACAGGCAGTGTTTTTGGATGGTTATAAAAAAAACCTTATAACCTACTGTCTCTCCATCTCGGTTCTGTCCCAGGCAGTGTTTTCAGATAGTTGATAGATAGTTATAGTATATAAATTATATATTAGGTAAAATAATTTTATGCGTAAGGAGCATTAGGATGAACAATATCTTATTCCAAATGATATTTATGGGACCATAATATTATGGATGGTGATGTTTCGGAGACACTTGTTATTGATTGTGATTTTCGGACAATCAGTTTTCGGAGACAAAATGGGCACCCCAAACTACCATTTAAGACTAGAAAAAGTAAAAAAAAACCAACTAAATACATTTTCAAATTTTTCACTAAACATTAATAGGTATTAATGGTCAGCGTGTTGAGCAAGTGCAGGAAGCAAGAAACCTCGGCATATTATTTGATAACTCACTCCGGTTTGAAAGCCATATTCTAAATTTAGTAAAATCCTGTTTCTTTAGGCTCAAGTTGTTATACAGGATTAGGAATTATCTTAAAGAAGAGGTAAGGATAAAAGTTTGCGAGACCCTTATATTGTCCAAACTTAATTATGGTGATCTGGTTTACGGTCCCCGTCTTACAGCTAAAACAAGCCGCCTTATACAAAGGATACAAAATGCGTGTTGTAGATTTTGCTACCTAATCCCACCGCGAACTCATATCTCGCCTTATTTAAACAGCTCTTCCACACTTAATATGGCATCACGACGGGCACTACACATGGCTACGCTAGTTCATAGTATTCTAACCTATAAGTCGCCTAAGTATTTATTCGATAAACTGGACCAATCACACAGCAAGTACAGCAATAGACCAAATAGAAATCTCCTACATTATTGCAAACATAAAACAGTGGCATTTCGGGGTAGTTTCAGGTACCAAGCAACCAAATGTTGGAATAACATCCCCCCACCAATAAGGCTTTTAAAATCAAAATTCACTTTTAGTAAGAGGTTAAAATGTGTTATTTTAGATCAACAAAAGTCTGGTTTTTTTGGTATCAACACCCCCCCTTTTGTTTGTTAGGTTTTATTGTTAGTGTGAATTGTCCAGCATCATTTATTTGTATTATTTATATTTAAACTTTAACAACGCTGATATCTTCTTTGTTTTCTATTTATTTTTATTTTTTTTGCAAAATTGTAGACGCCAACTAACACCTAGGAACTATATTTTATTTTTTATTATAATCATATTTTTCTTTTTATTCTTTTATATATGTATATATTTATTGTTCTCTCAGGGTCCTCTGACTATTGTGGCTACGGCAGAATAACAGCGCCCTGTGTCTCAAACACTGGGCATCAATGCTGAGTCGTGGCCATTTTGCTACTGTATCACATACGCAATTCAGCACTGTTTGTTTGTTTTATCTAATGTTTTTCCTAATGTATTTTTTATAGATTAAGTTTTGTACCTTTTGCAATTTTATTTTGTCTTGTGTTTGATTGTGTTATTTTTGTGTGCTAAGTAGCAAATAAATAATATGTCTATGTCTAAAGAAAATCAACGAACATTTTCACAATTTATTCAAATAACAAAGCTTTTTTTATACAATTTTAAAATCTATTATTGGTATGTCAAATATATCTATGTCATGGGAACTATCTAACTCATTGTATGTATAATCGACTCATGCTTTGTAAGGGAATGTTGAATAAAATATTGATTCTAAACATTTTATTGCGAAAGTATCAGGGCTTCGGAGCCTGTAGTTCGCTGTATAAATCTCCTATTTAATAGATGTGAAAGGCAAATTTTACAACTGATAGGCATGTATGTAACTGTACCCAGATATAATTTCCCTCAGTTTTCTCCATACAAAGCCGGTGCGTGACAGTAAGAAGTAAGCCACAATCCGTAGGTTCACGTTATGTAATCCATCCATTGTGCGCGCGCGCAAAGCACATCAGGCGAGTTTCTACCGATTACGGCGTGGAAACCAGCGCACACGCATCCGTGGATCATCCATTGATCGATACATGGGCGTTCTGGTTCGCTACTGTGACGAATATGCCTAAGATGAAACATAAATAAATAAATAATGCTGGACAATTCACACAGCATCATCTACCCCCAAGCTAAGCAGAGCTTGTGTTATGGGTACTACATTACTGATATACTTAATACATGACACTACATGGACAGATATTTTTTTACTTATAGAAAAACATCCTGAACACCCTGAACAAATATCTGCAGATCGTACAGACATTTGTTTCGAGGCGGGAAGCATAAACCTGCGACTTCAAAAAAACCCCACAAGAAAAAGTGTAGCGGTGTCAAATCGCATGACCCTGGTGGCCATTTCACAGCACCCCTGCGAGAGATTACCTTACCCCCAAATCGTTCATGCAGAATATCAATCAGTAGGACTTTGTGCTAATATTATATTAAGTAGGACTTTATGCACAAAAAAACAATGTACTTACAGAAAAGGACCTAATGCTAATAGCATGTTATTTCAGGAACCGGAAAAAGAAAGAAAAATCAGCCAAAGAAACATGTATTGTTTCATTGTTTTAATTTACATGTATGTATATATATATATAAACATACATATATAATTTATTCTGTTTGGTCATACAAAGAATATTTTTATTACAAGTAATAGAAAAAGTTGCCAGGTATAGCAACAACCCTCTTAGAGATCCATGGGAGAGGCCATGACCAGCAGAGGACGCGTGGACGCCGGTCCCGCGGCTGAGATGGTGATGATGAATAGAAAAACATAAAAAGGTCATTCTTTATTTTAATAACTCTTTATATAATGTCTCCATTGCTGTGTCCCGGTTTGAAGGGTAAGGGGCCGGTGAAATTACGGGCACATGAGACCTTACAACTCTGACTCAGGGTGACGGGCATGCAGCGTTGGTCACGTGCTTAGTGAACGTGATCACCGTGGCATTGCTATTGTTATAGGCTTCGGCTTGTCTCGTCATTTAGTAGTATAAAATAAAATATTAACAACAAAAATAAAGTAACAAATCCGCTATACACCTTGTTGTTTGATTATCTCACTAATATTATAAAGCCGAAACTTTGTTTATATGGAGGTTTGTTACCTCTTCACGCAAAACTAGCGTACGTATCGAGCTGGAATTTGCAAACGTAGAGACGTTGACTAGGATTAACACATAGGCTACTTTTTATCCGGGTATGTACAACGCATACGAAGCGGCGGGCACAAGCTAGTATATTATAATGGATTTCCGCAAAGTCACACCTGAATTAATTAATAACTAATAACTCTCTCATTCAGCGTGTTTACGTGTACCAACATCCCGTACTACGCTTGCCAAGCGTCAACCCGCCTGCCAAGCGTGTTGAGTATGGCTACAAGCCCCTCATGATAACTTGGAGATCTACGAGGGAGGCCTACGCCCAGCAGTGGGCATCCTACGGCTGAAATGATGATGAACCCTCTTCACAAACTTACAACTAAGTACTACCATGTCAGCTGTACAATCCTTCCTCAGAGATCTTCAAGTACTGATCATGAGTTTTTGTTACACGGAAAGACGCTGCTGCCCATATTTTGATGGTATCCTTTGGCAAATTCTTATAGCATCCACGAGTATCAGAGGAGGTGCAACATTATAGGTATTCGCTATTACTTAATTTGAAGATGTTACTCAGTCATTTGTTACAAATAATTCCTGTCATACAACGTTGGTCACACTTCAATAATAATAGGTAAACGTTTTTGTTAGAATATTCATTTCCCAAACAGGCGTTTGTAAAGTAATTACGTCAGTCACCATTATCATATCGTGTCCCACTCGTCACCCCGCCACTTCATACCCACATCAAGGGGTTGCAGAGAAAACGAAGATCCGCCATGGCGCGGGCGGGGTGGCCAATTGACAACGTTATTATTGAGTTCATCACTCCGAATGTCACCGCTCATCAGAACAAAAGATGTCTTCAACATAGGCATCGGAAGTCTAAGGTACATACTGTCGATTCTGTTTTACGCTTCCTAAAACTAATTATAATTAGAGATATGGCGTTTCTAAATTGGGTACGTTTTGTTCCGTTTTAATTAACTTTTTTTTTCAGCTAATTAGTGCCACAACAGAAGCGCCACCACTATCATACTAAATGTTTCATTCTGATGCAAATGTTATTTATAAAACATTTATAACAGAAATAATCCGTGCACCTGGTTTTTGGCAGGCGCGTATTTAAGACCAGACTTCATTTTTTAAATGAAACCCTATGCAAAATGAGTTTTGTATTTTCAGTATTTGAGTCCAATTCGATCAACACACAGAGAAACATCATATTTTAGAGGTAGACCTGGTGACGTAATAAGCCACCTTTTTGCGTGTAAACTTTCATTATATTATGTACTCGTATTTTGCCGATCCTGTTAGCATAGTTTTCCACATGGATGGAACCCCCGCGGGCCCGCGGACACGAGCCGAGAGCCCTGAATCGTCCTGTGCACGCACAATGTCGGCCTGTCCAATAAAACACCGACTTTAATATGACAACTATTGCCAGCTACGTAAAATTAGGAAACTTAATAGATTGGAGTTGGCGGCGCACCCCTTCTCTCGCATACACATTTTGTAAACTCTCCTTACCACTCGATGATAATAAGGCTGCCAAAATGTCTGAATTAGTCAAATAAACTCCCTACTACACTGACGCAATGTTGTTTGACCAGAATGTGGAGAAAACATCTAAAATAGCTGATTCCATTTCATTATCCGGACCTTCTGTCCCGCTTGTAATTATTGGTAGTTACCTCAAATTAAACCCTTTGTATGCTGACTAAATATCTACTCTCGTATAAGGAGCTGGGTAGCAATTGGGCTCTTAGTGAAAAGAATCCATTTATTATTTAAACACATGTTTCGAAGCTCTTCGCACAATACATCGCGCACCATGGTAACGGCACATTCAATAAGCAGCTTCGTTCGTGAACTCACAAAAGAACTGTGTAAAAGAACCTATATTCATTGAAATTTCAACCTTGTGCTGTTGTTACTAAGATCGCAAGCACGTGCGTGGGTGTTGCAGCTAGTAATTTCTTACAGGGGTCAGTTCAGGTCGTGAACATATGAACATGGCAAAGGCTTAGCTTATCAATATAAGCCGTCGCTATTTCGGAAGAGCCGTTCGAAGCTAAAATAATTACCGCACTGAAATTAATTCAATGGATGGTAATAATTAACGCTTTTGTCTTCTTACGCAGGTAAAAAATGTTTTTGCGCCGCTATTATGATCCGTATTTATATGGGGCGGGAATCACTACTTTGCCGTAACACAGTCTTTTGACTAGCACGGAAAGTATTGACACCTAAACTGTTTAGGTACCGACATTTTTGCGATGATGCTCACTTGCATTCACTCATTGGTAGGTAGACTAACTAAAAAGTTATATTATTTAGAATAAGCTAAATGTTAAGTCTTTTAATTTTATTTTTGTTACCTACGCATCTAAACTGTTTTTTAAGTTGAGTTTTGAATAAAAATTATTCTTATTATTCTTATTCTTAATTACTTACTTATCTCTCCGACTCGGAACAAAGACCCTTCGGCAATATTATGCGATATTTGGTACACTGATTATCATAAATGATTCACGAGCTCCCATCCGAGTGCTGTACGTCAGCGGCGGGGTGGCGGGCGGATGTTGGTGCGGCGCAGACCGGCAACAGTAAACGAGTGCTGTACGTCAGCGGCGGGGTGGCGGGCGGATGTTGGTGCGGCGCAGACCGGCAACAGTAAACGAGTGCTGTACGTCAGCGGCGGGGTGGCGGGCGGATGTTGGTGCGGCGCAGACCGGCCACAGTAAACGAGTGCTGTACGTCAGCGGCGGGGTGGCGGGCGGATGTTGGTGCGGCGCAGACCGGCAACAGTAAACGAGTGCTGTACGTCAGCGGCGGGGTGGCGGGCGGATGTTGGTGCGGCGCAGACCGGCAACAGTAAACGAGTGCTGTACGTCAGCGGCGGGGTGGCGGGCGGATGTTGGTGCGGCGCAGACCGGCAACAGTAAACGAGTGCTGTACGTCAGCGGCGGGGTGGCGGGCGGATGTTGGTGCGGCGCAGACCGGCAACAGTAAACGAGTGCTGTACGTCAGCGGCGGGGTGGCGGGCGGATGTTGGTGCGGCGCAGACCGGCAACAGTAAACGAGTGCTGTACGTCAGCGGCGGGGTGGCGGGCGGATGTTGGTGCGGCGCAGACCGGCAACAGTAAACGAGTGCTGTACGTCAGCGGCGGGGTGGCGGGCGGATGTTGGTGCGGCGCAGACCGGCAACAGTAAACGAGTGCTGTACGTCAGCGGCGGGTGGCGGGCGGACGTTGGTGCGGCGCAGACCGGCCACAGTAAACGAGTGCTGTACGTCAGCGGCGGGTGGCGGGCGGACGTTGGTGCGGCGCAGACCGGCCACAGTAAACGAGTGCTGTACGTCAGCGGCGGGTGGCGGGCGGACGTTGGTGCGGCGCAGACCGGCCACAGTAAACGAGTGCTGTACGTCAGCGGCGGGTGGCGGGCGGACGTTGGTGCGGCGCAGACCGGCCACAGTAAACGAGTGCTGTACGTCAGCGGCGGGTGGCGGGCGGACGTTGGTGCGGCGCAGACCGGCCACAGTAAACGAGTGCTGTACGTCAGCGGCGGGTGGCGGGCGGACGTTGGTGCGGCGCAGACCGGCCACAGTAAACGAGTGCTGTACGTCAGCGGCGGGTGGCGGGCGGACGTTGGTGCGGCGCAGACCGGCCACAGTAAACGAGTGCTGTACGTCAGCGGCGGGTGGCGGGCGGACGTTGGTGCGGCGCAGACCGGCCACAGTAAACGAGTGCTGTACGTCAGCGGCGGGTGGCGGGCGGACGTTGGTGCGGCGCAGACCGGCCACAGTAAACGAGTGCTGTACGTCAGCGGCGGGTGGCGGGCGGACGTTGGTGCGGCGCAGACCGGCAACAGTAAACGCTTAGTTTATGTGCATCGTGTGTACTCGTATGTAGCGCAATGCTTCCAGAACAACATATCCCGCTTTATTATTATTTCTGCAAAGTAAGATGCGCCATAAAGTCTCCTCGACCGAGGTGAGGGCCAATCAACTACTTGATGTTCCTTATCTAATAGATTCTCCAAATATATAGCTCGTAAAACACCATAGTCTCGGCCATAAAATTGTAGAGCAAAACAAATTTCGTGTTTGATTACTTCCTGCGCGGGCGGTGACCAAGTACACGTGGATGCGAAAAGGGCGCTGGCCGAGGCCGACTCACGGAGACACACAGAGCACTAGCGTCTCTGCACCAGCATGGTTCCACGGTACAAGTGAGCCCCACATCTGGAGCACACGTTTTTACGCTGCGTTCCGTGATGACCTTCTGTGGTGTCCTCAAATTATTCAACATTTCCTACGAGTAAGATAATGTGTTGTGTCATGAAATGTTTTTGTTCTTTTTACGGCGCATGTGTCACAGACATAAAATGTGGCCTTTTGCTTGTTTTGTTTCATCGTTGCAAATGTAACAAACAACTGGTTTTATGTTTCTCTTTCAGTATTAAATCGACTTTGTAGCTCTCTTGTAGGCTGTAGCGAGCGCTGCATGCAAGAGCACGCATGCATTGATTGGCAGACTCGGTGAACAAGGCCTTTGTTGTTTCCCGTCCGGGGCTGACAGGTCCTCGCGTGGAGCGCCTCACTTCCGGCGGGGCTCCAGAACTCATCGGTAAACAAGTTTACAGACATGTTTACAGCCTCCATTCATCAGCCTGAGTAATTGTGTAGTCATCGAGAAACCATGGAGCTACCTGAGCACTTTGCCTAATTTATGTGCTTTCCCTGATGCTGTCCTGCGAAATAAACATTTCTATGTTGAGTGAATTTGTTTCGATATGGGTCTGAAGTTGATTGATTTGCTCCGCTATAAGTTAGTTTAAAGGGCGCCTTTCTTCCCCAAAACTTTTTGTTTACGTTACAGCGCTATAACTTTCAGCTCATGCGCGATTTTCGCCTTCCTTAGTGCCGTGGTTATTGCAGGGCTCCGATAAAGGGCTTTGTGTCAGTCGCAGGGATCAAGTAAAGTTTTTGATTAGGGTTTCAGTGGAATTCAATATCAATCACAATTGCGCGCAGTAACAGCGATTTATCAAATCGTAGCTCGTAAACCGGAGCCCTGAGCCCTCCGGAGGCCCGTCGTAAACGTGTCGTACCCGCGCGCACACCTCCCGCACTGTCCCTGGGTTGATGGCATACCCTGCTGAGATAAGTAAAGTAGCAATCCCATTTAGTTACGCCAATGTTCCGATCCGCTCCTCTCCGGCGGGATGCTGACGAGCCGACGGGACTCAGTTCACATTTCAAACACGTGATATATAAGATATTTGTTTAATTGTTAGTTGATACGGTCACACGTATGTACCTACTGACGTCACGGCCGTGTGCATGTGCAAGCGTCACTGATCAGATACAATAACAAACTGACAATTTTGACGTGTAGTAAGTTTATCAGTGTTGGTCTATAAACAAAACTAAGGTTACAGTTTTCTTAAGGGAATCTCTTTAATTAAAATTATACATGTTGATTACATTTACGTCACCTTGAATACAATTTTTATCGAATTTCTGAATCATTTGAACGCCAAACAAAGACATAAACGAAATCATCTAGAATCTTGCAATTTAGCTGCAAACAGCGGATGCTGTTTTTACATCTTTAAAAACCTGTAGCAGTGTCTCGGTCGGAGATATAAATAGAGATGTATCAACTTTCGATCTAGAATAGGAAACCCGATGTTGAGACCGGAGTAAGGTAAGTTATTGAATTTTTATGTTCGAAGTAAGTATTGTGGATCGAAAATTAATGCTAATTTTGCGAACTTGTCATACTTTCACAGTATCACGACAAAACCAGAGATCTGAATGAACACCAAAGTTATACCATGCATGTCCTGTAGTCTTATTCTGTTATTGCTAATTATCGACCACAGTTATTGACAATTATTTCGCAATATAAAAACTGTGTAACCTAAATAAAAATAAAAGAAACTAATTTAGGTTGTCTGGGAAAGATCCTAAACCTGAGCCAGTACTTGAGGCCAGTGTTCAGTAGTGGACGTTTTACGGCTGTTATGAATTCCTACTTGGCAATTACGTTGTTTGTTTCTGTCAACGATTGCAATGCGAGGTTTTCTCTTAACTGATCGAGTTCAAACGAGAAGTAACCTGTATTTATAGGCTATAGGCCAACGCTAAATATATTTTTTACAAAAATATAAGTATGCATACTTCTTTCGTGACACCATTGCAATAGCAGACTTTGTGCTAAGTAATCAGGAGTAATTTCCGTATCTGCGAGTACACGTCAGCGGGCTGTCATCGCATCTTGCGCCGGTGAACACGGCGGGTGTTGGGACCCCCAGCACCCAGCGCGTTTACCGGCGCAAGAGGGACTGCAGCTGACACCACCCCTCCCACCTCCAGAACTCGTTCGCGGAAGTGTTGAGTCTGTAAGTGCGGGATTCCTCGGGAAGTGTGCCGATCTCGCGATACTAGGCGTCTTTGCATCCTCAATTGCGTCCTCTGTACAAGTGTTTGCACTTCTCTGCTGCTTCCTCACTCGTTACTGTAGCCATCTTCCACACTTGTGTTGATGGTTGTGCTTCTTTGATAGGCTCTCTTCTCCCTTAATACCATATGGTATCTTATCCACGAGATAATGCGCTTACCGAGCTTTGTATATTTTTTCACTTTTCTCTGGACCTGACTCTGTATTCTGGACTATTCGGTTATAGACTAAAAAAAACTAAGTTTGAAGGGTAAGGGGACCTGTGAAATTACGGGCGCATGATACCTTACAACTCTTGTCTCAGAATGACGGGCGCAATGCAATGCAGCGTTGGTCACGAGCTTCGTAAACTGGTAAAGGTTACCGCTTCACATGGGCCTATGGCTTGTCTCGTCCTTTAGTAGTAGGTACATATAAGAAACCTACTAGTACTACGTCTTTTATTTCCATGGTATCATCATCGTCATCAGCTGCCCGACTGCCCAACCCACGGCAGAAGCGCAGTTCCCGCCAGCAGATCAGATCACGCTCACGTAACTCAGCCGTCTTCGCTTTCATCCACCATTGCCTTTCTAATAACATTACCATAAGCTTTTTAAAGAACACAATTCAAGCAACAATAGAGAAACAAGTATTTACATAATCTGCAGGACTGACAGACAATTGAATCGGCCAATGTGAGAATAAGGGTCGACGCCCGCCAATGCTGACTTTACATTAACAATGCGGATAAATTGAGAACTTGTTTACGAGACCTGAAAAACTCACACGTGTTGTAACGTCGCAGCCTCGCAGGACCATGTGGCTATGTGATCTCTCTAAGGTCCTGCCTGATGGCCTCTTAACATCTTTCTTAATCATACATTTTATCCTTTGTTTGATAAAGTAGAAAGTACGTAGATGTTAAGATGATGCAATTTGAAGTCACCATCAAAAATACGTAGCTGCTCTACGTTGCTTTGTTAGATTATTATAATATAATTAATTGGACATGGTGTTTTAACCTAATTAAGTTTGACAATAAGAAATTAAGAAATTAATTTAAAACTCACAATAGAAAAAAAATGGTTTCTACGGTAATCAGTAGCCTGGTGATGTAATATTTACCCGAAATGATAGTGAGTGACCCACCCTGGGCCCTAATATCCACACAATTTTGACTTAAAGAAAGTCCCTGGGTATCATCCACTCTACATTCAAATGCATTATCTAGCGCTGCTTGACGTCCATTCTCACATCTCTTTCTTCTAAACAATGGCCTGCGACCGGGCCCGGACCGGCCCAAACCGGTCGCGGACCGGTCCTATCTCGACGCGGCCGGTATTATGGGACTGATTGTGGTAATGAGCGTGGATTTTACGGTTTTCTCCGTGAGTTTATTTATTAGAGATTTCTTTATATCCCCTGAGTTTCTGATTTCTGTATATCCACGGGGAAAAGCTTTTTTTAAGGTTGTATAGTATTTCCTCTAATGAGATTGCGTAGCGCTTCACAATTATATTTTTTCTAAACGGAGAGTTCTTTTTTCCTTTCCGTATCGTTTTAATCTATAAAATGCGAGTATTATGTAGGTCGAGAAGTTGTATAACTTTACTTTGCCAATACTACAGAAACCCTATAAAATAAGCATTGCATCATTTGCAGTACATATGAAAAGTTCAGAGTGCGTTGACTTCATGAAGGCTGATGAAAATGTAGAGGACAAGGCAAAACGATTCTATGAAGTCGGTTGCCTGGCTGTTACCTAGAACAATCCAAATTATTATTACCGAAAGGTCTATTTCAAGTTTGAACCGGTTTGTGACGGCAGGAATAGCAGCCGCCGTATCACTTGGCGGGCCTGCCGCCGGCCTGCCGCCGGCCTGACGGAGCCCTTATTATTCAGCCGGATGTTCTCCGCTGTCCAAATATTGTCAAAAACTTCATTATCATCATTAGACGGATCACGTTTCCCATTGTTTTCGCGTGGGGCTTCAAAACACAATCAACCAGTGCTATTAGTACACTTTTGTCATGAATAAACATCACACCATAAATGTACATGTGTCAGCTTTATTTTGAATCTTACGTTCTTGGAATAGGCGCTACGGATAAACCATACCTCACGCATAATATACAGACTCATGCTTATGCAAGTTTAAACCTTATGGGGTAACCTTATGTATGAGATAAGAGTGGCTCACAATAACTTCAACTGGGTATTGCATCATTTTTTAAAATGAAGAGAGTAAGTTTCTGCTGTTTATGATATGTCTTTATGTCAGTTAATTTAATTATATGGTTATGGCGTAATTTATCTTCGATGTTTATCGTAAAATGTTACGACTACAAGTAACTAAGATGGTTTAAATTTATAAGGTAATGTAGGTAGCTGCAGGGCCTCTGTGTATGGTGATGTGTGCCGAAGAGGGACTCTATAATAACTACCGACTATAACTAAACAATCATCATCATCGTGAGCGGCCTTAGCCATACTGCCTGCATAGGGAAATGAAAGCATTGATTTTAATTTATGAAAATAACAATAAAGGCTAGGTTGATTGAGGCAGTGGATAGTTGATTGATATATAGTGGATAGAGATCTATAGAGCTTTAGTTGTTTATTTCATCATCATCATCATGTCAGCCGTAAAACATCCACTACTGAACTCAAGCCTCCCTCATAGATCTCCATGAAGGGTTGTTGCCATACTCACCACGCTTGGCAGGCGGGTTAGCGAGCGCAGTATGAGATGTTGATACACGGAAAGACGCTGCTGCCCATCTTCCGGAGGTATCTCTTAGCAGGCTCTTACTGCATCCACGAACGAGGAGGGGTAACTTTCTTCTGCCGGCACCCCACGGCTAGTTGTTTATTTACGTTTTACTTATTGTTAGGTTAGAGATAGCTCATGGAACTAGTCAACCAGAATATACATACACTGTGACAATGTTCCCGGATTAGTATTATTGAACCAGAATTGTGTTGAGTGTGATCATGACGGAGCCACTGAATATTTCAGGAACGGTGCCTATGTTTCGAAGCAGCAATGAGTTTGACATATACCCCTTTGGTATTTTTTCGTCCTTTGTCTTCATTAAGTTCTAGCTGTCGCTCTTTGGTCTGTGAGTGACTATCCTTCTTCACGACGCAACACCATGCGAGCTCCCGTTCTCGTGACGTCACACTCACAGCCCCTCGTGAGAACGCCGGACGGGTACGGCGATGTTTATAAACGCGCCCGAACGTGTAAATATATGGAGGAAACCCGACGCAAACACGCCGCTGAGCGGAAAATGACGTAACTTCCTAATGCGAGCCTCGCTGCCAACATCGCACATTATGTAGATGATAAGTAATGCTTGAATACACTCATGTGTATACATACCTAATGTCGTTATCCTTCAAGGCTCCACCAATACTTTCATACGAAATAACTTGGTACTTAAATGTTATTTTAAAATGCAAATAAAATGTCCTTTTCTATCAAGTATAATGATAGACTTCTTCGTGCAGCTTCGCACGCGTTGTACCCGGATCAAATGTCGTCATCTCAGAACTAAAACGTCCAAAGTTGTACAAAGGCCTCCCTCATAGATCTGCAAGAACTGACCATGCGCCGTGGGGTCCCGGCAGTAGAATGTTACCCCTCCTCTCATACCCATGGATGCAGTAAGAGCCTGCTAAGGGATACCTCCAGAAGATGCGCAGCAGCATCTTTCCGTGTAACAAAATCCCGTACTGCGCTCGCCAACTCGCCTGCCAAGCGTGGTGAGTATGGCAACTACCCCACATGGAGATCCATTAGCGAGGCCTGTGTTCAGTAGTGGACGTTTTACGGCTGAAACGAACGAACGAACTGAACATGAGGGGGTGGTTGCCCTACTCACCACACTTGGCAGGCAGGTTGGCGAGCGTTGTTTGGAGGTATAGGATATATGTATATAGGTATCCCTTGCAAATTCTCACGGCATCCACGGGCAAATGGGGAGATGCAACATTCACTGCCGGCACCTTACGAGCGAAGGTGTAAACGTAATCTATTTCGATTTGATGACTTAGGCAGTAACAATAAGTTATCTGAAACACATTTAAAGCCGAAGAAGGCTATAACATGTTGCTGGAAGTGCTACCTCTAGCGCACGTATGTACATCCACCTGCGCCGGCGCCGGGACGCGACCACACCTACAATGAAATAAGCTGTTCTACAAATTATGGCGGAAACTTAGTGTGTCGGTTTATTTTCAGGATCATACTAGGTATATTATGTTCTGATATTAATGTAGGTGGGATGACAGTAGAATGTTAACCCTCCTCTCATGTCGGTGGATGCAGTAAGATCCTGTTAAGAGATACCTACGGAAGATGGGTAGCAGCGTCTTTCCGAGTGGCGGGTTTGCGAGCGCAGAATGTTGATACTAAGCGTGGTGAGTATGGCAACTACCCCTCATAGAGATCCACGAGGGAGGCCTGTATTCAGTAGTGGAGTTTAACGGCTGAAATGATGATGATGATTAATATAGGCAATAAAGTATTACGTTGCATAATAGCCGTTCCCATAAGTGGGCTAAATTAATCTTAAATTATTTTAAATTTGAACCAGTGGTTCCCGAGATCAGCATCCGACCAAACAAACAAACTTTGACGTGTCTAAGTTCCCGAGGTCACCATCCAACCAAACAAACAAACTTTGACGTGTCTAAGTTCCCGAGGTCAGCGTCCAACCAAACAAACAAACTTTGACGTGTCTAAGTTCCCGAGGTCAGCGTCCAACCAAACAAACAGACTTTGACGAGTCGAAGTTCCCGAGATCAACGTCCAACCAAACAAACAAACTTTGACGTGTCTAAGTTCCCGAGGTCAGCGTCCAACCAAACAAACAGACTTTGACGAGTCGAAGTTCCCGAGATCAGCGTCCAACCAAACAAACAGACTTTGACGAGTCGAAGTTCCCGAGATCAGCGTCCAACCAAACAAACAAACTTTGACGTGTCTAAGTTCCCGAGATCAGCGTCCAACCAAACAAACTTACTTTGACGTGTCTAAGTTCCCGAGGTCAGCGTCCAACCAAAAAAAACTAACTTTGACGTGTCTGAGTTCCCGAGATCAGCGTCCAACCAAAAAAAACTAACTTTGAGTTCCCGAGATCAGCGTCCAACCAAACAAACTAACTTTGACGAGTCTAAGTTCCCGAGATCAGCGTCCAACCAAACAAACAAACTTTGACGTGTCTAAGTTCCCGAGATCAGCGTCCAACCAAATAAACAAAAAAACTTTGACGTGTCTAAGTTTTGTAATGGCAAACTATGGAAATCAAATAATCAATTTCTGAATTTACTCTAGCTTTGTAATATTCACCATCTCAGTCGTAGGGTACTGCTAGTCGTACTGCTTGACAAAGGCCTCTCTCATGGATCACTAAGTACTGATCTTAAGGGGTTGTTGCCATTCTCACCACTCTTGGCAGGCGGTTGGCGAGCGCTGTACGGAAATACATTGATATACGGAAAGACGCTGCTGCTTTTCATCCGTAGGTAATCAATATAATTTGCCATTGCAATAATATAATATAATTGAAATGGTATTAGTATTTAAAAGGACTGTGTACCTATATGGATCTTCGATATCTGAAATAAACAATTATTATTATTATTATAATAAATAAAACATGTTCCTAACGCAGTGTATCTTTGTAATACAAACTAATATTAACTGTTGCTCGTACTATCTTAAAGGCTTAGGCTTTGCATAATCTGGTATTTTTTATTAAATTTTTGCTATCAGAAAACATTCATCATCATCATCATCATCATATCAGCTGTAGGACGTCCACTGCTGGAGGTGGGCCTCCCTCAGAAAACATTATAAATACATAATATGCCAGCATGGTAAGTATGGCAACAACCCCTCATGATCCAGGAGATCCGGGAGACAGATGAGGGAGGCAGATGAGGGAGACAGATGAGGGAGACAGATGAGGGAGGCAGATGAGGGAGGCAGATGAGGGAGACAGATGAGGGAGACAGATGAGGGAGGCAGATGAGGGAGACAGATGAGGGAGGCAGATGAGGGAGACAGATGAGGGAGGCAGATGAGGGAGACAGATGAGGGAGACAGATGAGGGAGACAGATGAGGGAGGCAGATGAGGGAGACAGATGAGGGAGACAGATGAGGGAGGCAGATGAGGGAGACAGATGAGGGAGACAGATGAGGGAGACAGATGAGGGAGACAGATGAGGGAGGCAGATGAGGGAGACAGATGAGGGAGACAGATGAGGGAGACAGATGAGGGAGACAGATGAGGGAGGCCCACCTCCAGCTGTGGCCGTGGGCAGCAGTCCTACGGCTGAGATGATAATTATAAACAATATGCAACCGGATGTTTCTGAATAGAAACATTTATCCGAGACGACCACGAGCGAACAAAGCCAGGGTTTATAACTAATGTTGGGGGTGTGTAGCAAAACATCGTGCGATACAATTAACATATAATTGAAATGGTAATAGGTGACCTAGCATGACTCACTGCCTGTTCTCGACAACAACAAGTCGCCGTGGGCACTGCGCGTGGCTAGGTACCTAGGCGCGCTGCGCGTGGCTAGGTGCCTACCGCGCGATAACTAAGTCATTCAATTTTCACGACTTTGACATTGAGTTGTTTTGTAAAAACACTTTATAGTTGGCTGTAAAATTTTAAGTGTTTTTCAAGATTACATCCATCGCGGAAACGCCGGGGCGTTTGCTTGTGGAAAATGAAGAAGTTATTTTTCATTCAAAACACTTTTTACTAACATTATCCCAAAAGATTTAACAATTACACTTTCCTCTCTTGTCCGTGAATGCAGTAAGAACTGCTAAGGGATTGTTCCGGAAAATGGGCAGCAGCGTCTTTCTGTTTATCAACATCCTAAACTGCGCTCACGCGTGGGAATTATGGCAACTCACGATGTTGGAGATCCAAGAGGGAGGCCTCTGTCCAGCTGTGGACGCGGACGGTGCTGCAGCTGGGAGACGATGTCCAGCTGCGGACGCGGACGGTGCTGCAGCTGGGAGACGATGTCCAGCTGCGGACGCGGACGGTGCTGCAGCTGGGAGACGATGTCCAGCTGCGGACGCGGACGGTGCTGCAGCTGGGAGACGATGTCCAGCTGCGGACGCGGACGGTGCTGCAGCTGGGAGACGATGTCCAGCTGCGGACGCGGACGGTGCTGCAGCTGAGAGACGATGACTAAATTATGTGTTAATCATCACGAGAGTGTCATTGCAGAGCTGTAATATATAGCACAGATCACAGAACCTAAGTTATGCCCTGTTCTAGCAACCCCAGAACTCTACTAAGTTCCTCAAATTCATTCTCGTTTTTATAGTTTTCCACGTTAATTACAGTAGAAAATGCTGTTGAGATTTTTGACTGGTTCAAATCTAAGTGAAGGACCTAGATTTGAACCAGTCAAAAATCTCAACAGCATCTTGAAATACGGACCCGTTCTAGTCAGAAATAATTGAGTTAAGACAAAGCGTTAAAATAATAATAGTACATGTATTGTTCAAGAAGGTTGTGGAAATTGCCAGTGATTATGTTATGTACTACCTATGTGCTCCAGTAACAATGTAATGTACATTAAACAGTGTGCGTCACCTGCGGGCCGCGGCGGGCAAGGACAGGTCGCTGTTGCTATGGGCGTAATTTTGTTTAGTTAATTAGAAATAACATTAAAATTACACCCAAGACACCTCCAATCATTTCCATCTTCAAGCTTGAACCCTTATAGCATCACTCGTTTATCTGCCTGTCTGTCTGTCAAGACCCTATATTTTCGAAATGGCTAAGGAATCAACTTGAAAATACATAGAAAACAGACTTAAGATGACCTTAAAAAAATCAAGGTTCTACCTCAGGACAGTCAGAAGATCAAAAATAGGACAATCAGAAGTTATAGCAACAAGTGTCTTTCTTTATGAAAATGGAAAACCTCCAGGGCACTTCCAGAAGTCTCACGAGTTTTCAATTAGGAATGCTGGGAGCTATTGTAGCACCACAAAAAGTCTTGAATTATGTATTTAAGAACTATTTCGAGGTTGTTCTAGATGAAAATAAAAAAATACATAAATTGAAATCTTATCTACATATTCTAAAATTAGGTTTATGCTTCTTTCTAAACAGGGAAGCGATTCATGTATGTGCCTTATTTCCTGTTAACATAAGATTAAATATGTTTTGTTTTTATTATTGTAAGTTGACGTGTCTATGTTTTATAATTGTCAACTATGGAAATAAATGAATTAATTTCTGAATTTCTAATAAAGTTACAGGTATAAATGGTAGCGCCATCTAGTGTCAATTGAATACGAAGTAGTTGAAAGATTATTTTTTATAAGTATTGCTAATCAAGTACTAATTTTATTAGCTGTAGTTTTAATAACCTACTATTTTAAATGTACGTAGTTATAGAACGAAATAAATATACCAGCAAACGGCTGGACGTCCTACGGTCTAGATATTTCATCAAATAATGACGAGCTCTGTGGCGCAGCGGGCGAAGGTCCGCCTGCGACGCAAGGGGTTGCGGGTTCGATTCCCGCCTCGGGACAAATGTCTGTACGATCTGCAGATATTTGTTTAGGGTGTTCTGGGTGTTTTTTTATATATAATAAAAATATCTATCTATGTAGTATAATGTATTGAGTATATCAGTCATCTAGTACCCATAACACAAGCTCTGCTTGGCTTGGGGCTAGATGATGCTGTGTGATTTGTCCAGCATTATTTATTATTTATATATCTTCTAAGTACGGAACACTCAGGGCGCAAGTCTCAGAACTAATTGGAAGGAATCAATAGACTTCTCTGTTTTGCATCATTTCTTTCAAGAAAAGTTCATACGAGTCATCATGTAACTGTCTATGCGGTGGCCAATAAAAATAATCGACGGGCATCATAAGTAGGCAGACGAGTAGCATCGGCACCATGGAGCAAGCACAATGGGGACTGATTGAAGACGCGTGGAGTCGTGGAGCTGTTGTTGATAAAAACCCGCCGCCAGCCCGCCCTTCGCCATCTTTTTTAAGTGAGAGAAAGAGATCCTGCTAAAGGATACCTCTGGTAAATGGGCAGCAGCGTCTCTATGTGTATCAATATCCCGTACTGCGCTCGCCAACCCGCCTGCCAAACGTGGTGAGTATGGCAATTACATGGAGATCCATGACGGAGGCCTATGTTCAGTAGTGGACGTTCTACGACTGAAATGCTGATGATGAGGGAAAGAAGAAAAATAGAAACCCCACTCTAGTAAGGCGCCTGCCCTGCCCTGTTCTCCTGCACTTCAGGAAAACACGCTACTAAACTGGTGTCGGCTGCTTTGTTCATCGCTTCCGCGTGTATATAGTGAATGTAAGTAGTTGTACATACATAGGTGATTATTAATACTGTCATCATCGTTATAAATAATGTGGCCGTTAGTGATATGAAACCTGAATAAAGGCAGTCTGAATACCGCTAACATTAATAGGCTATAAATGAACAGGTGGTTGGTAAATAACAGAGGTGCATTAAAGCATTTCATCATTCTATTATGTTGCTTGCCTGCTTGTTGTTTTAGTACATTATCGGAAAATAAAATAGACCAAGTGCGTGTCAGCACTCGCTGTGAAGTGTTCCGTAGTTATTTGTAGATCTGTTGTTAGAAGTTGCTTTGGTAGGTAGAGGGTTCCTTCATCATCATCATCATCATCCTCATTCGCAGCCCGACTTTACCCCCTGCTATAGGCCGTATATACCGTATATACATATGCTATAGGGTATATATATGTATGCCACCATATGTTTGTGCCATATTTCACGGTCCTGTGCCAATCTTATGCAGGTCAGCCCTGTACCGCTTTTGATGTCGTCTGCCCATCTCGCCGCTGGACGACCGACGTTCCTGTATCTAGTTCTTGGACGCCATCCAGTTCCCGCCTCACTCCACCTGTCGCCATGTCTCCGTGCAGTGTCCTGCCCAGCCCACTTTAGTTCCGTGATGCGATTCCCAACATCTTTCACCTTTGTATGACTCCGAATCTTGACGTTGGGAACGCGGTCAATAAGCTTGATGCCGAGCATGGCACGCTCCATGGCTCTCTGTGCAACTCTTATTCTGTACACAGCCTCCTGCGTGAGCGTCCATGTCTCGGCACCATAAGTCATGGTGGGCAAAACACATTGATATTCTGAATCCTAGCTGAATTCTTTCTTCTGTTGGTGTTCTTTACCAAAGGATAGAATATTATCCAAGATATGTGTCTACAATCTCTAACATGTCATTTCCAACTGTGACATTTTGGACTTCCATGTTAGAGATGTTTGCTATAACTTTAGTTTTTGACATATGCATCCTGCCTGAGGCCGACTTGCAAAGAAGTGTCATAAAGTTGTTGAAGCATTTGTTGGAGATCGTCGAAGTTTTCTGCAATAGTAACCAGGTCGTCAGCAAACCTTAAGTGAGACAGGAAGACACCGTTAACATTGATACCACTGTTTTCCCAATCTAGTGTTTTTACGATGTCCTCTGGGACAGCAGCAAAAAACAGAATATAATTTGGTCGCAGCAGTGGATGATGCAGATATGCATCGTCCACTTGTTCAAGGGGCATTGCTGCAGCATAGCAATACTACTGCAGACAGTAGTGGACGCAAATCAGTTCGCCTTCAAACATTTTACATTGTGCCTTTTAAAATTACAATTAGCTTAGGCATAGGCTTCCCCCAATGCCATCTTTATTAACTATTTTTTAAGTCTAGGTTGTTATCGTTTATAATTTGTATAGTGTTAAACCAATCTAAGATAAACATTTCAAGGAAATGAAAAACCGTATCAAAATTTTTCGGCTGCGATGGGGCTTGAACCCATGTCGGTGGCCCTCCCTAAAGCCGGAAGTGCGTGATCAACTAGGATACGCAACCCATGACGGGCTTAGTCGAACTTCTTGACAAGACTACATCGGGCACATTTGGGCATCGATTAGCGCCATCTACAAGTAACAACAGGTGGGATGTTATATGCCGTGCGGTGTCGTGCATGCCCTTTGGGGTGCCGGCAGTAGAATGTTACCTTTTCTCTTGCCCGTGGATGCAGTAAGAGTCTACCAAGGAATACCTCCGGAAGATGGCAGTAGTGTCTTTTGGTGTATCAACATCCCATACTGCGCTCGCCAACCTGCCTGCCAAGCGTGGTGAGTATGGCAATAACCCCCTCATGTACTTGTTGATTTATGAGGCCTTTGTCCAGCAGTGGACGTCCTACGGCTGACATGATGATGATAATGATGAGGATGTTATTTTCGGACACGCGTCTCATCTGATCACCTCAGCACGTCACTGGCGGTTTCCACGAGTGTGGGTGACGCATAATGCGACCAATTACAGCAGCTAAGTAGTTGCAGCGCGATAATTATTATTTTCTGCTAGGCCACGGTCACACAGCTCGCGGCCAGACGGCCTGGCAGCCCCTGCCCCTCCCGCACCGCCCCGTCGCGTCGCTACTCAAGGTGCTCTGCTTCCTACGCTTGCACTGAACATCAAAGCACAGTTTTTCGTTTTATTCACAATTTTTTTCATCTTAATTAAATTAAAACTGTCTTTAAAATAAAAGGCTGATTTTATAACAAATGGTGTTATTATTTTATAATGAAAAACCACAATATGGAATTGTTTACTGTGTGGCTTACTCCCTTTATTGGAGCCAAATAACCTGTCTATTGATTACTTTCAATTGGATGTATAATATTCAGAAAAAATGTTGAGTAGTTCACTGATTAAAATGTCACCGTAAGGTTATAGCATAAAATTGTAAGGAATACATAAAAATGTATATTTTTAAAACTAAGTAAATAAAATTTGGTTAGATTACCTTGCTGTTCACATTTACATACATACACTCGGTCCATCATATTTTCAAACGATGCTCAGGAGGTTTTAGGGCTCTGAATAGATGTAGCGAAGGGCTCGCCCAAGGCATAGATGTTACTAGGTTCTTCTGTGTTATTAGTGATGATGCTTGCAATGGGTGTGAATGCATGGGACTACTCGATCCGGCGAATGGCGGCGGCCGGTCTCACCGGTGGCTCGGTGTGCAGAAACACCGGGCGGCGGCCGGTCCCACCGGTGGCTCGGTGTGCAGAAACACCGGGCGGCGGCCGGTCTCACCGGTGGCTCGGTGTGCAGAAACACCGGGCAGCGGCCGGTCCCACCGGCGGCTCGGTGTGCAGAAACACCGGGCGGCGGCCGGTCCCACCGGCGGCTCGGTGTGCAGAAACACCGGCCGTGGAAAGTTTGCGGCGAGCAAGATCCGAGGTTTCAGAGAACTCGTTTTCCTCGATGGAAATAATGATTTGATTGATGTTGTTATGGCCACTTATGCGTATTGTATGAACTAAATAACGTTTGTGTAATGGGTGTAGAGGTGATTATAGGATGTCTCTGCTGAGTCATTTTGTTTATTAAATGTAATAAGGGGTATTGATGATATTTTCCTTTTTGTTGCTATGTTTTATACTTTACTAGCTTCTGCCCTCGACTTCGTCCGCGTGGAATAGTTACCTTGGACTAACGCTAACTTTAACCCACGACTTCGTTTACGTAGGTGAAAATATTTTTGAATAATACCTACGTCAAGCGTTATTTTAGGTACCTACATCACGCTTTTAGTATCGTAGAAGTGTGGAACTTTAAACCGTTAGGTAATAGTAATCAGTCTTATAATCATATATCATGTACATTGTAGGTTATTCTAAAAACTCAAAACTATGTAAACGCAGTTTGGTTTTCTTCCAGCAGAAGTAGATATTGATTTTCACCAGAACCAGATCTTGATATGGCAACATATAGTTGCCCGTGCGAAAAACAATCTTGTCGTTAACCTATTCCTACGTGCTTAAATGTTTGCCCCTAGGCCTTATTAATTGTTACCGCAAACGATACCTTCACCGGAAATTGAATTATTTATAAGTATTTTTTTTTTCGAAATGACAATATATGTTGTTGACCGCAGATGGCCATGACAACGTTACCGGACTATGGCGAGCGCAGAAGGCGCCCAGCCGCAAAAGTTAGGTTGGGGCAACAAGCTCAAGGGCACCACTTAGGTTCGAACCACGGCTTGGACTGTTGCCAGATTTTTGAATGTACTGATGGTTAACGTCCAGGTGCAAAACTGCACCTTAAGACGGAACAGTGTATTCTTCGGCCCCGCCGGCGGGACCGGTTATTGAAAGTGTGCCTAGCAGCTAATGTGGGACGGGTTGACGTCACCTCCGGGTTAGCGGCGGTGAGCTTGTCAACGGGCAGGCCGAGAACGTGTCTCTGTCGACGGAGGAAAGTTATAAGTTAAAAGGCAAATCCGTTAGTATCATAGGGATGCGAGGTATCAGCACTGTTGGCCCTACTGCTGGACCAGTCGAAACTGTAGCACCAATCACCTTATTGCGAAGAAGTTTTACTTGGAGTCTGGTTCCGTTGAATAAATTTGGTGGTATAAGGTTTCTTAGCAACATGATTGGAGTGCCAGTTATTAATTAGAGTGAATGTGGGGGAAGGCCACTCGGATTTAGAGATCATTATTTTGCTGCGATGTTATTTTAAAATTCAATGAAATCAAATGATGTAAAAAGAAATTTGTTTCAAATTAAATACTTGTAATTAGTAAAATATTTTTTTAAACATGGATTAATAATTATAATGTTTATAAAAACACCTTCGCAAATACCTAATGCATTAATTTAGAACAAATTTGGTTAGCATAAATAGGTTATAGTGAGCCAACCTTAAGAGATAGATACATATATGCTGTCGCTGACTTTTTTTAGACCTTTTAAGGGGGAACAATTCTGTCATACATGATTTTTGAAAACTTTAAATGTTTACGCAGCGCACGCGGCGGAAGCTCTCAAAAGGAAACAACAAACCCCGATTTTAAAACATTATTCATTAGCACACTGCTCCTATTAGTTTTAGCGTGATGATATAATAGCCTAGCCTTTCTCGATAAATGGGCTAATCTAACACTGAAATAATTTTTCAAATCGGACCAGTAGTTCCTGAGATTAGCGCGTTCAAGCAAACAAACAAACAAACTCTTCAGCTTTATAATATTAGTATACATTAGTATAGATAAGGTAAACTGAATATTGTGTTGTTTTAGATAATATTAATCCTACTAAATTCGATGGTAGGTTCAAAATTTCTTATTCTTATCTAAAACTGTTCCTCTTTTGGTTACTTGTTACTTTGACCTTTCTACAGATTACATATTTGACACTGGCAGAATTGTAAAGAAGAAAAAGAAGAATATTCAATTCAAATTCATGAAAATAAATTCGAAAATACCACTTGGCTATAGCAGCCGACTTATACAGGGTGAATTTTTGAGACGGGACAGTAAGGGCAGGTACCTTAACCGTTATAGTTACAGGAAAATGTTTTTAGAAGACTATCCATAAATTTTTAAGATATTCTGAACTGCATTTACAGATTTTGGAAAAAATGTACAGTCAGCAAGAAAATGGTCATTTTACACAAAAACTTTTTTTAATGCCAATCGATCCTCTTTCTTATTAGGATCAAAAGTCTCTACTGGACCGACTGAGGTTTGAGTACTAGAAATGTAAGAAATTGCGAAAAACTTTTTCCATACATTTACATACGGTAAAAGAGTCAAACTTCTAAATTAGCCAAAGTTTTTGTTATGAGTAGATCCGCTATAACCCGCTATTAAGAAGACTGGCTGAAGAAAGTAGGCTTAAGTAAAAAAAAGTTTTAAATTTCAAACTTCGAATTCGATTCGAATTCTTGGGTTATTTCAGATCATTCTTATGTTTGTGCTGAGAAAATTCTAGATATTAGACTTCTTGTTAAAACATGTCTTTAAATCGCAAACGTTTGGACTTAATTGAAGCGTATTATGTAAATAATAGGAACACGGAATCTGCATTGGTGTGGTACACGAATTAGTACCCATTGCGACAAGTACCATCAAGAAAGGTAATTAAAACCCTTTTGAGTGAACTTATGTATTAGTGAAAACGGCGGTAATTTTGAGCCATTTATTTCGTAGATCATATTAATGTAAGTTATTTTTGTCTGTGTCTAAAATACACATTAAAATGATTTATTTTGTTATTATTTCTTTTAGTTCTAATACAGAGGATTATCGATGCACCTATGATGATTTTCTACTTAGGTAGGCGGGTTTGCTTCTAGGTACAGTAAGCCACGAAGCCAGCTTGACAAAAACTGTAATTATCTTATACCTCCTGTATTTCCGTACATACATATTTTATGTAAGTATCGGAAAAGTTTTTCGCAATTTCTGACATTTCTAGTACTCAAACCTCAGTCGGTCTAGTAGAGACTTTTGTTCCTAATAAGAAAGAGGATCGATTGGCATCAAAAAAAGTTTTTGTGTAAAATGACCATTTTCTTGCTGTACTGTACATTTTTACAAAATCTGTAAATGCAGCTCAGAATATCTTAAAAAATTATGGATAGTCTTCTAAAAACGTTTTCCTGTAACTATAACGGTTAAGGTACCTGCCCTTACTGTCCCGTCTCAAAAATTCAACCTGTATAACGAGGCACTGTGGCCTCCAAGAAGCCTATCTAAGTGCATAACAGTAGACTCTTTTCATCGCCTATTAAGACGCCCGTGATAAGAAGTCGTCAACCAAAAATTATCGCCAATTACCTCTATTAACCGTATCTGTGGAAATCTGGTTTGCCTCCGTAACGAGACAGCTGCGGTGCCGAAAAATATTGACTTTTGCGTTAGCGGGTCGATGCCGGGCTCATTTGCGAATATGGCGAGAATGCTCTAACACGTGGCGAAGACAGTAGCGCATTTACAAACTTTCCGCCAGTAGGCTATTAAAAAAAATATAGCATAAGAGCACGTGTATAAAATAAAGGTAGCTCAAAGGAACATGGAGCGAGCCATGTTAGGCATTTCACTGGTTGACCGAATACCCAACGTCGAGATCCGACGTAGAACAAATGTCGTGGATGTAGGTTGTAGGTAAACGGATCAATCAGTTGAAGCGGAGATGGGGGGACACTTGGCAAGGCGGAATGACGGCAGATGGACAAAGGCGGTGACTGAATGGTGGCCCCGCGAAGGATCACCAGGCAGACCACCAGCCTGGTCAGACGACATTGTCAGTGTAGTGGGAAGCCAATGGATGCAGTTGGTGCAGGGTCGGAAAGAATGGTGTGACAAAGTCGAGGCCTATACCCAGCAGTGGGTGAACGTGGGCTAATAAATAGATAGGTTATTACATTTTTGCCGCCCCAAGAAATAAGAAACAATGAAATTGCAACTTAATGATATGATGAGCTCTATCGTCCTCATTACATCAGCTTTTTCACATTATAAGTAGGTACGAGTATATATGCAGTTTTTGTTAAATCTCCGAGCTAGTTTTCCTCTATGTAGGTATAAAAAAATGTTTTGTTTGGCTTAGTAAATGTTCTAAATTTGCCGCCCTATAAAATCTACCGCCCTAGATTTCAGTCTATTCAACCTGTTAGTAAACCCGGGACTGGGCGGAGACAGGGAGCTGTGCACAGGGTGGGGCTGAGAACGTTTGCGTGTATCTCCCAGTCGCATGTACGAGCTGACGTGACTTTACATAACAGTCGGGGAGACTGGACATTTCAGATGATGGCTGAGGGCCGATTGAGGGGAATGGAAGTTGAAATATGTAGCGCTGATCCCAAATAAGGTGAGGAAAGCGAAGGCAGTTGATGAAGTCTTATGGCTGTTTGATGAGCTGTTTTTAATCAATCGGTTATTGTTTGTTATATAACTATACCTCAAGGAATATGTCACCAACCTGGACCTGAGTTGCATTTACTTTACTTTAGTTCGGGTGATCAATCACAGTGGGGGGGGGGGACCGGTACTTGGGGAAACTTTTTTGAACTTTCGCGGTCACGAAACATAATTAAAACATAAGCGACCAAGTATGTTACGTAGCGCGAGTTTTTCTCCAACACTGTATTCCCGTTTCCACACACAGAAACCGCAATCCTCTCGATTCGGATGTTAGCAGGCAAATGTTTCTAGATATCCGGTAACGTTATGAATTTATTACGTATCGATATTGCCAAAGTAAAAAAAAAATGATGCACAATGAAGTTAGCTACAGCCCGGAGCGCGGCCGGGCGCAGTCGGGGACGAGCGCTGGCCGGCGCAGGGAAGCCCCACGCGCTAACAGGATCACTGCATTACGAGTCACCAGGCCGCGCATGGCAGGCCTGTCTCGCTGACTCGTCGCTAATGGCTTTAGCTGGAACCGACAATTACAGTTCACGAGAGGATTATCTTTGGAGGCAGTTCGTGTACCCATTGTAATGGCCTAACTGATTACCTAATACGTTTTTAGACCGTACTTGGATTGTTCTTAGCGACACTGCAAGGCTCTAGACGCAGTCTTTTGACGAGCTCTGTGGCGCAGCGGGCGAAGGTCCGCCTGGATGTTTTTCGATATTATAATGAAAAATATTATATCAGTCATCTAGTACTCATAACACAAGCTCAGTTTAGCATGGGGCTAGGCCAGATGATGCTGTGTGAATTGTCCAGCACTATTTATTCATTTATGTATTTTATACGACCTCCGCGCCTCGGGGTTGGCTGCCTTGTGGGCTGCCTCCGGGGGACAAATGTTTTCTTTTCTGCAAATATATCTAACGTTTGGGTATTTTGATAAGATAAGAATGTATTTCGACAAGTCTCAAGTATCGTTATACTTCAGCCTCAAAATGAGCCAACATTACAGTCGTGTCAATGGTTAGGTTTTGTCAGTTTTTCAAGGCAAAACGGTCGCGTTTATAGAATAGAATAGAATAGAAAAAGTTTTATTGTTATCACAATCACTTACATTACAGATACAGTTATTTAATTACATGACAGAGAGGTGAAAACAATAAGGCTACCCCTCAGCATTTGCTACATCAGCACAAGGGCTGCTGGAGCGCTGGTTTTCAGTGGCGCCCGTATTGTGTGGCGCAGGCGGCACTGCGATACACATTTATATAAATTCACAATTTTAATATAACATTAATTACAAAGAGCAGATAGTCATTACCTACATAAGTACACAAAGGAAGCAAGGCAAAAGACAACTAGGCAAACTTATATTAAAAATCTAGGTTAGTAAAAATAACAAATAACAACAGCTAACAATATAAAACCATGCCATAGGTACAATAAGTTGGCATGCCTCATAACATTGGTAGGCATAACCATAAATATTTAAAAAAGAACAAAGAACGACAACATAATCATTAGTTATTCTGTACATTAAGCAGGTATTTTTTAAAATTTAATTTAAAGGTGTAAATTGATACGTTTCACGCTGTGATAGCAGCCTCGGGCTCTGGTATAGCGTCATGTACTCCAAAGGTTGGTGTTATAACATCCTGTCTCACCACGAGCTTCTACTTGAGCGCGAGAGCACCCGTCATAAAGTTATATGCTATCAACTGACGATAGATTTTCATGCGTCAACCGGACACTCCGTGCTCTACCGAGGGTGCCGGCGGTAGAATGTTACCCCCTCCTCTCGTACCCGTGATTGCAATAAGAGCCTGCTAAGGGATATCTCCGGAAAATGGGCAGTAACGTTTTTCTGCGTGTCAAAATCCCGTACTGGGCTCGCCAACCCGCCTGCCAAGCGTGGTTAGTATGGCACGTACATATTATGTATGTAACCCGTATGGAGATCTATGCGCGAGGCCTGTGTAGTGGACGTTTTACGGCTGAAATGATGATGACCGGACACTCCAACGTTTCAGGTTGAGTGGCTGTTCCCGGAGCCATGTCCTGGGGCTGGTCTCCAGGTGGCAACCCCCCCCTCCCGCTCCCCCCGGACTGGCCGAGCGCGACGCACTGTTACCTGTAATTAAATATTATTAGTGCTGTTGCCATGCCATTGTGTGCCATTCGATCCAGCGACGTGGGACGCCATTGTGTGCTGATGTACAGTACGCCGAGCTTGCTGCAACCCTTTTTTAGGGTTCCGAATTTAAACGAGGATTATTTCGCCTAGATCGCTTCTTTACCTCGCTTGAAAAAAAAGGTATTACGAATTTAATTATGAATTTAAATGTGACTTGGTCTTCTTTTGTAAATTGACTACTCTATGCAGATGGTTTTCTTCTTTTTGCTCTATTGAATAAACACTTATTGAGTTCGACTTTGACTTTGAACTGAGCTTCGCGGACTACGATTCTAAGATTTTGTTTTGCTGAAAATACCCTTTTCGACAGCTCCTAAACATCTTGGCAATATAAAATTTCATTATTAGTCTCAGAAAACTGAAACACAGGTTAATCCTAGTTCAGGCATTGGTATTGTTACATTGATAAGATTCAATATATATTTGCTAATTTTGTGAAGATATAATATGATTATGGTCCTTAATCTTTGCAAAATAATGTAACAGATTATTATACTTAATACGAGTAAGTAGTATAGAACCTCGGCTATTACGAATGTTGGCAGTGTCGCCGTGCCATCGCGGTCCGCGCGCACTGTACCAATAATTATGGGGTTTAGATCTATCCACTCGTGATTTGAAATGGAGTTTTTTGTTGCGTGTACGACTTAATGATGTATGTAGGTAGGTAGGTACGTACGTACATGCGTGTGATTGATGGAGCATTGACTAGAAACAAGTACGTGAGGAGAGAACCCATTGTAGCGGCTCTGATAGGCCGAAACCGGCGGATATGGTAATGCTCTGGCTTTTGTTACATGTGAACTATAAAATTATATTAGGTACTTACTTAGACTTTTGGCTCTGGGCAATAAAATTAAATAAGTACAATACAGATCTTCATAGCGTTCTGAATCATAGTTTTATTCCTTATCGCGTGAGGACATTAAATATTTTACTTGTCACTTATTTATGGCAACATAAACAAGAATTACGCTAATAAAGTTTGTGTGAACAATGCGAGTCTCAGCCGACCTCGAACCCACGACCCAGCTACCGCAGCAGGCGGGGCCGCCGCTGAACAACTATCGGATATTAACAAACAAAGGACAAAGAAAGTAATCCCTGAATAGCACTCCCCTATACAGGGTGGCTAGTATTATACAGGGTGGCTCGTAAAAGTCGGTCCCACCTATTTTGCAGTCGTAAAAACGTCACGTAAATTTTTCGTCACAAATGCTACTCATTGTGTGCGGGAACAGATAGGGCCCGCTGCGCGCCCTTGACGCGCTAGGGATGCGAGATTCGTCGATATTGATATTACATCACATTTTTGTAAATTCTATAGATAAGTTAGAGAGAAACAAGTTATCGCTCGAAGCTAAAGAGATCAAGTAGATCGCGATTAAAGAAATTTATTTTTTTAAACAGTAACTTTTAGATGTATTTTTAATATAATCAAGATTTTCATTTCCGATAATCATAAAGTCCGAAGTATAAACGTAGTAGGTAAATAATGCTAGTTTCAATCTCTTTCTTAGCAAAATATTTGTAAATTACAGTTTGGCCCATAGCCAAGTGAAAATCGTCTTGTAGTTTACAGAGTTACAGCCCGCCCTAAACTTTCCATAATCTTTCATGCCGCCGCCATATTGTTTTTAAGTTATGACAGTTTTGGACAATGGCACGGAAATCGAACAACTTATGTCTTCCACTACGCATTATCTACGAGTCATTTGCGCCGTGGAATGGAACCGACAACGCGGGGGAAAGGAACACCCTGTTTAGACAATGACGGATGGCCTCATGTTCTACTGAAATTGATTTTGAATATTTTACTAATACACGGAGAAGTTGTTAGTGGTTAAGTTGTTACGCCAGTTACGTAATAATATGGTAGCTTCTTTTTATCAGATTGTGGACGGGTATCCTCGCTCGCTCATTATTCCACCCCACAAACGAATGTCTAATATTAAACGTAAGCGGTCGGTATCATAAATATCGCAAAGCATTTTGTCACCCTGAACTGAACCTGAACCCTTTGGGTATTATGTAACGTACCCTATCTTCCAACTTCTCATTATTCTCAGAGGGTGTTTCATTCAGCCCTCTCTCTTCAATGAGGGTTGCGCCCATAAGCGCTGACCCCTCAGTTCGTTCACATCTCTTGTTGGAACAACAGCGGTGGCAGGTCAAGATGTATCGGCCAATACCTCCTTCAAACGCCCAGCATAACCTAAGCTCTCCGCTCACGCGTCTAGCTCGTTACCACGGGTCTGAAATTATTGGAAAATTTCTACGCCCAGAAAACCTTGAACTGTGCTTCAGATCCATTTGTTGATTTCATAGGGGCCTGAAAACTGGTTTTGAAATATTCCAATAACCAGTAAAATTTGAACTCTGTGATAAAGATCATTGCATCGTAGCAGGGGCCAAGGTAATTTTGATTAGTGTTTCTTTGTCCCTGAAGGTTTCTGGTTTTACTTACAAACGTTATTTGGGTAAGTGTATCGGGTAAGTAGGTAATAAGAATACGTGCTGAGAATTTATGATAAGAAACAAAGGAACTTTGCAGGAAGTGAGTAGAATTTACCAAAAACGCACAGAAATCTATTAGAAAGATACCTAATTCCAAAACAGAGAAACAACAACAAACAGAACATAGGTGGTTCTGACTGACACTTACCTACTTACTTTAGTTACAACGTGCAACGGTAAGTTAAGTTTCGTAGGTAAGTACGAGTAATTAAATTACCAACTCTAATAATTTTACCTTACTTGCTCCACAATAAGATTAGGAAGTTTTACACAGTAGGTATTTTACGAGCATATGAAAGTAATTAATAAGATGCTATATACTTACTTAGTGTTTAATGTACTTATTAGTGTACAGTGAAACGTTTGTAACTATTGTGGTGTTTTGTAGGGAACGGAGGAACACAGCAGAGGATGTAATCGTGGTCCCGAATTCGAAACTTGTCGTTGGTTCGTATTAATTCGGCTCACATATTTATTTACAATGTTGGTTGACTGGCTAGCGGGCGCCTGAGCGAGCTGGCAACGTCGCCCAGAGGCCGCGATTACAAGCGAAGCGCGGCGAGCGCGAGCGAGCGAGACCGAACATCACCTCCTTTCGCTCGCCGTCGTTCGTCGTCCGCTGCCCCTTCAATTCAGTCGCCCGCGAGCACGAACTGAACGCGGAAGAATTCACGTTCGTCGGGGAATCATCGAGAACATTCTACGCGCGCACTCAGGTAAGAGATATTTGTTATCTACATAGATAGGCCTATCGAGAATGTTAATATTTGCAAATGACGTGAAATGTCTGTAGCTGTCATTTCTGTTTGCGGCGCGGAGATAAGGCGGGAGGTAGGTAGCTGCGACGCCATGCGGTATGTCATACACATGTGGCAGCTTTATTGACATTCAATTTAAATGTTAGCAGACGCGCGTCGCGGAAGTACCTACTCCCAACATATTTGTTATCGGAACGGTTCTCGTGATGAGATGCCATGAAAATTATTCGCTGCTGGATGTGTAGGTAGGTACCTACTACCTCACATTTACGTAGACCGTCCTAGGATATTGTCTTTTTAATGATGTTTCGCATATTTACATACATAAACACTCTTCTACGTAATTCTGTACTGTAAAATGGGAAGTTTAAACGCCAAGGTTATACCTCTATATGCGTTATATATAGGTGCGTTAGGCAGAGTACCTCGCTGATCTATGCCAGATTGATATTTCGTATTAGAGAATCAGTAAGTTACCTACTGTTCATATAGGTAGGTCATCTGTGTGGGTCATATACTTACTTATAGCATTTTATTTTATTAGAAAACAGTCCACATTATGGCACAAATTAAAAATGTTTATCGTGAGTGGGAACTCACGGCAAAGTAAAATGGTCTCTAATCTCTTCAGCGACCGCTTTCCACCTCTCCGAGATATCAAGTCTCCATTATTTTATAATAGGTATTGTTTAAAACATAGGTATCTCAGATAGGTACAGTTCCTATTTACAGTGACGACCTCTGTGGCTCAGTAGGTCTAACAGTCGGGTCTAACAGTAGCTAACGAGGTTGAGGGTTAAATCCCGCCGGGGGACAAATGTTTGCTTTTCTGCTGATATTTGCTTCGGGTATGTGAATTTTCCTGTGTATAATAAAGGACACATTTGTATAAAAAAAACCGACAACAGCGTGTCGGACTCGCGCACCAAGGGTTCCGTGCCATCATACAATACAATATATGTAATTTGTGTTTCAGGATCCCTTTCATACCATACCGCACATGCCACGGTTAACTCGCTTTAACATTCGGACCCCCGGTCCTGCCTAAAATAAAATATAATTAAAAAAAACTAAAAAAACACGCTTTAATAGCAAATCGAACTAAAAATCAGAAAATTACTTTTAATTTATATTTTATTCAACTGTTCTAAAAAGTATACTAACTCAATATGTAGGTATATCAATAATTTTCAAAAATTCTGAAATAAAAATAAAGTTATGAAAAGAAAAATGTATAAAAAAGTGTGGGGTGCTTTTTATCATTTTTCTATACTAACTATTCGTTTACGAATAACTATATATACAACGTTTAAAAGTAAATCTGCTCGCTAAAAGTGGGGCAAAATCGAGCCCCAACGGTTACAAACACGGCCCCGTCAGTTACAAACAAGCAAATAAACATACAGGTGAAACTAATAAAAGCGTGTTAAAACCATGTTTTTTCGTGTTTAATTAAAATATTTTACTTGTTACTTCGGGGCTAGTTGGTGATCAGGCGAAGGTGGTGCTGTGTGAAATGTCCAACTTTATTTTATTTATTACCGATTTTAAAAAAGGTAGGTTGTTTAGCGCTTCAATAAGTGTGTTTGTAATATATGAATTAAATAATTTATTAAGGTTTTTAAAGAAATAAGTAGGTATATAAAAAAGTGTATGTATGTGAACCTTTTAATCGGATTTCCATTTCTTATTGGCTTACGTAATATTTACTTTGTACATTCGCTAAGTTAAAGTAGGAAATGTAAACAAGATTGTGTAAGATTAATTCGGTTTAGTAGTCTCCAAGGCAAACAGTTATCGTGTAGCAAGCCTCAATTACGTTTGCAAAATTTGAGCTTTAAGTTACATGACATGTGCCGTGGGGTGCAGGCAGTGGAATGTTGCCTTCATCTCCGGAGGCCTAGTCCAGCAGTGGACGTGCTACAGGTGTAATGATGTACTTTCATGAAGCTTTTAAAATTTTGAAGCAGAATCAAAGTAAACATCTGCATATGTCTAATACCTACTGGTCGACCAGTGCTATACCGGGAACGCTTCTACGTCGTCATCGTTATCACCATGACCGCCGAGGTGCCAGCGGTAGAATGTAGCCTCTCCTCTCTCGCCCGTGGATGCAATAATAATCTGCCAGGGTTACCTACGGAAGATGGGCAGCAGCGTCTTTCCGTGTATCAACATCCCGTACTGCGCTCGCCAACCGGTCTGCCAAGGGAAGCAACAACCCCTTATATAACCTTTTAAAGATCCATGAGGGAGGCCTATACCCCCTAGTGGACGTGCGCAGCAGTTCTACGGCTGAGATGATGTACCTTTTCTAATCTGCGTAATTTTCCCTTGTCTCCGGCTCGTCCATCCAGCATCTACCAGCGACCGCTTTCCACCTCTCCGAGATATCAAGTCTCCATTATTTTATAATAGGTATTGTTTAAGACATTGATAGATATTTTGTAGGTATACTCCTAGAATATAGGTAGGTATTCGAATACATTGTTGCGCCCTCTGGGCTCGTGTTTGAATCTTTAACATTTGTAAGACCATCATTGTGCAATAAGACCTTTGGACTTTGTACCTCGCTCTAGTTCAGGATGTGTGCTGCAGGTGAACGATGTCGGAGATCGACTGGTCGACGAGCGCGGTGAAGGTGCTGGTGCAGCAGTACGAGAGGCGGCCCGAGCTGTGGGACCGCCAGCACAGCCTGTACCGCGCCACCACCGCCAAGATGCAAGCCTGGGCCTCTATCGGTGAGTATCATAAAAAAAACTAGAATCTAAGACACAGAATCGCAGTAGGCGCAAGCGAGGTTAGCCGTTTTATTCTTGACAAAAAAAAGCTTCCTTGACAAAAAAAAGTTTCGTAACTCTTCAATTACATTACCTAGAAATATCCCAGATTAGGTAATGAATGACACGTTCTCTTCCTCAGAATGTATCATGGCCTGCTCAAGTCAATATAGAACGGGCAAGAAGTTTTAAGTCATACTAACTGTATTGAATAGAATAGAATAGAATCGTCTGAATGCTACAATTGTATTGCAGGTTCAAACTATCGATCTCATTGATGTTTGTGTGATGGCTGCACTTGCACGTCGTCAACGTGCGTTAATAAGGCCACGATATTCCAAATCAGCCAATTTTAGATTCAATTTTAAACGATCAAAAATATCCTTTGTTTTGATCGGGAAAAAATATGATATGGTTTAATAAACGTTGTTGAGTCTTAAATACTGTTCAAAACACGATATTTTTTACTTCACCTGATAATAATAAATTATGAAGGAACCATCGTTTTTGCTCGTTTTTGTGGTTGTATTTCAAGTGTATCAATGTTATACTCAAAAACTCTAAGAAAATAGGCAACGGGGTTTGAAGAATATTCAATGGTTAGTTTTTCTGAAAACCCAATAAAAAATTTAAACGATTTTTTGTAGAATTTAAGTAGGCCGCGCCCGCGCGCACTTCTTCAGAAACCCGCCGCTGGAATAACCTGGCCTTAAATCAAAGCTTTGCATTGCAGAAGTGCGGATACATTGAATGCATGTAGAAATAGTGTAGAGGCTAATAATTATTTACTATTCCGCCAGCGGAGATCTTCTCGTGTGACGTCACGGACCTGCGCAAGAAGTTTAACTCCCTTCTGGCTTCGTACCGGCGCGAGCGCGCCAAGGTCAAGGAGAGCGGGCGCTCCGCCTGGTTCCTCTACGGGCACATGGCCTTCCTGCCGGGCTACATCCCCTCGCAGGAGCCCCCCGACGCGGAGCACCTGGCACAGGTGAGCGGATGCTTGTAGTGTGCAGGGCACCCAGAAAACCCAGAACAATTATCTGCAGATCGTACTGATATTTGTCCCAAACCTCTTGCGTGGCAGGCGGAGCTTAGCCCGCTGCAGCATCATGTCCAGTAGATTTTGTGAATCTACATGACGGACTCACAATTACAATTTAGTCATCGCCTATTAATGTATTCGTATGTCGCTGGATACACGACGAGGTCGTCTCTTATCGCGGGCAGGGGGCGTGCGTACCTCAAATGCAGATTACGTTCCTTCGCGGAAGTATACGAGGATTAGGTATTGGAGCTCGACAACAAATGAGTTGGTAACCTACATTGTTTGTTTGAAAATCATCATGACTTCATTTGCTTCAGGAACTGTTAGCCTATTATTGTTCAACTTATTCTAGAATATAGTACCTAAGTAGTTAGGTTCCCGAATACAAACATTGTCAAATATATCTAATAATGTAAGCTAGGTAGTAAGTTTGTGACGATATCATACAAAGAAAAATACCTAGACCAGGAAAAAATATCTGCAGAAACTTACAAACATTTTTCCCGTGGCGAGAATCGAACTCGCAACCACTTGCGTCTCAGCTCAGCCGGCTAAAACTAACTGGGCCATTGATATCGTAAAATACCTATGCATATCAAGGTATAGGGAAAGACACATTTTATAAATATAAAATGTGGTTAATACGAATAGTTATGATAAAGGCGGAGACCCAAAAGCAAGTTTTGTTTTCTGACAAGGATAAGTAGTATCGTATCACGACGTTTCTATTTCTCCACAGGATGAAGAGTTAGCCACAGATAACTACGAGCGCATAGAAACCATATACCAATACGAGATGGACTCCGACGCGACCCACGTCAGCGAGGAACAAGAACAAGATGAAATTATAATTAAACCCGAGCCCGATGAGTCATATAAAAAGTATTCAAGCTCAAACGGACAAAGAAAGAGACGAATCGGGTTAAAGAGGCTAAGGCCAGAGAGACGACCCAACATGCCAGGAGAGGCCAGCAAAGCCTACGTAGACAGTAGGATCCTAGATGTGCAGCGCATGATGAGAAGCGACGTGAGAAAGAAAGATGACTGTGACTCCTACGGAGAGTACATCGCGTCCACGCTGCGGAAACACGACAACAAAACGCAGTGCATGATAAAGCAGGCGATCAACAACATCCTGTTCGAGCAGGAGATGAACAAGTATGAGAATCCTCTAGAAACTGAGATGGTAGCGGAGATTTTGGACCCTTCGGACGAATAGAAAGCGTATATAATATAATTAAATTACATTTTAAGACAACTTGTTTGTACAATGTCATGTAACACGGGCTGATGCCGTGGGGTGTCGGAAGTAGAATGTCATACCTGTGGATGCAGTAAGAGCCTGCTAAAGGTTACCTCCGGAAGATGGGCATCAGCGTCTTTTCGTGTATCAACATAGTATGGTAACTACCCCTCATGGAAACCCTAGAGGGAGGCCTGTGTTCAGTAGTGGACGTTCTACGGCTGAAATGATGTAACACGGGTCGTTGTTAATCAGATAAGTGCAGTGAATTCGTACACGAAAATAAAGAAAACCCACGATACTTAAAAAGTAATTCAAAGCGTTTAAACTAACCTAAGAGACTGTTTCTATGGATTAATGGTTTGTTACTTAGCACAAGGTGTTGCTTTTAAATGATTAATTGTTTTTACAACAAAATGGTGTTTGTGATCGACTTGATTTCTGAAAGCAGAGTAATAATGCTAATGTCTAAAGTTACTTAGGTGGTTTCTTGCTACAGCGTTTCTGTTTCTGCCGCACAGCTGCCATCTTTGTTCGTCTAGAATAACTCCGGGCCAAATAACAGATTTCTAATTGCATACGCATAATTTCATTTTTTTTTGTAAAAGTGTAACAAAAACCTCATCAGACTATCACACACCACATCCATAGTATAATTGCCCACATGCGTTTATTTTTTACATTTTTTCCATCCGTCAATCAAAACTGGGTTGGTTACGTGCTGCACCGCACGGCCAGCGGCCTTCATTACCATGTTATCGATTCGATCGCCTTGTCTATTATCTACTGCTGGTTAGTTATCTATTCCTGTTCGGTTGCCAACTGACTCGTCGATGGACTGCAATGCATCGATTGTGGCTTTATCTAATTTGCACGTTGCATTTGCTTTTATGTTACTATGTTTGTTGGCAGTCGTTGAGTTCGCGTTGGTTATTTAGATTGCGGGTTCGATTACCTCGTTGCGGGTTTCTCAGTGGTGTTTAGCAGCAATGTGCGTGTAACGCGCGGCGCGAGGCGCGAGTGCGGGGATCACGCCACCCGACGTCACCCAGTCTACGCGAGTGTTTTTGCTGCGGCTACACCTACTCAATGCATTTGCATTTAATTGTGCTAAGCTGTTTTCTTGCTTTGTTAATTGTTGCTGTTTTAGAATTTATTTGCATTTTGTTTGTTTGATGTTGCAAATTAATTAATCACAACGGCAAAGCTGGTATAAAATACAAGATAGCTGGGTACCTTCTTACTTACCAATATAGTTTAGCTAAGTAAGTACCTACCTCCTAAGCTTGGCTACTTACCCACTACCTATACTGTTGCACAACTGGATTGATTAAACTCCTATCAATAATGGTATTATCAAACAGTAGTTACATAGAATATCTTACAAAGGATACCGTATCGACGTCAAAGTCATGAAGATCAATCAGAATTAATTAGCACCAGCTAAACAGAAGCTGACAAGCTAGCCTTCACAATTACTTCTCATATAAGAACAACAAACCTTAGATCTCCTTAGATATTAAATAAACTGTCCATAAAAGGTGTTATTAGCCACATGAAGCGACAGTGGTGTTGCGTCAGCCGCGCCGCGCCGGCTGAGCGCGGCGCGGCGCGCTCTTGCGTCAGACAGTAATGCCACTTGCCAGCTGAAGGAAAAAACCTAGACCAAATGGAGTCTGTTGCCGAGCTGACTTCACCTGCAATTAGTGTTGGCACAAACGAGCAACCCAACGTTAGCGACAAAGAACAACAAGAAATCAGTACGTTTTAAATTTTCGCAAGCGTAGACCTCATAAATTGTTTAACGTACATTAGTTGACCCTGACCACGAGGGCTGCAGGACACTTGAAACGTCGAAAAAAAATAAAATCAGGTAATTACGCGATAAATTCCCGTTAACCAGTTCAAAACAAGAAATAGGCAAGAATCGTGTCGGGGTAACGATTTCCGAAGTAATAGTAACAGGTTGGTGAGTCATACATCAACGTTTATTTTTCCATGAGGCAGTTACAGGTGGGGTGGACGTAAAACTATAAATAGAAGCAGTGGACATTTTGTAACCTTTACGGCCCCGCTACAATAATACAGGGTCGTAATTATAACTAGTTCAACTACAATTGAGTGTCGATACGATGCGCTGATCTTAAGGGGCCATCAATTGGACTAGACAAGTACTTTAGATATTCTAATAACGAAATTTCAATGGTGCCGGTATCTGTGTGCACCCACTACGATCACAGTACCCTAACGAGACTACGACTGGACGCGTAAAACACAGAAAGGGTAAGGATGAAGCTTGACCATATTATGTACGAGTAGAATACAATAAAAACATGCGCTCATTGTCTGCAACGACGCAAGCGGAGCCACGGCCAGAGGCTACTGTGTCTCCGCTGAAGGCCACTCCGTTACAAACGAGGAGCCGGCGGCTTGCAGTCCATCCGGTCCGCTCACCCCAGTTTATTTCAGGCCAGAAACTTTGTTAAGCGCGTACGTAAGAAAGGTGCGAATAGCTGTTGTGTCAGCGTTCAAAGTAAACTTGGAGGCGTCCAAGTCGCCCTTTGCCAAGACATCAAACGCGCGTTCCGAGAAGCAGCGCCCCGCTCGGAGCTGCCTTCACACATGCATACATACAGCGCTCCTCTCAGACACATTGTCGCCGCTAAATATAGCCTCTTACGCCACTGCTGTTCAATTGCACTAGCTCGCCCTCCAGCGCAACTATCTCTCTTATCTTCACGTCACTAGGTTCACTATCCTTTGCGTAGTGAGTGGCTGTTACGACTCGAACTATTTCTCTTCTTGTTATTTGTTTTTGTTGCCGTTATCAGCAGGATATGAAGTAATCGCAATCTTGATATAATGTCTCTATAACATTTTAAGTGTGGTGTCTGCCTTTCATTTTTCCAGAACG
The DNA here is from genome assembly GCA_963082625.1 of Pasiphila rectangulata. NCBI lineage: Eukaryota > Metazoa > Arthropoda > Insecta > Lepidoptera > Geometridae > Pasiphila > Pasiphila rectangulata. The sequence continues at coordinate 19,209,232 of OY720251.1, read as the reverse complement.
TGCAAGATAAGATGGGCCTTCAGTTGATTTTGTGTATCATTGTTTTTCAGACATTGTTCTGATAAAGACTTTATTATGTGGCGCAAAATACCAGTCTAGCATTATTTCTTTCTTATATTATTTTCAAACTTTTTATCAAACATCTGTTCATTGAATGTGTACGTTGATAGAATACGAAATTAGATTTTCGATTTATAAAAGAATCAAATTTACGTCAAAAATCGTCACATTAGAACATTAAAATTGATACTTCAGACACCTCGGACATAATTTTTTTTATGAGATGTAAAATACTGGCATTTTCGAAATTATTGTTGCAGACTGTCTGTCTGAAGTGGCACGGTCGTGGTAGGTCCTCGTAGATCTAGGTGTCGGTGTCAGCCCGTGGGCTCAGCTTCGGGGCCAAGGAACGAATTATTGGGATTTTATTGAGCTGTTACATTTAAGTGCTATCTCCGTAATATATTCGCCACGTCCACATGTGACGCGAGTGTCGACCTCAAAACGAAAATACTCGCGGAAAACATGTTTACATTCCTCTCCTGACACTAGGACGATTAAAGGGGCTGTTATATCTACATCGAGAGGGTACCTTTGTACAATAAATAAAGGAATCCGCAATAATGCTGCTTATTCTACGAGAAGAGCTTAATAAGAATTCTCGAACAAAGGATTTGTTTCGAACAAAGATTCTCCATGTGAGAATCTCCATTTATTGTATTGCATTACAAAATGTTCTATGAAATTCGGCGTCGCAGGGGCTATCGATCAATAAAGTCCAGCTAAACACATAGGTGACCAACTCGATCAAAATAGATTACCTCTTGCAGTTAGGTAACGTACAGATCAGAAGCGGGACTTCGCCGGTTTTGAACATTCGCCAAAGAATTAAGCCAAAAACACTTGCAATAATATCCTCGGGTCGAGATCAGCGGTGTCCAGTGTTCTGACGCGAGCGCCCGGTCTGCGTCAAAACAAATACTTTCTGTCAAAACATGGTTGACAGTTGCAGAAGCTGTGTACGTGCATTCCGACATGCCGCGATTAATTAACGGCTGCTGGGTATTTTTGGCGATGACCGACTAAGGTCTTGTAAAGATGTTTTTCTTCAGTACTTTCGAAGACCATTATAGTAATCAAGATCAGTACATATTAAGCAGGTCGCGGGAAGGCGGTGGATGGAAGCTGCTTTCTTTGTTGAAGGTAGCCTGACAAAGACTTATGGTCTTATTATGTGTGGCAGTAAACTGTTCAGTCGCTTTATTGTGCACGCACGTGTGGCAACCTGTAATTATTGAGGAGACACACAGTCAACATATTTGTAGTCATCATCATCATCATCATTTCAGTCGTAAAACTTCCTCTACTGAACACTGGCCTTCCTCATGGATCTCCATGAGGGGTAGTTGCCATTTTCAGCACGCTTGGCAGGCGGGTTGGCGCGCGTAGCACGGGGCGCCGATACACAGAAAGACGCTGCTGCTCATCTTCCGGAGTTATCCCTTAGCAGGCTCTTACCGCATCCACGGGCATGAGAAGCATGGCATGAGGTAACATTCTACAGCCGGCACCCCACAGCACATATTTGTAGTACTTATTATTATCATGTTATGTGATTTTTTTGTTGGATGCCCCTTAATAAATAAATAAATAAACAAATTATTATTTGTTAACGATAACGATGATGAAGGTACCTAGGTGACCTAGGGCTCCGCTCGGCTCGAATGATTTCATCAGATCCAATTTTTTTTTGTATCGATCCTGAGACATTCGTATCGAAAGTTGGAGATATTCCCACCCGGCCACGACAAAGGCCTAGTTACGTAATATTTCCATATCGTTGCCTACTAATTTAGATAAGTACCTCCGCACTTATCTCCGTACGTGACTGAACAATAGGCAGGCAGGTTAGATGTTTTATCTGCTTTGTTGCCAGAACCGTGATGAATAGGTGGCATAGTAGAACCGACTTCCCAAATGCCAATTACGAGCGACATCCGGAGCATGCAGAGCCATGCACTCGCAAACAAATGTTTTATAATCTTTACAGCGTCAATAATCATATATTCATAATCCTGCTCGGACCGAAATAGCAACAATACATCGCCTGACACTAACACTAACACAGGTAGTCGGTCTTTCACCCTCGCTCGCTCCGACTCGCTCGCTCCCGCCGCGCGCCCTATCTCCGTCTCGGCTGCTCAGCTGGCGGCAGTCACGTAGAAAATGTTGGCACGAGATTTTTCCTTATTTTTTAATAGTTTAGACTTTTTCGTAGTGATGAGATGAGAGCTGTCACCTGTCACGTATACAATATTCTCGGTAGGAGAGAGGTCGCTTCACGATAGCGATTACCTGCGTCATGTTTACTGGATACCTACAGATTATAATTATATTATTTATTTATTATATAGTCAGATTATTATACACGTGCTTTGACGGTGAAGGAAACATCGTGAGGAAACCCGCGGCTTAGTTAGCTTCAGACGTATTGACCTGTTCTTTCCTCTGAATAATAGCAGACTAAGCTGAGAGGATGGCATAGGTGCTGGGCAAGCCTAATCCATCTAAACAATGTCCCAGGCACTGCAACGTCCCGTACAGCATGATTACCAGTTGCTGACGCTGTATAAATCATCTTAATAGATGCAAAGGCCTTACTTACTTACAGATTATAAAATAGAGCGGTGAGCACAACCACAATAATACCTATATAGAAGTTATTTACAGTTACTTTTCTTATTGCATGCATGTTCTGACAATTGCTCACTAGGAGATGTGGCAATGAAAACAAAGTACAAACTAGAGAAAGTAGTACTTACTTAATTAGTTTTAATAGTATTGTGTAATGCAATATAATACCTAATGGCCTTTATAGATACATCAGGTAAGTACTTATAAATCCTAATTGACTATAGTAAAAACTATTTATTAATTATTATAAAGACTAGAGCCTCAGGAAAAACTTAACCAGCGTATACCAGCTGCCCAGAAGTGGGTACAAGTGGGTACGTGCTGACAGATAAGAACTATCCTCTCAAACCCCTGCCAGTCTTTCTGCCAGCAGTTCTTCAACTGTTGACAACCTCTGTGACGCGGACGAAGGTTAGCTTAGGGCTAGATGATGCTGTGGGAATTGTCCAGCATTATTCATTTATTTAACTGTGAAACTCTCCAAATCGCCGACAGTGAGGATGATTACGTTTAATCAGACTGGTCCCACTCCACTTTGATGGCTTGCTGCAGGTCGGGCGGGTCCTCGACGGCCTCGGCGATGAGCCCCACGAGCCGCGGCTGCAGCGCCAGGGCGCGCCCCGCCGGCAGCGCCCGCATCAGCGCAGCCACGTACTGGCCGAAAGTATCGTGGTCATCCTCGCTACCCGACGGGACCTGCAGCCGTGCTTGCTCATTCGGAGTCTGAGTGACGGTCTCGTGACCTTCCTGGTCTCTTGGTTGCCTGGGGGACGTCCGCCGTCGTTTCCTGGAGTCGGGGCTGTCGTCGGCAAGCTCGGCGCCGTCGCTGCTGGCTACTAACTCGGAGACGGCACCTCTCGGCCAATCCTCCTCCTGATCCGCTTCGCTGGTCTGCCAGAGACAAACTTTATGAACATCAAAGGCAGTTTGCAAGAATCGCCCCAGAAATAGAATTATTCATCATCTAAGGGGTCGTCTCCACGAGCGAGGGAATCGCGGCGATGTTATCGTCGTGCCACGTATTTCTATACACTCTTAGAGGCCGTCTCCACGAGCGAAAGAATCGCGACGAGTCCGGCGCTATAGAGCGCGGACTCGTCGCGATTCCCTCGCTCGTGGAGACGGCCCCTTAGCCGTAGGAATGCTGTCCAGGTCCACTGCTGGACATAGGTCTATCTCATGGATCTCAAAGATCAGTCGGGGGGTTGTTGGCATACACGCTTGACAGGCGGGTTGGCGAGCGCACTACGGGATGTTAATACACGGAAAGACGCTGCTGGCCTCTTCTGGAAGTAACCCTTGACAGACACAGCATCCACGGGCAGGAGAAGAGAGACAACATTCTGCTGCCGGCACCCCACAGCAGGAATCATTCATCGTACAAATATATTGAGCCAAAAGTTGCAGATCTACTAGGATCCATGTAAAATTTACTTTAATGCAATAATTAGGTACATGTATAAGATCATACAACTTCTATATTGTGCAATCGTGGAATAGTGGATAGCATGATGCCACATGCTGCCAGCACAAGTCAAGTAAAAATATAACCGCTTGTTTGGTATTGGCTTCGCTCAGACTTCAGACTTGTTCAGAGATCGCGATATATTCTCTATAAAAGACGATCCTAATTAGACTGAAATACATTTACGTGTTGACATAGGTAGCTTCGTATTTCCGCATTATTTTATCAATGTGATTGCATAATACAATGATAATTTGAATATCAACAAATGAAGCTATCTTGAGCTAACATGTAAGCTTGATAGTCTCTGTTATTTACCGATTGATGCTTAGTTGGTTTATTCAATGATATTTAACTTTTTTTTACCACTTTTACGACATTGTATAATGTAATATTTTTAAATACGTTGTGCGCTAAATTATATACGGGTGAGAAATAAATTATAATTTGAAAGTATTTTTTTATTAGATGATTCATCATCATCATTTCAGCCGTAAAACGTCCACTACTGAACTAAGGCCTCCCTCATGGATCTCCATGAGGGACAGTTGCCATACTCACCACACTTGGCAGGCGGGTTGGTAAGCGCAGTACGGGTTATGTTGATATACGGAAAGACGCTGCTGCCCATCTTCCGGAGGTGTCCCTTAGCAGGCTCTTACTGCATCCACGGGTAGGAGAGGAGGGGTAACATTCTACTGCCGGCACCCCACGGCTATGATGATTGATATTAGATGATTGATTTTTGAATACAATGATCTCCAAGAGGCGTCAGAATATTAGATAAATCTTACATCAATTTCCAATGAGTCAGCAGCCACGAAAAATTCACATGTGCATGAAGGACACTGCACCTGTAAAATAAAAATACACGAAGACGTCAATTTAGGACACTAACCATAAACTGTAGATGTCACAAAATATTACGTCAAAAATAAATTATTCTCATTCTTTAATCATTCACTCTGAAATCATTTAATAGCTTCTCACCAATTTACGCTTATGTGATTTTTCAGTCTTGACTTTGGGTAAGTAGTGATGAAATTTGTCCTGTACTTGATGTAATGAGTCTGAATCAGAATGCACCTGCAACGAAGAATATATTAATTTCGGTAAAATCGAGTAGAGTCTGGACTCGATTTTATGGCTGACACTCAAAGAACTACAAAACTCCAGCAATAATATTTATTATTCATGAAGTTTTACTTTGAAACCTTCCTCTAAATAAAACATTCCATTCATTGGTGAAAACTGTATCAAAATTAGTTACGTCATTAAGAAGGAGTAAGCGTCGCAACAGACAGACAGACGCGGGAAGCAACTTTCTCTTGACTGCACTGTTTTTGGCCAACTATCGATTTTTGTATTGACTATTGTGATTGACAGTGGTCTCAGTCGCCGAAAGAAAAATATTAAAATTAATAAACCCGGAAAGTGGGCCGGCGCGGCGGTCTGAACTGATGGGGCTCCCAGTTACCGGAAGCCTCGTATTTTGTAGATGCTTATTTCAGTTAGCTATGTATATTGTTATTTACCTACTTACCATTGGAAAAGAAGCTGCAGACTCTGTAGCTGCGTCATACGAATGATACGTGTTTTCGATTTTACATGGCAAGGATTCCTGTGTATTTTGATTTGCTTGTGCTGATGAAGCTGCTTCGTTAACCTCGATGGAGAGCTCTGTCTTTGTTTCAGAGTTATCTTGATCAGGTCTCTCTGAACGCGCTGCCGACCACTGTCGCCGCTGGACCTTGCTGACCGGGAAACTGAGGAATGACATATGACTATGTGTATACATATATATTTCACATAAGCATATTTGTAGTTTACAGACTTTTCCAAGCAATCAATTGAAAGCTTGACGTGCGAAGTTCGTATTGCATAACAAAGACCACAAATTGTTTGTTTTCTTACATGTGAAAAGTTATTTCGACAAATTTCATGTCTGTTTGGCTTCGACACCATTTCACAACACGAGGGCATCGTTCGCACACTTTACGTGGAACCTAAATAATCGTCATTCAGAAATACTTAAACGTTAATTTGATATAGAGTCCGCGTTACCACTGAAGATACGCAGTGCTGCTCTCATTAACGACGCTAGGTGGCGCTAGCGATGGCAACAACTAACTTTTTATGCTGAATTAAGAAATATTAAAAAAAATAGTAAACGTGAATTAAAAAAAATATAAAGTGAATTTAACATTATCGTGAACCAAAAGTGATAAAGTGGAAACAGAGAATATTATCCATTTATAAAATGCCTCACAAAATAATAATTTATCTTTACTAATATTATAAAGCTAGAGAGTTTGTTTGCTTGAACGCGCTAATCTCAGAAACTACTGGTCCGATTTGAAAACATTTTTCAGTGTTAGATAGCCCATTCATCGAGGAAGGCTATAGAATAGTTGTAAGCAGTGGTTGTAGTAGGTGCGGTACGAAGTTCGCCGGGGCACCTAGTCATTCATAAAGAAACAAGAAACTACAAGTTGAAGTAACTTTGACCCTTAAAAAATAAGAGTGAACAATAAGTAAACAAACACTGAAAAATATATTTACTGCTTATCCTGCTATCTCAACGTTGAATAATTCTACAAGAAAGCTGATTTTGAGGTTAGATACATAGAATTTTCACTGCACTTACTTAGCGCTCATTGTGTAACTGACCTGCCTGATTTTCGTGCTTGACAACACCATAGCTTTTTTTTAATGTATTTAAGATTTTGTCGCTTAGCGACCACATCGTCCGTTTATGAAAAATAAATTAAACAAAATCACAAAAAATAACAAAGTTAATGCTTAACTAAACCTATTATAAATCTAATAACTTACCTAATCAAAAGCTCAACCTCTTTACAACTAGGGTTGGATAAAATGCTATTAACAATACCTACATCTCGTTGACGGATCTTATTTACACAAGTTTATATTCATGCGGAAAGTTTTGTTTGAAGGGATGTGTCCAGATCGCAATCTAAATACAGATTTTAAATAATTTCGCATGAACAATGTAGTATCAATCCAAGGATGTTGGGTTATCCAACACCATAGCTAAGTAGGTACCTACCTGATACTATCAGAAACTCAACAACCTGTGCTGTATTTTCGTACCACTGCTAAGCCACTGTGGCGTGGACGATACGTAACCGGCTGACAATCAAGATACCCTTGTTCGAATCCGCAAAATCAGGAATAGACATTTTGCATTTTGAAAAATGTATTCTTGGAACCTTTTTCTTTAGATTCAGATTCAGATTTATTTATTGGTATACACATATACACGTCAAACATTTCAGTAAACAGTCAAAAAATTAATTAATAAATAAAATAAAATATCTACACAATGCTCAAAGTCAGATACCAATAGTAACCAGAAAATAGAGAGCAACCAAGGATTTAAATCTATGCGCGCCACGCGTCCGCGCTTCGGCGCCAACGATGACATGCGTGACAGGAAAACCTTCCTAACCCGACAAAACAATATTTGCAAATTTAGGCACTTATTCACTCACCTTGGTGTGTTGTCAATAAACTCCAGTAGCGAAGGATTCACCGCTCCCGGTGACACCGCCGGCGCCGCGGCCCTCGTTGGCGAGTCGTCGATGACATCGTCGCCAGCCGCGCCGTACTCGGCGGCGCCGCTTGTGGGATTTTCTTCCACATTTTTTTTTCTAAAAAACAATTCAATAAAAAAATCGACCAAGTGCGAGTCAGGCTCGCGCACGGAGGGTTCCATCACTACCATTATTTGGCAAAACAACTTGTTCAAAACATATATGTATACAACATAATATTCTATGTATATTTCAAGCGTCTACCTGTTGCAATATCCAGTAAATCCAGTAAAAAACGGCAAAAAATCCAACAACAGCCCCCTTAAATATTTATTTTATTCTATTTTTAGTAGGCAACAGAAATACAACATATGTATGTAAAAATTTCAACTGTCTAGCTACCACGGTTCGTAAGATACAGCCCGGTGACAGACAGACAGACAGACGGACAGCGGAGTCTTAGTAATAGGGTCCCGTTTTTACACTTTGGGTACGGAACCCTAAAAAGTAAAGTAGTAGGAATATAATTGTAAATAAATACCTACCAGATGTAACCTCAGTGTATAGTGTGCAAAGTAATAAAATACTACATAATAGTACTGTTAGATAGGTTTAAAGAATTTTTATTTCTCATAAGAACTACAAGGTCCACTTATAATGAGATTCACAAAAGTAAAATTAAATAATAGGCCTCTGAAACCTAATCACCTTAATAACTAGCACAATTTTATATTACCTATTCTAGTTCTTGAAGGCTTATACAAAATAGTTTATCTAATTAAATTTTGTAAACTTAAAATAAAACAAAACAAAACATCCAGTCACAAGACGAGAAAAAAAAAATACAATAAAATAAAACATGAAATATAAGGTAGGTTGACAAAATATTTACTACAAGTAGTGGAATGCTTGGTCGAACATTTGAGGTATGGTCCAAATTGTAAGCAAAAGAAATGTTAAATGTTATATTATTGATTCCTTTCATTGTTTTTTACTAATCTTTTAAATCGATTACATACGCCTTAAGCTTGTTTTTAAACACCTTTATATTTTCACATTCTTTTATGTGGTGTGGCAGATTATTAAATAATTGCGCTCCTTCAGAAATAAGTGTTTTTTTCCGTAGTTAGTTCGGGATTTTTTTACATATAATTTTATTTTATTCCTAAGATTGTGTTTATTTTCTTTTTGCTGTAGCTGTATGGTTGATTGTATAGAGTTAGAAGTTAAAAGTTTGATAAGAGTGCATGTTTTGTAAATATAAAGTTGTTTTATGTTAAAATGTTTACTTTTCCTATATATTGTATTTGTTGGCGTTAGAAAGTGATAATGGTAAAGCTTTTTTATGATTTTATTTTTTAGATGGCTTATCGATCTCGAGAAGCGGGTTAACAGATGCGTGTTGGTTTTTCAAGGGTCTAAATTGTATAAGCATGTAGATACGTTATGAACATATGTACGTTGTTGACATTAAAATACATTATCTAATGCGATAGAAAGGTAAGCACTTACTTTCTTTCTTTTCCTAATTTCCTGCATTTTTCCTTCAAATACTTTTTGTACGCCCGGCGTCCCATTTTGTTTTTAGGTTTCACCATTTTGTTTAACTTGTTTAAAACGAAATCTAGTACTGCGAAAATGTATCGCAGTCAAGCACAGATCCGTCCCTCTCGCAATGCCGTAGCCAACTGACAGACAACATAGCGTCGAGCGGAATGACAAGATAGGGTTTTCTCGCGAGTGAGAAGTACAGAGCGATAGACGCGCTCCGTATTTTCTAACGACGTAAGCGTCAAAACTGTTTTTACCTTTCACAAGTTAATTAAACACCCAATCAAAAAGTTAAAAGACGCAACTAAAGAAATACTTCTAGGTTTCTTGACGAAACAGAAACCTAACAAAAAAGGTGTTCTGTTTCCGAGATAAACAGCAAAATGTGTGCAAGACACGTATTTCTGTGTACGTAATTCTGTGCTATTATATTAAAGCAATATGTGGGATCCCGCCTGATGAGTCATGCAAACCATTGTTTCGAGATCTTGATATGTTACCTCTATACTACCAAACTCAGTATAACTATACTGAGTTGACTAAGATTTTTTCTTTCTTTTTTATGGCAACCCTCAATACAAAGTCTGCTCGCCGCCAATCCCCCTGCCCGCAGTCAAAGGTCCAATGAATGTGTCGAATTACTAATCTACACATTTAAAAAGTAAAAGTTGGATTTAACGATTGAAATTTACATTGGATTATTTTTATGGACCGTAAAAGAACCCACATAAATTAAAATGAAATGAAACTTCAAAAGTCTACACTAAAACTTTTTATTTCCCATACAGTGATAGATAACTTAAGAGTGTTTGTTTGGAATAGGATTAAATTTATCGAAATTAATATTCATAATTTCGCCGTAGTGTGCAGCTTTAAAATGTAAATGTATTTTTCACAAACACACACGCACGCACACATACACTGACACAAAAACATACACATACCCACATATTATCTAAACATACGTACTTATATGTATATTTATACTTATGTATATATGCGTTATATAAATATACATATAAGTATGTATGTTTACTATGTATGTTATACACAAACACATATATTTGTTATATTATACGATATTTATATTATAATTATTATCTCCCATTCTTATTCTATACCCTATTATGTTAAAGTTCTTTTTTATATTTTTTTGTGTAAACTAGCTAAAATAATTTTATGTTTTTAATATATCAGGGGAGATGCCATGGGCCTCCGAAATACAATCATATGATTAGTTCGGAGCCATTGGAATCAAAATATAGGTATTATTGTTAAGGCGAAATACAATCGTGTTGCGTACCTAGGCATTCGACGAGCGATCGCCGCGAGGGGTCCGCCCCACTCCCCGCGCGCTCTCGGCTATCTACTCACTGAAAAGGTAGGTAGGCAGGTAGGTATATAAAGTACACGTACAATTTGATAGGGTATGTTCTTAGATTAGATTAGGGGCATTACTCCCCCAATGAATTTATATTATATTTATTTATATTATAGGTACCTATTTATTTATAAAAAAATTATATATTGTATAGGTATTCGTTTTATCACCTAAAAAACCCGCATCCATTTTGATCAGGTCTCTAGCTCTATTCAAAGATTACCTGGACGAAAACGCTTTTAGTAATAAGTTAGCCAGTAGATAATTAGTTATGGTACACACACTTCTTGTAAGTCGTAAACTTTTGTTTTTGTCTTCTCTAGATATCTATAAGGTACCTGGCCCTAAGATGGCCCGATGCATAATATGGCCCACTTTCAGAAAAAACTTATTTGCAAGAATTTTGTTTCATGTAGTGTTGTTCGTATAAAAAAATATAAATAAATGCAAGGGTAAACATAAAGATTTAGTCAAGCTTGAATTGATGAAAACAGGTAGGTATTTTAGATGTGATTATTTTTATTACTATCTACGTATTTATGCATTCTAATAATTCTCTAACCAGCCCAACTCCTTGAAGTACCAGAGTAGTACTTTGGTGATTGACAGCTTCGTTTCAGCTTTTCTATGGTTGTGGATGGGGTTGATGCGTCAATGAGACTTCATTCACGTCATGTTCATTCATTCTCCTCGGTGGCCGTGCAGGAAGAAACTGTGTATGTTATACATACACAGTTTCTTCCTGGAAGCAGCCAAGACACAAGCTGCTGTATGTGGCTCAAGTCTTGAAAAGATGATGGTTCAGTTTGAAGTGTGTTATAATAATACCCACCATCGTTCTTTGGTTCTCGCGGCTTATCCTTAGCATTGTGTTTGTTGTATCATTAATATTGAATTGACACAAGTTCTGTAAAAATATAGGCAATTAAACATAATGTAAGTACCCAGCTTTTTCCCAGGTAGATTATTATATTTACCCAGGGTAGGTAAATTAGATACCTAAAGTGGCCCATCTTAGGAATAACATTACAATAGGTAGGTATTTTTAGAAACATATATTATGGGCTATCTTAGGAACCTTATCCAAGGTCATAACATGGTACACTACATTACAGGCGTGTTTACACATTCCCGCGAAATTATAATCTTTTATGGACATACGTTTTTTTTGAAAATGGGCCATCATAGGCACTGGGCCCATCTTTGGGTCAGGTTCCTTACTCGGAACAAACAAACAGCCATTTTTGACGATTGGGTAGGTAGATACATATTTTACCGATGGCTAGGTAGATATACTTACATAGGTATATATTTTATTGGTTAGCTAATCAACAAACAACTTACCTGTTCAAGTTCATCAATTTTAGTTTCTTTAGCTTCAATCGTGAGTTTCGTTTTATTTTGTTATACTTATTCACCATTTTGGCTGCAAAATTTCGCGTATTTGTTTGCGTAGGCGACAGCGGGACGAGCGCAAGAAAGTAGTACACGAGTGCTCCCGACGAGGCGCTGCGGCCGATTGATGTAAGGCAGGAGCCGTGTAATGGCCGGCCCGTGCGCAATTTTACTAGTCATTATTTATAAATATATTTTTTGCTACAAAATAATATTCTTTTGCAAAGTAAAGCCATAATCGTCTAAAGTATATATTAGGGAACATTTAGACGAAATTTCATTGAATTATGTTTAATAACTAGCAAATGAAACTGGTTTTCCGTAGACAGGATATCTGTAAAAATGAAGATTTAGAGGAAACTTTGCGATTTTTTTCTATCGAGTCAAGTTAAGTCAATCGTGTTTCGGCTCCCATAACTTACTAGCTTCCTTAACCTACTATCCTTAACTTTTGATGTTCATCAAAAAATATTAAATAAATTAGTGTTTTCTTGTCTTAAAATTGGTTTTCCGTACAGTCAAAACGTGAGTTTTGGAACATATTTCACCTTGAGAGCGTTTACGCCTAGCGCGCGATGTCAAGTTTAGGTAATTCAAACCCACACAGATGCGAGCGTGACAGTATGAGTAGCGCTGGCGCGTTCTATTATGTTATAGTCATACTTATCCACTTTGATCCATTCGAGTGAAATTGCTATTGCAATTATTTAATTTAAATTTGAACTTAAACATATTACTGAGTTACGAGTAAATAAAACTCTTTGGTACGGATAAAGTCGAGTTTATTTTACATTATTATTAAATAAAATTAATATTCGTGGTTCTCAGCGGCATCGACCTAGATTTTTTTTTCAATTATTTTGTGGCCCTCAAACACCGTGTTTATTTGAATTGAAATTTCGGGCTCGATAGCCTGCAAATTGAAACATAAGAATTTCAACAACATATTTTTTTTTAAGTTTAGGGTAACATAAGCATAAAATAGTAAAAAGATTATGATATAAAGTAGAATCTAGTGGTCTGATTTTTTTAACTACTTAAGATAACTTACCAAATTTGACGTTTCTATATTTTCAGATGGTGAGACTATTAGAATAGAATAGAAATATATTTATTTGGTTTACATTACAGCACAAGCATATAATAAAAGACACAAAGAAAAATAATAAATAACATAGTACCTAGCACCAATAGCAATAACACTGCAAGTACTAAATTAATATTAAACAGGTTGGGTAATTCTAGGTACATACGGCAAAGGATAACAATGAAAAAAAAATAACAATAAATCGAACCTATAAACAAAGTTAAAACAAAAATACATAGTAGGCAGTAGGCTGCCATATGCCCCAACCACAACAAGAAATATACTTATCTAGGTACTATCCTACCGGTAATCCAGTCATTGACCCTGAGAGTAGATAGTGAAAGATGTGCTGCAGTAAAACCAAAAGGGATGGATGTCATGCTTGTGTTCCTTCGCACCATAACACGAAGGAACGCTGATTTTCAGACCCCTCCTAAAAGGTAAGTGATACCACGAGCAGTGGCCAGCGGTTTTGTAACTAAATGAAAAATAAAACATAAATAATTAAACAATAACAAATACTTATTAAAACAAAAATAAAATGAATAGGAATAAAGCATGCAAAAGCAACGGAACGTAAAATGTAAAGCGGAACGTAGAAAAATATACCAACTAGTGTAGGACGAAATTATCTGTGACCTTAGAATAGATTTCCTCTCCTCAACACAGTATATATTATTAAATCATCGGTGATGGCGTATTAAGACGTGAAAGGAGAAAAAAAAGTAATTTACATTTTAATAGTTTAAATTAACGTTAATACTATGTACCTCCATATTTTGGTTTTTACACTCAACTACTTTCGAATTTTCTTCACTTGAGTTTTTTTATATTGCCTGAAGTGAAACCACCAATAAGCACACACCTTGTTATTTAAAAGATAAAGATAAGATGAAAATCATTTATTTACACATATATGTACACTCAAAGGCACTGAAATTCTAATAAAACGATGACACTACCGAAGCTTCACAACAGTGTGGCAGTGTCAACGCCCAACTCCTAGACATATGCACATGGATTCTAAATATTTAAAATAAAGAAATTAATTATTATAAACTAAATGGGATGTGTGTGAGTGTGTTTTGTGTGTGTGGGTGTGTTTTATATAGGTGTGTGTGTGTACGTGTCTGTTTGTGTGAGCGAGTGATCCCCTAAGGCACCCGTCTCTTAAGAGTCTGGGCAACAGGAGATTTCAGTGTTGAATATGTGGAATTGTAGAGATCTATTAAATCGAAAAGTAGGAGACGCATTATTTTACTTTAACTAAGAGCTGTTCGGTTTCCTCATAAGAAAGAGATAGCAGCCAGGTAGAGCACTTGATTTTGCATTTGAAAGCAAGCATTATGCAGTAAATAAATAAGAGAAAATAATGTTGATGAAACATACGTAGGTTTATAAAAAGTAACTAAAAAAATGTAAACAGACTTCAAGACGTAGAAACGCTCAAAAGCAAAAATTCTTTAATTCATTTTAAAGTCGGAGCCAGCCCAAAATTATTAAAAATCTACCTTATAGTTTCAGAGAAATGCGCGGACAAACATACATGAATAAATATTATGAAATTTGCCACATTTGCTTAGAAGCCCACATAGACCTACAATATACAAAAAAATATATTGTTATACCTCATCAGTATAAGTACATGTATAAGGTTACGAAAATGTGTATCTAACATTGGCGAAGCCGTGGGTTGAAGCTAGTATAACATAATAACGTGTTTATATACCAACCTTTTAGCTCTTGCCTTTTCCATGTTTTCTACATTTTTGCGCTTTCGTTTCTTCGCTAAAAATAATTTTGTTTTATTTCCCATTGTGTCTGAAATATGATTTGTTACAATATAAATACATTCTAAAAATATGTTTGCCATCAAAAATATTTTACTTACCAAAGTACCAAATTTATTCGATGACGCTATAAATGTCCGCTCGCCCTATACGCACGACAAAGGTCAACACAGGTCACTCAGAGCGCCGAGCGACATGTAAACACTCTAGGAAGCCTCGCGGCAGACTGACTTGAAATGATTTGCGCGCAGCGTTTTAAAGTAGTTTTAAAACATTTACAGAAAAATAATAACAACAAAATAATAAAAAATTTAAATGTACGATTTTAAAGAAGATGCTCTTCTTTATTGGTAAGCGATTATTATATTAAATTAGATAAGGTATATCGGTGAAAAAATCATTTAAAATTCGTAATATTTCACATTTTTTGAAATTTAATTTCTCATAGTAAGATACCAAAATCAAACATCTTTTTAACTCTTAACACGTTAAGTGCGTAATGAGGTCTAAATTCCCTGTGGTGCGGCAAGGAAAAACGTGAACTTCACTGTCGTGCGACGGGCATAACTTCGGTTTGGTCCAGTGAAAAAAAATGATAAATATATATTTGAGATGTGCTAATGGTCCAGGACTCGGTGGTATACCTACCTAGGTACCGGATGTCTTAGGCCTCGTACCGCACTGAATTAATATAATTTTAATGCAGTGCGGAACGAGGCTAAAAACGTCCCATACTCCCCCTGACCTCGTACCGCACCCTACGCGAGCTCCCCGCGACCAGTGTTGTGCGTCGCGTCGATAAGAGATCACGTCCGTATTTTCAACGCCAACCATGTCCTCCAAACGATGTCGGAAGGAGTTCAATTTGAAAAACCCAAAAACAGAGCCTATATATAATTCTTAATATTTTTTTAAGTAAGAATTATAATTATCTTGACCATTGTCTTCGTATTAGAAACCTGTCTGTAACCACATAAATTGTGATTATTTTTGTACCAGCGTTTTAAAGTATAGGAAGAATTTTTTTAAATATTTTTGCTATGTAAGGCGCCTTGAAACGATTTTCGATTATTTTTACAAGCTTTTATTTAGCTTGCCCTGTATGTATGTATGTAACTATGTTTGTTCGCGGAATTTGCAACTCAATTTTGAAGCAGATATCTTCAACCGATTGAGCTGTAATTTTGTATACAAGTTTACTTTGGATGACAATGCATGGTCAGCTATGTGCCGTCACTCTGAATCTAACATAGCGGAACACATAAGATGGCGGACTACTTATTTTTAATGTACCCCTATAATATGGGTATCAAATGAAAGGTATTGCTGAGAATAACTCAAAAAATGAAATGACGTCACTCTGAATCCAACATGGCGGAACACCCAAGATGGCGGACTAGTTATTTTTAATGGACTCCAACAATATGGGTATCAAATGAAAGGGCTTGCTGAAAATAGTTCGAAAATGAAGTGACGATACTCTGAATCCAATTTGGCGGAACATCCAAGATTAAGATTAAGACTAGTTATTCTTAATGCACTCTTACAACATGGGTATCATATGAAAGGCCTTGCTGAGAGTTACTTGAAAACTTATATGACATAACTCTCAATCCAACATGGCGGTCATGAGATGAACAGATAGCAAAACAACTGTCCAGTGATAACTAAAAAGTAAAAAATAAATTTAAAGTAGCAAAAACTTTTTAACAAACAAACTTTTATATAAACGTACTCACTAAAAATAATAAAATAAACATTTTCCATTAATGTTTAATGTCAACTTAAAACGTCATTACATAATATATGTAATAAAAAAACTTGTCGCGAGATTTAAGCAGGTAAGTACTCGTATTTACATTGTTTGAAAAAAATAATTAAATCAATTAGATCAAGTTACAGGCACACAGGTTAATCTCGCGACAAGCTTTTTTATTACATATATGTAATGCAACTTAAAACGTCTTTACACTATATATAGTGTAAAGACGTTTTAAGTTGACATTAAACTTTAATGGAAAATGATTATTTTATTATTTTTAGTGGGTACGTTTAAATAAAAGCTTGTTTGTTAAAAAGTTTTTTTACTTTAAATTTATTATAAGATTAAAACAAAACGAATCTAATGATCTAAATCGGTCCAGTCGTTGAGGAGTTTATAAGTGGCTTTTAGTAGATATCTTCAATAGACAGTTTAAATTAAACACGTCGATATTATTTTTCCCATCACTAATCTCAGCGAAAATTTGCCCTATATCAGTGCGTTATGAGGTGAATAAGATCCCATATTTTGTTTTGCCTATAATTCCTAAACTAGCTAGCAGATCCCGGGGCGACGGTAGATTAGGGTTCATCAATTCACTGTCTATATTAATAAAGACAAACATTCTCATTTATCTTTGATTTCGCGCCAGAAAATGGATTTTAGTCTGTTAAGAGAGGTGGGGTCTTATAGACCGCTTGTCGCCCCAACGTCTGGTCACGGTCCAGGCCGATAACACCTCGTGCCGCAGGAACGGAAAGTATGCAAAAATTGATGCCGCAGCGAACGTGTTAAAGCCTATGTTCAGATGAACGCGCGGCGACGCGCGGTGCCGCGCGGTTCAGCTGTTCAGATGGCGGCGGCTTGCGCGCGGTGAACATTCAGTGAGAATGGACGTGGAGGAGGCTATTTGCTTGTGGGTTTTATACCGCAAACTGCGACGTCGTCGTCGAAAGCAAATACGATACTGGGTGCACCCTATTTTGAGGCAAAGACTTTATTTAAGCCTGTTTGTGACTATAAATCCCATATAAATAAATAAATAAATCCCACACTAAGACAACACGAAGAACGGTTTTTCAACTACTTTAGGATGTCCATTCGAATTAAGATTCCAAATCGCATCTCTTTTTCAATTTCGTCAATTATTAAATCAACTGATATCTCGTCCTCCATTTTTTAGTGGCTCCGTGCGTCCGTCCGCCTCGAACCGCGCGGCGGCGCGGGTCAACTGAACAGTTCGATACAGGATTGTAGACCTCAAGCCGCGCGGCGCCGCGCGGTGCCGCGCGGTTCAAGATCTTCCGCGCGGTCATGTAAACAACAACATTGATTTGTTACAATCTCAAACCGCGCGCCGAGCCAACCGCGCGGTGCCGCGCGGTCATCTGAACATAGGCTTAGAATCTTATTGATTGGTTATTATTTTTTGTTAATTAGATATATCAGTATTTTCATAATATTTTGAGCTTCGAAACTGATGCTGAAAGGGAAATTAAGAAAACCTCTAACAAGTTATCTTGGTAGAACGCGTACATACTATGTTAATCGAAATATTTTCGTAACTATTTGGACAACTAAATTTCCTAAAATTATTTATTACCTATTAATTTATATTATTATTATTTAGCCGTGGGGTGCCGGCAGTAGAATGTTATCCCTCCTCTCATGCCCGTGGATGCAGTAAGAGCCTGGTAAGGGATACCTCCGGAAGATGGGCAGCAGCGTCTTTCCGTGTATCAACATCCCGTACTGCGCTCGCCAACCCGCCTGCCAAGCGTGGTGAGTATGGCAACTACCCCTCTTGGAGATCCATGAGGGAGGCCTGTGTTGATCAGTAGACGTTATATGGCTGAAATGATGATGATGATTATTATAGTGAAGATTAATAAGTTACTTGGTACTTATTGTAGAGTAAGTACATAAATAAATGTTGATGCAAGCTTTTAACTTATTTCAACTAAGTGACACTAAGATTTCCTTATTAGGGTTTTAATTAGCGTCAATACATATTAAGGAACTAAGGCAGTACCCTCATAATTAATGTCTTCCGTATTTAATTATTTTATGCATTTAATTCTGTCATACAATACATACGTGTATTGTCTTTTTTAAACTTTCGCGATCACAACACATTATTAAAAATATAGGATTATCGGGTATTTATCGCGTAATTACCTTTATTTTATTCCCGACGTTTCGACCGGATTGCACCTGGTCGTGGTCGCGGGGAGACTCTCGGGAGAGACTCGCGGGGAGATTCTCCCCGCGACCACGACCAGGTGCAATCCGGTCGAAACGTCGGGAATAAAATAAAGGTAATTACGCGATAAATACCCGATAATCCTATATTTTTAATAATACGTGTATTGATTATTGTATTGACTTATCATCTCAGCCGTAAGACTGTTATCCGCGTCCACTGTTGGACCTCGCGGCCCCCCGGCCTCCGAGGCCGCGAGGCGCTGGTGCCTGGATGGCAAACTCCCGGGCCTCCGAGGCCGCGAGGCACTCGTGCCTGGATGGCAAACTCCTGGGCCTCACTCAAGGTATCATCATTTCAGCCGTAAAACGTCCACTACATGGTAGAGTGGAGGGGTAGGTTGCCATATTCGCCACGCTTGGCAGGCGGGTTGGCGAGCGCAGTACAAGATGTTGATACCCGTAAAGATGCTGCTACCCATCTTCCGGAGGTATCCTTTAGCAGGCTCTTACTGCATTCACAAGAGGCAAGAGAGGAGAGGCAACATTCTACTGCCGGCACCCTACGGCTGTATCAATCGACCCAGAACTCTGATATTCCATCAAATCCTTTTATTGGTCGACGTTATCGTTATCATAATATTTAGTAATGCTTTTGAATAATACGCGATAACAAGTCAGTTGGAAGCGAGCTCAAACCTCCCGAAACCGGTTCGTGTAATTTAGGCGACCTAGCAACACCGTGTATCGCTGACATCTATACCTGTATCTAGAGCCCATCACCACTCCCCTATTCCAAGGTGCTAGAGCTGTGTATTGCAGTCGAGACTTAGGACCTCTCGTCCTGCAATGTTGGTATTCTTTAATGAGTGTGTGTCGTATGTAGCGGTGATAGGGCTCAGAGTCGCGCGGCGCGGGGATGGGACTGCATGTCAGTTAGCAGACGCATTGGCACCCAGATGTGTGACGTCACGACACGTAACTACAGTTGCAACAATGATTACCAGGTCTACTTTGTAACATTATTCTAAGAATAACACCTGTAGGGGCAACATTCTTTTGCCGTGGGTGCCGGCAGTGGAATGTGGCCCCTCCTCTCTTGCCCCCGTAACGTAAGATACACAAAATTGAAAGCAGTAGCATACACAATTATTCACTATTTCGATCGAATTCAGTAGTATAAAAAAATCCGACGACGAACTTCAAAACAAGGTCAAAATTCCTTTTTATTAATCTACCGGGTACCGAGACTAATCGAACAATCTCGAACAATATTCCACACCCACAATTTGTTTGCTGGGTAAAAAAAAAATACCGGCTCATAATACATAGGTACTCATGAATAAAGAAAAAACGGGGACAGTGGGCAATATTTTTTACATAAGTATGTAATTTTTACCATTACCCCAAACTTTTACTATTATCCCCCATTACTTATAAACGCTTTGGTTAAATTGAATCAATCGTTAATTTGTGCTGATTAATTGAAAACGTGTTTTAAGGCGTCATATTCTTTGTTGTTATCAAAGTAAACTAAACTTATGTAGAGCAATATTTTTTTGTTATTTGGCACATGTAGAATGGCCTAGAAGCGTTATCGGCACGCAAATAGAATCGTACGATGTTGTTGAACCACTGATTACATAGACTAAAATAGCACCTGGATATGCCGTGAGGTGGCGGCAGTAGAATATTGCCTCTCCTCTCTTGCCCGTGGAATGCAAAAAGAATCTGCTAGGGACCCGGAAGATGTTCAACAGCTTCTTTCCGTGTGTCAACATCCGCTCACCAGCGTGGTATAGCGAAAACCACTTGTACTCAGTACTTGAAGATCCATGAGGGAGGCCTATGGCCAGTAGTGGACGTCCTCCGGCTGAGATGGTGATGATGGTGAATGGTGATGGAGTGAGAGGCCTTACTAATGACCAGAGGTATGTATTATCTAGTATTATGTAAACAAGTATTTGTCGTATGAGAATGAGAAACAACAGGCAATCCGATATCATGACAGAATTACTTCTAGGGTAGTCAAGTAGATCGATAAAGTAGGTACTATGTAAAGTAAGGCCTTCATATTTTATAAATGATTTATACATGTAATCATGCTGCACGGGACTCTGCAGTGCCTGGCACATTGTTAGATGGATTAGGCTACTTCCTATACCATCCTCTCAGCAATAGTCTTTTTTAAACTTTCGCGATCACGACACATTATTAATGGTTTATGGTTTAAGATATTTATTTTTCATAAAGAATATAGCACATTCACTTACATGAAAAATACAATATTGTGTAAATATAACTAATTAGCCTATTGGACTTAATCGCCCGTGAATATAAAACAACAACGTAAATATACATAGATTATTGGTTAAAGTAGGTTGTTGGTTCGATTGGTTGTACCTGTATTGTAAAATATAATATAAAACTTGTCATCATAGTGAGGCGTTTTCAGTAAAAGAGACAAGTGCGTTTTCGACCAAACCCAACAGATGGAGCCAGCTAACGAGAAAGGGAGTTTGTGATTTGAATAGGTAGTCTACCTAATAACAATTGCTGTCACTGTCAAGCAGCGTCAGACAGTAAAAGAAATAAGAAATAATATAGCGCAGTTCGAGGGAACCATTTTTGAACACTTTCCAATGCAAAGGCCTCACAATTTTTTTATTTTTTTTTTTATTTATACTAAGAATTTTTGGAGCACGAAGAATCTTAAATTTTTCTTAAATAATGCAAATGATTTTATGTTTTTTATGTCGTTAGGTAGCCTGTTATATGTCTGGGCCCCTTCGTATCTGATATTTTTTAATCCGTATTTTGTTCTTGGTCTATTTAGTAGACATAGGTTGCTAGCGTTTCTTAGAATGCATTATTAACACATATTTAAACGGGTATTTATAGCGCTATTTACCTAATAACGCTAATACCCGTTTAAATATGTGTTAATAATGCATCCTCTCAGCTTAGTCAACTATTAGTCTGAGGAAAGAACAGGTCAATACGTCTGAAGCTGACTAAGCCGCGGGTTTCCTCACGATGTTTTCTTCACCGTTAAAGCACGTGTTAAGAGTGCACATACATTTTTCCAGAAATAAAGCCTGTGGTGCTCGGCCGCTATCGAACCCACGACCTTGGATTGAACGGATTGAAAGTCGAGGGTACATACTACTCGGCCAACACGGCTATGTAGGTACGTAAGTATGATTCATTTTGCATTGTTGGCTTTTACTACAATTTAATGATCGTTTGTTTTTATGTTATTTCAGAAGGTTAATGATTAATAGTCAAAGTTAATATGAGTCAATTTAGACAAAGCTTTTGTTATAAGTGGCAGAATGCTTTTACCCGGCTGCGCAACGCAATGGAGTATGTGGCGCGATATGTGTCGGTCGTAACCAAAGGAAACAACAATTGAATCGTCTAAATAACTTTAAGACCTATTGGATTGTTATTTCTAGGCCTCGATGTAATTGAGGCAGTGATCATTAATTTGTGGATGCCTGGTAATAAGCGGAGCAGTGTTGTGGCACGTCCTAGGCACGTTATGTCGCGACACGCCATGGCAGACACGTCGGAGCCTGCCGCGGCCGCCATCCATGTCGCGGCGCACGCGCGGTGTTCGTGACTAGTGTGAAGCCACTGCGCTCGCATTTCTTTACAGCTGTGAATCATCCGGTACCTATAGTTACTGAAGGAAAGGTTAACTGAACTATGGTGCAACGATTTAATAGTTGCTTGCGTCTAGCCTATAGAGACTTATTCATGTGATTTGATTTTGTTGTTGGTATTTATTTTGTTAATGGATGGCCAGGATGATATCGCTTCCACTAATATATCCAAACATTTGTATGTATGAATAGAAGCTTATCAGCTGAGGTAAAAACCAAATAAATTTTTAGAGTACCTAGTAGAACTTTTGTGACCTGATGTAAACACCTAAAACCTGTAACTGTGTAAAACTGTAGAGTAGAGGTAGAGGTTACCGCTTAAGAGGCAGCGCAGATGGTCCTTCGACTTGTCTTGTCATTTAGTTGTATATAAAAAACCACTGAATAGATCAAGCTGAAACTTTGCACATGTGTAGACGTAGACCTGGATTAACAAAATAGGCTTCTCATGTGACCTGACTGCGGCGCTGCGGGAAGAAGCTCGTGGTAAATGATGACAAGCGCTACAGATTACTAAATTGTTGATATACAATACATTTTATTAATTTCAATTTCATTTCATGCAATTATTAGTGCAGGGCTGTGTCCTAGTTACGTCATGCCATGACAGACACGTCGGAGCCTGTCGCCAGCGACGTTGGCATGGCAACTAGCACACGTTCGTTCGCGAGTAATGCGAACTGCCGCGCTCGCATTTTTTTATCTGTGAATCATTCGATATTGGTTGGTACTGAAGTGAAGGTCACTAACTAACTAAACATTTGTGTATTTGAAATTAACACGCAACGATTTAATCGATGAGAATTTAATTGATGTCGTCAACTGAAATAATCACGCGTAACGGTATTGTTCACATTGAATTGAAAGGTAGGGTAAGACAAATATCAGATACGGCAAAAGGATGGTATAAAGATCAACACAAATACTATGAATAGTTATCAGGGTGTAACGGGATTATTATAGGCATTAATATATAATTTAACAAGCTGGTTTGCTTTATTTTGGTAATAAAGTAAGAACATGTACTTTAAAACCAAAACAAAGTAAAATACATGGTGTTGTTTAAGATCAAAATGTATTTGTCTATGCTTCGAAGTTTAGTATTAGGTCGTTACATATGGAATTATTGGCGTTTTGTCGTACTGGCCACTTTGAACTCAAATAACTCCTCTTTGGCTAGGAATTCCAAATTCAAATTTATACAGCTATTTACTCATGCATTTGTGTTTCGAAAACCATAATTCATTTGTTTTTCCTCTTTTGTATTTTTATTTGCGTCACTCAGTTTACAAAATGGAAAACTTGAAATATCGCGTTATTTACGAAGAAGAGAGTTTTTAAGAGTTCCACCGTGGCACCAGTGCTGCAGAAACGGCTCGAAGGATTATTGAGGTGTATGGCGGCGGTGTCGCAAAAGAAAACACAGTGCGATTTTGGTTCCAACGTTTTCGTTCTGGAAATTTCGACCTGCAGAATAAGCCCCGTGGACGGCCGGAGACCAAAGTTGATAATCAAGAATTGAAGGCTATTGTGGAAGCGGATCCATCGCAAACCACGTTGCACATTAGTTGCAGGCTGCGGTGTTAGTAATAAAACTATTCTAATCCACTTGAAGCAAATTGGGAAGGTGAAAAAGCTTGAAACCTCACGAATTAAGTGAAGCAAATCGACAAACGCGCGTCGACTGCTGTGTTACATTACTCAACCGGCACAATAATGTAGGTTTTTTAAATCGAATCATTAGGTACCTGTGATGAAAAGTGGGTCCTATACGATAATCGGAAGCGCTCATCGCAATGGCTCATCGCAATGGCTGGCGAACCAGCCAAATCATGCCCCAAGCGAAAACTGACACAAAAAAAGTTACTTGTGAGCGTTTGGTGGACCGGTGCCGGTGTCGTCCA
Source organism: Pasiphila rectangulata (assembly GCA_963082625.1). Taxonomy (NCBI): domain Eukaryota; kingdom Metazoa; phylum Arthropoda; class Insecta; order Lepidoptera; family Geometridae; genus Pasiphila; species Pasiphila rectangulata. Next base: position 19,184,776 of record OY720251.1, on the reverse strand, counting down.
CTACAGCTTTCTTAAATCTGACCAGATGATTACGGCAGTTGTCTATTGTCAGCAACTGCAAACCATAATGGAAAAGCTAGCTGCTAAACAACCGAGGCTGGTCAATCGCTCTAGGCCACTGCTGCTTCAGGACAACGCTAGACCACACACTGCTCAGCAGACCAAATTAAAGGAGCTTCAATTGGAATGTCTAAGACATCCACCGTACTCTCCGGACCTTGCTCCAACAGATTACCATTTTTTTTCGAAATTTGCATAACTTGGGAAAACATTCAACTCCGATGGGGCAGGCCAAACCACCTTCAAAAATTTTATTGATTTCCGTCCAAATGGTTTTTTTAGTAAAGGGATCAATGAACTACCTATGAGATGACAAAAGTGCATAGATAGCAATGGTAAATACATACTTTGATTACCTAATTTATATATAAAAAAAATACTTTTATGTTCCTCTCCTATAAAACGTCAATTTCATATGTAACGACTTAATAGATTATCCTCCCAACAACGCTTACACATTTTACGGCTCCCCCTAAAATGAACCCTTCAATTTACAAAATCTTATCTGTCTCATTTTCGCCGTCGGTCTGTCGGTACTACATTCGTCAATATGAGGATCGCTTGCTGCCTACCCCCATGCCGACTGCCGCGCCACGCTCGCATACTGCGCCGTAATATGGGGAGTATTGCATCATACGGGAAGGGTCGTGAAGGACAGACGAGCAACTCAAATTACGAACTCAAAGTTAAAGTTTAAATTAAGACACTGAAATCTTGAATGCAAAAGTAATGTAAAAGTTCCAGACGTTTTGTTTTAACCATAGTGCCTTTGAATGGCTTCGCAGAATAAATTTTTTAGATTTTGTGTAAATGTTTCCAATTCAGACGCTTTTAGATCTGTTTATTAATGTCAAAGGTGATTAAATTTTAATATGTTTTCAAAGAATTCGGAGTTCTCGATAGCTTCTTTCACGAATGGCAAAAAAGATCTCCTTATCCTTTCAAACCGTGACAAAAAGCACTTTCTTTGAGAAGCATCCCCAAATCGTCCGTGTGCGGCTCCGCCCGACAATCACACAAATGATTCCGGAATTTATGTGCGCGAGCAGGTGCCTCGGCGACAACTGCGCCATCTACCGAGTTATTACTTCTTTATTGTTCGCAATATTTCCTCTAACCCAGTACTTCCATCATACAACTGAAATTCTACTTGATTGAAGCTGTAAAACCCTTTTTTAGCATCATGCGTTCACACATCGGTGTCCCTTTTTGGTAATTTAAAGAGATTGCTAGGAGTAATAATTTCTTTATTTTTATATCGGTGTTGCCATGGAGGCGACCATTATTGCCGCCTGTTTATAGCGCTGACAGTACTTGACTAACGCGTAGCCGATAACACTTAATACCCTTCTGAACTCTGAGCTTGTACGTAATGCTGCTCTCAAACTCGACCTTATAAGCATGCCTCGTAGAGTTTAAATATGGTGATTCCACATTAATTCGTTGGGAGGGCTTGCCAAGTTTCAGCTAGTGTGTATGATAAACTAACAAAGTTACCCGCACTTACACAATGAGATATCGCGGCGACCTTTCAAAGTTGTGTGGTTACATTAGATACATCCTTCTCTTTATGTGCGGTTTGATGTTACTTATGAACCTACTGGAAAGAGAAAGCTTTAGGGTCAAAGCACACGAACATCTCATGGTTCCGGCCATTCGCAACTGTAGCCACAAATCCATGTAGACTACTTGATGAAGCAGCCAACAGACCTGCAATTATACACCTATCGCTTTAAACAGTCCGTTAACAGAGACAATGTTAACGAAATTTGATCTATAATGCTTTCCATCTTCCTTTCCTGAACAAAATAAACATAGAGTGTGATTCACTGCGAAACATTTAAAACAAGAATAACGCGTCACGTAAAGAATTATTATAAACTAGCTTTTGCCTACGACTTCGCCCGCGTGGAAGTCATAAAACGTAAAATCTCCTTTTTCACGCAGAGCCACTTTGATTCGAAAGTATAAATCCCATTTATTCCCTATCCCGTGGGAATTTTGAAAAATCTGTTCTCAGTGCACCTCTAGGATACTTAAGGTATATGTGTGCCAAATTTCAAGTCTTTAGGTCCAGTGGTTTAGGCTGTGCGTTGATATATAAGTCAGTCAATGAGTTAGTCAGAACTTTGAATTTTATATAACGTACATATGTATATATATGTATAGATGTGTGTCCTTTGTAAGTTCTTACAAAATAATTTATCTACCTAGTACTATTTTAAAAAGGGAGACTTTCCACGCACTTTCGCTCTGGCAGTCCGGAGAATAAGTGCGATAAATTTTGTAAAAACCATACCTAACCGTTAGTTGCAAATTGCAGAAACGGTGTCAATACCTGGGACGTGGTTATCACGCGGAGCGACCATTCGTCACCCTAAAGTCGGAATGCGTGCACTTGACTCATACAACGGATATCAGTCATTTACACAACTATTGCGAAATTCTAAATCGGCTCAGCTCACGGTTGGCTAAGCAGCGAGGAACAGTGTTGATGAACGATGAAAGTAGAATCCGGTAAGACTGACGCAATCGCGGACGCATCTGCGTCACCCCCCTGACCCGGCAGATAACGGGTGATTATGGTATCGCCGACGAGGGGGGTGGCTCGTGTCCGTGATGCAATTAATTTCCTTTCAAGATCATCTTGGCACGTGGAAATGAATCTCTCTACTTGCTTACTAATACTTAAAATTATACATGTTAATTCAATTTAAATAGTTACGCTTGTGATGCCAATAACAATATTGAATTACATTTTGGTTTTTATTTATTTTCTGAATGTACTACGGTTAACCAAAAATATTATTTGCATTGGTACAATTGATGTAATGGAACGACGGCAAACAATAATTGCCACAGTACCACTGATGGTACTACTTAATGGTAGATAGATAGATAGAAAATACTATAGTGCACACCTTAAAACTAAACATAATAACAAGAAACACTGAAAAATGGTACCACGGTGAACGAACGCAATTTAAGTAAGAATTACTCACTTGAGTTTTGGTTATGCACGTGTTTTTCTTAAATCAAACAGGGACAGACAGGCTTAAGTTTCTGACGCTGTAATAATAGGTAATCTAGAATATTCCAAGCCTGCCCTGTGTAGAAACACTTATAAAGCTTTCATTAGAATCTGCCTGGCGACCAACCTGACTAAATGATTACTTAGTCCTAGGTGCTAGTCACTTTCCATTTACTAGACCTAGAGAAGTCTCGTAGTTAAATTATGTTCAAAAAAGTTGTTTGACAGGGCTTTCTAGTCTAGCTTGATTTGCAGTCTAGGCCTGTACGGCGTTACGGCTCAGGCGTAAATGCAGTTTTTAATTATTTTACTACCAACAGCGAACAACTTTCTTGCTGTGAAATAATGAGTTCTATTGATGTTTACTGCGTAAAAACAATATTCAAATTTAACGAGTTGTGGCCTAAGAGAACTTTGAAACGAAACGCGAGGAGCTACTAAGTTTCATCCGTTTGTAATGCATTTCGAATGCAGTTCTGCCAATTTTGTTTCCTTCTAACGTTTGATTGGCTACTTGTTGTCAAGTACTATCTGTTGTTAAGTCACCATACAACTGTGGATCGTATGATCTTGCGCAAGGAGTGTGGGCGCAGGTTAAGGTACAAGTGTGCAAAGTATGGCTCAGCGACATGGAAAATTACCGAGATTGGTGTTCGTCTAGTTTTCCTCCTGCACGCTCTTACCTGCAACGCTCTCAGGGAAATCGATACTGCGGCCGTCTGAAGCGCCACTTCATCGACCTCTCTAGTTCGTGTATCACTTCTAGCCAGACCACTAAAAGGTGCAGAACGTTAGGCCGTCAATCTAGATTATTGCTTTACGAGAGTTGACTTAACAAAATTGCACTGCTTGTTGTATTTGTATATACCACAAGCATTGGTACGGGGGTACCAGAAAAGGAGGCGAAGGTTTCCGAAAAATGCCATTTTTGACCTTTGGTGACCTTTTGAGGTCACAATAACTCCGGTCCCTGTGACCCTGGTACCAAAATCAATCATGACCCTTCTCTCATTAGGACAGTGCTAACAAAAAAGGTTTCATGTAAATCAGTCAACGCGTTCAGTTGTAATCGTGTCATGCACAGACAGACAGACAGACAGACAGCGCTATGCATAATAGGGGGCTTCGCCCCAATAAGGTATTTTTTGCGCTCCAACTGCTCTCTCTGTGTCAACCTTGACCAAAGAGCCCGGCAGGGTGGTTATGCATCTCGCGACAGGTTTGCAACAGGCGTATATCTCGCGACAGGTTTGCAACAGGCGTATATCTCGCGTTCATTGCTGTCAATCGATGATCGCGAGTAAAACGCTTGCTGCAAACATGTCGCGTGATACGTAATCAGCCTGCCGCACTCCATAAACTGTAGATTCGTAAAATCCAGTGCGAAAATGACACCGATGCCCAGAATGTGGAGCAAATTGCGGTGACCGGCCCAACCGGGTGACGAGCCAACCCTGACCCGCCCGGCCGCGCCGCGGTGCAGGCTGCGGGGCTGCTTCCCGGATCGTGATTCAGCTCGACCGTACCTACGCTGTACGTGGCTGTTCTAGGTACGATGTGTAATTGACGTCAAAGTAGGTACTTATTAATAGTCTTGATAAACTCGAGGTGGCAACAGCGACCGTTACTGGTAGATGACTAAATGAATATGTCTGAGGTCGTGCGAAAACAAAGCACTAGCGATTGCAGTCAGTTCTACTCACTTCCACCTTACAGTACTAGTTGAAAAGGCTTCTAAAATCTGGTGCTGAGAAGGGGATAGCAATGACTGTGATAGATGACAGTTAACTAATTGGTAATTACATGAATAACGGTTACAAAGGAACAAAATCAAACGTAAAAATTGTTACTTATTATTCTAGTGGTAGGAAAACCATTTAATACAAAAAAAATTACCTACTTTGGATAAAAAGAGACAATATCCATTGTTCTCCTAAGAATGTTTTATTTATATTTCACAAATTCTGTTCATGTTATTTCTATTATTCGCAAATGCCAAATATATTGGCTATTCGTATTATCAGTCAATGATTTCAATAAAATCTTGAGCTACAAACATACAAAAGCGCGGTTTGGTTTCAATATGTGGCTCGATCTGGTCGTTATATTAATCAAGTTTTTATTGCATTACTTATTTATTATGAACCACTCCGGCTTATCAGCCTGTTTTGAGCTTCCTGTGATTATCAATATCCAGTTTTGGCTAGTAATTACAGGGTAACCCAATAATGGCCTATATTAGGTTAGCACATTTTCTTTGTTCTACTTTTATGTGGTTTTGCTCACCCTCTTCTAGATTTGTACGTTATACTTATAGAGAACGTTTATATTTAAGTGTATCTGCGCCTTGGATATTTTGGTCTTGCGCTAAAATCTAAAGAAAGATGAAGATTTAAAGATTTTGCCACGCGACGGCCAGGTTACGGCAGAATATATTATGATTCATATTTGGCTTTATGATGTGAAGTAGGAAGCGTGTTATCAGTCACGGAAAGAGATAGAGGAGGTTGCATCATTTATTATTTTAGGAAAATTTTGGAAAAGGTGGTGCCATTATTTATCAGAATACCTTCCTGCTTCTGGGAAACAACATAATGCGGCTAAACCGGAGGCGAGACAGGTGTAATAGTAATAATAGCGAGCAAATGTCGTTTTTCAACAAAAGCTAAATTCGCTTATTGTCGTTTTTGTTGTATTTTTGTTGTAGTTTCTTGCTTCGATGGATTTTTCCATTAAAAATAACACTGACCTACCCTGCCTTTTGGCGCACCTTTATTAAATATAGATAAACAACTATGTTCTGTAGCTAGCTCAGGAGTGTTCATTAATATTTTGTTTTGAATCCGACGAGCCGTATTCGGCCACCATTGTTTTTCTTTTGTAAATTGAGTAGGTATTCTTCGTGGCTGTTTGCTCTACTGAATAAACACTTATTGACTTTGACTTTTGACGTTCTTCGCAGGTTTCGATTAGGAGAAAGATATTGAACTTGATAGAACCAAATCATAAAGTCCTTCTCTGCCATACAAAGTGCTCGAAAATTCGAGAATTTTTAGGCATTCCTAAATCGACCACACGTGTCAGCCGGGCCGTCTCCAGCAAGCGGTGACGAAGGTCTTCCTAAGTACCAAGTACCTACGTGGGTACTATAAGTTTCAGTACCAAGGAAGACCGTCACTTACTTCTGCTGAAGACACGTGTGATCGATCCATTCCTAAAAATTCTATTTTCCTAAAATTCGAATTTTCGAGCACTTTGTATTTATACCTGGAAACTAACAAAAGTTTTTGGCAAAGTTGATGCAACGATTCTTTGAAATCGGCTAATAGGTACATATGTACATATATCTCCCGCCAGCTGATGAATCAACTCTTTACGTGCCCTCATGACACGCGCTGGTGATTATGTTATCTGTGACATATGTCTGTTGCCAGGCGGACTTTACTGTGGATTATTACGTTTCTTGCCGTGGGGTGTCGGCGGTAGAATGTTACTCCTTCTTTCATGCCCGTGGATGCAGTTAGAGCCTGCTAAGGCATACCTCCGGAGACGGGCAGCAGCGTCTTTCTGTGTGTCAACACAACAACTGCGTTCATTAACCCGCCTGCCAAGGGTGGTGAGTATGGCAACTACACCTCATGGAGGTCTATGAGGGAGACCTGTGATCAGTAGTGGACGTTTTACGGCTGAAATGATGATGATAATACGCTTCCAATCGTCTGTTATAATACCACAGATAATACGCACTGCAATTGATCATTGTCTGTTTTCCCGACCTCTGGCGACCCGAATACCTTTATGAAGAGAGTTAATACGCATTTTGTAGGGAAACTAGCTTCATGGCTGACTTAACTCATGTCTAGGATAAGTGTAGAGCTAACCTATCTTATATAAACTAAGTCATGTTTCGCTATCGAGTTGAGTAAAATAAATGAGTAACTCATGGTAGAAGTTTCTAGTAAAGAATGCTACCAGATCAGCATTGGTTCTAAAGATAAATATCGTTGAATCGAGAGCAGTGATGAGGTAGGTAGATTCAATGTTTGTTTTTGTTAGATGTGAAGTAAGTTTGTGTTCTTGTATTGTTCGTAGTTAAGTAGTAATTAGTAATATTAATTGAGTAGCTTTTAGGTTGTAACTTTGTAACTTTGATTGTTTAAAGATTGTACATAATGATAATAATTTATGATATATTTTTTTTTGATCTTTTATGTTAAGTTAAGTAACGGTCGTCGTTGTATCTTATCAGAATTACTTAGTATAATGTAAATCTGTTATTGGCTTTAGTTTTAATTCATAAGTCTTACTTGTTTACTTTTAAGGGCTGTGGATTTTGTTAAATGAATAAAATAAAATAAAAATGCTCTACCGTTATTAAATTAGAGTATTTCTATCGCTTTTCTATCAGATACTGACGCGAAGACCAAATAATTTTTACTATCGTTGTTACATTTTGTATCGATGAATACACGATAATTTAAGGATCACACTGAAACTTTGTAAATATATTGAGGTAGAGCACAATTAATAGATAGGCTATTTTCCATCTGGTTTCATGGCGTGCAAAGCTGCGGGCAGGAGCTAGGAAGCAAGGGAGAGATTTTGAGATTGAAGCTGTTAAGAATATTGATGTTTACGTGGTCTACGTTCTTTGGAATATCGTCGGTACCGATCATCATCATCATCATCTGAGCCGTAATACGTCCACTGCTGGACATACACCTCTCTCATGGATCTACAAGTACTGATCATGAAGATTTTTGCCATGCTCGCCATGGTTAGCAGGCGCAGGGCGGTATGTTGATACACGGAAAGACGCTGCTGCCCATCCTCCGAAGGTATCCAGATTCTTATTGGAGGTGGCAGATTCTTACTGCATCCAAGGGCCAGTGAGGAGAGGCAACATTCTATTGCCGGCACCCCACGGCATGATAAATATGGTATTGACGATAACTAGTGAAAATTCGTGGTAGTGGTAAGCACGGGCGTGGTGACGTCAGCGCGTGTGATGATGAGGATGATGGTATCTGCTGCTGAATGAGCACGTTCGGTGATTAATAGTTATTTTAACGCTTTTATAAGTGGTTAGGTAAGTATCTATTATTTTATGAAATTTATGATACCTGCTTATAAAAGTAGCCTGTATAAGATAAATGCCTATTTGCTAATGATACATTTGATTTCGTTTCTTGACTCACCCCTTGATTTCCATAAAAACTGTCAAAATCTGTCACTTAAGTGAATAATTTTAATCACTGTTTATAAGTAAGGGTGTTAGTTATAAACGTATATAGTAGATTTTCCAACGGAGATACATAAAATTGGTGGGTTTTACACGGATTTCTTTTAAGGGACCGTCTCCACGAGCGAGGGATCGCGACAATTATATAGCGCGGACTCGTCGCGATTCTCACGCTCGTGGAGGCGGCCTCTAAAAGAGTGTATAGAAATACGTGGCACGGACGATAACATCGCCGCGATTCCCTCGCTCGTGGAGACGGTCCCTTAAAAGAAATCCGTGTAAAACCCACCAATTTTATGTATCTCCGTTGGAAAATCTACTATATACGTTTATAACTAACACCCTTACTTATAAACAGTGATTAAAATTATTCACTTAAGTGACAGATTTTGACAGTTTTTATGGAAATCAAGGGGTGAGTCAAGAAACGAAATCAAATGTATCATTAGCAAATAGGCATTTATCTTATACAGGCTACTTTTATAAGCAGGTATCATAAATTTCATAAAATAATAGATACTTACCTAACCACTTATAAAAGCGTTAAAATAACTATTAATCACCGAACGTGCTCATTCAGCAGCAGATACCATCATCCTCATCATCACACGCGCTGACGTCACCACGCCCGTGCTTACCACTACCACGAATTTTCACTAGTTATCGTCAATACCATATTTATCATGCCGTGGGGTGCCGGCAATAGAATGTTGCCTCTCCTCACTGGCCCTTGGATGCAGTAAGAATCTGCCACCTCCAATAAGAATCTGGATACCTTCGGAGGATGGGCAGCAGCGTCTTTCCGTGTATCAACATACCGCCCTGCGCCTGCCAACCATGGCGAGCATGGCAAAAATCTTCATGATCAGTACTTGTAGATCCATGAGAGAGGTGTATGTCCAGCAGTGGACGTATTACGGCTCAGATGATGATGATGATGATCGGTACCGACGATATTCCAAAGAACGTAGACCACGTAAACATCAATATTCTTAACAGCTTCAATCTCAAAATCTCTCCCTTGCTTCCTAGCTCCTGCCCGCAGCTTTGCACGCCATGAAACCAGATGGAAAATAGCCTATCTATTAATTGTGCTCTACCTCAATATATTTACAAAGTTTCAGTGTGATCCTTAAATTATCGTGTATTCATCGATACAAAATGTAACAACGATAGTAAAAATTATTTGGTCTTCGCGTCAGTATCTGATAGAAAAGCGATAGAAATACTCTAATTTAATAACGGTAGAGCATTTTTATTTTATTTTATTCATTTAACAAAATCCACAGCCCTTAAAAGTAAACAAGTAAGACTTATGAATTAAAACTAAAGCCAATAACAGATTTACATTATACTAAGTAATTCTGATAAGATACAACGACGACCGTTACTTAACTTAACATAAAAGATCAAAAAAAAATATATCATAAATTATTATCATTATGTACAATCTTTAAACAATCAAAGTTACAAAGTTACAACCTAAAAGCTACTCAATTAATATTACTAATTACTACTTAACTACGAACAATACAAGAACACAAACTTACTTCACATCTAACAAAAACAAACATTGAATCTACCTACCTCATCACTGCTCTCGATTCAACGATATTTATCTTTAGAACCAATGCTGATCTGGTAGCATTCTTTACTAGAAACTTCTACCATGAGTTACTCATTTATTTTACTCAACTCGATAGCGAAACATGACTTAGTTTATATAAGATAGGTTAGCTCTACACTTATCCTAGACATGAGTTAAGTCAGCCATGAAGCTAGTTTCCCTACAAAATGCGTATTAACTCTCTTCATAAAGGTATTCGGGTCGCCAGAGGTCGGGAAAACAGACAATGATCAATTGCAGTGCGTATTATCTGTGGTATTATAACAGACGATTGGAAGCGTATTATCATCATCATTTCAGCCGTAAAACGTCCACTACTGATCACAGGTCTCCCTCATAGACCTCCATGAGGTGTAGTTGCCATACTCACCACCCTTGGCAGGCGGGTTAATGAACGCAGTTGTTGTGTTGACACACAGAAAGACGCTGCTGCCCGTCTCCGGAGGTATGCCTTAGCAGGCTCTAACTGCATCCACGGGCATGAAAGAAGGAGTAACATTCTACCGCCGACACCCCACGGCAAGAAACGTAATAATCCACAGTAAAGTCCGCCTGGCAACAGACATATGTCACAGATAACATAATCACCAGCGCGTGTCATGAGGGCACGTAAAGAGTTGATTCATCAGCTGGCGGGAGATATATGTACATATGTACCTATTAGCCGATTTCAAAGAATCGTTGCATCAACTTTGCCAAAAACTTTTGTTAGTTTCCAGGTATAAATACAAAGTGCTCGAAAATTCGAATTTTAGGAAAATAGAATTTTTAGGAATGGATCGATCACACGTGTCTTCAGCAGAAGTAAGTGACGGTCTTCCTTGGTACTGAAACTTATAGTACCCACGTAGGTACTTGGTACTTAGGAAGACCTTCGTCACCGCTTGCTGGAGACGGCCCGGCTGACACGTGTGGTCGATTTAGGAATGCCTAAAAATTCTCGAATTTTCGAGCACTTTGTATGGCAGAGAAGGACTTTATGATTTGGTTCTATCAAGTTCAATATCTTTCTCCTAATCGAAACCTGCGAAGAACGTCAAAAGTCAAAGTCAATAAGTGTTTATTCAGTAGAGCAAACAGCCACGAAGAATACCTACTCAATTTACAAAAGAAAAACAATGGTGGCCGAATACGGCTCGTCGGATTCAAAACAAAATATTAATGAACACTCCTGAGCTAGCTACAGAACATAGTTGTTTATCTATATTTAATAAAGGTGCGCCAAAAGGCAGGGTAGGTCAGTGTTATTTTTAATGGAAAAATCCATCGAAGCAAGAAACTACAACAAAAATACAACAAAAACGACAATAAGCGAATTTAGCTTTTGTTGAAAAACGACATTTGCTCGCTATTATTACTATTACACCTGTCTCGCCTCCGGTTTAGCCGCATTATGTTGTTTCCCAGAAGCAGGAAGGTATTCTGATAAATAATGGCACCACCTTTTCCAAAATTTTCCTAAAATAATAAATGATGCAACCTCCTCTATCTCTTTCCGTGACTGATAACACGCTTCCTACTTCACATCATAAAGCCAAATATGAATCATAATATATTCTGCCGTAACCTGGCCGTCGCGTGGCAAAATCTTTAAATCTTCATCTTTCTTTAGATTTTAGCGCAAGACCAAAATATCCAAGGCGCAGATACACTTAAATATAAACGTTCTCTATAAGTATAACGTACAAATCTAGAAGAGGGTGAGCAAAACCACATAAAAGTAGAACAAAGAAAATGTGCTAACCTAATATAGGCCATTATTGGGTTACCCTGTAATTACTAGCCAAAACTGGATATTGATAATCACAGGAAGCTCAAAACAGGCTGATAAGCCGGAGTGGTTCATAATAAGTAATGCAATAAAAACTTGATTAATATAACGACCAGATCGAGCCACATATTGAAACCAAACCGCGCTTTTGTATGTTTGTAGCTCAAGATTAGATGATGATGTAGGTCAAAATCTGTCACTTAAGTGAATAATTTTAATCACTGTTTATAAGTAAGGGTGTTAGTTATAAACGTATATAGTAGATTTTCCAACGGAGATACATAAAATTGGTGGGTTTTACACGGATTTCTTTTAAGGGACCGTCTCCACGAGCGAGGGATCGCGACAATTATATAGCGCGGACTCGTCGCGATTCTCACGCTCGTGGAGGCGGCCTCTAAAAGAGTGTATAGAAATACGTGGCACGGACGATAACATCGCCGCGATTCCCTCGCTCGTGGAGACGGCCCCTAACGTTGTAAGATAAATATTACGAAATGTAGGTAAACATACTTTTTCATTTATTTTAAGAGTAAAACAGAAATCGTAATAGCTACCTTAAGCAACAAACTATCTGGTTAGAAAGGACCGTATGAAAAGTCCAGCATTATACTCGTACGACTAATACTGCCTTCTCCTCCACCCGTGGGACTCCACTGCTGGACAAAGGCCTCATAGATCACTAAGTGCTGATCATGAGGGGTGGTTGCCACACTCACCACGCTTTGCAGGCGGGTTGGCGAGAGCGTGTGTAAAGGGTGTTGATACACGGGAAGACGCTGCTGCCTATCTTTTAGAGGTAGTCTTTGGCAGATTCTTACTGTATCCACGGGCAAGAGAGGAAGGGCAATATTCTATTGCTGGCACCCCATGGCATCTGCTTTCAATAATCTTTATTTCTCAAATGCACTCAATACTCACGTTAGCGTTTTTAGTTGTTTAGTTTATGTGTTATTTGCTGTCATAAGTTTTTATCTTTGTACTGTATGTGTGTGATTGAAGTTCCAAATGTTTATCTATCTAGGTCTTCGTAATATGTTAATAGAATCTATCTGCGCTAGATGTAGAGCGTGATTTATCCTGTATTATTCTCATTCTATTAAAGATTTTTTAACAAAAAAACTATAGTATTTAAGAATAAGAATAAGAATAACTTTATTATACTTTTAAATACAACACAGTTAGTATACTTAACTAAAAAAGAGACTTAACTAGGTACTATAGCCATTTATGCCAGGAAGACTAAACCATTTGCGCTAGTTTTGGAAATACCTCAATGACATAATAAACATTGGCGGTAGGAAAGCATACAGAATAAGAAAGCCCTTACCTCCCGTGCTAGTTAAGAACTGTGTTACAGCAAGGTAAGGATTTTCGCCCCGTGTACATACGATTATAGCATGGTAATAATAACAAAAGAACAGTCTAGGTTAACATAGGCAATTATAAACTATAATTATCAAAACAGGCCAATTAAATTACAGCTATGCAAAATAAAAATACAAATTAGATATGAAAGATAAATATTTAACTCCTATATAAACTTAATAATATGAACTTAGTACTTATATATTATAAAATACCAATAAGAATGTAATTATTAATTGTACATAATTAAATTTATATATAAAAAGCATTCTTACGTAATAATAAATATAATGTTTAATATGTAGATATATGAGATAAGAAATTTTATATAATACGAGTAAATAAGGTTCTCATGAACTAGGTATAATTACATTTAGTTGAAACAGAAGGTAGGATGTGCTCGTTTAAAAACGAAAAATTTGATAGCTTAAGGCTGTCGTTGTGATACTTGAATTCCGATATCGATATTGATTTCGTTTTCAAGAGTAGGCCTGCAGAAGTCGAAAAGAGGTCGGTTTGAGTTGATGGTTTCACCATACAAAAACTGGCAAACCCAAACTTATTGACTATTGTCCTCGTAAGCTAGACTCGTAAGGCGAGGGTTGATGTTCCAACCTGTAAAAAAATACTTACCGAAATACACAGAACCTACTGAAACTCAAATGTTAAACCATGAAATCCTACAAGCCCTAAGTATTTATTTAAAAAGTACCAACAAAATGAACACAAAAAGTAACATCATAAGTATTTACAATATTGCGTAGTGTGGGTTCCATACCTCGCTACAGTACTCCGAGGTACTAGTATCGATCGCTGGGAGCGAGGCTACGCTCCGCCGGTCACGTCGACCGTCACGATTGTACCCAGGTTTTAACTAATTTATCTTACCTCAACATTTTATCTAAAATACACATAATATACTTAATACACTAGTATCTATACTAATATTATTAAGAAATGGTGTCATGATTGACTCATCAACGCACAGCCGAAACTTACTGAAGATACTACGAGCTTGAAATTTGGAAGGTCGTTCCTTTTATAACGTAAACAAGCAAAGAGAAAGAGTTTTTCGAAAATCAGCCCCTAAGGGTGTAAATTTAGGATGAAAGTTAAGAAGTATTAAGAATAGTTAAACACGTGTTTCTTCGAAAATCATTCCTTAAGCGAAAATATGGGTATAGAGAACATCTTTTTTAATAGGTTTTCTTGAAATTGTGCTCAACTTATAGGTAAATTTCTTTTTTTTAATTTATTTAAGACTGTCGCTTAGCGACCACATCGTCCGTTTAAGAAAACGAATTGAAACAAAATCACAAAAAATAACAAACTTAATCCTTAACTAAACCTATATCTAATAACTTACCTAATCAAAAACTCAACCTCTTCACAACTAGGGTTGGATAAAATGCTATTTACAATACCTACCATCTCGTTGACGGATCTTATTTACACAAGTGGTTCTAAATGTTGCGTTACGGACACATTCCAACAAAATGTGCTGGAGATCTTCGAGCACACCACAATCGTTACAGTTTGGAGATCGAACTATATTCATGAGAAAAGTAAATTTTTTTGAAGGGATTTCACATCCCTACAAACTGAAACTACAACAGCTAAGAGTCAAAGTTACTTTTATGGCGTAAGTGCTCGGTAAGACGGGGTGAAGCCAAATTCCACCATTAAGGAGTGACAAACCTTGAAAACGTGATGCCATTAATAAACAAAAATTGAACTTCGCATTTTAGAAGATCGGACAGGACAATAAATATGAGTTATAAATATAGTGATAATTTTTTGTAAGTTGTAAAAATAAGAATAGCTGAATATTTAAATATTTAACGCTATTCAGCTATTCGAGCACTAACTAATTTTAGAGCCAATAATGTAAGTTTAATGCTTAAAATATAGTTAAATATAACTAAAAGACTAGTTTGATACCTAGTTTAGGATAAAACAAGATTATGACCTTTCCTCTAAACTCAAGAGGAAAGTCAAAACCGATACCCATTGCTAAAGTATGATTTTCTGAATATCGAAACGGGGGTAAATCCAGAATATATTGGAATACATGAAATTTAAGGCCATAAATGCAGTTTAAGGTTCAAATTGTATCAATGTGCTATGAGAGGAAAGATAAGTAAAGCATTAAAACATTGAAAAGTCTAAGCTGTTTTTGTTTTTCTAAGTGTAAACCCACACTAAGGTATTATTTATAGAAATAAAATGAAACCAAAATTTTGTCTCCGACGGGACTCGAACCCGTAATGCTCAGACGAATAACTTCAACGCTGGTCCCGTCGGAGACAAAATTTTGATTGCATTTTTCATTGACCACGTCACCATCACGTAGGGCGTCCCACGGCGAAGTAGAAAACACAATTAGTCAATTGTGATTAATCACAAACTTGCTTTCTCTGCTTGCCAGCTCCATCGCCACCAAGATAGACATTTGTTTGACCACGATCGCACCGGATGGCTAGCGACGGTGGTACCGATAATGGATCACAAAGGTCTGCAATTATTAGAATAAAAAAAAAGGGTCTAGAAGACCCGGTATTCACTCTTGACTCGAAGAGACCCGGGTTGTGGTTTTCGGAAAACAGAAGCCGGCAGCGAGTTCCGGACCGTAGGTAGGTGGAGGAGAACCGCTTAGCACGAGTGGCTGGAATGTCCACTAGATAAGGGTGGTACTGCGCTGTGCGTCTGCTTGTCCTGGAGTGGAATACCGGCAACAGTTCGTGGAGTTTCTGAGAATACTCTCCGAATGTATCGCATTCGAACTATAGTTAGTTGCATTTCTTATCGCACATCAGATTGTGAGTAGTGCAAGCCAGTCCACGTGACTCGACCTGTTATCTCGCGTGGCAACAAAGAAGCGGCAGAAACGGCCGTGACGTCAGCCACCGGCATGGCGGCGGCGCCCCGACTCTCGGCAAGCCGGCATGCTTTCTAACTTTAGGCAACTTTGTATGTTTGCGAACTTACCTACCTTAGCATGAATAATACAAGATGTACATAATGTATATGTGTACTAGCCCGAAAGGGGGGTTTTATCCCATGAATACAAGTAGTTTCAGTAGGGCAAAATATCGGGAGTTCGTATTTTTTTACAATTTTACTAGCTGGTGTTATATAAAAATAATTCTGAGGTCATAATCGAATTAATAAGTTTTTTTTTCATATTAATTTAATAAAGTATTTTTTGGGTAATACGTATTTTTATTTTTACTTACCTGTACGGCAACTCTGCAAATAAAAATACCTGACGTTATAAAAATACCTAAGGTCAATGACCCTGTGAAGAGTCAGCTGGTGTTTAGGATGTCATTATCAAATAGTCAACTGTTGAAGTAAAAACTTTCATGGTCTTTTATGAATGAAAATCAATGAATTCCGAAAAGTCGTAGAACAAATTGTTGCCTGGGATGGTCAGAATCAGAATCACCCTGCGACGTCCACTGGATATAAGCTTTTCTAATGGATCTCCAAGTGATCATAAGTGGTTTGTTGCCATATTCACCACACTTGGCAGGCGGGATGGATAGCGCAGTACGGGATGTTGATTCACCGAAAGACGCTGCTGCCTATCTTCCGGAGGTATCCCTTGGCAGATTACTGCATCCACGGATAACAGAGTAAAAGCAACATTCTACCGCCATGCCGGCACCCCACGGTATAGTGCACAATCAGTAGTTCTCTCCGCCTGCTTCCCACCGCGCGTACAATTATCGCGGAGGGACTAACGCACAAACAAACAGACGCCCACCTCAGAGCCTCCATTAACGGCGTGCATCTCGCCCATTAAAACTTCGGATTCGTTGCGCACGGCCAGGAGATCGCTGCTCTAATTGGAAGGCAAACGTCGTGAGAAATTGACAATTAGATCGGAAATGATGTTGTCATATCTGTGTTCGGATGTCTCTGCTCGGCCGCAGGCTGCTGTCCACTGCTGGATATAATGCTTCCCTTATGGAACCATGAGGGAATTGGTGCCATACTTACCACGCTTGGCAGGCGGGTCGCCGAGCACAGTGCGGGTTGTTCATATGCGAAAAGATTCTGTTGCTCATCTTCCGGAGGTGTAGCAAATTCTTACTGCATCCTCGGGTTTAACATTCGGGGCAAAATTGTTATGCCGGCACTCAGCACCCCACGGCGTTTGTATGTCTATAAACTTATAAAGGGCGGCTGATATACAGACAATCTGTCCTTCCGCTTCAAAAAACTTTTTCTAAGCAAGGGAAAGAAGCGGTGAAGAAACCTTACTCTTTCACTTCTGTTCATTGTTACAATCTTAATATTATGCTTAACTTTATGTCTGCAAAGATATTCGATAGTTTGGATATTGCAAGATGATACCATTTCTTATCGCAGTTAAACCGACATACACTCGGCCAGGAGTCAATATCATTCGAAAAATCATCTATGGAGTAATAAGCTTTTTCTATGAGATTATGTTATATAAAAAGCTTATACCTATGAATCGATATTCCCGTCGCCTCAGATGGAAGCTTATTATGTAACATTCAGTTACCCATGAATGATGTATTTACTTTTTGGTCTCTAAATTTAGGCATATGGAAATGTATGTCTTGTATATTTATGTTTTTACATTTCTTGATTGAAAACAACCCGCAACCTCTCCGTCTCCATCGGCCCTTACACCAACTGCCACGGAGGTCGTATAAATAATAAAAACAAAATTGGAGATTTCTAAACAATCTCCCAATTCAGTGCGTGGCCTGAAGACCCCACAAATATATGCTGAGGTACTTGTGACGATTGTTGAAAGATACGAACTGTGAAGTTTATTTGCGAAAATGCTACGAGTGCGAGTAAAATGTACCTCTAAGGAATAATTCTGTGGAAACTTGTGATATATTTGGAAAATTTAGCTTAGATAACCTAAAAGGTTAAAAGAAAATGAAGAGGTTACTTACCTTGCCTTTAGGCTAGTTTCATATCTATTCAACTGTAACAGAAACTAATAGAACAAAGGAAAGTAAAAAACAAAGGCTTTAGTTCAGTAGTTGCTCAGAACCAGTAGCAACGAAGTAAAAAGCTAATTCGCTACATTATCGATTCCCCGTCGCGTGCAAAAAGTTGGTTCTCTGTGAACCGTTGCCAAAGGCCCGTCATCTGCCGCTGCCACCCCGGCAGGGCACAGTACACGCGCGAAGTAGAGCTGCAACGTGAGCAGAAAACCCGTTTAACACTACAATAAATAAGGTTCTTTGTCATTTAATTATGTAGAGATGATTTAAATACAATTACTTACTAGCAGCGCCCCGCAGTTTCACCTGCGTAGTTTAAGTTCCCGTGGGAATACGAGGATAAAATATGGCATATTTTACTCGCAAATAATATTTGCAATGTTTCGCAAGAAATTGGTGATAGAATTCTTAATTCTTTATCAGTTTAGTGGTTCAGGCGTATTAGCGTAACAAACAAAGAAACAAACTCACTTTCGCATTGATAATATTAGTTACGATAATGATTAACGCTTTCTGTAGTCATATCAGCCGTAGGACGTCCACTGGACTCATGGATCTCCAAGTTCTATTCATGAGAGGGTTGTTGTCATATGTACGTACCACTCTTGGCAGGCGGATAGGCGAGCCCAGTACGGGAAGTGATACCCGTAGAGATGCTGCTGCTCATCTTCCGGAGATATTCCTTGGCAGATTCTCATTGCATCCATGGATAAGAGAAGAGAGGCAACAGTGTACAATATAGTGCTTATTAAAAATAAGGAATTCAGATTAGCGGTCTATGAGTACGTGAAAACAATTTGACAGAAATCAACACATGTACTTACATAAATTTTGTAATAACAGAAATGTATAAATTAATGGCTGGTACGCACGATACGTTCTTGGCAATTCCTCAAATAACCAGTTAATCTGATGTCTATCCATTCAGCTGACAGACGTCAACTAGCTGAGCAGTAGAGTTGACAGACTGCCAGGCCTGTTGTCAGCCTGCACTGTGCCAGGCTAGGGTTGCCGCTTGACACGTGACCTTGACCGCTCGGCAACCCTACGGTATTAATAATGTTGCCTGTATCGCTGTATCGCAGCCGATTGCATGGCAACACTATGATTATTGATGGATCGCATGAATTAGTTTTTTAAGTAAATTGAATAGGGGAATGTCGGGCTGTTTGAATTACGACTTACTCACACACATGATAGTTTTGGAATAGGGCCATAATAATGAAGAATCAAATCTAAAAGGAAAGTTTTTGAATCAGCAGCTTATTACAAAAAAACAACATAGTATCTCCGATTCGTCTTATTGACCATTAAAGCTAAGTAGAGCTATTAACGTTAAAATAAATGGTTAGATCGCTTAAAATAAATATAATTATTTTTTATTTCTATTTCTATTTCACGTTTGTTAGTCCGTAATGGCATTGTTTAGAATAACTGTTATTGTGGCGTCACAAAAATAAATTATACCGAAAAATTATGAAAATATTTTTTTATACGCAAGCCGTTTCATGGATGTAAGTATTGCAAAAGAATGATTGAGAATAATCTGTATACATAAAAACTCCTAAGAGGGAGTGGGACTAGATTGCCTGGGTGTTAAAAAATAATGTTGATAAAAAGCGAACACGAACGAGGGCGGTAAGAGGGAGTGCGCGAAACTCACATGATCAACGTTCTCGCAATGAAAAACTGTGCTTTTATTTTTTTATTTTTGTAGATGTTTTAAGTTTTTTGGCGACCTCCGTGGCACAGCGGGCAAAGGTCCGCCTACGACGCAAGAGGTTGCGGGTTCGCTTCCCGCCTCGGGACAAATGTCTGTATGATCTGCAGATATTTCAGGGTGTTCTGGATGTTTTTCTGTATATAATAAAAAAAGATCTATCTATGTCTGTTCTCAATTAGTATTGAAATCTGCTAATAATACGTCTTTGGAATGCAAAAGTGTATGCAAAATCCCTAAACCGCTGTGTAAAACGTCATTCGCTCAACGTTTTGGTAAGAATCAAAGAGGGTATGTCTATAACATTGTTGCGAAACACTGCAATATAAGAAATAACTCAAACAGTGGAGCCAAACGTTTAATAAATAGCTGGTTAATGACTCTATGCTATGATATAACAGAGAATTTAATTCTATAGTAACTTGATTGAAATGTTTGTTTTTATTTCTTTTTTACCTGCTTATGTTTTATTTCTTAAGTTTGTGATGTTTTTTTTATGTGTTCTTTATTATTATTTTGTTTTTCTTCATCTTAAGAAATTTTAAATTGTATTAATACCTTCATACATAATATACATAGGTATACATATATATTTTATTAATTTGCTTTATAAGTTGCTTTGCTTAGTTCTATGCTTTTTTTAATATACACTGTATAGATCATTTTATAGTTCCGGGTAATACTGTTTTTTTTAATATCTCACTGGTCTCCACGATACAGGCTTGCCTAGTGTGGAGACCGTAGAATACCCTTTACGGTCTCATCTTCCAACAATATAAGGAGTCTTAGGGTCTATTATGTATGCTAGACATTTCTTACGTATTTAGAACACTGTAACACTTTAACAACTTTAAAGTTCCTATGTTGTTGCAAACAAAATATTTTTATATGTATGTATGTATGTAGTATAATAATGTATTAAGTATATCAGTCACATATAAAATAACATCTAGTAAACATAACACAAGCTCTGCTTAGCTTGGGGCTAGATAATGCTGTGTGAATTGTTCAAGCATTATTTATTTATTTAGTATTTATATTACTTCGAAATCTTTAAATAATTAGCACTTAATTGTACACGAAGAGACATAATAATAAAAATGGATACAAATTGGTGGCCTTATTTAGAAAACCATTTCTTCCTGTCCACAGTTGTTGGGTTCACAAACACTATGATAATATTTTACGGTAAATGCCTTGTCCTGGTAAAGTCTTTAAGTTTCCTGATATTTCGACGCAGTAATTATGAACTATGTAGTACTACAACCAGGATTAACAACATCTAAAGACATTCCTTCCATGTCACATTTTTTTTTGTAACGATACCCTAATTATGCAAAAAGTATTCGAAGATAATTGCGCATTCGTCAGAATCCGGGCGCAAACGGCACGTGAAAATATAAAAATAAATTGACATCTGTCCCCGGTCTCCCCTTGCATAGCAACAACTACAACAACGGCCTGAGTGCTGAACTAGTTATATTGCCGGCCCGCATGCAAAAACATGCTTACCTTTTTTATGTTCATTTTAGAGTTGCAATTTCAATAAGGCATGACTAACTTGAGTTATTATTGAAAGGGACAAGGAAACGTTTTTACTAGGTTTATTTTTTAGACTAGGTATCAGTATTGAAATAACCGCTAAAATATCATACAAAAAATGAGCCTGCGCGTGCATTAACATTTTGTAGATTATCTTTTGTGATGACGACAGTGGTCAGGATAATGTCTTGATGTTTGTCATGGTAGGTCACTACATTATCCCAATTTATTACCTTGTCACTAAACTACGTAGAGAAGTATATCTGAATCTGCTCCCACTCCATAAAAAAAATAAGAGTTCTTCTGATTAACTCGCATGCGAATGCTTAGAGGTAATGGCTTCTTAGAAAAGTTCCACATGAATAAAAGATTTTAGAGTTCGGACATTATTTTTTCTTATTTATACCCTTTTGGTCCCAGCCGTTCGGGCCGCGGGTTGAGCACGGCTGGCGTCCCCAGTAAATAAAGGGGAGGCCCAGCAAGCTGATACAAGTACGAATTTCGATTCCGCCATAATTGAACGAAATATTGAATGACGAGTAATTGACAATTATTTCTGAAGGAAAATAAAAAAGCATTTTGATGATGATGATGGCACCCTGTTATCCCTCATCAGGGACATAGGGCTTTCAGAGGGGAATTCCTACTTGGGACGATGTTGCGCAGCAACCTTAAGCTCCTTCCATCCGAGGCCAGTTGATGCAGACTCCATATCAACTGTGCGCCTCCAGGTAGTGCGGGGGCGACCTAGTTTTCTTTTTCCGGGAGCTTGCCACGTCAGACCTTGTTTGGATAGATGGTTGTCTGGTCGTCGCAACACATGTCCTATACAGCGCCATTTCCTCATGAATATCTCTTTTGCTATAGGGTTTTGGCCGGTCAACTCCCATAGCCTTGAATTAGAGATGGTCCGAGGCCAGTAGATTCATAGATATACATAGATATATAGAGATAAGGGCGTATTTTAAGAAAACAAAAATTCTAACTGTTATATCATTGTTCATTTATAATTCTCTACTAGAAATCCATAAAATTAAAGACAGTTTACCTATGAAACTTAACATTCACCATTTCAACACCAGGAATAAAGAAAAACTACATGTTCCTAGAACTAGACTTGTAAAAACTTACAAACACGGATTTAGTCTTAAGCTTGACATGTACAATAAGTTGCCATTAGACATTACAAGACTACCGTTGCATAAATTCAAGACTATAGTAAAATCATTTTTCGAATGTAACCCTTTCTATAACCTAAGAGAATATTTTAGTTCCTCATTTTCTGACATTAAACTATGAATTAAATTGTTTTGACCGTATTGTATAAGTAACTTGACATTAAGTATGCAATTAACTATTTAAATATTATTTGAACGATGTGTACCTGTATTGTATTATATTGACATGCCAATGTTATTGTGTAACGTTTATGGTAAATAAATTGAATTTGAATTTGAATAAATTGAATTTGAATTTGATTCCTAGAATGCGCCTCAGGCATTTATTTGTAAACACCTGGAGTCTACTCATAATATCATTTTTGACGGGCCATGTCTCGCATCCATAAAGGAGGACCAACTTGACGTTGGAGTTGAAAACCCTAAACTTCGTACCGCGAGTGATGACAGGAGACGTCCAAACGGGTTTCAATTGCGCGTGTGCAGCGCGGCAACTACCCCTCATGGAGATCCATGAGGGAGGCCTTAGTTCAGTAGTGGACGTTTTACGGCTGAAATGATGATGATGATGTGCAGCGCGGGCTTTGTTGATGCGCGCTTCAACACCCGCTTATGCTCCACCTTGTTGGTCCATAACGCTCCTCAGGTACTTGAACTTCTTCACATGTTCGACAGGCTCTCCGTTTACATAGATTGGCGCTGCGTTGGTGTTTAGAATCATGTCTTTGGTTTTGGCACAGATAATACGCAAACCTTCCCTAGCGGCAGCTTTGGTAAGGTTATCAGTCTTCAACTGCAGATGGTTTTGCGATGTGACTAGCAAGCACAGGTCGTCTGCGAAGTCAATATCTTCAAGGGTTTTGTCATTTATCCATGGCAGACCCCTTCCCTCCTGACTTGTCACTCTGCGTATAACGTTGTCCAAAATAATTAGGAACAACAGCGGTGATAACAAGCATCCTTGTTTGACTCCAGCAGTGACGGGTATCGGATCTGACAATTGTCCCTTGTGCAATACTCGGCAAATGGATCCTTCATAGAGGCACTTAATAATGTCTATAACCTTGACTGGTATTTGTCTGTGTTTAAGGATTCGCCATACGCTTGTCCACTTTACCCTGACAAATGCCTTTTCGAAGTCCACGAACAGAACATGGAGCTCGTTTTGCATTTCGTTGCATTGTTCCAGTATCATGCGCAAGACATTTATCTGGTCCGTGCTCGAGCGCCCCGCTCGGAATCCGCTCTGCTCATCCCTGAGCGTGCAGTCGACTGCCGCCACCATTCTGTTTTGAAGGATTTCGCATAGCACCTTAGAGCAAATGGGCAGCAAGTTTATCCCTCGCCAGTTGGAACACTGGGAAGCGTATTCTTTTCTTCTTGGGTCTGTCCCGAGTATAGTAAAGCGTAGTCTTCAACCTGTTGTTCCCCAAAATATTTCCATCTAGTTTCTGGAATTCCAAGTATATCCAAGTGGTAATCTCGCATGTGTTTGACAACCTGGTGCACTCTACTTTCTACTCGCATCATTCGAACATTCCAACAGCCAATCAGAGTCCTTATTTTCGCGCTAAAGGTCGGTTTGTTTGGATCAGTCCGTTTATTCCTTCTTTGAGTTTCAGAAATAAATTTCATTCAGTTATTAGCCCATAGCTAAAAGCATTTTAGGCGATTAAAATTGACAATTTAATAAAAGATTTCGACTAAGACTCCAATGGGCTTGTTTACGATACTTGGATGCTTTCCTTTAAATTTGCGAACCAGAGATATCGTGATCTATCGGCGACACAATTCAATCAAGTATAAATGGTGCAGGACATTTCCCGCAGCACCATTTAGCCCAGTTGTCAGGGCTTGTTTGGGGGTACCAATGGTTCATAGATACGTTTATTTTATCACAAAATATTGGTAATTGTAGTCAAAGTCTTTAGGTGTTTATTCAAAGGAGCAAAAAGAATGGAATAGTCAATTTACAAAAGAAGAACAAGGCACATGAATAAAGCGCATAATTGAATTCGTTCGCTTCAGATAACTTTTTTCCAAGTGAGGAAAGAAGCGAATTAGAAACCTCACTCTTTCACCTTTATTTATTATAGTATAGTCTATTATTCAGATTTTGAGTAGTAGCAGGGTAAGTAGTATTTAATAAATATAATGCGTCTTTCACTACATAACTTATTATCATCTTGCTGACGTTTCCAAAAGTTTCAAGGCACGATTAATACAATGTTGTAGAGTATAGTTGTAGTATTAGGGTATTTGCTTCTGAGGCGATACCTTCGCCGGGACAGCTAGGTTTACATATGTACTCCCGCCCACATGTTCCGTGCTCGTTATTTCTTACCGTCGATCTTATCGACGAGTATACTTCGGTGCATTATAAGGCAAAGCTGGTTTTTTTGAACGACTAATGCTTTGAATTTTTTTGTATAATTTGTTCGTTCTTTTAGAAGCCATTTCTATAAAAATGATAAGTAAAATAAACCCTAATCACAACTTTCTTAGATTTAGAATGAAAGACAAAATAAAAATGATTTATTGGCTCATTTAAACGAATAGCAGTTTTAAACGAATGTTTTACTAATCTAGTATTTTTTTATTGGAAGTGCCTTTAGCTTTTGGCATCACAAAGGTACACAGTAAAGCTACTTTCAGGACTCCCAACAGAATTATATATGAAAAATACACTTATAATAACATTATTTTTTTATGACTATGTGCTCTCCTAATGACAGCTATTCACAGCAGTTTAATTATAATATATGGACTCTGAAGTTAAAACACAGCTTAGAATGATTTTCGTGAAGCATGGGACTCTCCCTTGCATGTTGTTTTTAACCATTCTCGCATTCAACCAATTATTCGAACCTTTGTCCGTATCACAAACATCAACAATAACTTGCAAAAAGCGACTCGACATCTCTCTGTGACAACGGTGGACACGCTCAATTGAGTACAAAAACTGCGCACAGTACTGTTCGAACGGCTCACGACTGCTGTAACCAGGCACACAGAGAATACGCAATACTGTAGATTTTTTAACCTTTGTGTGGGTATTCTACCAAACTACCACTCACACTACGATCCTGTGCATGGACGAAACTACAGAGCAACCGTGATTTGCAGAAACTATGAGCTGTACGGTTGCTACCCAAGCGAGCCTACTAACTGATCGCTACGCTGTGCCTGGTACGAACGGCCGGCGAGGACCTGCTCTCAGAGTTCCCATAATCGACCTTACCACGTGGAAATAACGCCTTCGCTGTGCAGATGGACGGTACCGCGGCAGTGGCAGATGCCGGCTTGTTTTGCCCGATGAAAGAAAACATCGTGAGGATACCCGCGGCGCGGTGAGCGAGCTCCACACTACCAGTTCTGTCTTATAAACATGATCGAACGAGCAAGCCGACTCGGGTACTGAGCATGGCTTATTTTAAAATTTTCTAATGCGTAAATGCTCTTAGTCCAATAAAAAAAAGCTATGATACTGTTTATCGTAGACTTAAAGAAGCTGCTTTCATGACTATAGACAGTCTCTCTTTCTTCCAGTAAGTAGTTCATCCACGATTGATGTACATCATGCAATGACATTCTGTACATGTAAGCACAGTTTATTTACTTGTTTGACAATTTGGCAAGGTTAAAACGGTTTATATAGCGACTTCTGAAGAAGTAAAAGATAAGCATTCATTTTTGAACACAAACAACACAGACAGAGTAACACATACAAAATAATGATCTAAGAAGAACAATACAAATAAAGAGAGAAGGTATAGTAGATAAAAAAGTGTGTTGCGTGAGGCCAAAAAAGGAACCCTGTCTCAGCATAATGTGCTGATTTTCAGACCGGTCCCGCGAGGATGACGTCACGAGAGTCAAGTGAACACCGCTATAGCGCTATGCAATGAGCCGTCGGTGTTCAGCTGAAAAGAAAAAAAAAGTATTGCCTGCTGAACCCAATCGACAGAGCTAGCGGCGATGCAAGCAAATCTACTTCAAATTCTGCAATTCTGTAAGTTATATTCTAAACAAAAAATCGGACGTGTAAGATTGTTTTCTCGTGTAAGTTCCCCTCCAATATCAAGTTGTTTTAACTATTATATATAACCCTAAATACAAAGATTTAAATCGTAAGATGGGCCTTGACACCAATAACTGTGGTATGGTCTGTGTGTTAACAATAATGCAGATGCACGCACACTGCTTTTGCTAATAAACCAAACTGTTATTGTTACCATTTATTATGCGGCTGAACTGTCGATTTTTGGGTTTAATTTTATAGAATAAAACTAGTGAGTGGGTGGTGCGCGAGCTGCTTCGCAGCACGCGAGGGTTGTTTAAAAAGAGTCGAGGGTAAAGCACGCGAAAATGAAAAAAAAAAAAAAAAAAATTAGGGGATGAAAAGGGGTAGTTTTAGATTTTTCTCGTACTCGACCCCCAACCCTCTACACAACCCCGTTTACAGATTCTCGAAATTCCATCTGGAAGTGGGAGAACAATGATGTCAATGAGTCAGTCAGTCAGTGGTAGTCTAGCTTTATATAGTATAACTAGTGGCTGGGTGGTGCGCGAGCTGCTTCGCAGCACGCGAGGTTTTCTTTCATTATTTTCGTAATCAGCACCCTCAAGTTGGTCGAAAAGGACACCCATATCAAATTTTTGGTTTGGGGGATGAAGGGGGTGGAAAAGGGGTTGGATTTCAAAAATAATATCATTTTCGTGTTAAGCAGCCCCGAGTTGGTCGAAAAGGACACCCATATCAGTTTTTTGCCCATACTAAGAGAAAAATGGAAGAGGGGGATGAAGGGGATAGGGGGTGAAATGAAAATTTTTAATTTTACCCTTGAATTCAGTCTATTTAAACATTTTCCATACGATTCCGCGCAAAAATAAAAAAAATAAAAAATAAAAATCTAAAAATCCCAAGGGTTGCTAAATGGGGTTGAAAAGGGGATGATTATTTTTTTCCCTTTTACTTGAAAAAATTAGCTTTATTTTATCCCATCAAAAGGTCACCCATCTAAATGCTCGATCAAGAGATACGGGGGGGAGGGGGATGAAGGGGATGAAATAGGGGTAGTTTAAGATTTTTCTGTTTTTGAACCCCGCACCCTCTACACCACCCAACCCTCAAATTTTCCTTTTTGCAATAAAAAAAAGTAAAAGTTTAGAAATTTTCGGCAAAATTTTATCATAAAACCACAAGGGTTGCTAAAGGGGGTGGAAAGGGGGATGATTTTTTTTTTAGTTTTACTTGGAAAAATTAGCTCAATTTTATTCCACAAAACGGTTACCCATCCGATTGCTCGTTTACGAGATACGGGGGGGAGGGGGATGAAGGGGGTGGAAAAGGGGTAGTTTCAGATTTTTCTCGTACTCACCCCCCAACCCTCTATACAATCCCGTTGACAGATTCTCGAAATTCCATCTGGAAGTGGGAGAACAATGATGTCAATGAGTCAGTGAGTGGTAGTCTAGCTATATATAATATAACTAGTGAGTGGGTGGTGCGCGAGCTGCTTCGCAGCACGCGAGGGTTGTTTAAAAAGAGTCGAGGGTAAAGCACGCAAAAATAAAAAAAAAAAAAAAAAAATAGGGGATGAAAAGGGGTAGTTTTAGATTTTTCTCGTACTCACCCCCCAACCCTCTACCCAACCCCGTTTACAGATTCCCGAAATTCCATCTAGAAGTGGGAGAACAATGATGTCAGTGAGTCAGTCAGTGAGTGGTAGTCTAGCTTTATATAATATAACTAGTGGCTGGGTGGTGCGCGAGCTGCTTCGCAGCACGCGAGGGTTGTTTAAAAAGAGTCGAGGGTAGGTTGTGCGCGAGCTGCTTCGCAGCACGCGATTAAAAAAAAAAAAATTTAGGGGATGAAGGGGGTGGAAAAGGGGTAGTTTCAGATTTTTCTCGTACTCACCCCCAGACCCTCTACCCAACCCTTTTTACAGAATCCCGAAATTCCATCTGGAAGTGGGAGAACAATGATGTCAATGAGTCAGTCAGTCAGTCAGTCAGTGGTAGTGTAGCTTTATATAAAGTAATAATAATAATAGAGTTTCAGAAATAAATTTCATTCAGTTATTAGCCCATAGCTAAAAGCATTTTAGGCGATTAAAATTGACAATTTAATAAAAGATTTCGACTAAGACTCCAATGGGCTTGTTTACGATACTTGGATGCTTTCCTTTAAATTTGCGAACCAGAGATATCGTGATCTATCGGCGACACAATTCAATCAAGTATAAATGGTGCAGGACATTTCCCGCAGCACCATTTAGCCCAGTTGTCAGGGCTTGTTTGGGGGTACCAATGGTTCATAGATACGTTTATTTTATCACAAAATATTGGTAATTGTAGTCAAAGTCTTTAGGTGTTTATTCAAAGGAGCAAAAAGAATGGAATAGTCAATTTACAAAAGAAGAACAAGGCACATGAATAAAGCGCATAATTGAATTCGTTCGCTTCAGATAACTTTTTTCCAAGTGAGGAAAGAAGCGAATTAGAAACCTCACTCTTTCACCTTTATTTATTATAGTATAGTCTATTATTCAGATTTTGAGTAGTAGCAGGGTAAGTAGTATTTAATAAATATAATGCGTCTTTCACTACATAACTTATTATCATCTTGCTGACGTTTCCAAAAGTTTCAAGGCACGATTAATACAATGTTGTAGAGTATAGTTGTAGTATTAGGGTATTTGCTTCTGAGGCGATACCTTCGCCGGGACAGCTAGGTTTACATATGTACTCCCGCCCACATGTTCCGTGCTCGTTATTTCTTACCGTCGATCTTATCGACGAGTATACTTCGGTGCATTATAAGGCAAAGCTGGTTTTTTTGAACGACTAATGCTTTGAATTTTTTTGTATAATTTGTTCGTTCTTTTAGAAGCCATTTCTATAAAAATGATAAGTAAAATAAACCCTAATCACAACTTTCTTAGATTTAGAATGAAAGACAAAATAAAAATGATTTATTGGCTCATTTAAACGAATAGCAGTTTTAAACGAATGTTTTACTAATCTAGTATTTTTTTATTGGAAGTGCCTTTAGCTTTTGGCATCACAAAGGTACACAGTAAAGCTACTTTCAGGACTCCCAACAGAATTATATATGAAAAATACACTTATAATAACATTATTTTTTTATGACTATGTGCTCTCCTAATGACAGCTATTCACAGCAGTTTAATTATAATATATGGACTCTGAAGTTAAAACACAGCTTAGAATGATTTTCGTGAAGCATGGGACTCTCCCTTGCATGTTGTTTTTAACCATTCTCGCATTCAACCAATTATTCGAACCTTTGTCCGTATCACAAACATCAACAATAACTTGCAAAAAGCGACTCGACATCTCTCTGTGACAACGGTGGACACGCTCAATTGAGTACAAAAACTGCGCACAGTACTGTTCGAACGGCTCACGACTGCTGTAACCAGGCACACAGAGAATACGCAATACTGTAGATTTTTTAACCTTTGTGTGGGTATTCTACCAAACTACCACTCACACTACGATCCTGTGCATGGACGAAACTACAGAGCAACCGTGATTTGCAGAAACTATGAGCTGTACGGTTGCTACCCAAGCGAGCCTACTAACTGATCGCTACGCTGTGCCTGGTACGAACGGCCGGCGAGGACCTGCTCTCAGAGTTCCCATAATCGACCTTACCACGTGGAAATAACGCCTTCGCTGTGCAGATGGACGGTACCGCGGCAGTGGCAGATGCCGGCTTGTTTTGCCCGATGAAAGAAAACATCGTGAGGATACCCGCGGCGCGGTGAGCGAGCTCCACACTACCAGTTCTGTCTTATAAACATGATCGAACGAGCAAGCCGACTCGGGTACTGAGCATGGCTTATTTTAAAATTTTCTAATGCGTAAATGCTCTTAGTCCAATAAAAAAAAGCTATGATACTGTTTATCGTAGACTTAAAGAAGCTGCTTTCATGACTATAGACAGTCTCTCTTTCTTCCAGTAAGTAGTTCATCCACGATTGATGTACATCATGCAATGACATTCTGTACATGTAAGCACAGTTTATTTACTTGTTTGACAATTTGGCAAGGTTAAAACGGTTTATATAGCGACTTCTGAAGAAGTAAAAGATAAGCATTCATTTTTGAACACAAACAACACAGACAGAGTAACACATACAAAATAATGATCTAAGAAGAACAATACAAATAAAGAGAGAAGGTATAGTAGATAAAAAAGTGTGTTGCGTGAGGCCAAAAAAGGAACCCTGTCTCAGCATAATGTGCTGATTTTCAGACCGGTCCCGCGAGGATGACGTCACGAGAGTCAAGTGAACACCGCTATAGCGCTATGCAATGAGCCGTCGGTGTTCAGCTGAAAAGAAAAAAAAAGTATTGCCTGCTGAACCCAATCGACAGAGCTAGCGGCGATGCAAGCAAATCTACTTCAAATTCTGCAATTCTGTAAGTTATATTCTAAACAAAAAATCGGACGTGTAAGATTGTTTTCTCGTGTAAGTTCCCCTCCAATATCAAGTTGTTTTAACTATTATATATAACCCTAAATACAAAGATTTAAATCGTAAGATGGGCCTTGACACCAATAACTGTGGTATGGTCTGTGTGTTAACAATAATGCAGATGCACGCACACTGCTTTTGCTAATAAACCAAACTGTTATTGTTACCATTTATTATGCGGCTGAACTGTCGATTTTTGGGTTTAATTTTATAGAATAAAACTAGTGGCTGGGTGGTGCGCGAGCTGCTTCGCAGCACGCGAGGGTTGTTTAAAAAGAGTCGAGGGTAGGTTGTGCGCGAGCTGCTTCGCAGCACGCGAAGTTTTGTAAAAAAAACAAAAAAAGTTGAAAAAAAAATTAAGGGGGTGGAAAAGGGGTAGTTTCAGATTTTTCTCGTACTCACCCCCCGACCCTCTACCCAACCCTTTTTACAGAATCCCGAAATTCCATCTGGAAGTGGGAGAACAATGATGTCAGTGAGTCAGTCAGTGAGTGGTAGTCTAGCTTTATATAATATAACTAGTGGCTGGGTGGTGCGCGACCTGCAAGCAGGTCGCGAGGTTTTCTTTCATTATTTTCGTAATCAGCACCCTCAAGTTAGTCGAAAAGGACACCCATATCAAATTTTTGGTTTGGGGGATGAAGGGGGTTGATGAAGGGGTTGGATTTCAAAAATAATATCATTTTCGTAATTAGAAACCCTGAATTAGTCGAAAAGGACACCCATATCAGTTTTTTGCCCATACTAAGAGAAAAATGGAAGAGGGGGATGAAGGGGATAGGGGATGAAATGAAAATTTTTAATTTTACCCTTTAATTCAGTCTATTTAAACATTTTCCATACGATTCCGCGCAAAAATAAAAAAAATAAAAAATAAAAATCTAAAAACCCCAAGGGTTGCTAAATGGGGTTGAAAAGGGGATGATTTTTTTTTTCCCTTTTACTTGAAAAAATTAGCTTTATTTTATCCCATCAAAAAGTCACCCATCTGAGGGCTCGTTTACGAGATACGGGGGGGAGGGGGATGAAGGGGGTGGAAAAGGGGTAGTTTCAGATTTTTCTCGTACTCACCCTCAGATCTTCTACACTACCCCTCCCTCAAATTCTCCATTTTCCAATAAAAAAAAGCAAAAGTTTAGAAATTTTCGCCGAAATTTTAACATAAAACCACAAGGGTTGCTAAAGGGGGTGGAAAGGGGGATGATTTTTTTTTTAGTTTTACTTGGAAAAATTAGCTCTATTTTATTCCACAAAACGGTCACCCATCCGATTGCTCGTTTAGGAGATACGCGGGGGAGGGGGATGAAGGGGGTGGAAAAGGGGTAGTTTCAGATTTTTCTCGTACTCACCCCCCAACCCTCTACACAACCCCGTTTACAGATTCCCGAAATTCCATCTGGAAGTGGGAGAACAATGATGTCAGTCAGTCAGTCAGTGAGTGGTAGTCTAGCTTTATATAATATAACTAGTGAGTGGGTGGTGCGCGAGCTGCTTCGCAGCACGCGAGGGTTGTTTAAAAAGAGTCGAGGGTAGGTTGTGCGCGAGCTGCTTCGCAGCACGCGATTAAAAAAAAAAAAATTTAGGGGATGAAGGGGGTGGAAAAGGGGTAGTTTCAGATTTTTCTCGTACTCACCCCCCAACCCTCTACCCAACCCCGTTTACAGATTCCCGAAATTCCAACTGGAAGTGGGAGAACAATGATGTCAGTCAGTCAGTGAGTGGTAGTCTAGCTTTATATAATATAACTAGTGGCTGGGTGGTGCGCGACCTGCAAGCAGGTCGCGAGGTTTTCTTTCATTATTTTCGTAATCAGCATCCCTGAGTTAGTCGAAAATGACACCAATATCAAATTTTTGGTTTGGGGGATGAAGGGGGTGAAAAAGGGGTTGGATTTCAAAAATAATATCATTTTCGTAATGAGCAACCCCGCATTAGTCGAAAAGGACACCCATATCTGTTTTTTGCCCATACTAAGAGAAAAATGGAAGAGGGGGATGAAGGGGATAGGGGATGAAATGAAAATTTTTAATTTTACCCTTTAATTCAGTCTATTTAAACATTTTCCATACGATTCCGCGCAAAAATAAAAAAAATAGAAAATAAAAATCTAAAAACCCAAGGGTTGCTAAATGGGGTTGAAAAGGGGATGTTTTTTTTTTCTAGTTTTACTTGCAAAAATTAGCTTAATTTTATCCTACCAAACGGTCACCCATCCGGTAGCTCGATCAAGAGATACGGGGGGGAGGGGGATGAAGGGGATGAAATAGGGGTAGTTTAAGATTTTTCTGTTACTCAACCCCGCACCCTCTACACCACCCCTTCCTCAGATTACCCATTTTCCAATAAAAAAAAGCAAAAGTTTAGAAATTTTCGGCAAAATTTTAACATAAAACCACAAGGGTTGCTAAAGGGGGTGGAAAGGGGGATGATTTTTTTTTTAGTTTTACTTGTAAAAATTAGCTTAATTTTATTCCACAAAACGGTCACCCATCCGATTGCTCGTTTACGAGATACGCGGGGGAGTGGGATGAAGGGGGTGGAAAAGGGGTAGTTTCAGATTTTTCTCGTACTCACCCCCAAACCCTCTACCCAACCCCGTTTACAGATTCTCGAAATTCCATCTGGAAGTGGGAGAACAATGATGTCAGTCAGTGAGTCAGTCAGTGGTAGTCTAGCTTTATATAATATAACTAGTGAGTGGGTGGTGCGCGAGCTGCTTCGCAGCACGCGAGGGTTGTTTAAAAAGAGTCGAGGGTAGGTTGTGCGCGAGCTGCTTCGCAGCACGCGATTAAAAAAGAAAAAAAAAATTTAGGGGATGAAGGGGGTGGAAAAGGGGTAGTTTCAGATTTTTCTCGTACTCGACCCCCAACCCTCTACACAACCCCGTTTACAGATTCTCAAAATTCCATCTGGAAGTGGGAGAACAATGATGTCAGTCAGTCAGTCAGTCAGTGGTAGTCTAGCTTTATATAATATAACTAGTGAGTGGGTGGTGCGCGAGCTGCTTCGCAGCACGCGAGGGTTGTTTAAAAAGAGTCGAGGGTAGGTTGTGCGCGAGCTGCTTCGCAGCACGCGATTAGAAAAAAAAAAAAAAATTAGGGGATGAAGGGGGTGGAAAAGGGGTAGTTTCAGATTTTTCTCGTACTCACCCCCCGACCCTCTACCCAACCCTTTTTACAGAATCCCGAAATTCCATCTGGAAGTGGGAGAACAATGATGTCAGTCAGTCAGTCAGTGAGTGAGTGGTAGTCTAGCTTTATATAATATAACTAGTGAGTGGGTGGTGCGCGAGCTGCTTCGCAGCACGCGAGGGTTGTTTAAAAAGAGTCGAGGGTAGGTTGTGCGCGAGCTGCTTCGCAGCACGCGATTAAAAAAGAAAAAAAAAATTTAGGGGATGAAGGGGGTGGAAAAGGGGTAGTTTCAGATTTTTCTCGTACTCACCCCCCGACCCTCTACACTACCCTGTTATCAGATTCTCGAAATTCCATCTGGAAGTGGGAGAACAATGATGTCAATGAGTCAGTGAGTGGTAGTCTAGTTATATATAATATAACTAGTGGCTGGGTGGTGCGCGAGCTGCTTCGCAGCACGCGAGGTTTTCTTACATTATTTTCGTAATCAGCACCCTCAAGTTAGTCGAAAAGGACACCCATATCAAATTTTTGGTTTGGGGGATGAAGGGGGTTGATAAAGGGGTTGGATTTCAAAAATAATATCATTTTCGTAATTAGAAACCCTGAATTAGTCGAAAAGGACACCCATATCAGTTTTTTGCCCATACTAAGAGAAAAATGGAAGAGGGGGATGAAGGGGATAGGGGTTGAAATGAAAATTTTTAATTTTACCCTTGAATTCAGTCCATTTAAACATTTTCCATACGATTCCGCGCAAAAATAAAAAAAATTAAAAATAAAAATCTAAAAACCCCAAGGGTTGCTAAATGGGGTTGAAAAGGGGATGATTTTTTTTTCTGTTTTTACTTGCAAAAATTAGCTTTATTTTATCCCACCACAAGATCACCTATCCGAGGGCTCGATCAAGAGATAAGCGGGGGAGGGGGATGAAGGGGATGAAATAGGGGTAGTTTAAGATTTTTCTGTTACTCAACCCCGCACCCTCTACACGAACCTACCCTCAGATTACCCATTTTGCAATAAAAAAAAGTAAAAGTTTAGAAATTTTCGGCAAAATTTTATCATAAAACCACAAGGGTTGCTAAAGGGGGTGGAAAGGGGGATGATTTTTTTTTTAGTTTTACTTTGAAAAATTAGCTCAATTTTATTCCACAAAACGGTTACCCATCCGATTGCTCGTTTACGAGATACGGGGGGGAGGGGGATGAAGGGGGTGGAAAAGGGGTAGTTTCAGATTTTTCTCGTACTCACCCCCCGACCCTCTACCCAACCCTTTTTACAGAATCCCGAAATTCCATCTGGAAGTGGGAGAACAATGATGTCAGTCAGTGAGTCAGTGAGTGGTAGTCTAGCTATATATAATATAATAATAACTAGTGGCTGGGTGGTGCGCGAGCTGCTTCGCAGCACGCGAGGTTTTCTTTCATTATTTTCGTAATCAGCACACCTAACTTACTCGAAAAGGACACCCATATCAAATTTTTGGTTTGGGGGATGAAGGGGGTTGATAAAGGGGTTGGATTTCAAAAATAATATCATTTTCGTGTTAAACAGCCCCGATTTGGTCGAAAAGGACACCCATATTGATTTTTTGCCCATACTAAGAGAAAAATGGAAGAGGGGGATGAAGGGGATAAGGGATGAAATGAAATTTTTTAATTTTACCCTTGAATTCAGTCTATTTAAACATTTTCCATACGATTCCGCGCAAAAATAAAAAAAATAAAAAATAAAAATTTAAAAAACCCAAGGGTTGCTAAATGGGGTTGAAAAGGGGATGATTTTTTTTTCTACTTTTACTTGCAAAAATTAGCTTAATTTTATACCACCAAACGGTTACCCATCCGATTGCTCGATCAAGAGATACGCTGGGGAGGGGGATGAAGGGGATGAAATAGGGGTAGTTTAAGATTTGTCTTTAACTCAACCCCACACCCTCTACACAACCCCGCTATGAAATTACCCATTTTGCAATAAAAAAAAGTAAAAGTTTAGAAATTTTCGGGGAAATTTTAACATAAAACCACAAGGGTTGCTAAAGGGGGTGGAAAGGGGGATGATTTTTTTTTTAGTTTTACTTGGAAAAATTAGCTCAATTTTATTCCACAAAACGGTTACCTATCCGATTGCTCGTTTACGAGATACGGGGGGGAGGGGGATGAAGGGGGTGGAAAAGGGGTAGTTTCAGATTTTTCTCGTACTCACCCCCCGACCCTCTACACAACCCCGTTTACAGATTCCCGAAATTCCATCTGGAAGTGGGAGAACAATGATGTCAGTCAGTCAGTGAGTCAGTGGTAGTCTAGCTATATATAATATAACTAGAGGGTAGGTTGTGCGCGACCTGCAAGCAGGTCGCGAGGTTTTCTTTCATTATTTTCGTAATCAGCATCCCTGAGTTAGTCGAAAATGACACCAATATCAAATTTTTGGTTTGGGGGATGAAGGGGGTGAAAAAGGGGATGGATTTCAAAAATAATATCATTTTCGTGTTAAGCAGCCCCGCGTTAGTCGAAAAGGACACCCATATCGGTTTTTTGCCCATACTAAGAGAAAAATGGAAGAGGGGGATGAAGGGGATAGGGGGTGAAATGAAAATTTTTAATTTTACCCTTGAATTCAGTCTACTTAAACACTTTCTATACGATTCCGCGCAAAAATAAAAAAAATAAAAAATAAAAATCTAAAAAACCCAAGGGTTGCTAAATGGGGTTAAAAAGGGGATGATTTTTTTTTCTACTTTTACTTGCAAAAATTAGCTTAATTTTATCCCACCAAACGGTCACCCATCCGATTGCTCGATCAAGAGATACGCGGGGGAGGGGGATGAAGGGGATGAAATAGGGGTAGTTTAAGATTTGTCCTTTACTCAACCCCACACCCTCTACACGAACCTACCCTCATATTACCCATTTTGCAATAAAAAAAAGTAAAAGTTTAGAAATTTTCGGCAAAATTTTAACATAAAACCACAAGGGTTGCTAAAGGGGGTGGAAAGGGGGATGATTTTTTTTTTCGTTTTACTTGGAAAAATTAGCAC
This sequence comes from Pasiphila rectangulata, assembly GCA_963082625.1. Taxonomy (NCBI): domain Eukaryota; kingdom Metazoa; phylum Arthropoda; class Insecta; order Lepidoptera; family Geometridae; genus Pasiphila; species Pasiphila rectangulata. The sequence continues at coordinate 19,147,556 of OY720251.1, read as the reverse complement.
TATTTTATTCCACAAAACGGTCACCCATCCGATTGCTCGTTTACGAGATACGGGGGGGAGGGGGATGAAGGGGGTGGAAAAGGGGTAGTTTCAGATTTTTCTCGTACTCACCCCCCAACCCTCTATACAATCCCGTTGACAGATTCTCGAAATTCCATCTGGAAGTGGGAGAACAATGATGTCAGTCAGTGAGTCAGTCAGTGGTAGTCTAGTTATATATAATATAACTAGAGGGTAGGTTGTGCGCGACCTGCAAGCAGGTCGCGAGGTTTTCTTTCATTATTTTCGTAATCAGCACCCTCAAGTTAGTCGAAAAGGACACCCATATCAAATTTTTGGTTTGGGGGATGAAGGGGGTGGAAAAGGGGTTGGATTTCAAAAATAATATCATTTTCGTAATTAGAAACCCTGAATTAGTCGAAAAGGACACCCATATCAGTTTTTTGCCCATACTAAGAGAAAAATGGAAGAGGGGGATGAAGGGGATAGGGGATGAATGAAAATTTTTAATTTTACCCTTTAATTCAGTCTTTTTAAACATTTTCCATACGATTCCGCGCAAAAATAAAAAAAATAAGAAATAAAAATCTAAAAAACCCAAGGGTTGCTAAATGGGGTTGAAAAGGGGATGATTTTTTTTTTTGCTTTTACTTGCAAAAATTAGCTTCATTTTATCCCACCAAACGGTCACCCATCCGAGGGCTCGTTTACGAGATACGGGGGGAAGGGGGATGAAGGGGGTGGAAAAGGGGTAGTTTTAGATTTTTCTCGTACTCACCCTGAGATCTTCTACACTACCCCTCCCTCAGATTACCCATTTTGCAATAAAAAAAAGCAAAAGTTTAGAAATTTTCGCCGAAATTTTAACATAAAACCACAAGGGTTGCTAAAGGGGGTGGAAAGGGGGATGTTTTTTTTTTTAGTTTTACTCGAAAAAATTAGCTCAATTTTATTCCACAAAACGGTCACCCATCCGATTGCTCGTTTACGAGATAAGGGGGGGAGGGGGATGAAGGGGGTGGAAAAGGGGTAGTTTCAGATTTTTCTCGTACTCACCCCCCGACCCTCTACACAACCCTTTTTACAGAATCCCGAAATTCCATCTGGAAGTGGGAGAACAATGATGTCAGTCAGTGAGTGAGTCAGTGGTAGTCTAGCTTTATATAATATAACTAGTGGCTGGGTGGTGCGCGAGCTGCTTCGCAGCACGCGAGGTTTTCTTTCATTATTTTCGTAATCAGCACCCTCAAGTTAGTCGAAAAGGACACCCATATCAAATTTTTGGTTTGGGGGATGAAGGGGGTGGAAAAGGGGTTGGATTTCAAAAATAATATCATTTTCGTAATGAGCAACTCCGCATTAGTCGAAAAGGATACCCATATCAGTTTTTTGCCCATACTAAGAGAAAAATGGAAGAGGGGGATGAAGGGGATAGGGGTTGAAATGAAAATTTTTAATTTTACCCTTGAATTCAGTCCATTTAAACATTTTCCATACGATTCCGCGCAAAAATAAAAAAAATTAAAAATAAAAATCTAAAAACCCCAAGGGTTGCTAAATGGGGTTGAAAAGGGGATGATTTTTTTTTCTGTTTTTACTTGCAAAAATTAGCTTTATTTTATCCCACCACAAGATCACCTATCCGAGGGCTCGATCAAGAGATAAGCGGGGGAGGGGGATGAAGGGGATGAAATAGGGGTAGTTTAAGATTTTTCTGTTACTCAACCCCGCACCCTCTACACGAACCTACCCTCAGATTACCCATTTTGCAATAAAAAAAAGTAAAAGTTTAGAAATTTTCGGCAAAATTTTATCATAAAACCACAAGGGTTGCTAAAGGGGGTGGAAAGGGGGATGATTTTTTTTTTAGTTTTACTTGGAAAAATTAGCTCAATTTTATACCACCAACTTGTTACTTATCCGATGGCTCGTTTACGAGATACGGGGGGGAGGGGGATGAAGGGGGTGGAAAAGGGGTAGTTTCAGATTTTTCTCGTACTCACCCCCCAACCCTCTATACAATCCCGTTGACAGATTCTCGAAATTCCATCTGGAAGTGGGAGAACAATGATGTCAGTCAGTGAGTCAGTCAGTGGTAGTCTAGTTATATATAATATAACTAGAGGGTAGGTTGTGCGCGACCTGCAAGCAGGTCGCGAGGTTTTCTTTCATTATTTTCGTAATCAGCATCCCTGAGTTAGTCGAAAATGACACCAATATCAAATTTTTGGTTTGGGGGATGAAGGGGGTGAAAAAGGGGATGGATTTCAAAAATAATATCATTTTCGTGTTAAGCAGCCCCGCGTTAGTCGAAAAGGACACCCATATCGGTTTTTTGCCCATACTAAGAGAAAAATGGAAGAGGGGGATGAAGGGGATAGGGGATGAAATGAAAATTTTTATTTTCACCCTTTAATTCAATCTACTTAAACACTTTCCATACGATTCCGCGCAAAAATAAAAAAAATAGAAAATAAAAATCTAAAAAACCCAAGGGTTGCTAAATGGGGTTGAAAAGGGGATGATTTTTTTTTTCTGCTTTTACTTGCAAAAAATAGCTTTATTATATCCCACCAAACGGTCACCCATCCGATGGCTCGATCAAGAGATACGGGGGGGAGGGGGATGAAGGGGGTGGAAAAGGGGTAGTTTAAGATTTTTTTGTTTTTCAACCCCGCACCCTCTACACCACCCAACCCTCAAATTCTCCATTTTCCAATAAAAAAAAGCAAAAGTTTAGAAATTTTCGCCGAAATTTTAACATAAAACCACAAGGGTTGCTAAAGGGGGTGGAAAGGGGGATGATTTTTTTTTTAGTTTTACTTGAAAAAATTAGCTCAATTTTATTCCACAAAACGGTCACCCATCCGATTGCTCGTTTACGAGATACGCGGGGGAGGGGGATGAAGGGGGTGGAAAAGGGGTAGTTTCAGATTTTTCTCGTACTCACCCCCCGACCCTCTACCCAACCCTTTTTACAGAATCCCGAAATTCCATCTGGAAGTGGGAGAACAATGATGTCAGTCAGTCAGTCAGTCAGTCAGTGGTAGTCTAGCTTTATATAATATAACTAGTGGCTGGGTGGTGCGCGAGCTGCTTCGCAGCACGCGAGGGTTGTTTAAAAAGAGTCGAGGGTAAAGCACGCGAAAATGAAAAAAAAAAAAAAAAAATTAGGGGATGAAGGGGGTGGAAAAGGGGTAGTTTCAGATTTTTCTCGTACTCACCCCCCGACCCTCTACACAACCCTTTTTACAGAATCCCGAAATTCCATCTGGAAGTGGGAGAACAATGATGTCAGTCAGTCAGTCAGTGAGTGAGTGGTAGTCTAGCTTTATATAATATAACTAGAGGGTAGGTTGTGCGCGACCTGCAAGCAGGTCGCGAGGTTTTCTTTCATTATTTTCGTAATCAGCACCCTCAAGTTAGTCGAAAAGGACACCAATATTAAATTTTTGGTTTGGGGGATGAAGGGGGTGGAAAAGGGGTTGGATTTCAAAAATAATATCATTTTCGTGTTAAGCAGCCCCGAGTTGGTCGAAAAGGACACCCATATGAGTTTTTTGCCCATACTAAGAGAAAAATGGAAGAGGGGGATGAAGGGGATAGGGGGTGAAATGTAAATTTTTAATTTTACCCTTCATATCAGCCTATTTAAACATTTTCCATACGATTCCGCACAAAAATAAAAAAAATAAAAAATAAAAATCTAAAAAACCCAAGGGTTGCTAAATGGGGTTGAAAAGGGGATGATTTTTTTTTCTGCTTATACTTGAAAAAATTAGCTTTATTTTATCCCACCAAACGGTCACCCATCCGATGGCTCGATCAAGAGATACGGGGGGGAGGGGGATGAAGGGGGTGGAAAAGGGGTAGTTTAAGATTTTTCTGTTTTTCAACCCCGCACCCTCTACACGACCCTACCCTCAAATTACCCATTTTGCAATAAAAAAAAGCAAAAGTTTAGAAATTTTCGCCGAAATTTTAACATAAAACCACAAGGGTTGCTAAAGGGGGTGGAAAGGGGGATGATTTTTTTTTTACTTTTACTTGGAAAAATTAGTTCAATTTCATCCCACCAACTTGTCACTTATCCGATGGCTCGTTTACGAGATACGGGGGGGAGGGGGATGAAGGGGGTGGAAAAGGGGTAGTTTCAGATTTTTCTCGTACTCACCCCCCAACCCTCTACACAACCCCGTTTACAGATTCTCAAAATTCCATCTGGAAGTGGGAGAACAATGATGTCAGTCAGTGAGTCAGTCAGTGGTAGTCTAGCTATATATAATATAATAATAATAACTAGTGGCTGGGTGGTGCGCGAGCTGCTTCGCAGCACGCGAGGTTTTCTTTCATTATTTTCGTAATCAGCACACCTAACTTACTCGAAAAGGACACCCATATCAAATTTTTGGTTTGGGGGATGAAGGGGGTTGATAAAGGGGTTGGATTTCAAAAATAATATCATTTTCGTGTTAAACAGCCCCGAGTTAGTCGAAAAGGACACCCATATCAGTTTTTTGCCCATACTATGAGAAAAATGGAAGAGGGGGATGAAGGGGATAAGGGATGAAATGAAATAATTTTATTTTACCTTTTAATTTAGTCCATTTAAACATTTTCCATACGATTCCGCGCAAAAATAAAAAAAATAAAAAATAAAAATATAAAAAACCCAAGGGTTGCTAAATGGGGTTGAAAAGGGGATGATTTTTTTTTCTACTTTTACTTGCAAAAATTAGCTTAATTTTATCCCACCAAACAATCACCCATCCGATAGCTCGATCAAGAGATACGGGGGGGAGGGGGATGAAGGGGATGAAATAGGGGTAGTTTAAGATTTGTCTTTTACTTAACCCCACACCCTCTACACGACCCTACCATCAAATTACCCTTTTTGCAATAAAAAAAAGTAAAAGTTTAGAAATTTTCGCCAAAATTTTATCATAAAACCACAAGGGTTGCTAAAGGGGGTGGAAAGGGGGATGATTTTTTTTTTAGTTTTACTTGGAAAAATTAGCTCAATTTTATTCCACAAAACGGTTACCTATCCGATTGCTCGTTTACGAGATACGGGGGGGAGGGGGATGAAGGGGGTGGAAAAGGGGTAGTTTCAGATTTTTCTCGTACTCACCCCCCGACCCTCTACACTACCCTGTTATCAGATTCTCGAAATTCCATCTGGAAGTGGGAGAACAATGATGTCAATGAGTCAGTGAGTGGTAGTCTAGTTATATATAATATAACTAGTGGCTGGGTGGTGCGCGAGCTGCTTCGCAGCACGCGAGGTTTTCTTTCATTATTTTCGTAATCAGCACACCTAACTTACTCGAAAAGGACACCCATATCAAATTTTTGGTTTGGGGGATGAAGGGGGTTGATAAAGGGGTTGGATTTCAAAAATAATATCATTTTCGTGTTAAACAGCCCCGAGTTAGTCGAAAAGGACACCCATATCAGTTTTTTGCCCATACTATGAGAAAAATGGAAGAGGGGGATGAAGGGGATAAGGGATGAAATGAAATAATTTTATTTTACCTTTTAATTTAGTCCATTTAAACATTTTCCATACGATTCCGCGCAAAAATAAAAAAAATAAAAAATAAAAATATAAAAAACCCAAGGGTTGCTAAATGGGGTTGAAAAGGGGATGATTTTTTTTTCTACTTTTACTTGCAAAAATTAGCTTAATTTTATCCCACCAAACAATCACCCATCCGATAGCTCGATCAAGAGATACGGGGGGGAGGGGGATGAAGGGGATGAAATAGGGGTAGTTTAAGATTTGTCTTTTACTTAACCCCACACCCTCTACACGACCCTACCATCAAATTACCCTTTTTGCAATAAAAAAAAGTAAAAGTTTAGAAATTTTCGCCAAAATTTTATCATAAAACCACAAGGGTTGCTAAAGGGGGTGGAAAGGGGGATGATTTTTTTTTTAGTTTTACTTGGAAAAATTAGCTCAATTTTATTCCACAAAACGGTTACCTATCCGATTGCTCGTTTACGAGATACGGGGGGGAGGGGGATGAAGGGGGTGGAAAAGGGGTAGTTTCAGATTTTTCTCGTACTCACCCCCCGACCCTCTACACTACCCTGTTATCAGATTCTCGAAATTCCATCTGGAAGTGGGAGAACAATGATGTCAATGAGTCAGTGAGTGGTAGTCTAGTTATATATAATATAACTAGAGGGTAGGTTGTGCGCGACCTGCAAGCAGGTCGCGAGGTTTTCTTTCATTATTTTCGTAATCAGCATCCCTGAGTTAGTCGAAAATGACACCAATATCAAATTTTTGGTTTGGGGGATGAAGGGGGTGAAAAAGGGGATGGATTTCAAAAATAATATCATTTTCGTAATTACAAACCCTGAATTAGTCGAAAAGGACACCCATATCAGTTTTTTGCCCATACTAAGAGAAAAATGGAAGAGGGGGATGAAAGGGATAGGGGATGAAATGAAATTATTTAATTTTTTACCTTAAATTCAGTCTATTTAAACATTTTCCATACGATTCCGCGCAAAAATAAAAAAAATAAAAAATAAAAATCTAAAAAACCCAAGGGTTGCTAAATGGGGTTGAAAAGGGGATGATTTTTTTTTTAATTTTACTTGCAAAAATTAGCTTTATTTTATCCCACCAAACGGTCACCCATCCGATGGCTCAATCAAGAGATACGGGGGGGAGGGGGATGAAGGGGGTGGAAAAGGGGTAGTTTAAGATTTTTCTGTTTTTCAACCCCGCACCCTCTACACGACCCTACCCTCAAATTACCCATTTTGCAATAAAAAAAAGTAAAAGTTTAGAAATTTTCGCCGAAATTTTATCATAAAACCACAAGGGTTGCTAAAGGGGGTGGAAAGGGGGATGATTTTTTTTTTACTTTTACTTGGAAAAATTAGCTCAATTTTATTCCACAAAACGGTTACCCATCCGATTGCTCGTTTACGAGATACGGGGGGGAGGGGGATGAAGGGGGTGGAAAAGGGGTAGTTTTAGATTTTTCTCGTACTCACCCCCCGACCCTCTATACAATCCCGTTGACAGATTCTCGAAATTCCATCTGGAAGTGGGAGAACAATGATGTCAGTCAGTCAGTGAGTCAGTGGTAGTCTAGCTATATATAATATAACTAGTGAGTGGGTGGTGCGCGAGCTGCTTCGCAGCACGCGAGGGTTGTTTAAAAAGAGTCGAGGGTAGGTTGTGCGCGAGCTGCTTCGCAGCACGCGATTAAAAAAAAAAAAAAAATTAGGGGATGAAGGGGGTGGAAAAGGGGTAGTTTCAGATTTTTCTCGTACTCACCCCCCGACCCTCTACACAACCCTTTTTACAGAATCCCGAAATTCCATCTGGAAGTGGGAGAACAATGATGTCAGTCAGTCAGTCAGTCAGTCAGTGGTAGTCTAGCTTTATATAATATGACTAGTGAGTGGGTGGTGCGCGAGCTGCTTCGCAGCACGCGAGGGTTGTTTAAAAAGAGTCGAGGGTAGGTTGTGCGCGAGCTGCTTCGCAGCACGCGATTAAAAAAAAAAAAAAAATTTAGGGGATGAAGGGGGTGGAAAAGGGGTAGTTTCAGATTTTTCTCGTACTCACCCCCCGACCCTCTACACAACCCTTTTTACAGAATCCCGAAATTCCATCTGGAAGTGGGAGAACAATGATGTCAGTCAGTCAGTCAGTCAGTGAGTGGTAGTCTAGCTTTATATAATATAACTAGTGGCTGGGTGGTGCGCGAGCTGCTTCGCAGCACGCGAGGTTTTCTTTCATTATTTTCGTAATCAGCACACCTAACTTACTCGAAAAGGACACCCATATCAAATTTTTGGTTTGGGGGATGAAGGGGGTTGATAAAGGGGTTGGATTTCAAAAATAATATCATTTTCGTGTTAAACAGCCCCGAGTTAGTCGAAAAGGACACCCATATCAGTTTTTTGCCCATACTATGAGAAAAATGGAAGAGGGGGATGAAGGGGATAAGGGATGAAATGAAATAATTTTATTTTACCTTTTAATTTAGTCCATTTAAACATTTTCCATACGATTCCGCGCAAAAATAAAAAAAATAAAAAATAAAAATATAAAAAACCCAAGGGTTGCTAAATGGGGTTGAAAAGGGGATGATTTTTTTTTCTACTTTTACTTGCAAAAATTAGCTTAATTTTATCCCACCAAACAATCACCCATCCGATAGCTCGATCAAGAGATACGGGGGGGAGGGGGATGAAGGGGATGAAATAGGGGTAGTTTAAGATTTGTCTTTTACTTAACCCCACACCCTCTACACGACCCTACCATCAAATTACCCTTTTTGCAATAAAAAAAAGTAAAAGTTTAGAAATTTTCGCCAAAATTTTATCATAAAACCACAAGGGTTGCTAAAGGGGGTGGAAAGGGGGATGATTTTTTTTTTAGTTTTACTTGGAAAAATTAGCTCAATTTTATTCCACAAAACGGTTACCTATCCGATTGCTCGTTTACGAGATACGGGGGGGAGGGGGATGAAGGGGGTGGAAAAGGGGTAGTTTCAGATTTTTCTCGTACTCACCCCCCGACCCTCTACACTACCCTGTTATCAGATTCTCGAAATTCCATCTGGAAGTGGGAGAACAATGATGTCAATGAGTCAGTGAGTGGTAGTCTAGTTATATATAATATAACTAGTGGCTGGGTGGTGCGCGAGCTGCTTCGCAGCACGCGAGGTTTTCTTTCATTATTTTCGTAATCAGCACACCTAACTTACTCGAAAAGGACACCCATATCAAATTTTTGGTTTGGGGGATGAAGGGGGTTGATAAAGGGGTTGGATTTCAAAAATAATATCATTTTCGTGTTAAACAGCCCCGAGTTAGTCGAAAAGGACACCCATATCAGTTTTTTGCCCATACTATGAGAAAAATGGAAGAGGGGGATGAAGGGGATAAGGGATGAAATGAAATAATTTTATTTTACCTTTTAATTTAGTCCATTTAAACATTTTCCATACGATTCCGCGCAAAAATAAAAAAAATAAAAAATAAAAATATAAAAAACCCAAGGGTTGCTAAATGGGGTTGAAAAGGGGATGATTTTTTTTTCTACTTTTACTTGCAAAAATTAGCTTAATTTTATCCCACCAAACAATCACCCATCCGATAGCTCGATCAAGAGATACGGGGGGGAGGGGGATGAAGGGGATGAAATAGGGGTAGTTTAAGATTTGTCTTTTACTTAACCCCACACCCTCTACACGACCCTACCATCAAATTACCCTTTTTGCAATAAAAAAAAGTAAAAGTTTAGAAATTTTCGCCAAAATTTTATCATAAAACCACAAGGGTTGCTAAAGGGGGTGGAAAGGGGGATGATTTTTTTTTTAGTTTTACTTGGAAAAATTAGCTCAATTTTATTCCACAAAACGGTTACCTATCCGATTGCTCGTTTACGAGATACGGGGGGGAGGGGGATGAAGGGGGTGGAAAAGGGGTAGTTTCAGATTTTTCTCGTACTCACCCCCCGACCCTCTACACTACCCTGTTATCAGATTCTCGAAATTCCATCTGGAAGTGGGAGAACAATGATGTCAATGAGTCAGTGAGTGGTAGTCTAGTTATATATAATATAACTAGAGGGTAGGTTGTGCGCGACCTGCAAGCAGGTCGCGAGGTTTTCTTTCATTATTTTCGTAATCAGCATCCCTGAGTTAGTCGAAAATGACACCAATATCAAATTTTTGGTTTGGGGGATGAAGGGGGTGAAAAAGGGGATGGATTTCAAAAATAATATCATTTTCGTAATTACAAACCCTGAATTAGTCGAAAAGGACACCCATATCAGTTTTTTGCCCATACTAAGAGAAAAATGGAAGAGGGGGATGAAAGGGATAGGGGATGAAATGAAATTATTTAATTTTTTACCTTAAATTCAGTCTATTTAAACATTTTCCATACGATTCCGCGCAAAAATAAAAAAAATAAAAAATAAAAATCTAAAAAACCCAAGGGTTGCTAAATGGGGTTGAAAAGGGGATGATTTTTTTTTTAATTTTACTTGCAAAAATTAGCTTTATTTTATCCCACCAAACGGTCACCCATCCGATGGCTCAATCAAGAGATACGGGGGGGAGGGGGATGAAGGGGGTGGAAAAGGGGTAGTTTAAGATTTTTCTGTTTTTCAACCCCGCACCCTCTACACGACCCTACCCTCAAATTACCCATTTTGCAATAAAAAAAAGTAAAAGTTTAGAAATTTTCGCCGAAATTTTATCATAAAACCACAAGGGTTGCTAAAGGGGGTGGAAAGGGGGATGATTTTTTTTTTACTTTTACTTGGAAAAATTAGCTCAATTTTATTCCACAAAACGGTTACCCATCCGATTGCTCGTTTACGAGATACGGGGGGGAGGGGGATGAAGGGGGTGGAAAAGGGGTAGTTTTAGATTTTTCTCGTACTCACCCCCCGACCCTCTATACAATCCCGTTGACAGATTCTCGAAATTCCATCTGGAAGTGGGAGAACAATGATGTCAGTCAGTCAGTGAGTCAGTGGTAGTCTAGCTATATATAATATAACTAGTGGCTGGGTGGTGCGCGAGCTGCTTCGCAGCACGCGAGGTTTTCTTTCATTATTTTCGTAATCAGCACCCTCAAGTTAGTCGAAAAGGACACCCATATCAAATTTTTGGTTTGGGGGATGAAGGGGGTGGAAAAGGGGTTGGATTTCAAAAATAATATCATTTTCGTAATGAGCAACTCCGCATTAGTCGAAAAGGATACCCATATCAGTTTTTTGCCCATACTAAGAGAAAAATGGAAGAGGGGGATGAAGGGGATAGGGGTTGAAATGAAAATTTTTAATTTTACCCTTGAATTCAGTCCATTTAAACATTTTCCATACGATTCCGCGCAAAAATAAAAAAAATTAAAAATAAAAATCTAAAAACCCCAAGGGTTGCTAAATGGTGTTGAAAAGGGGATGATTTTTTTTTCTGTTTTTACTTGCAAAAATTAGCTTTATTTTATCCCACCACAAGATCACCTATCCGAGGGCTCGATCAAGAGATAAGCGGGGGAGGGGGATGAAGGGGATGAAATAGGGGTAGTTTAAGATTTTTCTGTTACTCAACCCCGCACCCTCTACACGAACCTACCCTCAGATTACCCATTTTGCAATAAAAAAAAGTAAAAGTTTAGAAATTTTCGGCAAAATTTTATCATAAAACCACAAGGGTTGCTAAAGGGGGTGGAAAGGGGGATGATTTTTTTTTTAGTTTTACTTGGAAAAATTAGCTCAATTTTATACCACCAACTTGTTACTTATCCGATGGCTCGTTTACGAGATACGGGGGGGAGGGGGATGAAGGGGGTGGAAAAGGGGTAGTTTCAGATTTTTCTCGTACTCACCCCCCAACCCTCTATACAATCCCGTTGACAGATTCTCGAAATTCCATCTGGAAGTGGGAGAACAATGATGTCAGTCAGTGAGTCAGTCAGTGGTAGTCTAGTTATATATAATATAACTAGAGGGTAGGTTGTGCGCGACCTGCAAGCAGGTCGCGAGGTTTTCTTTCATTATTTTCGTAATCAGCACCCTCAAGTTAGTCGAAAAGGACACCCATATCAAATTTTTGGTTTGGGGGATGAAGGGGGTTGATAAAGGGGTTGGATTTCAAAAATAATATCATTTTCGTAATTACAAACCCTGAATTAGTCGAAAAGGACACCCATATCAGTTTTTTGCCCATACTAAGAGAAAAATGGAAGAGGGGGATGAAAGGGATAGGGGATGAAATGAAATTATTTAATTTTTTACCTTAAATTCAGTCTATTTAAACATTTTCCATACGATTCCGCGCAAAAATAAAAAAAATAAAAAATAAAAATCTAAAAAACCCAAGGGTTGCTAAATGGGGTTGAAAAGGGGATGATTTTTTTTTCTGCTTTTACTTGAAAAAATTAGCTTTATTTTATCCCACCAAACGGTCACCCATCCGATGGCTCGTTTACGAGATACGGGGGGGAGGGGGATGAAGGGGATGAAATAGGGGTAGTTTAAGATTTGTCTTTTACTCAACCCCGCAACCTCTACACGACCCTACCATCAAATTACCCATTTTGCAATAAAAAAAAGCAAAAGTTTAGAAATTTTCGCCAAAATTTTAACATAAAACCACAAGGGTTGCTAAAGGGGGTGGAAAGGGGGATGATTTTTTTTTTAGTTTTACTTGGAAAAATTAGCTCAATTTTATACCACCAACTTGTCACTTATCCGATGGCTCGTTTACGAGATACGGGGGGGAGGGGGATGAAGGGGGTGGAAAAGGGGTAGTTTCAGATTTTTCTCGTACTCACCCCCCAACCCTCTACACAACCCTTTTTACAGATTCTCGAAATTCCATCTGGAAGTGGGAGAACAATGATGTCAGTCAGTCAGTCAGTCAGTGGTAGTCTAGCTTTATATAATATAATAATAATAACTAGTGGCTGGGTGGTGCGCGAGCTGCTTCGCAGCACGCGAGGTTTTCTTTCATTATTTTCGTAATCAGCACACCTAACTTACTCGAAAAGGACACCCATATCAAATTTTTGGTTTGGGGGATGAAGGGGGTTGATAAAGGGGTTGGATTTCAAAAATAATATCATTTTCGTAATTACAAACCCTGAATTAGTCGAAAAGGACACCCATATCAGTTTTTTGCCCATACTAAGAGAAAAATGGAAGAGGGGGATGAAAGGGATAGGGGATGAAATGAAATTATTTAATTTTTTACCTTAAATTCAGTCTATTTAAACATTTTCCATACGATTCCGCGCAAAAATAAAAAAAATAAAAAATAAAAATCTAAAAAACCCAAGGGTTGCTAAATGGGGTTGAAAAGGGGATGATTTTTTTTTTAATTTTACTTGCAAAAATTAGCTTTATTTTATCCCACCAAACGGTCACCCATCCGATGGCTCAATCAAGAGATACGGGGGGGAGGGGGATGAAGGGGGTGGAAAAGGGGTAGTTTAAGATTTTTCTGTTTTTCAACCCCGCACCCTCTACACGACCCTACCCTCAAATTACCCATTTTGCAATAAAAAAAAGTAAAAGTTTAGAAATTTTCGCCGAAATTTTATCATAAAACCACAAGGGTTGCTAAAGGGGGTGGAAAGGGGGATGATTTTTTTTTTACTTTTACTTGGAAAAATTAGCTCAATTTTATTCCACAAAACGGTTACCCATCCGATTGCTCGTTTACGAGATACGGGGGGGAGGGGGATGAAGGGGGTGGAAAAGGGGTAGTTTTAGATTTTTCTCGTACTCACCCCCCGACCCTCTATACAATCCCGTTGACAGATTCTCGAAATTCCATCTGGAAGTGGGAGAACAATGATGTCAGTCAGTCAGTGAGTCAGTGGTAGTCTAGCTATATATAATATAATAATAATAACTAGTGAGTGGGTGGTGCGCGAGCTGCTTCGCAGCACGCGAGGGTTGTTTAAAAAGAGTCGAGGGTAGGTTGTGCGCGAGCTGCTTCGCAGCACGCGATTAAAAAAAAAAAAAAAATTTAGGGGATGAAGGGGGTGGAAAAGGGGTAGTTTCAGATTTTTCTCGTACTCACCCCCCGACCCTCTACACAACCCTTTTTACAGAATCCCGAAATTCCATCTGGAAGTGGGAGAACAATGATGTCAGTCAGTCAGTCAGTCAGTCAGTGAGTCAGTGGTAGTCTAGCTTTATATAATATAACTAGTGGCTGGGTGGTGCGCGAGCTGCTTCGCAGCACGCGAGGGTTGTTTAAAAAGAGTCGAGGGTAGGTTGTGCGCGAGCTGCTTCGCAGCACGCGATTTAAGAAAAAAAAAAATTTTAGGGGATGAAGGGGGTGGAAAAGGGGTAGTTTCAGATTTTTCTCGTACTCACCCCCCGACCCTCTACCCAACCCTTTTTACAGAATCCCGAAATTCCATCTGGAAGTGGGAGAACAATGATGTCAGTCAGTCAGTCAGTGAGTGAGTGGTAGTCTAGCTTTATATAATATAACTAGAGGGTAGGTTGTGCGCGACCTGCAAGCAGGTCGCGAGGTTTTCTTTCATTATTTTCGTAATCAGCACCCTCAAGTTAGTCGAAAAGGACACCAATATCAAATTTTTGGTTTGGGGGATGAAGGGGGTGGAAAAGGGGTTGGATTTCAAAAATAATATCATTTTCGTAATTAGAAACCCTGAATTAGTCGAAAAGGACACCCATATCAGTTTTTTGCCCATACTAAGAGAAAAATGGAAGAGGGGGATGAAAGGGATAGGGGATGAAATGAAATTATTTAATTTTTTACCTTAAATTCAGTCTATTTAAACATTTTCCATACGATTCCGCGCAAAAATAAAAAAAATAGAAAATAAAAATCTAAAAAACCCAAGGGTTGCTAAATGGGGTTGAAAAGGGGATGATTTTTTTTTTTGCTTTTACTTGCAAAAATTAGGTTCATTTTATCCCACCAAACGGTCACCCATCCGATGGCTCGATCAAGAGATACGGCGGGGAGGGGGATGAAGGGGGTGGAAAAGGGGTAGTTTAAGATTTTTCTGTTTTTCAACCCCGCACCCTCTACACGACCCTACCCTCAAATTACCCATTTTGCAATAAAAAAAAGTAAAAGTTTAGAAATTTTCGGCAAAATTTTATCATAAAACCACAAGGGTTGCTAAAGGGGGTGGAAAGGGGGATGATTTTTTTTTTAGTTTTACTTGGAAAAATTAGCTCTATTTTATTCCACAAAACGGTCACCCATCCGATTGCTCGTTTACGAGATAAGGGGGGGAGGGGGATGAAGGGGGTGGAAAAGGGGTAGTTTCAGATTTTTCTCGTACTCACCCCCAAACCCTCTACCCAACCCCGTTTACAGATTCTCGAAATTCCATCTGGAAGTGGGAGAACAATGATGTCAGTCAGTGAGTCAGTCAGTGGTAGTCTAGCTTTATATAATATAACTAGTGAGTGGGTGGTGCGCGAGCTGCTTCGCAGCACGCGAGGGTTGTTTAAAAAGAGTCGAGGGTAGGTTGTGCGCGAGCTGCTTCGCAGCACGCGATTAAAAAAGAAAAAAAAAATTTAGGGGATGAAGGGGGTGGAAAAGGGGTAGTTTCAGATTTTTCTCGTACTCGACCCCCAACCCTCTACACAACCCCGTTTACAGATTCTCAAAATTCCATCTGGAAGTGGGAGAACAATGATGTCAGTCAGTCAGTCAGTCAGTGGTAGTCTAGCTTTATATAATATAACTAGTGAGTGGGTGGTGCGCGAGCTGCTTCGCAGCACGCGAGGGTTGTTTAAAAAGAGTCGAGGGTAGGTTGTGCGCGAGCTGCTTCGCAGCACGCGATTAGAAAAAAAAAAAAAAATTAGGGGATGAAGGGGGTGGAAAAGGGGTAGTTTCAGATTTTTCTCGTACTCACCCCCCGACCCTCTACCCAACCCTTTTTACAGAATCCCGAAATTCCATCTGGAAGTGGGAGAACAATGATGTCAGTCAGTCAGTCAGTGAGTGAGTGGTAGTCTAGCTTTATATAATATAACTAGTGAGTGGGTGGTGCGCGAGCTGCTTCGCAGCACGCGAGGGTTGTTTAAAAAGAGTCGAGGGTAGGTTGTGCGCGAGCTGCTTCGCAGCACGCGATTAAAAAAGAAAAAAAAAATTTAGGGGATGAAGGGGGTGGAAAAGGGGTAGTTTCAGATTTTTCTCGTACTCACCCCCCGACCCTCTACACTACCCTGTTATCAGATTCTCGAAATTCCATCTGGAAGTGGGAGAACAATGATGTCAATGAGTCAGTGAGTGGTAGTCTAGTTATATATAATATAACTAGTGGCTGGGTGGTGCGCGAGCTGCTTCGCAGCACGCGAGGTTTTCTTACATTATTTTCGTAATCAGCACCCTCAAGTTAGTCGAAAAGGACACCCATATCAAATTTTTGGTTTGGGGGATGAAGGGGGTTGATAAAGGGGTTGGATTTCAAAAATAATATCATTTTCGTAATTAGAAACCCTGAATTAGTCGAAAAGGACACCCATATCAGTTTTTTGCCCATACTAAGAGAAAAATGGAAGAGGGGGATGAAGGGGATAGGGGTTGAAATGAAAATTTTTAATTTTACCCTTGAATTCAGTCCATTTAAACATTTTCCATACGATTCCGCGCAAAAATAAAAAAAATTAAAAATAAAAATCTAAAAACCCCAAGGGTTGCTAAATGGGGTTGAAAAGGGGATGATTTTTTTTTCTGTTTTTACTTGCAAAAATTAGCTTTATTTTATCCCACCACAAGATCACCTATCCGAGGGCTCGATCAAGAGATAAGCGGGGGAGGGGGATGAAGGGGATGAAATAGGGGTAGTTTAAGATTTTTCTGTTACTCAACCCCGCACCCTCTACACGAACCTACCCTCAGATTACCCATTTTGCAATAAAAAAAAGTAAAAGTTTAGAAATTTTCGGCAAAATTTTATCATAAAACCACAAGGGTTGCTAAAGGGGGTGGAAAGGGGGATGATTTTTTTTTTAGTTTTACTTTGAAAAATTAGCTCAATTTTATTCCACAAAACGGTTACCCATCCGATTGCTCGTTTACGAGATACGGGGGGGAGGGGGATGAAGGGGGTGGAAAAGGGGTAGTTTCAGATTTTTCTCGTACTCACCCCCCGACCCTCTACCCAACCCTTTTTACAGAATCCCGAAATTCCATCTGGAAGTGGGAGAACAATGATGTCAGTCAGTGAGTCAGTGAGTGGTAGTCTAGCTATATATAATATAATAACTAGTGGCTGGGTGGTGCGCGAGCTGCTTCGCAGCACGCGAGGGTTGTTTAAAAAGAGTCGAGGGTAGGTTGTGCGCGAGCTGCTTCGCAGCACGCGATTAAAAAAAAAAAAAAAATTAGGGGATGAAGGGGGTGGAAAAGGGGTAGTTTCAGATTTTTCTCGTACTCACCCCCCAACCCTCTACACAACCCTTTTTACAGAATCCCGAAATTCCATCTGGAAGTGGGAGAACAATGATGTCAGTCAGTCAGTGAATCAGTGAGTGGTAGTCTAGCTATATATAATATAATAATAACTAGTGGCTGGGTGGTGCGCGAGCTGCTTCGCAGCACGCGAGGTTTTCTTTCATTATTTTCGTAATCAGCACACCTAACTTACTCGAAAAGGACACCCATATCAAATTTTTGGTTTGGGGGATGAAGGGGGTTGATAAAGGGGTTGGATTTCAAAAATAATATCATTTTCGTGTTAAACAGCCCCGATTTGGTCGAAAAGGACACCCATATTGATTTTTTGCCCATACTAAGAGAAAAATGGAAGAGGGGGATGAAGGGGATAAGGGATGAAATGAAATTTTTTAATTTTACCCTTGAATTCAGTCTATTTAAACATTTTCCATACGATTCCGCGCAAAAATAAAAAAAATAAAAAATAAAAATTTAAAAAACCCAAGGGTTGCTAAATGGGGTTGAAAAGGGGATGATTTTTTTTTCTACTTTTACTTGCAAAAATTAGCTTAATTTTATACCACCAAACGGTTACCCATCCGATTGCTCGATCAAGAGATACGCTGGGGAGGGGGATGAAGGGGATGAAATAGGGGTAGTTTAAGATTTGTCTTTAACTCAACCCCACACCCTCTACACAACCCCGCTATGAAATTACCCATTTTGCAATAAAAAAAAGTAAAAGTTTAGAAATTTTCGGGGAAATTTTAACATAAAACCACAAGGGTTGCTAAAGGGGGTGGAAAGGGGGATGATTTTTTTTTTAGTTTTACTTGGAAAAATTAGCTCAATTTTATTCCACAAAACGGTTACCTATCCGATTGCTCGTTTACGAGATACGGGGGGGAGGGGGATGAAGGGGGTGGAAAAGGGGTAGTTTCAGATTTTTCTCGTACTCACCCCCCGACCCTCTACACAACCCCGTTTACAGATTCCCGAAATTCCATCTGGAAGTGGGAGAACAATGATGTCAGTCAGTCAGTGAGTCAGTGGTAGTCTAGCTATATATAATATAACTAGTGAGTGGGTGGTGCGCGAGCTGCTTCGCAGCACGCGAGGGTTGTTTAAAAAGAGTCGAGGGTAGGTTGTGCGCGAGCTGCTTCGCAGCACGCGATTAAAAAAAAAAAAAAATTAGGGGATGAAGGGGGTGGAAAAGGGGTAGTTTCAGATTTTTCTCGTACTCACCCCCCGACCCTCTACCCAACCCCGTTTACAGATTCTCGAAATTCCATCTGGAAGTGGGAGAACAATGATGTCAGTCAGTCAGTCAGTGAGTGAGTGGTAGTCTAGCTTTATATAATATAACTAGAGGGTAGGTTGTGCGCGACCTGCAAGCAGGTCGCGAGGTTTTCTTTCATTATTTTCGTAATCAGCATCCCTGAGTTAGTCGAAAATGACACCAATATCAAATTTTTGGTTTGGGGGATGAAGGGGGTGAAAAAGGGGATGGATTTCAAAAATAATATCATTTTCGTGTTAAGCAGCCCCGCGTTAGTCGAAAAGGACACCCATATCGGTTTTTTGCCCATACTAAGAGAAAAATGGAAGAGGGGGATGAAGGGGATAGGGGGTGAAATGAAAATTTTTAATTTTACCCTTGAATTCAGTCTACTTAAACACTTTCTATACGATTCCGCGCAAAAATAAAAAAAATAAAAAATAAAAATCTAAAAAACCCAAGGGTTGCTAAATGGGGTTAAAAAGGGGATGATTTTTTTTTCTACTTTTACTTGCAAAAATTAGCTTAATTTTATCCCACCAAACGGTCACCCATCCGATTGCTCGATCAAGAGATACGCGGGGGAGGGGGATGAAGGGGATGAAATAGGGGTAGTTTAAGATTTGTCCTTTACTCAACCCCACACCCTCTACACGAACCTACCCTCATATTACCCATTTTGCAATAAAAAAAAGTAAAAGTTTAGAAATTTTCGGCAAAATTTTAACATAAAACCACAAGGGTTGCTAAAGGGGGTGGAAAGGGGGATGATTTTTTTTTTCGTTTTACTTGGAAAAATTAGCACTATTTTATTCCACAAAACGGTCACCCATCCGATTGCTCGTTTACGAGATACGGGGGGGAGGGGGATGAAGGGGGTGGAAAAGGGGTAGTTTCAGATTTTTCTCGTACTCACCCCCCAACCCTCTATACAATCCCGTTGACAGATTCTCGAAATTCCATCTGGAAGTGGGAGAACAATGATGTCAGTCAGTGAGTCAGTCAGTGGTAGTCTAGTTATATATAATATAACTAGAGGGTAGGTTGTGCGCGACCTGCAAGCAGGTCGCGAGGTTTTCTTTCATTATTTTCGTAATCAGCACCCTCAAGTTAGTCGAAAAGGACACCCATATCAAATTTTTGGTTTGGGGGATGAAGGGGGTGGAAAAGGGGTTGGATTTCAAAAATAATATCATTTTCGTAATTAGAAACCCTGAATTAGTCGAAAAGGACACCCATATCAGTTTTTTGCCCATACTAAGAGAAAAATGGAAGAGGGGGATGAAGGGGATAGGGGATGAATGAAAATTTTTAATTTTACCCTTTAATTCAGTCTTTTTAAACATTTTCCATACGATTCCGCGCAAAAATAAAAAAAATAAGAAATAAAAATCTAAAAAACCCAAGGGTTGCTAAATGGGGTTGAAAAGGGGATGATTTTTTTTTTTGCTTTTACTTGCAAAAATTAGCTTCATTTTATCCCACCAAACGGTCACCCATCCGAGGGCTCGTTTACGAGATACGGGGGGAAGGGGGATGAAGGGGGTGGAAAAGGGGTAGTTTTAGATTTTTCTCGTACTCACCCTGAGATCTTCTACACTACCCCTCCCTCAGATTACCCATTTTGCAATAAAAAAAAGCAAAAGTTTAGAAATTTTCGCCGAAATTTTAACATAAAACCACAAGGGTTGCTAAAGGGGGTGGAAAGGGGGATGTTTTTTTTTTTAGTTTTACTCGAAAAAATTAGCTCAATTTTATTCCACAAAACGGTCACCCATCCGATTGCTCGTTTACGAGATAAGGGGGGGAGGGGGATGAAGGGGGTGGAAAAGGGGTAGTTTCAGATTTTTCTCGTACTCACCCCCCGACCCTCTACACAACCCTTTTTACAGAATCCCGAAATTCCATCTGGAAGTGGGAGAACAATGATGTCAGTCAGTGAGTGAGTCAGTGGTAGTCTAGCTTTATATAATATAACTAGTGGCTGGGTGGTGCGCGAGCTGCTTCGCAGCACGCGAGGTTTTCTTTCATTATTTTCGTAATCAGCACCCTCAAGTTAGTCGAAAAGGACACCCATATCAAATTTTTGGTTTGGGGGATGAAGGGGGTGGAAAAGGGGTTGGATTTCAAAAATAATATCATTTTCGTAATGAGCAACTCCGCATTAGTCGAAAAGGATACCCATATCAGTTTTTTGCCCATACTAAGAGAAAAATGGAAGAGGGGGATGAAGGGGATAGGGGTTGAAATGAAAATTTTTAATTTTACCCTTGAATTCAGTCCATTTAAACATTTTCCATACGATTCCGCGCAAAAATAAAAAAAATTAAAAATAAAAATCTAAAAACCCCAAGGGTTGCTAAATGGGGTTGAAAAGGGGATGATTTTTTTTTCTGTTTTTACTTGCAAAAATTAGCTTTATTTTATCCCACCACAAGATCACCTATCCGAGGGCTCGATCAAGAGATAAGCGGGGGAGGGGGATGAAGGGGATGAAATAGGGGTAGTTTAAGATTTTTCTGTTACTCAACCCCGCACCCTCTACACGAACCTACCCTCAGATTACCCATTTTGCAATAAAAAAAAGTAAAAGTTTAGAAATTTTCGGCAAAATTTTATCATAAAACCACAAGGGTTGCTAAAGGGGGTGGAAAGGGGGATGATTTTTTTTTTAGTTTTACTTGGAAAAATTAGCTCAATTTTATACCACCAACTTGTTACTTATCCGATGGCTCGTTTACGAGATACGGGGGGGAGGGGGATGAAGGGGGTGGAAAAGGGGTAGTTTCAGATTTTTCTCGTACTCACCCCCCAACCCTCTATACAATCCCGTTGACAGATTCTCGAAATTCCATCTGGAAGTGGGAGAACAATGATGTCAGTCAGTGAGTCAGTCAGTGGTAGTCTAGTTATATATAATATAACTAGAGGGTAGGTTGTGCGCGACCTGCAAGCAGGTCGCGAGGTTTTCTTTCATTATTTTCGTAATCAGCATCCCTGAGTTAGTCGAAAATGACACCAATATCAAATTTTTGGTTTGGGGGATGAAGGGGGTGAAAAAGGGGATGGATTTCAAAAATAATATCATTTTCGTGTTAAGCAGCCCCGCGTTAGTCGAAAAGGACACCCATATCGGTTTTTTGCCCATACTAAGAGAAAAATGGAAGAGGGGGATGAAGGGGATAGGGGATGAAATGAAAATTTTTATTTTCACCCTTTAATTCAATCTACTTAAACACTTTCCATACGATTCCGCGCAAAAATAAAAAAAATAGAAAATAAAAATCTAAAAAACCCAAGGGTTGCTAAATGGGGTTGAAAAGGGGATGATTTTTTTTTTCTGCTTTTACTTGCAAAAAATAGCTTTATTATATCCCACCAAACGGTCACCCATCCGATGGCTCGATCAAGAGATACGGGGGGGAGGGGGATGAAGGGGGTGGAAAAGGGGTAGTTTAAGATTTTTTTGTTTTTCAACCCCGCACCCTCTACACCACCCAACCCTCAAATTCTCCATTTTCCAATAAAAAAAAGCAAAAGTTTAGAAATTTTCGCCGAAATTTTAACATAAAACCACAAGGGTTGCTAAAGGGGGTGGAAAGGGGGATGATTTTTTTTTTAGTTTTACTTGAAAAAATTAGCTCAATTTTATTCCACAAAACGGTCACCCATCCGATTGCTCGTTTACGAGATACGCGGGGGAGGGGGATGAAGGGGGTGGAAAAGGGGTAGTTTCAGATTTTTCTCGTACTCACCCCCCGACCCTCTACCCAACCCTTTTTACAGAATCCCGAAATTCCATCTGGAAGTGGGAGAACAATGATGTCAGTCAGTCAGTCAGTCAGTCAGTGGTAGTCTAGCTATATATAATATAACTAGAGGGTAGGTTGTGCGCGACCTGCAAGCAGGTCGCGAGGTTTTCTTTCATTATTTTCGTAATCAGCACCCTCAAGTTAGTCGAAAAGGACACCAATATTAAATTTTTGGTTTGGGGGATGAAGGGGGTGGAAAAGGGGTTGGATTTCAAAAATAATATCATTTTCGTGTTAAGCAGCCCCGAGTTGGTCGAAAAGGACACCCATATGAGTTTTTTGCCCATACTAAGAGAAAAATGGAAGAGGGGGATGAAGGGGATAGGGGGTGAAATGTAAATTTTTAATTTTACCCTTCATATCAGCCTATTTAAACATTTTCCATACGATTCCGCACAAAAATAAAAAAAATAAAAAATAAAAATCTAAAAAACCCAAGGGTTGCTAAATGGGGTTGAAAAGGGGATGATTTTTTTTTCTGCTTATACTTGAAAAAATTAGCTTTATTTTATCCCACCAAACGGTCACCCATCCGATGGCTCGATCAAGAGATACGGGGGGGAGGGGGATGAAGGGGGTGGAAAAGGGGTAGTTTAAGATTTTTCTGTTTTTCAACCCCGCACCCTCTACACGACCCTACCCTCAAATTACCCATTTTGCAATAAAAAAAAGCAAAAGTTTAGAAATTTTCGCCGAAATTTTAACATAAAACCACAAGGGTTGCTAAAGGGGGTGGAAAGGGGGATGATTTTTTTTTTACTTTTACTTGGAAAAATTAGTTCAATTTCATCCCACCAACTTGTCACTTATCCGATGGCTCGTTTACGAGATACGGGGGGGAGGGGGATGAAGGGGGTGGAAAAGGGGTAGTTTCAGATTTTTCTCGTACTCACCCCCCAACCCTCTACACAACCCCGTTTACAGATTCTCAAAATTCCATCTGGAAGTGGGAGAACAATGATGTCAGTCAGTGAGTCAGTCAGTGGTAGTCTAGCTATATATAATATAAATAATAATAATAACTAGTGGCTGGGTGGTGCGCGAGCTGCTTCGCAGCACGCGAGGTTTTCTTTCATTATTTTCGTAATCAGCACACCTAACTTACTCGAAAAGGACACCCATATCAAATTTTTGGTTTGGGGGATGAAGGGGGTTGATAAAGGGGTTGGATTTCAAAAATAATATCATTTTCGTGTTAAACAGCCCCGAGTTAGTCGAAAAGGACACCCATATCAGTTTTTTGCCCATACTATGAGAAAAATGGAAGAGGGGGATGAAGGGGATAAGGGATGAAATGAAATAATTTTATTTTACCTTTTAATTTAGTCCATTTAAACATTTTCCATACGATTCCGCGCAAAAATAAAAAAAATAAAAAATAAAAATATAAAAAACCCAAGGGTTGCTAAATGGGGTTGAAAAGGGGATGATTTTTTTTTCTACTTTTACTTGCAAAAATTAGCTTAATTTTATCCCACCAAACAATCACCCATCCGATAGCTCGATCAAGAGATACGGGGGGGAGGGGGATGAAGGGGATGAAATAGGGGTAGTTTAAGATTTGTCTTTTACTTAACCCCACACCCTCTACACGACCCTACCATCAAATTACCCTTTTTGCAATAAAAAAAAGTAAAAGTTTAGAAATTTTCGCCAAAATTTTATCATAAAACCACAAGGGTTGCTAAAGGGGGTGGAAAGGGGGATGATTTTTTTTTTAGTTTTACTTGGAAAAATTAGCTCAATTTTATTCCACAAAACGGTTACCTATCCGATTGCTCGTTTACGAGATACGGGGGGGAGGGGGATGAAGGGGGTGGAAAAGGGGTAGTTTCAGATTTTTCTCGTACTCACCCCCCGACCCTCTACACTACCCTGTTATCAGATTCTCGAAATTCCATCTGGAAGTGGGAGAACAATGATGTCAATGAGTCAGTGAGTGGTAGTCTAGTTATATATAATATAACTAGAGGGTAGGTTGTGCGCGACCTGCAAGCAGGTCGCGAGGTTTTCTTTCATTATTTTCGTAATCAGCATCCCTGAGTTAGTCGAAAATGACACCAATATCAAATTTTTGGTTTGGGGGATGAAGGGGGTGAAAAAGGGGATGGATTTCAAAAATAATATCATTTTCGTAATTACAAACCCTGAATTAGTCGAAAAGGACACCCATATCAGTTTTTTGCCCATACTAAGAGAAAAATGGAAGAGGGGGATGAAAGGGATAGGGGATGAAATGAAATTATTTAATTTTTTACCTTAAATTCAGTCTATTTAAACATTTTCCATACGATTCCGCGCAAAAATAAAAAAAATAAAAAATAAAAATCTAAAAAACCCAAGGGTTGCTAAATGGGGTTGAAAAGGGGATGATTTTTTTTTTAATTTTACTTGCAAAAATTAGCTTTATTTTATCCCACCAAACGGTCACCCATCCGATGGCTCAATCAAGAGATACGGGGGGGAGGGGGATGAAGGGGGTGGAAAAGGGGTAGTTTAAGATTTTTCTGTTTTTCAACCCCGCACCCTCTACACGACCCTACCCTCAAATTACCCATTTTGCAATAAAAAAAAGTAAAAGTTTAGAAATTTTCGCCGAAATTTTATCATAAAACCACAAGGGTTGCTAAAGGGGGTGGAAAGGGGGATGATTTTTTTTTTACTTTTACTTGGAAAAATTAGCTCAATTTTATTCCACAAAACGGTTACCCATCCGATTGCTCGTTTACGAGATACGGGGGGGAGGGGGATGAAGGGGGTGGAAAAGGGGTAGTTTTAGATTTTTCTCGTACTCACCCCCCGACCCTCTATACAATCCCGTTGACAGATTCTCGAAATTCCATCTGGAAGTGGGAGAACAATGATGTCAGTCAGTCAGTGAGTCAGTGGTAGTCTAGCTATATATAATATAACTAGTGGCTGGGTGGTGCGCGAGCTGCTTCGCAGCACGCGAGGTTTTCTTTCATTATTTTCGTAATCAGCACCCTCAAGTTAGTCGAAAAGGACACCCATATCAAATTTTTGGTTTGGGGGATGAAGGGGGTGGAAAAGGGGTTGGATTTCAAAAATAATATCATTTTCGTAATGAGCAACTCCGCATTAGTCGAAAAGGATACCCATATCAGTTTTTTGCCCATACTAAGAGAAAAATGGAAGAGGGGGATGAAGGGGATAGGGGTTGAAATGAAAATTTTTAATTTTACCCTTGAATTCAGTCCATTTAAACATTTTCCATACGATTCCGCGCAAAAATAAAAAAAATTAAAAATAAAAATCTAAAAACCCCAAGGGTTGCTAAATGGTGTTGAAAAGGGGATGATTTTTTTTTCTGTTTTTACTTGCAAAAATTAGCTTTATTTTATCCCACCACAAGATCACCTATCCGAGGGCTCGATCAAGAGATAAGCGGGGGAGGGGGATGAAGGGGATGAAATAGGGGTAGTTTAAGATTTTTCTGTTACTCAACCCCGCACCCTCTACACGAACCTACCCTCAGATTACCCATTTTGCAATAAAAAAAAGTAAAAGTTTAGAAATTTTCGGCAAAATTTTATCATAAAACCACAAGGGTTGCTAAAGGGGGTGGAAAGGGGGATGATTTTTTTTTTAGTTTTACTTGGAAAAATTAGCTCAATTTTATACCACCAACTTGTTACTTATCCGATGGCTCGTTTACGAGATACGGGGGGGAGGGGGATGAAGGGGGTGGAAAAGGGGTAGTTTCAGATTTTTCTCGTACTCACCCCCCAACCCTCTATACAATCCCGTTGACAGATTCTCGAAATTCCATCTGGAAGTGGGAGAACAATGATGTCAGTCAGTGAGTCAGTCAGTGGTAGTCTAGTTATATATAATATAACTAGAGGGTAGGTTGTGCGCGACCTGCAAGCAGGTCGCGAGGTTTTCTTTCATTATTTTCGTAATCAGCACCCTCAAGTTAGTCGAAAAGGACACCCATATCAAATTTTTGGTTTGGGGGATGAAGGGGGTTGATAAAGGGGTTGGATTTCAAAAATAATATCATTTTCGTAATTACAAACCCTGAATTAGTCGAAAAGGACACCCATATCAGTTTTTTGCCCATACTAAGAGAAAAATGGAAGAGGGGGATGAAAGGGATAGGGGATGAAATGAAATTATTTAATTTTTTACCTTAAATTCAGTCTATTTAAACATTTTCCATACGATTCCGCGCAAAAATAAAAAAAATAAAAAATAAAAATCTAAAAAACCCAAGGGTTGCTAAATGGGGTTGAAAAGGGGATGATTTTTTTTTCTGCTTTTACTTGAAAAAATTAGCTTTATTTTATCCCACCAAACGGTCACCCATCCGATGGCTCGTTTACGAGATACGGGGGGGAGGGGGATGAAGGGGATGAAATAGGGGTAGTTTAAGATTTGTCTTTTACTCAACCCCGCAACCTCTACACGACCCTACCATCAAATTACCCATTTTGCAATAAAAAAAAGCAAAAGTTTAGAAATTTTCGCCAAAATTTTAACATAAAACCACAAGGGTTGCTAAAGGGGGTGGAAAGGGGGATGATTTTTTTTTTAGTTTTACTTGGAAAAATTAGCTCAATTTTATACCACCAACTTGTCACTTATCCGATGGCTCGTTTACGAGATACGGGGGGGAGGGGGATGAAGGGGGTGGAAAAGGGGTAGTTTCAGATTTTTCTCGTACTCACCCCCCAACCCTCTACACAACCCTTTTTACAGATTCTCGAAATTCCATCTGGAAGTGGGAGAACAATGATGTCAGTCAGTCAGTCAGTCAGTGGTAGTCTAGCTTTATATAATATAATAATAATAACTAGTGGCTGGGTGGTGCGCGAGCTGCTTCGCAGCACGCGAGGTTTTCTTTCATTATTTTCGTAATCAGCACACCTAACTTACTCGAAAAGGACACCCATATCAAATTTTTGGTTTGGGGGATGAAGGGGGTTGATAAAGGGGTTGGATTTCAAAAATAATATCATTTTCGTAATTACAAACCCTGAATTAGTCGAAAAGGACACCCATATCAGTTTTTTGCCCATACTAAGAGAAAAATGGAAGAGGGGGATGAAAGGGATAGGGGATGAAATGAAATTATTTAATTTTTTACCTTAAATTCAGTCTATTTAAACATTTTCCATACGATTCCGCGCAAAAATAAAAAAAATAAAAAATAAAAATCTAAAAAACCCAAGGGTTGCTAAATGGGGTTGAAAAGGGGATGATTTTTTTTTTAATTTTACTTGCAAAAATTAGCTTTATTTTATCCCACCAAACGGTCACCCATCCGATGGCTCAATCAAGAGATACGGGGGGGAGGGGGATGAAGGGGGTGGAAAAGGGGTAGTTTAAGATTTTTCTGTTTTTCAACCCCGCACCCTCTACACGACCCTACCCTCAAATTACCCATTTTGCAATAAAAAAAAGTAAAAGTTTAGAAATTTTCGCCGAAATTTTATCATAAAACCACAAGGGTTGCTAAAGGGGGTGGAAAGGGGGATGATTTTTTTTTTACTTTTACTTGGAAAAATTAGCTCAATTTTATTCCACAAAACGGTTACCCATCCGATTGCTCGTTTACGAGATACGGGGGGGAGGGGGATGAAGGGGGTGGAAAAGGGGTAGTTTTAGATTTTTCTCGTACTCACCCCCCGACCCTCTATACAATCCCGTTGACAGATTCTCGAAATTCCATCTGGAAGTGGGAGAACAATGATGTCAGTCAGTCAGTGAGTCAGTGGTAGTCTAGCTATATATAATATAAT
Organism: Pasiphila rectangulata; assembly: GCA_963082625.1. NCBI lineage: Eukaryota > Metazoa > Arthropoda > Insecta > Lepidoptera > Geometridae > Pasiphila > Pasiphila rectangulata. The sequence goes on along the minus strand of OY720251.1, from coordinate 19,119,772 downwards.
AATAATAACTAGTGAGTGGGTGGTGCGCGAGCTGCTTCGCAGCACGCGAGGGTTGTTTAAAAAGAGTCGAGGGTAGGTTGTGCGCGAGCTGCTTCGCAGCACGCGATTAAAAAAAAAAAAAAAATTTAGGGGATGAAGGGGGTGGAAAAGGGGTAGTTTCAGATTTTTCTCGTACTCACCCCCCGACCCTCTACACAACCCTTTTTACAGAATCCCGAAATTCCATCTGGAAGTGGGAGAACAATGATGTCAGTCAGTCAGTCAGTCAGTCAGTGAGTCAGTGGTAGTCTAGCTTTATATAATATAACTAGTGGCTGGGTGGTGCGCGAGCTGCTTCGCAGCACGCGAGGGTTGTTTAAAAAGAGTCGAGGGTAGGTTGTGCGCGAGCTGCTTCGCAGCACGCGATTTAAGAAAAAAAAAAATTTTAGGGGATGAAGGGGGTGGAAAAGGGGTAGTTTCAGATTTTTCTCGTACTCACCCCCCGACCCTCTACCCAACCCTTTTTACAGAATCCCGAAATTCCATCTGGAAGTGGGAGAACAATGATGTCAGTCAGTCAGTCAGTGAGTGAGTGGTAGTCTAGCTTTATATAATATAACTAGAGGGTAGGTTGTGCGCGACCTGCAAGCAGGTCGCGAGGTTTTCTTTCATTATTTTCGTAATCAGCACCCTCAAGTTAGTCGAAAAGGACACCAATATCAAATTTTTGGTTTGGGGGATGAAGGGGGTGGAAAAGGGGTTGGATTTCAAAAATAATATCATTTTCGTAATTAGAAACCCTGAATTAGTCGAAAAGGACACCCATATCAGTTTTTTGCCCATACTAAGAGAAAAATGGAAGAGGGGGATGAAAGGGATAGGGGATGAAATGAAATTATTTAATTTTTTACCTTAAATTCAGTCTATTTAAACATTTTCCATACGATTCCGCGCAAAAATAAAAAAAATAGAAAATAAAAATCTAAAAAACCCAAGGGTTGCTAAATGGGGTTGAAAAGGGGATGATTTTTTTTTTTGCTTTTACTTGCAAAAATTAGGTTCATTTTATCCCACCAAACGGTCACCCATCCGATGGCTCGATCAAGAGATACGGCGGGGAGGGGGATGAAGGGGGTGGAAAAGGGGTAGTTTAAGATTTTTCTGTTTTTCAACCCCGCACCCTCTACACGACCCTACCCTCAAATTACCCATTTTGCAATAAAAAAAAGTAAAAGTTTAGAAATTTTCGGCAAAATTTTATCATAAAACCACAAGGGTTGCTAAAGGGGGTGGAAAGGGGGATGATTTTTTTTTTAGTTTTACTTGGAAAAATTAGCTCTATTTTATTCCACAAAACGGTCACCCATCCGATTGCTCGTTTACGAGATAAGGGGGGGAGGGGGATGAAGGGGGTGGAAAAGGGGTAGTTTCAGATTTTTCTCGTACTCACCCCCCAACCCTCTACACAACCCCGTTTACAGATTCCCAAAATTCCATCTGGAAGTGGGAGATCAATTCTGTCAGTCAGTCAGTGAGTCAGTCAGTGGTAGTCTAGCTTTATATAATATATATATATAATAATAATAACTAGTGGCTGGGTGGTGCGCGAGCTGCTTCGCAGCACGCGAGGGTTGTTTAAAAAGAGTCGAGGGTAAAGCACGCGAAAATGAAAAAAAAAAAAAAAAAAAATTAGGGGATGAAAAGGGGTAGTTTTAGATTTTTCTCGTACTCGACCCCCAACCCTCTACACAACCCCGTTTACAGATTCTCGAAATTCCATCTGGAAGTGGGAGAACAATGATGTCAATGAGTCAGTCAGTCAGTGGTAGTCTAGCTTTATATAGTATAAATAAATAATGTGATCAAAAGAGTGTATATGACTTATATGCCTCTTGGCCAGGTGTTGCTGGGTTCAATATAAGAAATTATGTCATCTTGCAATATCCAAACTGTCCAATATCCTTACGGACATGAAATTAAATTAAGCATAATATGCCTAACATTACAAGCTTTTATTTACCTTGCCCTGTATGTATGTATATACATATGTATGTATGTTGGTGGAATCTTACAACTCAATTATGAAGCAGATATCTTCAACCAATTGAGCAGAAATTTTGTACACATGTTTTTTATGGACGACAATGCATGTCAGCTATGCGACGTCACTCTGAATCCAATATGGCGGAATACCCAAGATGGCGGACTATTTATTTTTAATGTACTCCTATAATATGGGTATCAAATAAAAGGGCTTGCTGAGAATAACTCAAAAAATTAAATGACGTCACTCTGAATCCAACATGGCTGAACACCCAAGATGGCGGACTAGTTATTTTTAATGAACTCCTACAATATGGGTATCAAATGAAAGGGCTTGCTGAGAATAATTCGAAAATGAAATGACAATACTCTGAATCCAACATGGCGGAACATCCAAGATGGCGGACTAGTTATTCTTAATGCACTACTATAATATGGGTATCAAATGAAAGGGCTTGCTGAGAATAACTCAAAAAATTAAATGACGTCACTCTGCATCCAACATGACGGAACACCCAAGATGGCGACTAGTTGTATTTAATGGACTCCTACAATATGGGTATCAAATGAAAAGGCTTCCTGAGAGTTACTCGAAAAATTAAATGACATCACTTTAAATTCAACATGGCGGTATACTCAAGATGGCGGACTAATTCGAAAAATGAAATAACGTCACTCTAAATCCAATATGGCAGAATACCCAAGAAGGCGGACTAGTTATTTTAGGATATCAAATAAAAGGGCTTGCTGGGAGTTACTCAAAAAATTATATGATATCACTCTAAATCCAACATGGCGGGCATGAGATGAACATACAAGGAAAGAACTGTCTAGTGATAACTAAGAAGTAATAAATAAATTAAAAGTACAAAAAAAAATACAAACAAGCTTTTATTTAAACGTACTAAAAATAATAAATTAAACATTTTCCGTTAAAGTTGAATGTCAACTCAAAACGTCATTACACAATTTATGTGATGAAAAAGCTTGTCGAGAGATTTAAGCAGGTAATTTTTACATTGTTTGAAAAAAAAATTAAATCATATGTTAAGTATACAGGTTAATCTCGCGACAAGCTTTTCTATCACATAAATTGTGTAAAGACGTTAAGTTGACATTAAACTTTAATGGAAAATTTTATTTTATTATTTTAAGTACGTTTAAATAAAGCTTGTTCGATAAAAAGTTTTATTTACTTTTAATTGATTGGTCTTGTAGGTCCATGAGGAGGCAATGCCCAGCAGGGCGCGTGCACATCCGGCCTGTGGCTGAGATGACGACGATGAATACTTACCATTTGCCAAATTATTTTGGTAGAGGTTAAAAAATATTCTAAGGATTATTTCCACGAAATATTTAGCTGTACTTAGACTGAATTCCTAAAAGTAGACCCAGGTATGAAAGCTTTGAAGCCTGGATTAGTAAATGCTTAGGTCTGCTCATGCTTAGAATAACTGAATTTTTTAAGCAAGGGTCTACGTCCTTAGGTAAGGTTTTTAGGTATTTAGTAAACAGATTAGCAAAACTTCCAATATTGTACCTGAATAAGAAAAGTTGTAAAGAAACCAAAATAGAGTCATCATTTCAGCCATAAAACGTCCACTGATGAACATAGGCCTCCCTCATGGATCTCCATGAGGGGTAGTTGCCATTCTCACCACGTTTGGCAGGCGGGTTGGTGAGCGCAATATGGGATGTTGATACACGGATAGACGCTGCTGCCCATCTTCCGGAGGTATCCCTTAGCAGGCTCTTACTGCATCCATGGGCATGAGAGGAGGGGTATCATTCTACTGCCGGCACCCCACGGCGGTAAATCGGAATCAAAATAGAGTAAATCTCAGCAAATCTCAAAAATCATTAAAATGTTCAGAAGTTCCAGCAAATTCCAAAATGCGTTTCAACAAAAGCCAAACTCCATCCGAACAAACCATCGCAATCACAGTTTAAAAGTTAGTTATTAACACGAAATAAATGGTCCTTCGCTTCTCCTATTATAAACCCTTTCACACAACTGAACAAAACAGCGGTCCGTGATTGTGGAGTGATTATTAATCGTTCACCCCCCGCCCCCCGCGCTGGCTACCCCACCCCGCCGTAATGACGGAGCCCATGGCGGCCATAACACGATAAATCACCGGCAATGGCCCAAAATATCAGTAATTTCGGATCCACGCAGCTAAGCAATAACGGAGGTACCTTTGGTAATGATTTTTGTTACCAAAACAACTTTTTCCTTTGTAGCTTAAGAGCTAAAACAGTAAAACTGTCCAAACCTAGAGGTTGATTGTTGGATGGACAGTTCTCATTTTATCGTCCTGTTTTTTTAACCCTTTATATCACCGTGGGACAGTACTGGCACATAGCAAATCTTTACGTATAAAATCTAAAGCAAAGTATTATTTCCGTTTTTAAACAGAGTTCCCGCTCCGAAACATACTGCGTTTCAATATTTAGTACAGGGCGTACTCCAGAGATGGCGCTTTTTTAGCACAAACGAAGTTGAAGCAAACTTTTCGCGGGTTTTGTGATCGTCATTTGTTTACAAATTTTGGAAATCGACGAAAATTGTTTATACTGTAAAAACTGTGTGTTTGCGGTGTGAATATACTAGGTAAGTGTATGTTTATTGCTATTTATTTGTAGTTATTGAATAAATTTCAGGAATTTTGGAAAATAATTGCCGTTTTGTGTTTGTACCATTGAAGTATTATTACTAGCGTATAGAATTGACACCGGCGAACAACAAGTTTGCGCCATGAGTTGTTGCCGGCCGGCAACAACTCATTTAGTCGTTCGTCGACGCCCATCGCGACCGCATGCGAATAAACCCAAATTAAAAATGCCGTCTTGCGTGTTAAAAACGTGTAAAAATCAATCAACTGCAAAGAAAAAAGATAGTGGCGTGACTTATCATCGGAAAGTAAACAGAATATCAACTAAAACCAACTAAAATTATTTTTGTATATTATTTTCTATTGTACTGACATTTTGTTTGAAAATCATAGATTATGAAAAGTGATTCGTACAGATCGGATCGGATGTGTAGGTACCTACTAAGGGTTGGCGACAAAGGTTTAACTGATTATTTTTAACTCATATTACTCGCCCTATGCCGTCTGTCTGATCAGTAACAGTAGGTACCTACTGTAGAGGTATCTTTTGCAATCGTCATTACTTATGAACTGAAGCTGTATTATACCTATATTGTTGTCTGAACAAATTCTTAAGGTTTATAAATTTGTAATAGATCGATTGACGAACTCTGTGGCGTGGTGGGCGAAGGTTCGCCTGCGACGCAGGAGGTGGGTTCGATTCCCGCCTTGGGACAAATGTTTAGTGATCGCTGCAGATATTTGTTCTGGGTGTTCAGGTCATTTCCTACGTATAATAATAAATAAATACGTATTTATGTATTGTATTGTATTTATTATATCAGTTATCTGGTAGCCATAACAAGAGCTCTGCTTAGTTTTGGGCTAGATAATCATCATTATTTCAGCCAAAAAACGTCCACTAATGAACAAAGGCCTCCCTCATGGGTCTCCATGAGGGGTAGTTGCCATACTCACCACGCTTGGCAGGCGGGTTGGCGAGCGTAGTACGGGATGTTGGTATATGGAAAGACGCTGCTGCCCATCTTTCGGAGGTATCCCTTAGCAGGCTCTTACTGCATCCACGGGCATGAGAGGAGGGGCAGAGTGAAATAAAGTGTGGAGTCTAGTTAGTGTAAGTACCTACCTATGTACGTACTTGTTGGATAAAATACCAATTTATTTAAAAAAAAATGACTTTAAACGCTTAACGATTCGTTTTAATTTAATGTAAATATTTTTACGTTTTGAAATATAATATTCATAGGTACCTACTGCATTAACATTACTGCATTAATAGCTGTCTGAAGTGTCCCTTCTGCGGTGAAAAAAATCTATTAGAGCGACATGTTGTTACACTATGTTGAACGAAACGTGTAAGCGCCACGAAATTCACGGCGCTTACGACGTTTTGGTCGCGAGAAAACTATACTCTATTAGCGATCTAGCGCTGCATGTATTGATGGTATGGATAGACGACATTTTAATCGTGTAACGCTGCAGCGAATACTTGTGTGCGGGGGCGAGCGCGCCCCGCGCAGGCACCCCCGCTGTCATCAAGTTGCGACACGTTTTTTGTTTGGTATAGCTACTCTAACTATTTACAACTCACTGGTTTGTACCCGTTCTGGTACATTGCATTACTACGTGTATATTTTGTCATATTTGACTATTCTTATTTTCTTGTGACAGGATGACCAACAGAGGTCTAGGAGAAGAGATTTGTTCAACTGCGGGTTTTACTGTGGTTAGAAGTGTTTGTGATGATGCAGAATTGTCATCCTCCGTCAAAGCTCTGAAAATAATCGGTTTATGAAATTAAATTACATATAAGCAGGCGTCCGTCACTCGCTCAAGGCCACGCGTTAAATGCCTACCGCTCTGTACATCGCCGGAGCTGCAATGCAAGGCAGTAGGCTGCCACAAGCCCGCTTGAAAGCGCGTCGTACTAACTATTGTGCAGTAGATGGATGCCGAAACCAAAGATCTAATGAAGAATTGGCATTTTTTTCTTTGCCTAAAGATGAAAAAAGGTAAAGTAAAAGATATTTTAAATCTTAAGTTTTTAGAATTATTTTTCCCTTTCCTCTAAAAATGAAGTTAGGAAGGTACTATGTAAATATTCGTAAATGAAGAAGTTCAGCTATTAGACAGATAGATAAGTATTTTGATTATAGTATGTTGTACACACAACATAGGTCATCGCTTTGCAGATCAGCGTTCTTTCAGATCGATTATGGCTTTGAAAACAACACAGTCCTAAAATCAAGTATTAGATACCCACAAAAACAAAGATTCAAGTATTTGCTGGCGAAGTATCTAAATACCTAGGTAAAAGAGCAATAATAGTATAGGTTTGTAAAGTATGTTGTGTACTTAGTTCGTTATGTCAAAGATTATAACTACTACCATAGTATACCTATTACTACTGCGTACGGAGAGTAGGTAGGTACTTACCTCCCTGTACAAAGGTCGCTGCTTTTCTTAACCGACTTAAAAAAAAGAGGAGGTTCTCAGGCCATCTGATTTTTTTATTTGTTCGAGAACACTGTCGTTTATAAACTGATTATTACTATATTGGATTAACGGGTATTTATCGCGTAATTACCTTTATTATTATCCTGACGTTTCGACCATCGAAAGGTATCCATCATTTTAAAAAACTAAATCATATTTGAGTAACCAACAAAAATAGCTGTTTTTTTAACCACATTCGTTTTATTATAAATATCATCGTAGAAACAACCTTAACCACTTATCACAGATTACTTGCAAGTAGGTGAGGCGGGTGAGCAAAGCAATCTCAACGATTTTGTAGGCTATTATTAGCGTAGGGTAGGCTATTAATGCCGTGGGGTGCCGGCTGTAGAATGTCACCCCTCCTTTCCTGCCCGTGGATGCAGTAAGAATCTGCTAAGGGATATCTCCGGAAGATGGGCAGCAGCGTCTTTCCGAGCAAGAACATCCCGAACTGCGCTCACCAACCCGCCTGCCAAGCGTGGTGAGTATGGCAACAACCCCTCATGCACTTGGATCTCTAAGTCAATGAGGGAGGCCTATGTCCAGCAGTGGTTATCTTACGGCTGTAATGATGATGATGATTAGCGTAGGTATTTTCGCTTTTGTATTGGAGTGATGTATCTGTTAGTTTCTGTAATCTGTGATATATGTAAGTGCCTGACAGAACGCCACACTATCGTACCTATAGAGTTCGTTTCGTTTCAGCCGTAAAACGTCCACTACTGAACACAGGCCTCGCTCATGGATCTCCATGAGGGGTAGTTGCCATACTCACCACGCTTGGCAGGCGGGTTGGCGAGCGCAGTACGGGATGTTGGAACACGAAAATACGCTGCTGCCCTCTACTGCCATCTGCTCTTACTGCATCCATGGGCATGAGAGGAGGGGTAACATTCTACTGCCGGCACCCCACGGCGATACCTATATAGTTGATTAGGTAGTATTTTTATAATAATGAAAATAATAATAAACTTTATTTCAGGCAAAAAACTTAGTTTAGTTTATAGATGGATGATGTGGGTAGGTAGGTAAGATTGTACTTACCGTTTTCTTTCCCTTATATTTTTCACATGTTCTCTTTGGGCTCGTAACCGTATTCTCTTTTTTACAATTTTTTTAGAGTTGTTACCCATCTTTAGGCACTTGAAATTAATACGTCACTATGTATTCTGTGGTAATGCGTTCACGACTTCGAATATAACGGCAATTCCCGCCACCGACCGCTGCGACGACGTCCAACGCACGTCCGACGTTGACAGTGGTCACAGAGGTACTGATTCACGGGCGTCGGGCGGCGCGGCACGCGGTGCGCCTGCAGCTTTTCGAATAAATTAATGATTAAAATTATTTAAGAATCTTTATCAAAAAACTATCTTAGCCAGAAACTAGATCAACATGTTACCTATCTTTAACAATAAATCCCAAGTTGATCTTCATAGAAGTTAACAAAATATTTACATATTTAATTCTAACTAGTATCATTTTCAAAAAATATCTTTATCGAGAAAAGTTTCTCCTATTATGTTTTCAGCTTAGCTAGAGTCTAGGTAGGAACCTGAAGTAATGTAATATTTAAAAATTGGAGACGTGGCTTGTCTCGAAGTATTATTTTTTTCTAGTTGAAAAAGAGCAATCGGCGACATGCAGCGCCTTAAGTTCGCCCCCTTGTCACTCGCTATCTCCCTGCTCAACGTCCTATCCGAGAACGGAGTGGATGTTTCTCACCGTAGTCTGCCGAAGTTCAAAGAAATAGCACAGCTTACCATAGAAAATGTGTCTAAATAGCTCGTTAAGTGTACCTATGTTCGTACAAATAGCATCGCATTAGGATTAACCTGTAATGATGTTATTGTTCAAATAAATAAATAAATGTACACATAAAATTACATCCAAATCGGTCCTGCCGTTTAGAAATTATTATATAAGAGGTATATTATTTACTGTGCAATTTACACCAAACCTTGACAAATTAAATTAACTGCAGAAAACTTTGCAACAAACATTTGTCCTGCGGAGAGAATCGAACCCGCAAATTGCGTCTTAGTGAGCTATTAGACTAACTGCGTCATGGAAGTTGTCAAGGAGGTATCTTTGTTCAAGTGCCCGCGCCGGCGCTGAGGCCTTCCTTGTCACTAGACACGTGATAACATTATGTCCTTGCAATAGAGCTATTTTAGTAATCAATGAATATGTATCGTTTATTGTGGAAGTGATCATTGGTTATACTCGTATCAGCTGACTTTAACCAGTCAAAATGGCGTTTAGGAAAGGAAACACCGAATATAGAGTAAATACTTTTCATTTGGCTGCTTTATTCATTTATTAAAACCACACAGGATCGTTAAAATACATACAATATCTATATAGATATCGTCGTCATCAGCTCAGTCGCAGCACGTCTGTGCACGTCCTCTGCTGACACCTCTGCTGGCCTCTCTCGTGGATCTCCAGCATAATTAGGGGGTTGTTGGAAGACTCGCCACACTTGGCAGGGTAGATACAGCTATGGAATAATCTCAACTTACTCAATGAAGAATATAAGCAAAAGAGCGAAAATCTCTTATAATTGTTATATATTACACAAATTGCAAACTCCATAAGAAATTTGAGCTTCAATTAAAAGTTCAAATTCGGAAGCAATCTAGATTAAAACTCGTATTAGTATAACGGGCCCTGGCAACCCTCGCAGTATTCCAAGTGCCAAAAACAACTCCACCCATTACAACCAAAAATCCATTCTCATTACAGTTCAGAAGTGTGTACAAACAGTAACCCTCAAATCACCCTCGCAGTAATTATGCCTCACCTATCATACGAACCTATTTGCGTCCCTCGTAGTAACTGCCGCTCAGCTGTGCCCTCCCCTGTTGCCATGCAGACTGCCACAGAGTATATGCGCCATAACCGAGAATTACGACTGATCAAATTTCGGGAACGAAATTGTCAGATATAGGTTTTCATACACAAATTACGGTAGGACAAGTTAATAATATGCAGATCTAACGACATTGTTCGCTGTTTTGGTTTGAATAAAATTCGTATGTGGTTGGAATTTCAGCATTTTATTGTCTTCTCTATAAGACTTGTACAGTTTTTTGATCGGTTGTGGGTTAATCAATCGTTTATACCATGTAGTGGCCATCGTTCGTTTATACCATGTAGTGGCCATCGTTCGTTTATACCATGTAGTGGCCATCGTTCGTTTATACCATGTAGTGGCCATCGTTCGTTTATACCATGTAGTGGCCATCGTTCGTTTATACCATGTAGTGGCCATCGTTCGTTTATACCATGTAGTGGCCATCGTTCGTTTATACCATGTAGTGGCCATCGTTCGTTTATACCATGTAGTGGCCATCGTTCGTTTATACCATGTAGTGGCCATCGTTCGTTTATACCATGTAGTGGCCATCGTTCGTTTATACCATGTAGTGGCCATCGTTCGTTTATACCATGTAGTGGCCATCGTTCGTTTATAAATTGTTGTGTAAGCGCACTCTCATACATTATTTTATAGGCAATTAAACAACCGATTAACCTCAACCGATCAAGTCTGTGGAAGTCTTAAATCATTTAGAATAGGATTCGTAAGAGTAATAAGAGTCTGTATCAATCAATTACAAAAAAATATTTGAAATGTGTGGTCGTATTTTACTCCGACAGTTCGTAGACGTTCGTAGCATTTTCGTAGCATTTCGTAGCTCATACAATTCTCGATAGGTGACTATTACAAAGACCGTATTTGTTTGAGTATCTTACTAACTCAGTTTATTTATTGGACTACTCTATCTAACTATAATGACATAAAAACTATTTGAAAATAACTGTAAATAATTATTATTATTATTATGAGCCATTTGGGTCCCACTGCTGGGCAAAGGCCTCCCCCAATTCCCTCCATACATCCCGATCCTGAGCTGCTTCCCTCCAGTCAAATAAATAATAATTAACATAAAAAAATGAAAACGCAGATGTAATTGTTACAATTTCTCAAAAATAATGATCTGATAAATTGCTACGTGAGGACCGCCGATAGCAACTTGCATGAACGAACAGTGTATGTTAAGTAGACTCTTTGTGCTAAATAAAACATTAATCACTATTATTAGAGACACACATATGCTATTTTCAGTTTTTCAGGAACTTAATTCAATCCCTTTTTACAAATACATATGTTAAAGGCAAAAGATTGAAAGTAAGAAGTACGTAGAACATCGAACTACGCGTACGACCCCACCCGTGGCGTAACTATTTCAATAATTAGGGCTGTTGCTTATCAGCAAAAGTATTTTAATCTTAATGGCTAAACAGTGTCCATTCACGTAACGACCTGCGATAACCGCAGCAGTGATAACCTACTTCGCAATACCTATTCTGGCTATTTAACATACTCTACCAAGTAAAGGAACTGATTATGATTCACGGCATGTGTAACTTTACTAGACTTGTTGAGACTTGTGTGCTTATCAATGTCTGGTTAAATAGCGTTATCTATATACCTACATGGTAATTGTGAACTGTTGTCTTTGTTCGGTTAAGATATAGAACAAATAGGCGATAAGGGTTATGTAGGCTTCGAAAATAAAAGATTTATATATTTGGCATAAGAGTTTTATTATAAAAATACGAGGATATCTTTTACAGTGTTATTGGTGTTAATGTTCTTTGTGAGCGTTCGTCCGTACATTATCATATTTTTTTTTCAAACGTACCGAAGTACAAAAGTCTTGAGAAATATTTAAATATTTCAATAGCAAGTTTACATAATTTGTATTATTTCAAAGAAAGTTCACAATCAATATGCACTGCATTTTATCGTAAAACTGAAAGAAATACTAGGCAATTTGAATTCTTATCAAGTGAAGTTCACCGCTACAAGGTCTCGGCAAGGTCGCATCGTTGCTATAGATGCTGGTGATATACTAATACTTTACAGGCCTTAAGTACTGTATTAGACTGCAATACAAAAATCTAGTTTTAGAATGCCTAAATTCTAAAAAATATTATCATACAATATTATTTTATATACAAACTACTATCTGCTGTATTTATAATCATATTCTATTGTTAGAATATGATTATAAGTATAGCAGATAACCATCAAGTAACCGTAAGAAAAACCTTTGTCCCAAATAAAACTACAAAAACATTACATAACAGCACACAGTAAATACGACCGCCATGTGTTCAACATCACAAAGGTAGGTATATAAAACTAATCATATGCAATAACAATGGCGAGGCACGTGTAAAGTCGACACAAACAAAGCTTTAAAATGCTAATTAGTGCTTGCCTAAACTTGGAACAACGCTCGCGACGCGAATAATGATAGGCCACTGGACATGACACCGGCAACTTCGGAATGATGTCAGACCCAACGATTGGTGCAGATATATTACGGACTTCTCGAAATGGCACAGTGATACATGTACAGTACAAGCACAAAAGTTGGCGAGTCGAAGGCAAATAACAGCATGAAGCAACCTGATGCATAATGTAGGGGACTAATTAATATTTATACTTATAGACGATCATACTTATTTTGTTTCAAATGTTTCGTGATTTGGCATCGGATGAGGTCGGAACAATTTGAGTGCCTTTAAGTGTTAATCCAATTATTTCAAAGTTCCTTAAAATCTTGTTACTTGAGTAAACTAATATTAAAGTACATTTGGGAAGTTAGGGACTCGAGAACAATCCAAATCTAAAAAAAAAACTATTCCACAAAGACATGGAAACGTTGTGACTACCTCTGTGGCGCAGCGGGCGAAGGTCCGCCTGCGACGCAAGTGGTTGCGGGCTCGATTCCCGTCTCGGAACAAATGTCTGTACGATCTGCAGATATTTGTTCAGGGTGTTCTAGATGTTTTTTATAATAAAACATATCTATCTATTAGTATAATGTATTAAGTATATCAGTCATCTAGTACCCATAATACAAGCTCTGCTAAGCTTGGGGCTTAATGGTGCTGTGTGAATTGTCCAGCATTATTTATTTATGGAAACAAATTGAAGACAGGTCTCTTTAATACAAACAAGTTGAGACATGTCACCGTCCCACACGCGATCCGTGTTGCTAGGTGCCGGAGAGAGACGCAAGATATTGAAGGGTCTTTGTGAAAGGGGATGGGTGATTGAAAGGATAAGGGATTCTTTTGTTGAAGACCTTTTTGGACAGGTTGAAGCCTGCTAGCGGTATCTCGCTAAGTCCGTACGCTCTCACAAAGAATTACTTATTCATAATAACCTGAATTGAATTCTTACAATATTTTATGGAACTACGACATATTCTTATAGCTAGACCAGAAGCGACAAAAGAGCACACAATAAAACATTAAAGAGAGCAACTTAAATAATGATAAGATAAAGTCACAAAAGCGGTAATGGTTCGTAAATATATCTTACCTACAATGTTTACGAAATTAAAACTAAAAGCTTATATAATTTATATCTTATATAAAACAATAATTGTATCTCTATAGTAAGAACGGGAAGCAGACAATGATATCTTTATTTACATATCTCGTGAAGTGAAACTTATCGATGAGAAATGAGTTTATTATAATTATTTAAACATGAATTTTATGTCTTCCTTATGAACACTGCTCGTGACAGCGTTGTTACAATTAGAGATAAAGGTTTATTCTAACACAACTTCATACTACGACCCTGTCGTCAGAATGTGTCGCTTGTTCAATGAACTTTCAATAAATTGTTCTGATACATTGGATATATTCACCAGTAGCTCACCTAAATTCAAAAAAGTAGCTCTAGCCTCTCTAGCCGTGATTGATTAAATATTTCTTTTCTTCTTCTATTTTATGTTAATATTTTTATTGTTTTCTTTGTTTTCATTTTATTATTATTATCAATTTAATGATTTTGTAATTGTAATACTATATTTTAAGCTCATACTGCTCTAATCTGTAATCATGTTGTGTTGCATGTTTTGGAGTGCAATCTAGTCTATAAAATGTCATAACTTTTTTTTATTTATTTACTTTTTTTGGAAAAAACAAACAGAACAATATAACTTTTAGATATACTTAACATATAACTTCTCTATCATGTATTGATTGTATTCTGTTATGTATGCCTAATAAATAAATAAATAAAGGAGGTGACGTGCAGAAAGTTTTCATGTTTGAAGAAAACGTTACTCATAAATTGCCGGCGAAATTTGCTTGAACAGTTTTGCGTTTAAATCGAGTAAGTTTTATCGGCGATGCAGTGGATGGCGTGTTTTCGATTGTGCTCACTCGCACGGGAGTGAGTCACCGCCAAGGCCAGTTCGCCGGCCGGCCTACCGTGGCAACCGCTTTTTTCATTTCTCTTTTTGTCCAATTGTTTTTGTGGCTTGCAGCTATTACCTACCGCTTAGAAATTGGTTACTGTTTCTTAGATTGGCTCGGTTGCTACGCCGACTGTAATGATTTGCACGTTTACTCCGAATGACTCGCCTACTTCACTTTCTAGCGGTGATAAACTATTGCGTTTATTTGGTTTAACTGGTTGATTGCTTGGATATGACGTGACGTGCCGTTGATCTTTTTAAAATAATTTTCACGCAATATTATTCTAAAAGCCGTCGTTGATATCAAAAGTCATATATTATCTTAAGAAAGTTATCTTTGAAACATAATCATAATATTATGAAGGAAGAATGCGACGGCTGAAAAAAAGTTAAAAACATTTAACAGGCTAAAATTTTATCCAAAAATGAGACAAAAGAATTGTCGTCATCCATTTAGAAACAAAGACAGACCCTAATATAAAGGTAACAATAAGTCTTAACAAAAGAAATAAAATAGATCCTGCCTTAGTGATTAACTTTTTTGTTCGAAGTAACAAAGAAAGTTCGGGAAAGGGGAAAAGTTTTAGGCTGACGTATTATTGATCCGAAATTGGACGATTGCCTCGAAGGCTCGTCACAAATGCCAAGTCCAATTTTTGGTTGCGTGAACTAGCGAGCCAAAGCTATTTGAAATTTGCGTAAGACTTTGTTTTCTAATTTATAAATTATGGGTTTATTTGACAGACCGGTTTTGATATAAGGTTTGTTGTTTAAAAAATGAAGGCACTGGAAGTGATCGTTTTTGCTGCATAATCAATTTACGTCTTTTTAACTCATTTTGACCTCTGTTTCTTTTCTTGGATGAGTTAATCGTTATTCTGATGCAATCTGTTATCAAAAAGTTAATTGTTACGTGTGGCATTCGCCGTTTATAAAGTTGATTTTGTATTATTTACGCTTGATTTCTATTTCAAATGTTTCCTCACAATATGAATTATTAATATTTAATTTTATTAGTCCTTGGCAAACGCCTAGGAAAATGATTGATCTACGACCACTTTCATCAGTAATGTTGCCAACATTTTTTGTGACTTTCAAAGTGTTTAAGATTATTTTATCACTGCTTAAATTATCATCTTGTGTTTGCATATTGTGAGTTTGATCTGTTAGCTTGATTCTGTCAGAATCAAATGCTTTGTTTTTCAGAATTGAACTTTTAAACATATCATTTTTAGGATAGAAGTGAATTTAAAATTCATTAACATAGTAAATTTGGTGTAACAAAGAGCGGAGCTTCCTTACCTTTTAGAATCACTTACACAATATTTTGAATCAATATCTCTAAAATCATCGACTTTATACAAAACCACATAATTCTTAGTTAAATGATGGATGATACACGATATTCTTATCAACTAAAGTTCTTACAATAAGGATAGAAACAGTATCTGTTCGAGCAGCCGACTAGTCGCCTGATTCTTTATCTAATTCTACACTGACAACACGGTTCTAGAAATTTCTACCGAGACAGAAACAAAGGGAATGGAATAGAGTTAGGGACTAGAGTAGTGCAGTCTGAGTGGTGGTGATGGGAGAGGCGATAACTGGTTGGGGCTGGGGAACAAAGGACGAGAAGCCGGCGGGCGGGGAGCGGCAGGCCGGCCGGCGGAGGCGACCGGCGCGGCGCGCGGCGCGGGCACACTGGCGCGCGGGGGCCCCGCGCCGCCCCGCCCGCGCTCCCCGCACCCCCGCCCGCGCCCTCTATATATAAAGCGCCTCCTTCCCGATATCGTCAGTCCGTGACAGAGAACGACAGGGTCGGGTGGGTCGATAAGCCTAGGGCGAGATACGAAGCCCCGAGGTTACGAGATCAGATCTGATGCGGTCGTGAGCTTTGAACATTTTCAGTTTCCCGACGATCTCTCCGCGAGCTAGTCGCCGCTAGCCAGTCGCGCTGCAGTACAAAAGAGACTTGTGATATTTTTCAACTAGTTAAGTTCCGATACGGAACGCTTTCTTTTTTTCGGTATTAAACGTGTACAATATAAGTAAAAATTTGGAGAACATGGAGATCCTGCCGGTTACGAATCAGTTTAACGTCGGATTCAACGGCGAAAAAGGTGAGTCTACTTTCTATTCCGTGGGGGGAAGCGGCTTTCTAACCGGCTAAGTTGTTGTCAAGCGGCGCGCGCACCGCGATCAGCTGAGCCTCGCGAGCCCGCGGAGCCGGCTCCGCTGCAGCTGCGCGTCAGCTGTTCCGCTCAGTGCGCTCTCTTGCCCTTGGCGTTGCGCGATAACTCTCAGTTTTCCTACTTTGTTCTAAACAACCATTCATTCCTATTAGTTAGGTAACTCCAATTTTTAACGCTAAGACTGCTGTGCTGGGAAAAGATTTTAAAATTATGTCGATACCTAAAATTTTACTTATTTGTGCAAATTTTTAAAGTGTTTCTCTTTTGTCGTAGCTTGGAATGGGCCGACATGGCGGGAAGCGCCGATGCCGATGCCGACGGAGACGGCGCTGGCGCAGCGACTCGAGCGCGAGCTGCGCGCCGCCAAGAGCGCCAGCGAGCTCGCGCAGGCCGAGGTGCTGGTGCCGGCCGAGCTGCTGGCGCGCGCCGCCGCGCAGACGCTGGCGCTGGCGGAGGGGGAGCCCTGCGGCGCGCGCGGCGCCGCCGTCATCGTGGACGTGGCCGGCCGCCGCCTCGCCGCCTTCAAGATCGACCCCAACACACTCACCACGCACGAGATCCACATACACCTCGAGCATGACGCTACCAACTGGACGAGTATGCTGCCGCAATTCCTAAAGTGAGTTTACACTCCTCTCAGTCTTCGGATTGAAAAACTTTCTCAACATATGAGTAAAACAATATTCGACCCTTTGCTAGCTGTACTTACGTTTCGTTTTTGTCAACAGAAATCTAACACGGAGCGGCACGATCATCATCAGCCCCCAGTTCACGATGGAGAAGAAAAAGCTCTTCCGGAGCCAGGCGGAGTGAGCCTGTGCCGCGGGCTGCGAGCGAGCTGCCTACCTGCGCGCCTCGATATCTACGTAGCGTTCATTTTAACAAATATCAATATTATTATTATATATTTTGATAAGAGAAAAAAAGCACAGCGTGATATGAATACATAGTAGTAGAGCGGCAGGCTTTCGCGGGCGCGGCGACCCTCCCCACCGCGCCGCGCCCCGCCCGCCGCGCGCCCGGCGTGCCGGCGGCACCGCACCGCGCGCCCGGCGTGCCGGCGGCACCGCACCGCGCGCTGGCGTGGCGCGTCGTGGTGCGCCTCTGATCTCAGTTGCCGCCGCGCGAGTGATACCGATACCTTGATCGAGTTAGTCTTAGGTATTATTTTTTGTTTCGAGTTCGATTCTATTCTGAAGTTGTGTAGAGTTTGTATTTTCATGTATGTAATGTATTTATTAGAGGCGACCGACGAGGTCTGATATGTGTACGTTTTTCGTATTTGTACTAGTTCGTACATTTGTTTGTGATACTACTTTTGTAATGTATAAAATTTAAATGAGAAGAATATACTTTTATGAATGAGAGTAACGAATGCAGATTTATGTTAGAGAGTGTATCATAGGGCGCCCCCGGCGCCAATATACTGCAAAGATCTCAGGTTATATTATTATAGTTATTAAAAGTATTAAGTTATTTAAGTTAATATAAAGATTGAAATGTTTTGTAAAATTGTTTTGTACTGGGCGCGTCGCGCCGAGTCCAGTGGAGACGTGGCCGTGCTTGTAAGGACGTATTGTCGAATGCATTTTCTTCATCCAGTGTAAATTACTACATTAAATGTAAATCAATAGACTAACAGTTTTAAACTAAATCTTAATGTTTGTAGGGTCCAGTGTTTAAACGCACAATATCATAGTACCTACTAGAGTTCACTTTCATCAATAAAGATTTTTAAAATGCTACACAAACATTTTACTCCTCGATATGTCGACAATTTACATAACTCAAACTAACAATAATATAATGTATCAATTGTTTAAGATTGATATTTATTGATAAGCCGTAAAAAGAAAATGTTGAAATTAATGAAGAAAAAAAATACATAGTTTCAAATAATGGACCTTCTTGTTTACATTATCCACTCCCCGATCCCCCCTCCGCGCATCACGTAGTCGGGTTCTAGAGCACGAACGCTCGCTTCGCTTCTATCTACGCACACACGCAAAAGCGATAATTATTCCGAACAGATGATAAGACTGGAAAAACAAAGAAAACATTTAGTATGATTTCAATACAATACCTTAAAGTTAACCTAGCTTTAAAACGAGCTGAAGCGAGGTTGTAAATCGGATGCGAGTCGGACCGGTCGCCCCGCGAACCGGTTCCGCGAGGATTGGTGCAACCCCATCCGCACATGTGTTTGTACAATTGGTAAGCAGAGCGACCAGTTGCCTGACCGGGCTGCATATACGGGTGTTTATGCCCACTCTATGGTCGGAACGGGCCTGAGCCAGAAACTTGGAGCGATGCCCATTTCTCCGACACCATAAAATTAATTCTCTTTTTGGAAGCGAGGCAGGTTAGCTTCCATGTTTAATCAAGTAAATTAGGTAATGACATAAAAAGTTGTGTTTTAAACTTTTATGTTTCCCAATAAATTAAAACTGGTTTTACGAAAGATATAAATCGAGTTAGGAGACTGCTTTGAAATTTTGAGGTAGGTAGTAGTTTATTTTATGCTCTTGGACAGTTTTCAGTAGAGGCAACGTGGAGTTACGATATAAACCTGTAATTTCGTGTCGCCGTAGCATGTGAAATGTAACAGAGCTTTATCGAATTAGGATTTTTTAAGCAATAGATAATTCTAGCAAAGAGGGTTCAGCTTTCTAACCTCAACAAACGACATGATTAGAGCCGCGTCGTGACTCGCCGCACTCGCCGTGAATACCAACGACGCCGCTCCACGGCACAGGAATTACAATCAAAATAATGTTTATCACTTTATCTTGTTATTGATTCCAATACTAGCTGAATAACAAAACACCGATCATCGGTATGAACTTAGTTTTTCAGTCAGAACATCACTACTAAAACTTTAATAGTAAGTAATATTATCATACATTTACCTACATTAAACGTTTTCAAATAAAAATATATTAAAGAACTATCGATAAAATATAACTTTACGTGTCCCATCACTAGCTTTGAAATCAAAGAGATAAAAATAATTTGCTTGTTTTTATGTCATCGCCATGTTTTTTGTGTTAGACCGGTTACATTAGGTCCATATACATATGTAGATAGACGAGGTACCCATGTATGCTAACTAACAACTTAACGAGAAGTAGACGTCTGTAGCTAGATACTTATGTTTCCAGACTCTGCTTATTCTAAGATTTAAAAACATTTTGTGCCCAATTTATTTGAAATTTGTTGATAATATTAAAGTACCAAATTGCGTCCAATAACCATAAAAGCAATCTACCTATCCAAGGAAATAAACCCACCTACATAGCAGTTGGAAACGCTGTTGCTAGCCGCGTTGAGCAACCTCGCGCGCCGCGCCATCTAGCGGCCGCTGGTGGAAGCTACAAGCAGTTTCCACAAGCGCCTGCAAGGATGATTGTTATTTAGGTGTGTTTTTAACAGATTACACCAGTTTGGATTGTCGCTATGTGGAACGAAATTATAGCTGAAAAACAACTTGTATTGCTATTGAATTGGAACCTTATCGCTAAGTGGTAGAGCTAGTTTTGTCTCGGTGATATTTCGCTACGTACTTGTACAACTACATCAATATTGACTCAAGCGCTTCAAAGGCCGTTCGTTCTATATCTGTCGATTATGTATCATCTATATATTCTGTATACTTAAAAATAAATGTTTTTCCTACATTTATTCACTTGGGTGGGCCACTTTATAGAGTACCAGGATTATGGGTGAGTATTTTATTTAAGTTATAGACGGTTTTATATTGACCATGGCCGCCTCCCACGTGGCAGAGCATTACCTACGAATATAGAGAATTATCATAAAGCCATGATAGAGGCAGATCTGAGTCTCTAGGCTAGGCTATTCCAATCTATATGCAAGTTTTTTCGATCAAACGACCAAGGTTTCTGGGTAGTTGACATGGCTTTTATTTATTTTCATGCTGTGTTGCCCTTTGTGTATGAGAACAGCTTGAAGCTTTTGTGTATGCAATAGCATACACTAAGCTGTGTTTCGTCACGTACACCAAAAGGTGTACGTGACGAAACACAGGCTGTGACGAGTAGTTGCCTGATTCCCGTAGCGTGGCTGTGCCCCGGCCATTTTTATGGCCTATTACGACTGTTTTTGTAATATATTAAGACATTGCATGAATACTGCCCTAAGGCTGGCAGTAGAATGTCACCCCTCCTCTCATACCCGTGGATGCAGTGAGAGCCTGCCAAGCGATACCTCCGGAATATAGGCAGCAGCGTCTTTCCGTGTATCAACATCCCGTACTGCGCTTGCCAATTTGCATGCCAAGCGTGTTGAGTATGGCAACTACCTCTCATAGAGACCCAACAGGGCGGCCTGATCACTGACCACTAAGTATTGATCATGAGGGCTTGTATATCATCTCAGCCACAGGACTGATGACACGTCCACTGCTGGGCACAGGCCTCCCTCGTGGATCTTGTATATCATCTCAGCCACAGGACTGAAGACACGTCCACTGCTGGGCACAGGCCTCCCTCGTGGATCTTGTATATCATCTCAGCCACAGGACTGAAGACACGTCCACTGCTGGGCACAGGCCTCCCTCGTGGATCTTGTATATCATCTCAGCCACAGGACTGAAGACACGTCCACTGCTGGGCACAGGCCTCCCTCGTGGATCTTGTATATCATCTCAGCCACAGGACTGAAGACACGTCCACTGCTGGGCACAGGCCTCCCTCGTGGATCTTGTATATCATCTCAGCCACAGGACTGAAGACACGTCCACTGCTGGGCACAGGCCTCCCTCGTGGATCTTGTATATCATCTCAGCCACAGGACTGAAGACACGTCCACTGCTGGGCACAGGCCTCCCTCGTGGATCTTGTATATCATCTCAGCCACAGGACTGATGACACGTCCACTGCTGGGCACAGGCCTCACTCGTGGATCTTGTATATCATCTCAGCCACAGGACTGATGACACGTCCACTGCTGGGCACAGGCCTCCCTCGTGGATCTTGTATATCATCTCAGCCACAGGACTGATGACACGTCCACTGCTGGGCACAGGCCTCCCTCGTGGATCTTGTATATCATCTCAGCCACAGGACTGATGACACGTCCACTGCTGGGCACAGGCCTCCCTCGTGGATCTTGTATATCATCTCAGCCACAGGACTGATGACACGTCCACTGCTGGGCACAGGCCTCCCTCGTGGATCTTGTATATCATCTCAGCCACAGGACTGAAGACACGTCCACTGCTGGGCACAGGCCTCCCTCGTGGATCTTGTATATCATCTCAGCCACAGGACTGAAGACACGTCCACTGCTGGGCACAGGCCTCCCTCGTGGATCTTGTATATCATCTCAGCCACAGGACTGATGACACGTCCACTGCTGGGCACAGGCCTCCCTCGTGGATCTTGTATATCATCTCAGCCACAGGACTGAAGACACGTCCACTGCTGGGCACAGGCCTCCCTCGTGGATCTTGTATATCATCTCAGCCACAGGACTGATGACACGTCCACTGCTGGGCACAGGCCTCCCTCGTGGATCTTGTATATCATCTCAGCCACAGGACTGATGACACGTCCACTGCTGGGCACAGGCCTCCCTCGTGGATCTTGTATATCATCTCAGCCACAGGACTGATGACACGTCCACTGCTGGGCACAGGCCTCCCTCGTGGATCTTGTATATCATCTCAGCCACAGGACTGATGACACGTCCACTGCTGGGCACAGGCCTCCCTCGTGGATCTTGTATATCATCTCAGCCACAGGACTGATGACACGTCCACTGCTGGGCACAGGCCTCCCTCGTGGATCTTGTATATCATCTCAGCCACAGGACTGATGACACGTCCACTGCTGGGCACAGGCCTCCCTCGTGGATCTTGTATATCATCTCAGCCACAGGACTGATGACACGTCCACTGCTGGGCACAGGCCTCCCTCGTGGATCTTGTATATCATCTCAGCCACAGGACTGATGACAACGTCCACACAGGCCTCCCTCGTGGATCTTGTATATCATCTCAGCCACAGGACTGATGACACGTCCACACAGGCCTCCCTCGTGGATCTTGTATATCATCTCAGCCACAGGACTGATGACAACGTCCACACAGGCCTCCCTCGTGGATCTTGTATATCATCTCAGCCACAGGACTGATGACAACGTCCACACAGGCCTCCCTCGTGGATCTTGTATATCATCTCAGCCACAGGACTGATGACACGTCCACTGCTGGGCACAGGCCTCCCTCGTGGATCTTGTATATCATCTCAGCCACAGGACTGATGACAACGTCCACACAGGCCTCCCTCGTGGATCTTGTATATCATCTCAGCCACAGGACTGATGACACGTCCACACAGGCCTCCCTCGTGGATCTTGTATATCATCTCAGCCACAGGACTGATGACAACGTCCACACAGGCCTCCCTCGTGGATCTTGTATATCATCTCAGCCACAGGACTGATGACACCGTCCACACAGGCCTCCCTCGTGGATCTTGTATATCATCTCAGCCACAGGACTGATGACAACGTCCACTGCTGGGCACAGGCCTCCCTCGTGGATCTTGTATATCATCTCAGCCACAGGACTGATGACACCGTCCACACAGGCCTCCCTCGTGGATCTTGTATATCATCTCAGCCACAGGACTGATGACAACGTCCACACAGGCCTCCCTCGTGGATCTCCAGGATCTTGAAGGGGCTTCTGCCATACTCGCCACGCTTGGCAGACGGGTCGGCGAGCGCACTACGGGATGTTGATACACGGAAAGACGCTGCTGCCTATATTCCAGAGGTATCAATTGGCAGTCTCTTACTGCATCTACGGCATAAGATGAGGGGTAACATTCTACTGCCAGCACCCCATGGCAGCTTAGGTTCTCTCTCTATTCTTC
Source organism: Pasiphila rectangulata (assembly GCA_963082625.1). Lineage (NCBI taxonomy): Eukaryota > Metazoa > Arthropoda > Insecta > Lepidoptera > Geometridae > Pasiphila > Pasiphila rectangulata. The sequence goes on along the minus strand of OY720251.1, from coordinate 19,096,247 downwards.
CAGCTGTGGACATCCACTGCTGGACAAAGGCCTTCCTCATGATCACTAAGTATTTATCATGAGGCGTTGTATATATATTTTTATTACGAGTTAATTACGCAAGCCGCAGCTGATGGTTTAAAAAAAATCAAAGAATTTATTTTACTTTGAATAACAAAATTATCGTAAGAATGTTCTAAGTTAAAATTAACATAGAGACGCTAGGTCAATGCAAGTATAGCTCCTCTCCTACCCGTGGATGCAGTAAGAGCCTGCTAAGGGACACCTCCGGAAGATGGGCAGCAGCGTCTTTCCGTATATAAACATCCCGTACTGCGCTCGCCAACCCGCCTGCCAAGCGTGGTGAGTACGGCAACTGCCCCTCATGAAGATACATGAGGGAGGCCTTAGTTCAGTAGTGGACGTTTTACGGCTGAAATGATAGTGACAAATAGATGGTAAGCAGCTCACTCAGCGGGTCAAAGCAGAATGAATACTATTTCAAGTAATGAACAACCAGTTTACAAAGTTGTGTGAGTCCAAAGGGGCCTGACTCAGCATTATGCTCCCACACATAAGGAATGCTAGGAAACGCTGGTTTTCAGTCAGACCATATATAATCAGTTTGAGTCAGCTGGATAGGTATATGTGCCACATGTAACAAGTTAATATTGTGATGTCAACACAGGCAGCTAGGTGATCCGCGTTATCACGCTGAAGATACGCTGATAAGGGCTCACGTCTGATTGTCTGGCTCGCCAAGGCTGAGGCGGCTTATCGCGGGATTTGGAGCTGATCACTATGCCACCTTAAAGAGGTATACAGCGAACTTCAGAAACCATTATGATGTTAAACATAAAAGAAACAAATATACTTACAGGATATATACGGGATATATTTAGATACTTCATCATCATCACCTCAGCCGTAGGTCTGCTGTCAACTTCCACTACTGGACATGCTCAAAGTCGATAAATTACTCAAAAACTGTCGAAACCTTTATTGTAAAGAACTTTCTGCATTTTAGAAATATCACGATAGACAAAGTTTAATGAAAACCGATCGTGAATGCGTCGACTGGCAGGAGCGGCTCCGAGTGAGGTGAGACCAAGTATCACGCAAAACTACTATTTATTATTATTTATTAGAATTGGCCCACTGTCCCGTGCCGATGATGTAGACTCGTGAAATTAAAGATAAATGTCTATAATAATGTGACTATATCTCTCGAGTTTCCATTTTAGATTAACAGCGTCTAGAAATACATAGGGTCAACTATTGAATTTAATAACGCAGTAAGGGATGGGAAATTGCAGTGAAGACCGATGTCGGTAAATAAAAGTCCTTACAAAATCTGTGTGGGCATCATTTTATTAACAGTAATTCACAGCATTTCTAACGAATTTTGACTTTTGTAAAGTAAAGTAAAGTATCATTTATTGCTTGAAATACATGTGTACATTGAACATAGATGTTTTATGAAATTAAAAGGAATCAATGTATTCCTACCGTGTAACGGTGTGCAATGTCCAAACTTTTAAAACAATATTTCAATTATTATACATGTCAGTTAGATAAAATTATAATAAGAATCATCAATAAAATTATTTTATAAAAACGTTTTGTCTCTCATAAATTCATCTATTGTGTAGTAACATTTACTTTCCAATGTGGCTTTTAACTTTTTCTTAAATTGCGAAAGTGGTAGTTCCCTTAATGACTTAGGTAGCTTATTATAAATGGAAGGAGCCATGCAAAAGATGCTTTTGCGCATCAACGCGGTTCTTGAATTTTGCATACAGATTTTACTTTGATCTCGTCGATTTCGAATGACGATATCAGACAGCTGACAAAATAAATTAGGGTTGTTTTTAATGAACATGGCTGTTTCGTAAACATACAGGGAAGGTAGGGTCAAGATTTTATAATTTGTAAAGTAAGGTCTACACGAATCAGTTACTTTACGACGAAACATAGCTCTAATACAACGTTTGTTTTTGATTTAAATTTTAACCCATTAATATCAATATCCCAAGCGGCATCCACCCAATTCTTCTGGCACACATCAGCGCAAGCAGCTCTGCAGATGCACTCCCGATCAGCCGACGGCACTATCAGCTGACGGCACTATCAGCTGACGGCACTATCAGCCGACGGCACTATCAGCTGACTGCACTATCAGCTGACGAAGAATTTAAATACACACCTTAGGCAGATGTTAATAAAATGGCGGTTTAACCAAAATATGGCGCGGGACAACTCTCAAGAAAGTTCCTAAGAAAACTACTTTGTAATAATAACCCTGGTTGCTTACTATTGTCGGGTAAACAGCTGATTGTAAGTAGTTGTATGGCAACATGACAATGGGCAATCGAATGACAAATTACGTTACTCGATACATTTTGGATGTGCGGTTGCTGGGCTGTACGATCTATTCAATTCTGTTTTGCGAATGAAAAATGTTTCCGAAATGAATTCGACAACACCGTGTTTTTATGGTACTTCAGACACTGTGTGTGAGTGATAAGACCTTTCCTGAGGGAATACCGCGAAATCCCGTACCTTTATCTGGATTTTGCAGCGATGCTCCCCTTTGAGTCTCTATGCATAAATTGTACACAGGTTTAACGAGCTTCTTTACTTGGTATACTTCAACGTGTAATGTTTCCACTCATTTTGCACGTCGCTGCTGAAGGTTCTAAATCTGAACTCGGCAGATTGCCAGCCTCAGGTGAGTAGGTTCGCCAGCTTCAAACGATTACAGGGAATCGCGGAAGTTTTCTAATTAACGTGAATAACAGAAATTGCGGCGTTTAAGCCGGAACACGCGCCGCCGAAATCCGCGCACAATCACGTGCCTACAATTTGTTTTAACGGAAGTTATGGAATCATTTTGGGGATGCGTGGCTTAACGGCGTTACCAGCATGGGAATGGCTATGGGGATGAACGATGGCGATGTTTTGCAGTCTTAGCGTCACTAATATATTTTATCTATGGGATTACACATAAGAGCTTTGCTTGTCGCGTCTGAGTCGTTTCAAGTTAAATTGAAACCCAAAATCTACCCTATTTCTCATGTTAATGCTTTTGGTTTCAAGTTCCCAAATTTTAGGCACAATATTTCCTGTTTCATGTCATGGCAATTATTATTATAGTTGTTAAGAAACACTGGAAACAGATGGCTCTGTTTTCACGCCGAGCTAGGCCTCGGTGCCGACCTGGCGGTGGCCAGCGCGGCCATTATAGCTACAATACCCCTTTTAACCCGACTAAACGACTGCTAATTCAATTTAGCTGTCAAACATGTTACTACTTCCCACAGCTGGGGAAGGATAGCTGTTCTATTTGTAACCTAGTCCTAGACCACACAGGAAAATTGAAAAGACGTAATCGGAAAATTGTTGGGTAAGGATAACCGTGGATCGCTTTAAATTTTTCTGAAGAGTGAAGTAAGAACTACCGATATAAACAATTTACGATAATTGATACCACCCTCTAAGTATTTCACCCCCGAGGGTACGCGAAAGTTTAGTAGGGAGATTGTTTAACGATAAAGTCCTCTGGTTCTCTAGAAATAGACCTTCTTGAAGTACGTACAGTATCTGACTTGCAAAGTGACCCGACTGTTCCCAATGGTCTGCCTTAGTACACACGTACGAACAGGCTCACGTACTTTACTATAAATAGCGACAACAACAAGAAGGGCCACTTATGGGCATAACAATCTACAACCTGCCACCCAAAAACAGATCTCTACCCCTTACCAACACCAAAATAGAGTTCAAAATAAGCATTATGTTTATACGATCGATTTTGTACATCTGTACTTTACAATCACAAGCTGCAGCCCATATTTTCCGAAGTGGACCGTATCAGAGGGGAGTTAGGTCGATTTTATGTTCGTGGGCGTGCAGCGCTGAGTTGTGATTATGAACAATTTTATTAGCTGGTTAATTTATTTGTTTGTGAGCCGACCCGCCACTTGCTCCGCGACATTAGCGGGCCTAAAATAAAACCGGTTAGATAAATAACTTAGTTACTGCAGTAACTTCGGACGATGAATATTTTAGTTCAATTTACTGCTAGGGGCTCATTGCAATTTATTATACTATAATAAACAACAAAGTCACAGTAGTTGAAAAGACAACTGTCGCAGCTATACGAGAAGACGAAGGCTATACGAATAAGTATCTATCGGTTTGTCAAAAAATACGTCCTCCGTCTGGGTGGCAGCCATTTTGAGAGCATTAGTATTGTCAGTAGAACTAAAGGTGTATGTAACAATCGGAAAAATATACATTCTCGTTCATTGCAAGCTAATATAAAATTTGTCGACGTTATTTAATTTATTGAATGACGATTTTATTAATTTATGAATCTTTTTACTGTGTTATTTGTATCTATTTGGTTTGACTTGTGCATTAAATGTATTGCTTAATTTGACTTGACATATAATATTTTATCTAATTTTATTTTATTTTCGCTGATTTGGTTGACATAATATGTATATTTTTTATAATTTCTATTGTTGTTAGCCGTAAGTAGTATTATTATTTGAATTAGAAATGTTTGACCTGTAATGATTGTTGTTACCAATAAATTGATTATTATGATTGTTCTGACAAACAGAAGTGTTATACAAGCTGTTCAAATTTCGAAGATCGTTTACAGGAGTATGAACAACTCGTCCGTATCTGATGTTAATCATAAATAAATAATGCAGGATATTTCATACAGCAGCAAGTGAGAAGAGCTTGTATTATGGGTACCAGATTATTGATATATTTTCTTCTGTAAATACATACTTATCTTACATTGAAATTACCCAGACCGGGACAAATATCTGCAGAACAACATTTTTTTGTCGCGAGGCGGGAATCATACCCACTAAACTCCTACTGATGCCGTGGGGTGCTGGCAGTAGAATGTTGCCCCTCCTCTCTTGCCCGTGGATGCAGTAAGAGCCTGCTAAGAGCTACCTCCGGAAGATGGGCAGCAGCGTCATTCCGTATATCAACATTCCATACTGCGCTCGCCAACCCGCCTGCCAAGCGTGGTGAGTATGGCAACTGCCCCTTATGGAGATCCATGAGGGTGGCCTGTGTTCAGTAGTGGACGTTTTACGGTTGAAATGATGAACCTTCTACTGAGGCGTGCCTCGTAAGACACTCCCTCCACCTTCCCATGGTCCTACCAACCTTGCGGTTACACGGACCGAATCTGTGAGTTATGCAGATTCCCCTCGGGTAGCTCAAGACTCTACAAGTTCCTACGCACGCGTGTCCCGGCACTCTCCCCCTTCTGGGGCATGCTAATCACAGAACGGACGTCATCGCTGGGCAGCTCCCCTCCAGCTCGGTAGCTCCGTGCCCCCCTCCTTCGTCCCCGTTCGAAAATGTGCTCTCCTCAGCTCGCCTAGATTTATGGCAAGTCCTGGCGAACCTTTTAAGCTGTCCAAAGATCGCCTCGCTACTTACAAGATCTACATGGTATATCGGTCCCTCTTGCCTTCCTTGCCTTGTTACACCTCCTAACATAGTGCTTCTCGCTTCCGCATACAACGGGCAATCCCACAGGATATGATCCCGCGTCGCCCACTTCTCCCCACAGCTGCACTCTGCAGTGTTGCTCAACCCCAGATCGCTCAGACGTTTCCTGAAGCAGCCATGGCCTATAAGGATCTGCGAAAGTTTATAGTCAGGTTCAACCCAGTGCGCCTTCATTCGCTCGCCTACGTCTGGGAAGAACGCGAACAATTCGCGACCCTTAGTCTCGGCCTCCCATCGAGCCTGCCAGGACTCTACTGTCTCTGCGTCGATGATCGCTCGGATACGTATGTGCGTCTCGTTCGGTTCACTCTCCGTCTCAGCTAACCTACGACCCGCTCTAGTCAGCAGTAAGTCTGCCGGCAGGACCCCCGCCAGAACTAGCGCTGCAGTACTGCTCGACCTGTAAACCTTCGTTAGTAACACTAACGAGGATCTTTGCGTCCTGAGCAGCACGCTGCGAACGACGTGTACCGTAGCCCGGTGGTATTCATATTCTGGCCGCGTACGTGAGCGTCGCCTCGTATGTGCCACCGCAGAGCACCCGCAGTGCCCTATTCCGCACCCATCTGTTTGCGGAAACCCTCGAGACCTTGGCGAAACAATTGGACGCTCTGTCACCGATCGTCGCCGCGTGGGGTGCAAATGATTGGGTGGTGTCCAGAATGACTCCCAACACCTTGGCCTCAGAGACTGTGCGGATCGACGTGCCAGACGCGTTGGTCTTAAGCAGAGGTGGCCTTTGCAATCGCCCTTTCAGGTTCATGGTCTGGGACTTAGCCGGGGCGAATGTGAGCCTGTTACGGGCACCCCACTCCGCTACCAGTCCCAAGACAGCCGCTGCTTTCTCCTCCAACTCTCCAAGCATCCCTCGCTACCAACACCGTCACGTCGTCCGCGTATGCCATAAATGAGACCCCAACTGGCACCGGTAGACAGAGAAGGTCATTGAGTAGCACGTTCCACAACGTCGGGCTGAGCACAGAGCCCTGCGGGTGCTTCGTAGGACAGTCAAAATGTCAAACTTCAAAAATGGTCATTCATTCATTCATTCATTCATTCATTTTTAAATTAGGTCCATTTTTTGCAAAACCGTGTTCTGATGATAAGATCCATGATAAATCGAGGGAAATACTCAAATGTAATAAGCTTATATATAGCGGTTGGTGATTTTATTATTAGTCGTTTTTTTGTTGAAAAATTAATTAATTATAAAAAAAATAATGTTGGACAAATCATTCAGCAGCATCTATAGCAGATAAAGCAAACAATCATACAATGGGTCGGTAACTGAGATATCGCTGGTTCGATGCCCGGCGAGCTGTTCAGATTGATGTTACGATTTATCGCCCTGGCACGTTGGTACAATAGCTGATATTCAAATCAGTTTCAGTTTAAATTCATAGTTTTTTAGTACTTATAGCCTGGTGCAAGCCACGGTCACAAACAGGTAATTCTAAACTATTTAATATATACGAGACGTTTAACATGATTTGAGTCTTCTTAAGTTTCCCGATATTTCGACGCAGTTTTACCAAAGACTTAAAGTAGATTTCAATCTTTGAGTTTCACGGATAAACTCAAATGTAACGAAATCATGAAAAAAAGGGAGAGAAAGAAGATATATCATAATCATCATAATAATAATAATATAATAATCATCCCGTAAATATTGCTTATAATGTTCACAACCATGATAGTTCCAAAGTTATATTATGAAATGTGTGAAATGTTTACATTTAAAACGTGCTTTAAAAAAACATAAAACGCAACGGAAAACCTGCTGCTGATTCAGCTTCAGACGTAGACCTGTTCTTTCCTCTAACCAATAGCTGACTAAGCTGAGAGGATGGTATAGGTGCTGGGCAAGCCTAATCCATCTAACAATGTCCCAGGCACTGCAGCGTCCCGTACAGCATGAATACCAGATGCTGACGCATACAATACCATCATTTCCGCTGTAAAACCAATAAAACTTCCACCACTGAACACGTGCCTGCTCCTCATGGAGATGCCATACTCACCACGAATGACAGGCGGGTTGGCGAGCGCAGTACGGGATGTTGATACACGGAAAGACGCTCATCAGACTGCCCATCTTCCAAAGATATCCCTTAGCAGGCATCTGCTTGATGCATACTGCATCTATGGGTATGATAGGAGGGGTAACATTCTACTGCCGGCACTCCACGGTGATTATCTATAATAGATGTAAGGGCCTTCTTGTGTGTATACGTATGTATATTTGTCCCTGTTAGGTGTTATTTAATCAGATGTCCTCGACTTATTGGTTTTTAATGTGTATTTTACTAGTTCGCCCTCAATTTTAATTTGACGCTGATGACTATAAGTAATTTTACTAGTTAACACCTATTCAAGCGCGAGGCAACCGAAAATGAATAAAAGCTGAATCATCTTTAGTTAAAATAGACCACGACCTCTGTGGCTTAGTTGGTAATAATGTAGCAAAAGATTGTTCTGAGTTCGATCCCCGCCGGGGGATACATTTTTGTTATTCTGTAGATATCTGTCTCCGGTGTTTGTATGTATATTATAAAAAAAAAGTGTGTGAGACTCGGGACGCACGATAGAAGTGATAACTAATAGGCAGTAAAACTCCAATAAAACTAATAGGAGCCTGCCCGCCGCCGCCGCGTGCGCGCGGGGCTGGGCAGCCAGGCAGACCGGCGCCGTAACGCGTTACGTAACGAAGCGGTTTACCACCCCATAAGAAGTTATCACTTCAAATAACTATTAACCAGCTAGTTTCATTAGTACAAACTTTAGTTGTTACAGAACTTTTTGTGAAGAGTTCATCCGGGGAAGTAGTAACTACCACCATACCTATTTCTGCCGCCAAGCAGTAATGTCTCCATTGCTGTGTTCCGGTTAGAAGGGTAAGGTGGCCGGGGAAATTATGGGCACAAGAGACCTTACAACTCGTTGGTCATGTGCTTATTGAAGGTGATCACCACATTGCAGTTGTTATAGGTAGAGGTTACCGCTTAACATCAGGTGGGCCTTCGGCTTGTCTCGTCATTTCATTATTTCAGCCGTAAAACATCCACAACTGAACACAGGCCTCCCTCATGGATCTCCATGAGGGGTAGTTGCCGTAATTGCCCTGGTTGGCAGGCAGGTTGGTGAGCGCATTACGGGATGTTGATACACGGAAAGACGCTGCTACCCATCTTCCGGAGGTATCCCTCTTACTGCATCCATGGGTACGAGAGGAGGGGCAACATTCTACTGACAGCACCTCAGGCGATGCCGGCACCCCACGGTCTCATCATTAAGTAGTATAAAAAATAGTGTCTCGACTGGGACTGTGTGCTGTGTGTGATGTCCAGCTATTTATTTAGGTAATGGGCAGTCGCTGGGCGCGCTGTGCACGTTCGCGCGCCGACTCTGGCGCACGGCAACGCGCATGATCTAAATAAGTCACTCTTCATTGATTCAGCCGCACACGGTCCAAGGTAGAGCTTGTTTATTCTAGATCACTTGCTCTTTCTTGGTTTGCAGTCATCATATTAATCTAGCCTTGGATCATCATCTTAGTGGTGTATGTTTTTTACGCTTTATTTCATCATGAAACAAAAGCGTAAAAACATACACTATGACACAGGCCTTTATATCTATTATAGATTATTTATACAGCGTCAGCATCTGCTATTAAAGCTCTATAGGACGCTGCAGCGCCTGGGACATTGTTAGATAGATTAGGCTTGCCCAGCACCTACACCTTGCTTTTACTCAGAGGAAGGAATAGGGCAATACGTCCGAAGCTGGCTAAGCCGCGGGTTTCCTCACGTTTTTACTTCACCGTTAAACGAAAGAAAAATCCATTGGTTCACGGCCGGTACGGTGCATACCACGAGGTCAACATGGCTATGATTTATAATATCACTAGGATATTAGTCGGATTTGGTCTCCTACTAAATGCGAGATCACTAACCACTTTGCTGTGTCAGCTCAGCAAAAAAAGAGCTCTGTTATGCTCTTCTCAAATCCAGAGTAGCTGAGTCGGTGCCCGGGCAGTATCGCTGAAATGTAATTAAAGACGTGATTAGATTCAGATCGGTCACGTGTGATTCTGCAAGGTAGTGGTTTGCTAACGAGGGTAAAAGTAAGACTGCCTGCGATGCAGCTCAGGGATCAGCGCGCTGTGCAGCCTAGAATCGACTCGTGGTGGCGAGCAATAGCGCTAGACTTGAGAAGCCTTCCATCGTTCGTTTGTTAAATCGGCGAATTTTGTTTCCCTTAAGGTCGATTTACATCAAACGCACACAGAACTAGAGGTAGAACAAGAGCATTCTTTAGTAATAAGCTAGATCATCTGAACGAATGTTCTTTGCTTTCGTGTCAGTTCTGTGGTTGGTATTGGTAGTGCTTCGCTATGTCTGACTCTGACAGCGACATCATAATTGCAAGTGCTGCATTTACCTACTATTTTGTCGCAATTTTCTTTTTTTTAACATTCATTTATAATAAATTTGATTTTCTAATCACTTTGATTTTGAATTTCAACCATGACAATAAAATATGAACCTATAAACTTATATAATATTTAGTTTGACGTTAGTGTTGAGAAAAGGTGCAATGAGTCTATGAACTAGGAAGAGTTCCTAGAATCTAATTTCCTCTAATTAAGGTAATATTGATAGTCATCATTTTTCCCCTGTACCCTTCATATGTATACAATCGCTAGAACACAAAAACGCTTTGAAGAGACCGCTCAGGGGCGCGAGCACGTCCGAACACGCGAGAACGCTCTAAGCAACGGTTCGCGCGCTCTAGCACCGATTACATCGAGCGAGCGAGCATTCTTACAAGTATTCCATAGAATATTTGCGAACGCACTAAGAACAACGAATGATATAGTGGGGATAGAATGAGCATTCGCTCGTCCGATGTAAATCGACTAGAGGCAAACTGTCTTGAATCTAGAAAAGTGACTTAGAAAAGTGTTATCTTCCTACGGTGAAATATTTAGTTTTGCACAAAAAGATCCAGGTGGTGGTAGAACTTCCCCGGATGAACTCTTCACTAAAAGATCTACTACTCTAGTGTTGTGTCTTCTTTTAATTTAATTTAATCCGTCGCTGAAAACGGCCTGAGAGGAGACAACAACAATTTTAGTCATTGACCTAATTATATTGTTATTTATTATTTTAGAATTGCATTTATTTGATATTTGTTAACTTTAATTTATTAATTTGTAGACAGTACTCATTACTATGACTATTATGTGTTATTGTTTTGTGAATTAATATTAATTAGTGTAATTGATTAATCCGTTCTAATTAAATAAATAAATAACATACATATACAGTAGAAGGTGTTTTCTTTTGAAGATGAGAGAAGTCGAGATCTGGTTCTAAACGTGACGAATTCGAAACAAGACCGCCTTCTTGAAATACTAGCCGCACTCCGCGGTTTCACCCGCGCAGTTCCCGTTACCGCGGGGATACGGGAATAAAATATAGCCTATTGTTCATCAGAAATAATTATGGCTAATAATAATAAATAATAAGTTTGCTTTAACTGTCTGCTTAATTTTTTTCTTATATATAATGTAAATCCATTATTGGTCGTAGGATATATGTATGTATATGTAATTTAGGATAATGTAGATTAAGGACTGTGGATTTTGTTTAAATAAATAAATAAATAAGGCTTCTAATGGTGAAATACTTTTTCAAACCAGTCCAATCGTTTCGGAGCCTATTTAATGCATACAAACAATCAAATATTTCCTCTTTATAATTAGTGTAGATAGATGTAGATAACTAGGTTAATGGTACCCTAACTTGCGAAGTTCACTTTACCACGCTTCATAAGAGTAAAATACCCAAGTCTCTTCGAAAAAAGACAAGTCACTGCAGCCGAAAACGGCCAGGTGGATTATTATTATTATTATCTAATTTAAGATGAACAGTTGCACATTTGCTTGCTTTATGTAGATCAGAGCTAAAGCAACCATTTCCATGTACACATTTATCTCCAGGGTGGCTTTAGTAGTGTCTCCTGTGGTTAAAGCGGGCCGTTCACTACGGCACGTGTTCACATATGTACTTAAAACCCTTAATTGCTTGCATTGATTGTCATTTTTAGAACTTAGTATAATTTATTTCTTATAATTCATTTTATGTTATTGATTTGTGTTTGTTAATCAACTCTATGCTAAAAAAGTAAATGTTCTATATAGATGTGTTGTTGTTGTTGTTCTTATTGTGTAGATTTTGTTGTTTTAAATTGACTATTCTATGTAGCTCTTAGCTCTACTGAAACTGGTTCGTGGCTTAGGCTGCGTGGCCGACACATATTGACTTTGAATTTGACTGTTGTGTGTGTCCAATTCTATACCAAAAATACACAAACGTTTGATGTAACTAAACATTATTTGCATGAACAAGTAAGCATGATGTTGCTTAGCCACAGAATAGGCAACACTTGGTCACCCGACTTGGAAACAGTGGTTACACAATTGGCCGCGCGAGGCCGCTGATTTGACTCAATTGCTTGGATTGGTTAATTGTACAGAATATTTTTAGCACAATTGTACCAAAGGATGTACATTGGACAATTGGAACGCTCATGAGAGCTGCGAGGTAAACAAGTTTATTATTAATTTCGAGAACATATTACATGGCCATTGTAACGTGGAAAACAAACAAAATGTTAAAAATAATGACACGAAAATGGCCACCACTCAGCGTAAACTGAGGCAGAATACATCCTGCCACAGCGCTGGTCTTCCGTGGTTACCCTATTTAGCAAGCGCTAGCGGCTGCTTTATGCGACACAAGATGATAATGATTAACTAAAAAAAAATAATTTAATAACAATATTTCAATAAGTACAAATATTAAAAATATAATATAACACAACAACAAAAAATATTCCTACAACAAAACGAGCATCAGTTTAACATTTAAGTTAGATTACTAATATCTATAAACACAATATATATTATTAGGCTGCAGTATGTAGACATATGTACATCTGAGACATTAGTATCCACAGGACACTGCGCCATTAGCCCGCACCTTCCTGTGGAAATCAATCGGAAAATCCATCAATACCGAATTTATCCAATTTACGCAATTACGTATAATTTTCAATACAGGTACATTACAATGTTTGTTCATAACCGAATTATCATCATCAACATTTCAGCCGTAAAACATCCGATACTGAACATAGGCCTCGCTCATGGGACTCCATGAGAGGTAGTTGCCACACTCACCACGCTTAGCAGGTGGGTTGGCGAGTGCAGTACGGGATGTTGATACACGGTATGGCGCTACTGCCCATCCTCCGGAGGTATCCCTTAGCAGGCTCTTACTGCATCCACGAGCATGAGAGGGGGTGTGACATTCTACTGCCGACACCCCACGGCAATTACGTGTGATTTTCGACAAATAGTGCCTATTTCACTTTAAAAATTTATGTGAGATATACTATTGATATTGTTAACGTGTCGGAATAGTCTTCGACGTTACAAAACTACGCGAGTAATCCCCGTTACAACATTACAGAATAAATAGTTCCATGTAGTTTATGTACCACAATACATTACCTGTTTGTTTATAACCGAATATTAAAGTGGATTTGCTTCGAGAGCCGCCCGCCATAAAATAGGTAGCCATAATTATCATTAACCAACAAAAAGCAGATCAAGCCATTGTGCCGAGCAAACAATAGCTTTATAATACAAGATAGGTATAGTTTGCATAATTCTGCAAAAAGTAACAATGCTCCGTTTAGAGATCGCGAGATTGTTTTGATTTGAGCTCGCTTGTTGGCGCTGTCGCCGGGCGGAGGCCTCTATGGAGACTTGTGCTCACAGAAGAGGTTAAATGACTGAGTTTAAATTTTTGATCCATCATGTAGAGTAGGTGCCGTGGGGTGCCGGCAGTAGAATGTTGCCCGTCCTCTCATGTCCGTGGATGCAGTAAGAGCCTGCTAAGGGATACCTTCGGAAGATGGGCAGCAGCATCTTTCCGTGTAACAACATCCCGTACTGCGCTCACCAACCCGCCTGCCAAGCGTGGTGAGTATGGCAACTACCCCTCATGGAGATCCATGAGGAGAGGCCTGTGTTCAGTAGTGGACGTTTTACACCTGAAATGTTCCTTAGCAGGCTCTTACTATATCCATGGGCATGAGAGGAGGGGTATCATTCCACTGCCGGGACCCCACGGCGGTCCCTTGGTAGATTCATATTGCATCCACGGGCGAGAGAGATTCAATATGATTCAAATAGTTTATTCACAGAATAAAGGTGTACACTTGTACAGGCTTACCTATACCAACAAACAATTTCACTTATAATCTAATATAAAAATTGCAACTATGTATGAGATTCATCTTAAAATATAATAACAATAGGCACAGGGTGTCTGCATGAACCTTGTTAAGCTAGTACATTAAGTAGCGGTAGGTTAGGGCAGGTAGGTTGTAAGCACGTGGTCTAGATACAGTAAAGTTGACTTTCCTCCGTAGGAGCGCACACACTGTGTGACGGCAGGGGCCTTTGCTCTTAAATTATTTTTACTACCTATTTATTCTATTTATGCCCATTTTGAAACCTACTTAGCATTTGATTTAAGCACTCTCTTTCTAAACAGACAATGTTTCAGGATTTTGTTTATAAAAATGCATTGCGAGTATATTAAATTGAACACTATGTATAGTCATTAGCGAGTTATAGGAGGACAATAACTCGTAAATGTAGAGCAAGAAAAAATAATGGAATAAGTCCATTAGATGTTATTAATTATTCACTAGAAATGTACAAGGTTTTATCATATATAGCATATAAAGTCGAAATATTTTAATAAATAAAATATTTCGGCCTTAAAACGGTCCGCTACTGAACACAGGCTTCCCTCATGGATCTTCATGAGGGGTAGTTGCCATACTCACCACGCTTGGTAGGCGGGTTGGCAATCGCAGTACGGGATGTTGATACACGGAATGACGCTGCTGCCCATCTTCCGGAGGTATCCCTTGGCAGGCTCTTACTGCATCCGCGGGCATGAAAGGAGGGGTAACATTCTACTGCCGGCACCCCACGGCTACCACCACATTAAGGGAACATAAACAAAATTAATAAATAAGGTAATAACAACACAGGAGTACCCAGGGCGGCTTTTTCGCTATAAGCGATCTCTTCCAGGCAACTTTGTTGTACAACTTAATCCTAACACGTATTATGTGATAGAGATGACTTATTTATTATGAAGTTTTTATTTTTTCCGAATTGTGTTATTAGTTATTAGGTACAAGCTAAGCAAATAATGTTACCTTGATATTGCTCCAATGTTATTGCTGGCGTGATTGATATTTTTAGCATCGATTAGGATAGGTAGTTATAAATGATGTTGTTTATAATGTTACGGAGCACGTGAATGAACACAGGAGTACCGGCGGAGGTCGGCCTAACCGCTACCAGTTCATCATCATCATCACTGCCGCAGGATGTCCACTACTGAACATAGGCCTCCCACATGGAACAAAGATGCGAGGTTGTTGCCAGACTCACCACGCTTGGCGAGCGGGATGGCGCGCGCAGTTAAAGATATTGATGTACGGAAAGGCGCTGCTACCCATCTTTAGGACGTATGTTGGCAGATTCTTACTGCGTCCACGGGAAAAAGAGGAGGGGGACATGCTAGTGCCGGCACCCCACGGCATTTGTTAATACCTTCGGAAAGATTTCACCTCAATTCTAACCAACAGCCGCAAGCCGCAGCTAGCAAGTGAAAAGTGAATCTGTAGCATGTGCGTGTGCAATGCCCAGTGCGCACACGCAGGCGATCCATCACAGCGCTGCGCCGCGCAACCACTGACCGCCGCGCGCGCAAATAGAACTTGGCATGCGAGGGCGCACGTGGACGGACAGGCGGACACACAAGTGGACTAAACGTTTTAGGACTTGGACCAGTGTGCTGGTCAAGTCATAAAACGTTATTAAGTATTTTAATACTGAATCTGGTCACACTGTAACTTAGTTCTAAGGTAGTCCTCAGCACGCCCGCACACGCCCGTAAGCATAATAAAAATCTTCTGCATAGTATTTTAATACTTTTTCATACAGAAAAAGTATCTGAAGTAAGTATACTCAATCTGGTCACACTGAGTCTTGAACTATAGATCAGTTATACAATGTTCCGTGAGGTGCCGGCAGAAAAACGTTCCCCTCTCTTGCTCGTGGATGCAGGAAGAATCTGCCAAGGGACACCTCCGGAATATGGGCAGCGTTTTTTCGTGTATCAACATCCCGTACTGCGCTTGCTTATCTGCCTGCCAAGCGTGGCGAGTATGACAACAACACCCTCATGATCTGGGTAAGCCACGATGGGAGGCCTACAGCAGGTGGACGCGGACCGCAGTCCTACGGCCGAGATGATGCAGCGTCAGCAACTCTGGTATACATGGTATTCACGCAGTGCCTGGGACATATCATTATGAAAGATCGATTGTATAATATTCGGCTTGCTTAGCACCTCTCAGCTTAGATGGATAAGGGTGTCGATTTTGTTTTACATTCCTAAAACGAATTATAATTATATGACGTTTCTAAATTTAGAGCTGTCACCGTAAAATGGGGACGATTTGTTTCGTTTTAATTTTATAACGACACTAACCGAATAGCTATATGTCATTTTAGTCCGTTTTACGTATTATAATTAGTTTTAGTTAGTTCAACTACAATCGCCGCCATTATGTGTAGATGTTAATACGTCTGGAGCCACCAGTTTCCTCACTGTGTTTTCCTTCACCGATATTGCACGTGTTTAGTGAAGAAGGACTTTGCTAAAGGGAATTTCAGCTTTTCGAATTGACTTGTTGAATTATATGTAAAGAACAGTGTGTCTACCAAGAGTTGACACTGTTAGATCGCCTGCCGTTATAACAGTAGTGATAGTACGTTACTATGACATCTGTCAGATTTGTAACTCATAGTATCAAATTCTAAGCAATTGAAGCCCAAACTACAGTCGCTGTAGTATAGTTTTCTACGTATTTTAGTACCAAACTATCCGCTAGAGGCGCTGTACAAGTTTCCATACATTTTTTAGCTACAGTCGCTAGCGAGTATAGATTGTGAAAACTTATAGTAGACCTACAGATACATTTTTTGAAGTAGAGGTAGGGAAAGTAAAAAAAAAATTTCAAAAAGTATCGTCAGTTTTTATCAGATTATCTTGGACTAGCCGCACTCCGTGGTTTTACCCGCGTAGTTCTCGTTCCCGAGGGAATACGGGGATAAAATATAACCTATGTTACTCAAGGATAAAGTAGCATGCTAATGATGACAGAATCTCGAAAATCGGTCCAGTAGTTTTTGCAAACCATTTTTTATTGAACATAAAATTCTAACTATTGTCATTGTTATCTACGAAATAGCTATGTTTGTAAAATGTAATACCGATCTGTCCTGCCAGCTCTCAGATGCTGGACGAAGCAGGCGAGATAAACATAAAGTGCATACAAAAACATGTTGCACAAGTACGTGCGTGTGTAAGTGTATGACGCGGAAAAGCTTTTTTAGTAATGCTCCTTTTGTTTACAATAAACTAGGTTCCAAAAGACATTAGAGAATTGCAATTTTCCATTCCAGATAAAATTAAAAACTATACTTTCTTCCAAATGTTATTCTAACTTCAATGACTTTATGAATGATAAAGATTTAAAGTAGGTAAATATAATATAATTTGTAATTTGACTTTAATAACAGCTGACATCTGATGCTGAGTGATGATGTGTGACTGTAATTTTTATTAGTTTTATATGAAATGTGTTTTTAATTTTATCAATAAATTTATTACCCCGATTGGCGTGCAGTGTCTTAATACAAAATTAAGACACTGCACGCCAATCGGGGCAGAATACATTATTACCAATGATATATAAATTATGTAACACCTTTTTTTACATGTAGGTATTATAGCATTAAAGATACTTTTACTTTTTTACTTTTGAGTTTATTCGTTACAAACATACAAAATACAAATCTTTCCTCTTTGTAATTATTGAGAGATGAGAGAAAAGTTAGAAGTTTAGAAGTGTAGATATTATGTAGGACAGATTTATAAATACAGAGCAGTCAGTAAGATGGTTAATATTTTAATCTCGTCTTTGAAAAACAAAGCGTTTACTATGATAATCTGGAAAAAACAAGCTGCTATATAACATCATTATAATCTTGTTTTGTTCCGTTATGAAAGTCCTAATTTATTTGTTTTGGATTTCTTGAAATATCGATTCGTCGCTCTCACATTTTAACTTTGCATATTTAGGGTTCCGGACCAAAATGGTAAATAAAAAGCTTATATGGTGTGACTTTGTCTATGTCTGTTTCAGACAGACATCGAGGAACTTCTGATGCTATCGACTTGAAAATTGAAATGGTAGCAGATAACGCTTATCAACTCATCATCATCATCATCATCATCAGCCTTTATCGACCCACTGCTGGGCATAGACCTCCCTTTGATTTTGCCATTCGCTTATCAACTAATATTGAATATTAGATAGTGTTGAAAAATATTCTTAATATGATTGCATAGGGGGTGGAAATAGGGTCTCAAGAATGTTGAGTAGAGTTACTAGGCCATTTTCGTATTAACGGTTTTTATTTTTCCTTTAAGCTGTATAGTTTTCGACTTATTTACAAAAAGCTGAAAAATAGCGTTCGCACCTTTTTTCTCATAAATCATCGAAAGTTTTAATAAATCTACATATGTTCCGCTATCAGACAAGACATGGGCTGAGAGAGCCCTCGGTGCGCGAGTCCAACTCGCTCTTGGCCGGTTTTAAATTTAAACAGATTTGTTCTTGAACGAATATCAGTTAAATTATTTCGAATAACAAAGAAGTCCTGCGTCATTTCGTGAAATAAAACATGTCCGTTTCTAATATAATTTCTCATTATAGCTTCAGTGAAACTGTGCCACGAATCATGTGCGAGTTGTTTACAGCGCGATGTTCTCTTACACTCTCGAGGTCAGTGACTTTTGTTGCTAACTGTACCGCTTACGTGTGTGCGTTAACCTCTCGATCCATCTGTTACATAGGGTGCGCGAGAATCTACCTTATATAAGGGGTGATTATGTTGCCGTCAGTAAAACGTTACCCCTCCTGTAACGCCCGTGGATGCTGTAAGAGCTAAGGGATACCTCCGGAAGAGGGGCAGCAGCGCCTTTCCGTGTATCAACATACGGTACTGCGCTCGCCAACCTGTTTGCCCAGCGTGGCGAGTATGGTAACTACCTCTCATGGAGATCCATGAGGGAGGTTTGTGTTCAGTAGTGGACGTTTTACGGCTGAAATGATGATGTTGAAGAAAACGTAAATGTTTTGTATACCTTCTCATCATCATCATCATCTCAGCGTAGGTCAGGCAGCCACCGCTGAACATATCCCTCTTGAATCTCCTAGTACTGATCATAAGTTCTTGCCACACTCACCACGCTTGGCAGGTGGGTTGGCGATGCTAATACACGGAAAGACGCTGCTGCCCATCTTATACATGGTAACCCAGTTTCTTATTGTATCCACGAGGAAGGGCATCATTCTTCTGCCGGCCTTATTGCATCCACGAGGAAGGCAACATTCTTCTGCCGGCCTTATTGCATCCACGAGGAAGGGCAACATTCTTCTGCCGGCCTTATTGCATCCACGAGGAAGGCAACATTCTTCTGCCGGCCTTATTGCATCCACGAGGAAGGCAACATTGTTCTGCCGGCCTTATTGCATCCACGAGGAAGGCAACATTCTTCTGCCGGCCTTATTGCATCCACGAGGAAGGCAACATTGTTCTGCCAGCCTCCCGCGGCATTTACTCCTTGTAATGATTTTTAAACTGATGCTGCTAAAGTATTGTATATGCTATCTATCTATCTATATACCTATCTACTAAATGATTCCTCCTATATGCCGCGACCTCTGCGCAGCGGGCGAAGGGCCGCCTGCGACGCAAGAGGTCGCAGGTTCGATGTTTGGGTATTGTAAGCGGATGTTTATCCATTTACAATTAAACTATATTTATCTATGTAATATAATGTATTAAGTATATCATGATGACACAAGCTTTGCTTGCTTGGGGCTAGATGATGCTGTGTGAATTGTCCAGCATTATTTTTTATATTGTGCATTTTCTTCAGTCTCGATTAGGTCAATTACCTCACGCGGTACTTGCTGATAAGGGGTATCTTATCTACAGTTTAACATCACGCCCAAGACACATGGGCTAGCTTCTCGAAAACGATTGTTATTCGTGGACGATTAATTAAATCAAATCAAATCATTTACTAAGAATACCTTTACAACATATTACATATTCAACGCAATTAAATAAATAAATAAATAATGCTGGACAAATCACACAGCATCATCTAGCCCCAAGCTAAGCACAGCTTGTGTTATGGGTACTAGATGACTGATATACTTAATACATTATACTACATAGATAGATATTTTTATTATACATAGAAAAACACCCAGAACACCCTGAACAAATATCTGCAGATCGTACAGACATTTGTCCCGAGGCGGGAATCGAACCCGCAACCCCTTGCGTCGCAGGCGGACCTTCGCCCGCTGCGCCACAGAGCTCGTTATTATCAACACCTTACCTCCCGTGCTAGTTACAAATTTGTTACAGCAAGGTAAGCACTATCAAACTCGTGCACATAACAGTAATGTATGTATATATTAGATACATAATTATAGAAGACAATAACACCCAAATACACTTACCTATATAGAATGTATGAATTAAATGATTTATTTACAATATAGTAATAATACATACTACAGAGAATATTATCTGATTTTTGTGATATTTTATATAGGTATTATGACATAATAATAAGTATGGTATATGTTAAACCGCTTTGCCGTGGGGTGCCGGCAGTAGAATGTTGCCCCTCCTCTCATGCCCGTGGATGCAGTAAGACCGTGCTAAGGGATGCCTCTGGAAGATGGGCAGCAGCGTCTTCCATCTTGGGATGGATTAGATTCCTGGGTCAGCAGGAAGTGGTTTGAAGATGTACTAAAAGATTTTACGAAGTCTTTTCTAAAATATCATAATTAACACCTTTAAACTTAATTTTATGTCAAGGGGATTCTAGTGAACCGATGAGTTCACTGGGATCCCCTGGGGGATCGGGTTAGGGGATCCTGGTGGCCTCACCCCTCACAACGCTTAGCAGGCGGGTTGGCGAGCACAGTACGGTCGGAAAGACGCTGCTGCCCATCTTCCGGAGGTATCCCTTGGCAGATTCATTACTACACCCACGGGCAAGGGGCAACATTCTACACCCCACGTCTTTAATGATTCTGATCTCTCCAATACTAATCAGGGAAGTTGAAAAAGCGAACCATAGAGTTAAGGTTCATTCACTTAGAGCCTTGACATGATTACGCTCAATGAGATCTAGCAGCGGCACGCGCACTCACGCGCACCTCACACACACACACACACACACACACACACAAGCATTCGTGTGACTGCACTGTAATCTCTCAATATTATAAAGAGGAAAGATTTTTATGTTGTGTCTTTGTATCAAATAAACTTAAAAACTACTAGACCGATTTTATAAATTCATTCACCTTTAGAATGCTACATTATTCCTGTATAACATAGGCTATGTTTTAATCCCGTATCCCCACGGGCACTGGCGGGTAAAACCGCAGAGTGCGGCTAGTGAGTGATATATTCACCTCGCTACTAGTACAACTTTGTTTTGGGATTTGAAACTAGAAATAAAGAAAAACAAGCTTGAAGAAAAACAATAAGGATTTTAAACTCCTTGGGCTATTTTGAAATACGGCGCCTGCGTCTGCGGAGTTTTTAAAAACTAAAGAGATGCATTATTAACACATATTTCGACAGGATTGCATCCATCGTGGTCCCGGGAAGACTCCGGGAAGGGACCACGATGTGTGCAATCCTGTCGAAACGTCGGGCAATAATAAAGGTAAATAGCGCGATAAATACCCGGTTAAATATGTGTTAATAATGTGTCGTGATCGCGAAAGTTTAAAAAAGACTAAACAGATGCAACCAGCTGTGTATAAATGTTTCACAAATAACTTTAGAAGCTATCATTGTTGTGGTCTAAGTCAAAGTCAATAACCGCTCGTTTGGTTTCGCGACAATAATATTTCGACCGTCATTTGGTTTGCGTTTTGGCGCGAAATACGGCGGGCGCTCCGCGTCGGCGCTAAGTGGATACTGGCTCGGTTTTTACAATGGAGCGTATTGTGGTATTTACGCTCTATGGAAAGGGTTTGAATGAAGCTTGTATATATTTATAAAATAATTGGTGTGTAACCGTTTTAATTAAATTGTAATAAATACCTATATGGATTAGAGAAAAAATGTACGTTGGATAGTCAATTTATAAAAGAGAAACCAAACACATTTAAATTGAGTAAAGCACATAATTGAATTCGTTCGCTTCTGAAAACTTATTTTCCAAGTGAGGGAAAGGAGCGCAAAACAAACCTAAACATAATGCCGTATTTACTGGATGTTTGCCATGATTTTCTTTTATATCTTTTAGAGTCAATGTTTTCGGAAGCGAACGAATTCATTAATGTGATTTGAATGTGTTTTGTTTTGACAAACGTTTGTAAGTTCTGTATAAAAAAGCAAGATTTATCCCGACTATTATTTTATATTTTTCTGTGTGAAAGTATTATAGTCTTTACCAAACATGTATAAGAACCCCGAAGTAGACCACTACTTCGGGGTTCTTATACATTTTTACCACCACCAGCCCCGAAGTAAGCAGAGGTACCAACTTCTGCTTACTCCGGGGCTACTCTGGTGGTGCTGTGTGCAATGTCATTATGTATGTATTTTCCTTATTTACCGACCTCATCCAGGAAGCCAGACAGAAGTGATTACAATACTTTCAGTCTGTCGCTTATCTGTTGTCAAAACATAGTTTTTACGTTTATTAGGGTTCCGCAGGTTGATTTCGTATTCCGTTTACTTTTCTTCCTAAGGCTATAGTTTATTTTCCATAACACTAAGCTAAATGTGTTTGATTTTACAATAATAGCCTGTGCGTTGTTAATACACAAATTGAAACCAGGTCTCTCGTTCCATAGTATAATAAATACATTGAACAATAATAAAATTATATTGAGCGAGAAACGGATTCATTGTAAATTCTTGCAATGTCGTTTATCATTATCATTATGGTAATACTCGCAAATATCATACTTTTGAAGTAATCACTTTATGCTTTTATTATATATGCTCGGAAATATTATAAAAAACTTATCCCTAAATATAAGATTTCATGATTGAAAACACGTTTATTTTGACTCATAGCACAATTTACAATCAACGAAAAACAAAACAAAACTAATGAATTTCTAAAAACTTGTGCCTCAATGGTCACATATAAGTATGTGGATATTTATTCATCGTTTTTTTGTTTTCTAAGCCATACCTGAACTTTCGCGAACAAAACAAAAAAAATATTGAAAATCGGTCTAGCCGTTTTTGCGTTTTAGCGAGACTAACGCACAGCAATTTATTTATATATATGTATATAGAATATTATAGTGTACCCTCTCAGCTTAGACGAAAGAACAGGTCAATACGTCTGAAGCTAACTATAGGTCCTGGACAAGCCTAATCCATCTACCAATGTCCCAGGCACTGCAGCGTCCCGTACAGCATGAGTACCAGTTTCTGACGCTGTATAAATCATCTGTTATAGAGCCAAGGCCTTGTAGTACAAAAGATTTATTTTTGAATGCAATGTGAAGATGCCGTTGGAGTGTCGAAATAAACAAAAGTGCTGTGGCAGGACCGGCGAACCACGGCGCTGGTCTTCTCTCTTATATTCCAGATTTCTTAATATTAATGATAAATACGTTTCACTTTCGAAACACTCGTGACTTACATTGAGTGGATAGCCCATTTAACGTTACCACAATATACTTGTACGTTTCCGTTAAAGAAAGCGTCAAGAGTAGTTCCATGGGACCTAAAAGATTTGTCAAGGTTATGAAAAAGTGTGCCGTGGGGTGCCGGCAGTACAATGTTACCCCTCCTCTCATGCCCGTGGATGCAGTAAGAGCCTGCTAAGGGATATCTCCGGAATATGGGCAGCAGCGTCTTTCCGTGTATCAACATCCCATACTGCGCTCGCCAACCCGCCTGCTAAGCGTGAGTATGGCAATTACCCCTCATGGATATCTACGAGGGAGACCTGTGTTCAGTAGTGGACGTTTTGCGGCTGAAATGATGAAAAAGTATATTATGTTTTAAAATCAACCAAAGAGTCTCAAGTTTGAACTAGATTCTATAAAATAGTAATGCGATAAGCACAGTGATTTCAACGTTAACTTAAAATATTTAATATATTAAGATAAATATTGTAACAATGAATTGAAGTGAAGGAGTGAGGTGTCGTCTCCGCTCCTTCCACGTGGCAAACTAGTTATCCGGAGCTAACGAATTCGATTATGAGCTTTATTCAATATAAGGTGTATTGTTTTTATTTTGTAAAACTGATTCTATGTAGCTTTTTGCTCTATCGAATAAACACTTATTGATTTTGACTTTATTTTGAAGTAGATAAAGATTAATTTTTCAAAAACTTATTCATTTATTCTACATTATATGGCAACCCCTCCGCAGCTCGGAGATCCACGAGGGAGGCCTATGTCCAGCAGTGGACAGCAGTCCTGCTGCTGATAATGATGAAGATGATTTTATATTCTTACTAAAAACGGCTTATTGAAGTAATGTTAATCATTCGTCACGAGGAACCCGCAACATCCAGACCAACGCACGGAACGAAACACCAGATAATTTCTTATCTCAAGGATGAATTAAAAAATGGTATTACGTGAATACGTTCAGTAAACATGTTTGTACTACAGCCGGCGGTGGTGCGAACTTGAGCTCTTACGTTACGAGGCAATGGATATGGTATGTTGATAGTATGTCAAACATGGGATATAGGTTCTATCCCATGTTTGACATACTATCAACTATCAATGGTTTGAGTGGAATGGAGTAGTCCTAAACAACAAAAAAACTCACTTCATGCACTTTTCCAACTCTGGTCGCCAAGTCAGAAGCCTGTCGGTGTCGATAAACTCCACACCTCTAGACCAAGTACATACCACCACATTCTTGGGATTCCATATCGACCGGGGCCTGACTTGGAGCTCACACGTTGACCAACTATGTACAAAGCTGGGAAGCGCCTGCTTTGCGCTGCGTAGACTAGGCCGCGTAGTCTCTCTTGATGTTGTCCGGACGTGCTATTTCGCCACGGTGCATTCGCTCTTACAATACGGAGCCGAGCTGTGGCGCGCTGCCGATAGGGAGCGCGTGTTCCGCCTGCAGAAACGTGCTGTGGTTGCAGGTGTGGCTACCAGGTAGCGATGTACGTACGGGAGAACCACGGAGCATATGCAACACGCGGAGACGGACACGCACGTCGGTACAACACCCGCGAAGCTGACAAGCTTGCATCCGTCGGGCACAGGTTAGCGAAATCCGACAGACTCACTCACGTGCTGGGACCTGCTGTCTACAACCGACTTCCGGAGTATGTCATTAACACACCCAGCCTGTATTCTTTTAAAAACAAACTTAAGCTTTAGCTGATCGAGAAGGCGTACTATGAGGTCCGGGATTTCCTGGAGAAACCATGTTAATTTATTTAATGATAATTTTTGGTAATTTAATTTGAATTATTTAGCATTATTTTATTTTACATGATGTATGATCGGTTATATTTATTTATTGTAACAATTTTATGTATTAATTTAAAAGAAATTCGTTATTTATTATTTTAATTTTTTGAGTTGTAAATTGATTACCAATAAATTAACTATCTATCTATCTATCTGACTATCAACTTTTTCATAGTGGAACACGTCAGACCTGACAACAGGTCTCCCCACGCGCCGCAAAAGCCACCAGCTATTTCGGCTTTGGTGCGATTGCTACAGATGCTATTCAATACCCATTTAGGTCTATATACCTAAATGGGTATTAAATAGCATCGGTACATCCTTACAGATATTATTAAAGTCTTACAGCGGAGTTGTAACGAACATCCCTGGATTGCTACAAAACGCTACGAATCGCTATGAATGGCCACAACTTATTTTTTAACAAACCAATCCTCTACAATGCTTGCTTTGGACGCCACGTCACTCATGGGAAGAACATTGCAGTAGATTCAGAAAACTATGGTGAGATGATCAAAATAGTCCCCTCGAACCTTATAAATGGCGTAAGTTTCCTTTCACTGGTAGGAAACACAATGACAGCAATTGTGCTTTCTCCGCTTGCCAGCTCCACCTGTTAGTATTTATAGAAAACATTTGTCCTTTTTTACTGAAAACAAGTTATTGCCACATCCATACCTAGATTGCTGCTGCATGTGTTTACCAATTTCCTACTGTTGCCGATGTAAGGTCATCGGTGCTCGGAATAACAGGGCCATTTTATCTGCTCTTTTATATCTAAATATACAATACCGTAGCGTGACTGACTGACGGACACCGCACAGCCATTGGCACTACGAACTATTTTGAGGAAATGAAGAACAACATTTTTTTCACGAGAATTTATGAGAATAATAGACGTAGAGTGCCGGCAATAGAGTGTTTACCCTCCCCTCTTGCCAGTGGATGCAGTAAGAATCTGCTAAGGGATACCTCCGGAAGATGGGCAGCATCATTTTCACGTGTATCAACATCCTCTGCGCTCGCCAACCCGTCTGCCAAACGTGGCGAGTATGGCAACAACCCCTCATGAACAGTACGCTGTGATCAATGAGGGCGGCCTTTATCCAGCAGTGCGTTTTCTTGGCTTGGCTGAAATGAAAATGATGAAGATGAAAATAATACAAACAACACTCTGCGTTTCTAGAGATGTACTTCGCCCTTTCTCATCTATTATAGATGATTTATTCAGCGTCTGCCACTGGTATCTATGCTATACAGGCCGCTGCTTGGGATATTGTTAAAAGGCACCTAAGCACCTATATACCATCCCCTTAGCTAAGTAGCACGATTAATTAATTAATTTAATAAAAAAAAACTAATACATTTTATGCAGAACACTTCTAGACAAAACAGGTTTGTAAAAACCCTTAGATAGAGTTTACTATTTAAAGCTTATGTTTATATGAGTTTCTTAATATATACTACAAAAAACCACTCACATCCGGTAGGTACAAATAACTGCAGTTTACAAAAACTTGTATTCCGCGGTGAGAATCGAACCCGTAACCTCCTAGTCTTAGCTCTACGACCGACTGCGCTACATAGGTCGTTACTACACCGACTTTGCAATAAAG
Organism: Pasiphila rectangulata; assembly: GCA_963082625.1. Classification (NCBI taxonomy): domain Eukaryota; kingdom Metazoa; phylum Arthropoda; class Insecta; order Lepidoptera; family Geometridae; genus Pasiphila; species Pasiphila rectangulata. Next base: position 19,069,350 of record OY720251.1, on the reverse strand, counting down.
ATAACATCACCACAGCGGCAGGACATCCACTGCTGGACAGAAGCCCCTCATGGTAGTGGAGATCCACGTACTGATCATAAGGGGCTGTTGCCATGCTCACCACGCTTGCCAGGCGGGTTGGCGAGCGCAGTGCGGGATGTTGATACACGGAAATACGCTGCTGCCCTTCTTCCGCAGGTATCCCTTAGCAGGCTCTTTCTGAATGGGTATGAGAGGAGGGGTTACATTCTACTGCCGGAACCCCACGGCGATAATATAAACACACTGGTACTATTACACACCTACCATTACATATCTATCTGGCGGCACCGAGTCTCGGTGCGCCCGTGACTCATTGGCTTTGCATACAATGCAGGTCGCGGGTTCCAGCCCCGGCCCGACCTTTCACGTGATTCTGAAACAATAATGTCATTAAAACAGAATACGCATCACATGCGATACTTACGCTTGATCGGCTGTTAAACTCGATATTATGCTATTGTAAGCAGTTTATTGAAACAATAAATCCAATAACTGCGAGTCGGCCTCACGCAACGAGGGTTTGGTAAATATATTTGGAAATAATTAAAGCGTTTTATTGCTTTGAGATCTGTTCTCGTACTAGGTCGATGGCCCGCCGCTTCGCATGCGTTGTACCCGGACAAAATGTAGCCTATGTGTTAATCCTGGTTAACATCTCATCATATCAGCCGTAGGACGTCCGCTGCTGGATAAAGGCCTCCCTCATTGATCTCCAAGTACTGCATCGACCGCTGACCTGCGGTTCTTACCAAGTTGTCTGCCCATCTTGTAGGTGGACGTCCTACACTGCGCTTGCCGGTCCGTGGCCTCCATCCGAGAACTTTGCGGCCCCATCGGCCATCCGATTTGCGCGCTATATATGGCCTGCTCATTGCCACTTCATCGTGCTAATCCGTCTGGCTATGTTGGTGACCCGAGTTCTTCTACGTATCTGCTCATATCCGATTCGATAATAATCTATGCGTGTGCAAAATTTCAGATCAATCCGTAGGCTAGTTTTTACGTGAAAGAGTAACAAACATCCATTATTCTTTTTTATCAATTATACAAACTTTCGCGTTCATAATATTAGTACGATTTATAGAAAAAATCGGTAAGTGCGAATCGAAATGTAATAATGAATATAAGGACTGACCGAGCCAGAGGGGCCGAGATGAAGCACGTGTAGGGACCAACATGCGCGCCGCGAGTCGGCAACAAGACGAATGTAAATAGGAACACTGGAGGCACCACACGACCATAGGTATTGCAGACATTATTTTAATTTAAGCTATTATCCGCTTTTAATATTTTAAGTTTGAATTCTCTATTTATAGTGTTACCTCTGAAAGACGGGCAGCAGTGTCTTTTCGTTTATCAACATCCCGTACTGCGCTCACCAACCCGCCTGCCAAGTACCTAATCAAGCAAGAGTATGGCAACTACTCCTCATGGAGATCCATGAAGGTGGCCTGTGTTCAGTAGTGGACGTTTTACGGCTAAAATGATGATGATGACGGATCCATTCATGTTATAGTTAATTACTCTGATCCATTCCCATTATTTTAATTAATTTTATTTATTGTATCAGATAACATGATCCATAGATTAGAAATATTATAACGTCATACAGCTAGTCATATATTTTTTAACACGTTCGTTGCATTACGAGATCTATCAGATCTCTTGCAGGACTTTTGTATTGTGCGTTGACTATAATCGTGTTGTTTCACTCCTTGCGGGAGGCTCTAACGTGTAAAGTTCTTTAAGTATGAGTAAGACAAATACAAATATTTGCTTCCTACTTAAAGGAGAATTCAAGGACGAAAAAAAAATAATTAGAGATGGATTCATTCCTTGCGTTAGGAGGCATGTCGATACTCGTGGAATCGTACACCTCGTAGACGCAAGAGACGAAGAGTGGGCGGCGCGGGCGCTGCGTGACTCGATTTAGTGTTGTCCTAGCATTGACGTGGGAGGTCGCGCGCATGTTTCGAAAAAACACTACGTGTTTGTATTTTAAAGTGTGTTGATAAACAATGAGTCCTTTTAAAAGGAAAAAGTGTATAAAGTACTTCTTCTGTTGATTGCCTGAATATTTTTCGGTGTTTTTGAGATTGTCTTAGCTTAGTAGCATTTCTGGTGGGCTTTGCTACTTACCTTCCATTGCATTTACTTCACTGACGTGGTTGCATGCTATTTATTTATATAATACATTTTATTACAAAATTCCCCGAAGGAAGATGTACAGATCATGTTTTCCAACGTGGCGACAAAAATAAGACGTTGTGTGGGTTTTTATGAAAAATTACGACGCACATTAAACAGCACTGACGCTTCTAAAACAGCTCAAAGAATCTTTACCATTTGCGCGCAATGCAAACAATCAATATGCTTACCATGTTTTAATGAAAAACACTTTGCATAGTTTATAAATAAACTTCTTTAATTAAACTTTTTCAATCGACAAATGCCGTGGGGTGCCGGCAGTAGAATGTTACCCCTCCTCTCATGCCCGTGGATGCAGTAATAGCCTGCTAAGGGATACCTCCGGAAGATGGGCAGCAGCGTCTTTCCTTGTATCAACATCCCGTACTGCGCTCGCCAACCCGCCTGCCAAGCGTGGTGTGTATGGCAACTACCCCTCTTGGAGATCCATGAGCGAGGCCTGTTCAGTAGTGGACTTTTTACGGCTGGAATGGTGAATCGACAACTGAGATATTATTTTATTCCCATCACTACTTACTACACATATTGAACTATCTTCGGTTGCGGTACGAGATACAATCGATATCTAATTTTTTTTTTGTATTTGTAGTTTATTCTAATGCCATAACTGCGTGCGAACCTAGCAAAATATAGATCTAATATAGATCTTTGACCCACAAAAACTTTAAAATATATTTCATTGGTTTTTCGGAAGATATAAATTATTTTCAAAACTGTATTTTTAGGAGACTGATTAGGTCTCAAACGCACCAAAGGGGAGGTTAGTTTAGAGATCTTTTAGGTCTACAAAGCACCAGCTGAAAGTTCTTTGAAAATGATGGCGCAGTGAACGTGTTAAACAATAAAGAGACATACACACAGAATGAAAAAGTATTGAAACGGGGAAACAGTGGATGGAAATCAATGCGATATCCTGAATTGAGCCACGATGAAATGGTACGAGCGGCTACAAAAAAAACCTTAAATGACATTTTTATTCGAAAACTCAGTCATGAGGATACAATAAGGACTCACCTTGTAAGCATCAACAGTTAAGGTCCAACTAGTCGCTGAGGCAAAGTCGTCAGCGAGGGCCTAAATGTATGCTATCTCACCTGACATAGTGTGTTTACCCGCGCGCTAGAATGAAATGTGGTCTTCAATTTGGTCTTTTAGAAATTCATTAAAGAAGTACCTTTTACATACTCAAAAGATAGAACAAAATAAGTAGTCGTTTTGTGCCTTACCTTTAGTTTTCATATTTAGTATAGATCCGTGATATATTTTTTGTATATTATATTGCATGCAAATTGTTCTTGTTTAATTATTTTGTGTCTTACATTATCCATGTAATTTTATATTACTTTTTGTGAAACTGTTATATTTATTTATTTTGTATTTCTTTTTCATTCGATTTTAATGTGTACCTAGTAAATATACAATTACCATGCATTGCGGTAGCACCAACCGCACATCATGGTTACTACGGAAGACCAGCGCTGTGGTACGACTCGTTCTGCCACAGCACATGCTGAGTAGTGACCATTTTTGTGACTAGTTTTAAAACCGAATTGATGATTTTTCTTATTTGATTGTAAAAATGTGACAAAATAAACGTTTCTTTATCTTTATCTTATCTTAAATGCACAATGATTCATTCCTAAACCGACCGCGCAAAAATATGTGAATAGACTTTTAGCACAAGAGTTATTATAGTAAAACTTGAGTGAACTCATTTCAAAATAACATTTATTACAACTTTTGAATAATTATACTATGTCGGAACGGCGTTTATTTTTGAGTTTTCTTTCTCCTTATATTATTTAGTTTCGTCCAAATTTGGGCTAAAATCAGTGTTGAAATACGAAAGTTAAGAAGCTTGTATTTTTGAAATAAATTCTTTTTTTACGGTTCGGGTGTATACAAACATAGATTATGACGAGATAAATTGATATAATCCTTAGTGTCGGATGGTTAACGTCAAACAGTGGAGTAGTTACCCTTCCACGTTTGTATGGAACGATGAGCGACTCGTTCATCCTTATTAACAAAACATAAATCAGTAGCTACCGCACATACCGGGCGTATATTGTTTACTAACTTGAGGTGCACAGGTCAGGGATTAAGCTCCGCGGGCCTCTCCCCGGCACCCTCGAAATCGGTTTAGCAGCGCTGGCTGATGATACAGGCATGGTGGTAATCCTTTCCTAAGCCTTCTAACAAATAACTTTACGCTTAATTAATGGGCCAAATTATGGTAGGACTTTATATGGCTTTGCTGTATGTATACTTGTTTTGCTAATTAAGTTTACTCAATTTGGCTTTAATCAATTCGTTAACCTTTTTCTTCTCTACTACTTTATGATCAAAGGAATCCAGTTTTTTTGCTTCTGCGGCAGGTGGAGTACAGTCAAAACGACTAATATGTGTACACACAGGGTTTGAATAATTAAAAAAACTCTTCTTAGTTCTTGTCAAGGTAAAGGGACCAACTTTCCAAATTTCAAGTTGCTAGCTTCAGTAGTTTTGGCTGTGTGTTGACGTCACTCAGTCAGGATACCGTCTCTTTTTAATAAAAGGTGCAATATATTACATATGTGTACTGACCCGAAGGGGGGAGGTTCAGCCCATGAAAAAACTGCTTGGTTTTGAAGGGGAAAAAATCGATAAATATTTTATTTATTTATTTTTTCTTACAATTGTGATAAAAAGATGATGCTGAGGTCATAATTGGATTTCAATTGTTTTTTACATTGTAATAAAAAATACATAGTGATTAAGGTATTTTTATTTGTTCCTTTACGGCAACTCTTTGCGGAGGAAAATCAGCTGTTGAAGTTGCCATCCAACAAAACCAACGAATTCAGAAAAGTTGTACCACTAAAGTAGGTTCTTGGGGTGGTCAGAATCACCTCCTTTCGGTTTAGCCCATATTATCCTATATAAGGCAACGTGTTTCGATCTCAATTTATTGAAAATTAGCTTCCGCCCGCCGCTTCGCACGCGTTGTACCCGGATTAAAACTAGCCAGCTAATCCTAGTACAACATAATGTGCAAAGTTTCAGCTTGATCTGTTCCGTAGTTTTTGTTTGAAGAGGTAACACACATCCATACAAACAAACTTTCGGATCTATACTAGTAGTAGCGTAGGATTTGATGGATATCCTGATAGCGTAATCGATATGGGCACCCTCCACATTATCTGTTGCAAGTTGGTTGTAAGGCACGTCTGTCAGATAAAACTCGCCTCTATTTATTCCGAGCGGCAAATACAAACTGTCTGTGCACGCATGAGCACATAGCCGCTGTGGGCACAGCGCGCTCGGGACGGGTCATGTGAGGACGCGGTACTCTCCGCATCACATACAAGTAGGCGGTGTGAATGCCGTGGGGTGCCGGCAGGAGAATGTTGCCAAGAGATACCTCCGGAAGGTGGGCAGCGTCTTTCCGAGTATCAATACCCTGTACTGCGCTAGCCTGCCAAGCGTGGCTCACCACGCTATGGCATGGATGGCAACATCACTTATGATCAGTACTGCCACGGCCTTTGTTCAGTAGTGGACATTTAAGGGCTGAAATGATGATGATGACGCCACGGCAAAAAATTAAAAAAAAACAAAATATCTTAAGTCAGAACAGAAGTCTTAGTCTTACAATCATGTGTACCTACATGACTATACAGCTTTTAAAAACATAAATGACAATTTATCTTGTAGGTCTTATTTATGAAACCTAAACCATTTGATGACACTGTTAGGAGTATTCCTCTGACTTCTTGTATCGCATACCCATGTTGGCAGCTGACTGTCCGTGACATTGTAAAGGGAACAGAATGAAACAAACCCGGTCACGACTCCCCGACCAGCCTCCACCTTGGACACGTCTCTGCACAGCGGTCTTGTAGCTAGGTTGTAAGAGAGAGTGCGGGTTCAACACCTCAGAATAATTGGTGCCATTAATCCTGCAGTCAATTTGCGTAATTTTCATTTAAAAAATTAAATTAAACCTATTAGACTATATATCAGGCAACAAACATTTGATCTAGGTACTTTAACTCTTTTTAAACTATCGCAAACGGAAATAATTTTTGTACCACTTCAAACGAAGTTCTTTTTGACATTTACTGTCATTAAATGTAATTTTTGACATGTACTTTCATATTTCATGTTTAGTTTATGAGAATACGTGAATAAGTAATAAAACAAACCTTAGTGGTTTACCTGTGCTATTATTATGATTAATTTTATTTTTGTATTTGTTTTTTAAGAAAGATAAATAAATGAAAAAAAAAGTAAAAATATACATATACGTAAAAATACGAGTATTTTTGTATCTCTTCTTATGAAGGTACTCTGTCTTGTCCTGACTTATTCGTAGACCGACCTTTCCGGCTTCTTCCTCCTAAGCTCTGATGTCCTGATTGCCTATCAATTATCTATGTATGTAAGATTAGTTGATCGTTATGCCTAATTGTTATAAGTACTAATGCATGCAAATATTTCGAGGGAATTATTAACTGGGCACTTATCAATGATTGTGTATAATTTGTCTCATTATCATATCAATTTGTGGGCCGCCCACGCTCACCTAGTTGATATTATTAGAACCTAACTTTATATTGGTGCCTATTTCGAACTTAGTGCTTACAGTCAATGCAATAATATGGTTTTAGATAATGGTTAGCAAAAACTATTGACTAACTAAAAAGCTATGCTTGGAAAAACGTTATGCACAATGGAATAGTAAGGCCTGACCGTATGCTATGTAAAAGCAGCTAACAAAGTTCTAGCAAGTTAGATAAAGCAATGGCCGACGTTGTAACAGCTGTTCAGTCAGCTGGACAGTGGACGTCCTAGGGCTGAAATGATGATGGTTGATGACGTCACATTGCCCCCAGCCCAACACAAAGTGACAAAAGATCGTGTGCTGTTCTTAGCTTTTATAAGAGATTGAGTCGAAATTTCCCGTGATATCAAGGCTTGTCTCAGTTTAAGGTAGCTTACCGTGGAGTGCCGGCAGTAGTCTTTCCTCTCTTGCATGTGGATTCAGTAAGACTCTGCCAAGTGATACCTCCGGAAGATGGGCACCAGCGTCTTTCCGTGTATCAACATCCTGTACTGCGCTCGCTAACCCACCTGTCAAGCGTGGTGATTATGGCAATTACCCCTCATGGAGATCCATGATGGCTTGTGTTCAGTAGTGGACGTTTCACGGCTGAAATTTGGATGATTAGTTTCAATTAGAACGGATTTTCATGAGTTAGCTTTAAAACATCACACCAGCCTAATCCCACAAATTCTCAGATTCTCATAAATACTGATAAACTTAAGTAAACTAACAAATCAGAGATAACTTGTACAGCTGAAGATAGAGCCTCGTCTAAGTAAACGTAAAGTAAACACCGCTTATCTGATGTTTACTTAAACTGTGCTTTGGAGCGTGCGTTAGTTACCATTAAGGCTCAACTAGTCGCGGAGGCAAAGTCGTCAGTGGGCGCGGCCTAAATGTATGCTATCTCACCTGACATAGTATGTGTACCCGCGCGCTAGAATGAAATGCACAATGATTCATTCCTTAAACGACCGCGCAAAAATATGTGAATAGGCTTTTAGCACAAGGGTTATTATAGAAAAACTTGAGTGCAATCTTTTTAAATTATCATTTATTTCAATTTTTGAATAATTAAACTAAGTCGGAACGGCGTTAATTTTTAAGTTTTCTTTCTCCGTATATCATTTAAATTCGTCCAAAGTTGGGCTAAAATCAGTTTTGAAATACGAAAGTTTAGAAGCTTGTATTTTTGAAATAAATATACTTATTACGGTTTTGGGTGTATACAAACATAGATTATGACGAGATAAATTGATAAAATCCTAAGTGTTGGATGGTCAACGTGAAACAGTGGAGTAGTTACCCTTCCACGTTTGTATGGAAGGATGGGCGACTCGTTCAGCCTTAAGTAAGGCCTTACATCTCATCCGCCTCAGCCGCAGACCTGCTGCCACGTCCACAGCTGGACTTATGCCTGCCTCTTGGATCTCCAAGATCTAGGGGTGTTGCCATACTCACCACACTTGACAGCTGGATTGGCACAGTACAGGTTGTCGTTACACGGAAAGACGCTGCTGTCCATCTTCCAGAGGTAGCCCTTAGCAGATTCTTACTGCGTCCACGGGCAAGAGAGGAGAGGCAAGATTCTACCGCCAGCACCACACGGCAATTTTCAACGACGGCAAAGTTTACATCTAATATAGATGATTTATACAGCGGCAGCAACTGGTAATCATGCTGTACGGGACGCTGCAGTGCCTGGGACATTGTTAGGGCCGATTTCACCGTTGCAACTGAACGCGATCAATTCAAGCTAAACTCAGTTTAAGCGTTTGACTGCGTTCAGCGCTCCAGTTTGCATTTCACGAGCATAAATTGAACCGAGTTTAAGCTGAACCGAGTTTAATTTCTGAACGCCCGATTTTGGACGTTTAGCACAATAAACGCGTTCAAGGGCTGTCACTTTCACGTCATTCAACAATCATTCAACTCGTGGGTGGAAAATTGTTAGGGTTCCGGACCAAAATGGTAAAAAGGAACCCTTATAGAATCACTCTGTCTGTCTGTTTGTCACAAGTGGATATCTCGAGAACTAATGATGCTAACGACTTGAAATTTGAAATGATTAAAGATAAAACTTTTTTACTTATATAGCATATATGAAAATTAAATGAAATGAAAATCTCTAATTTGCATAGTTTTTTAGACAAGGGGGGTGGAAGGGGGTTTTAAAAAAAAATTGTGGAATTACTATGTGATGTGGGGTAACATATGAATGGTATTTATTTGCACTATTGCAGATAAAATAGAGTTTCCTACAGACATGGCGTTAAATTCGTCCGCGAATCAACGCCACTCCTCGGATTTGATTCTTATCCTGACAGCATCTGTTTTTTTCGACTCCAAAATATGGAAATCCTTTTCCAACAAATCAATCAATGCGATTTATTCACTGGCAGCAAAGGTTGGGTCTCTTTTTCTTTTGGACATAGATAGCAAAATAAAATCACACGTGAAAATATCAAGTCCGTTGAGCAAAGCCGAAGTATCGTGTAGGAAAGAATCATCAAGAAAAGTTGTGGTAGTTGAGGGAATCACAATGTCCAGCAGGGTCGGTTCTAAAAAATTAATAACACAAAACTGAAAAACTACACACCGCAAACAAACCAAGCAAAGCATATAATCTACATACATAATCTATCTATGCAAAATGATATATATGATATAATCTATGCAAAACCCATGTTTAAGTAACGACATTTACGTTCTAGGGCATCGGAACTTGGTTTACGTGAACGCGATCAAAATACTGTTGGTGAAATCGGTTCGACGTTAAACGAGATCAAAACTGACACTTGAACTCGTTTAGGCTAAACTTAGTTTAATTAAACTCGTTTTGATATGCAAACGGTGAAATCCGCTCTTAGATGGATTAGGCTTGCCCAGCACCTATACCATCCTCTCAGCTAAATCGGTTATTAATCATCGGTAAGGACAGGAACTGCCGTTGGGTGCCAGCAGAAGAATGTTGCCCTTCCTCTCTTACCCGTGGATGCAGTAAGAATCTGCCAAGAGATACCTCTGGAGGATGGGGAGCAGCGTCTTTCCATGTATTAACATCCCGTACTACGCTCACCAACCCGCCTGCCAAGCGTGGTGAGTATGGCAATAACCTCTCATGATCTGTACTCGGCCATGAGGGAGGCCTTTGTCCAGCAGTGGACGTCTTACGGCTGAGATGATGATGATGATGAAGAACTTGTCAATAAGTCTGAAGCTGACGTCGACGCTGACAGGTCTCCTTACGATGTTTTGCTTCACCGTTAGACACGTGTTAAACGTGCACATTTTTTTTCAAGAAAGCGGCCGGTATCGATCTAACGACCTTTAGATTGAAAGTCGGGGTACATACCACTCGGCCAACACGGCTTTGTATCATTACCATTATGCTTAACATAATAGAAACTAATAGAACAGATAGCAACGGGCTCCATATTGCATTTTCTTTATCAAAACAACTAAAGCATTATTATTTGAATAAATTAACACCGAAACTGTATCGCCGCAACCACCTCAACCCGCCCACTCTAAACTCTACCTTAGCTCGAGTTAAATAAGGTTCGCATTGGTAGTGAACGTGTGATAGAAATAGTATAAACGATTTGCAAAAAGGATGATACTAAAGTGGGTTGTGTACCGGTTGGAACCGGCGTGAACCGCCGAGGACTGATTACGTGGTCGATTGGGACCTGGGGCCTACTCTTGAACGCAAAATGGAAATCGTAATCAAGCCAAACTAATAAAATATACTCGTACCTCAGTATCTGAAGACGAAAGTCTTCAATAAGTATGTGTTACCAGTGATGGATGACATATGGAAGCGAAACGTGGTCTTTTTTTTTTCGAAATGATTATATAATTATGTTGTTGACCGCAGATGGCCATGACAACGTTACCGGACTATGGCGAGCGTAGAGGGCACCCAGCCGCAAACGTTATGTTGGGGCAACAAGCTCAAGGGCACCACTTAGGTTCGAACCACGGCTTGGACTGTTGCCAGATTTTTATATCTATTGATGGTTAGCGTCCAGGTGCAAAACTGCACCTTAAGACGGAAGAGTGTATTCTTCGGCCTCGCCGGTGAGACCGGTTATTAAATGTGTGCCTAGCAGCTAGAGTAGGACGAGTTGACGTCACCTCCGGGTTAGCGGCGGTGAGCTGGTCAACGGGCAAGCCGAGAACGTGTCTCGGTAGAAAGAGGAAAGAACTCGTGGGCAATGGCTCTATCGGGTAGTCGCAGGGTAATCCCGAAATTAACGGATTGGGGTGTTCCGCCGCCAATTCATAAAAACGCTTTGAAGCAGTTTTAGAGTTTAGTTTTAGATCTCGGTGGAGGTCTTCATTGCGCATGTACCCTAGGCAGCCCGTGGCCCTGCGCAAGAAGTTATTTTGGACTACCTGAAGGCATCTTACATGACGGGACTGGCCAAAGACGACATAAGAATATGTCATTATTGGCCGTACAACTGTTTTGTAAGGTGTCACTTTATCTCTAAATGACATTTTACTCTTCGAGTTGAGCAAAACGTGGTCCTTCACTGCTGGCCTAATAAATAAGCTAAGAGTCGCTCAACGAGCTATGGAGAGGGCTATGCTCGGGGTTTCTCTACACGATCGAATCAGAAAATGAGGATTATGTAGTGTCATCGACATAGCCAAACGGATTAGCACGTTGAAGTGGCAATGGGCATTCCATGTAGCTCGAAGAACTGATGGGCGATGGGGCCGAAAGGTTCTCGAATGGAGGCCACGAACCGGTAAGCGCAGCGTAGGATGTCCACCTACAAGATGAGCAGATGACTTGGTGAAGACCGCAGGTAGACGGTGGATGCAGGCCGCTTCCAACCGCAATACCTGGAAATCCATGAGGGAGGCCTATGTCCAGTCCGATATTTACTTACCATGACTTGAGTCTTTTTGAGTTTTCCGATATTTCGACGCAGTTTCACACGTCATGATCACGGATAAACATAAGAAACTGCGTCGAAATATCGGGAAACTCAAAAAGATTCAAATCATGGGAAATATCCCGTAAATATTGCATAATATAATGTAATAATATGCTGCTATAATACATTATATGTTGTACCCACTGATTTAGTGACCTACCGGGTTCAATTGTGTCGGTCCAGCCGTTGAGGCGGAGTTAGGGACAAAATAATTACAGCGGCACGGTACCCCCGTGCCGCAGATTCTTATTGCATCCACGGGCGTTGTCAATAAACGAATAGAAATAAAAAAAATGCCTTTTTCTGAATAATCGCTAAATGAACACATTAATCGCTCTAGATCGATTTCCTATGTGCTATCTATATACTATTATAATGTATTATGTATACAGGCCGATGAGTCAGCCTCGCAACTAAAGACAAAACTGCACTTATTGTTCAAGACAAAGAGGTGAAAACACATTGCGATGGAAAATAGAACTATTGTAACGCTGTATTTATAGTACTCGCCGTGACGTGCCGGCAGTAGAATGTAACCCCTCCTCTCATGCCCGTGGATGCAATAAGAACCTTCTAAGGGATACCTCGGGAGGATGGGCAGCAGCGCCTTTCCGTGTATCAACATCCCGAACTGCGCTCGCCAACCCGCCTGCCAGGGAGGCTTGTGTCCAGTAGTGGACTTTATCGGCTGAAATGATGATGATGATGATGATTATAGTACTAAATTAACTAAAGGAAAAAATCCTTTGTCATAGGTTTTTTACTTAATTAAAGTACTTAGTTGTTTTTGTTCAATCAAGGGCCTGTGGAGTAAAAACCAACAGTAATTTAGCTAAATTGCGTTGATTCGAATTACTTTTAATTGCAGTCATAAAGAAAAATACTCAATTGAGTCATCATCATCATCTCATCCAGTTGACGTCCAATGCTTTAAATTGAGTATTTGAGTATTCAGTAAAATCATTTATAATACAAATACTTTACGAAACAAGTCACCAATCTCTCAATATTATAAAGAGGAAAGATTTGTATTTTGTATGTTTGTAACAAATAAATTCAAAAACTACTGGACCGTTTTTCAAAATTCTTTCACCATTAGAATGCTACATTATCTCTGAGGAACATAATAATTTATCTCCGTATTCCCACTGGAACGGGAACTACGCAGGTGACTACGGAGTGCGGGCAGTTACTTAATAAATAAACATTATTTTTTAACATACAAAGTTTGTTATTTATTAAAACAATACAATGACTATGGAAATGCTAAATATAATTTAAATGCAATCTCTACATTATAAACGAAGACTGGTTTATTTACAACTAGCTGACCCGCGCGGTTTCACCCGCGTTGAGACAAAGTTTATTAGTAAGTTACATACAAACTTTCCTCCTCTATTTCAACCCCTTTAATTTTAATTTTTAAAACAAATAGTAGCCTATGTCCGTCCTCAAAGGTCTTATCTATTCCTGCGCTAAAATTAATCAAAATCGATTCAGCCGTTTTGACATGAAGCGGAACATCCATACAAAAGGATGCCTGGAAGAGATGCTGTTATATCGCCCATTGCACCTACATATAATTTGCAATTTATTCCCGTAATTCTCTTAATTTTGATGTACGTACTCGTACAATAGAGCGATAATAATTTAGTAATTTATACGTACATACATACTCACATTCGCTTTTATACATATATTAGTAGGTATAACGTAGTAAATAAACAGCGATAATTATGCAACGATTCCTATTGTCTGTATCTAAATTATCTGGCCATTGTGTAATCTGAGCAAAGGACCTCTCAAGAGCACGCCACTTTACATTGTATATAATGGTAAATAATATCCCAATTATGAAGTTACAATTGCTTCAAGTTACGGCAAGTGCTTGTTGTTAGGAAATTACTTGATGATTCGGGTATAATCATAGAATAAGAATAGATTTATTGTTAAATTGTGTAGGTACAAATACATGAAGATCTTAAAGATATAATAGTATCAACAATTTTATCATTTTTATGACGTACAATAACGAATTGACAATGCACAAATCAGGGTACCAACATATAGGTCTTAATTTTAAATTAGCTTTTTAGCATAGCTTTTTTATACTAACACTAGCGACCCGCCCCTGCCGCGGCGTGCTCACATGATCAGTACTTGGAGATTTGAGAGAGGCCTATGTCCAACAGTGGACGTCGTACGGATGAGATGATGATGATGATGATGAAGCATGAACTATTACATAGATAGATAGACATCTGTCTAACAAAGCAACATCTCTCAAACATCTGTCTAAAGTGTTCTCTATCTAAACACCACAAAAGTACCTATTTATAATAAAAACATAACATCAAAAACAAGGTAATAGAACAAGCGGCCTTATCGCTGATAGCAATATCTACCAGTCTAACTATTTCTTGTTGTGTATTGATAGCAATTGGCATACGTAATGCGCCCGCGATACAGAATATGGGTCAAGCTGATTAACAAGCATGAGAAATAGATTCCGATTTTATTGTCTCTTCACCTTCTGGTATATTTACGGGTAAGGTAGCGAGGATGCAAGGTACCTGGCTGCCGTGAACTGTGTCCAGAATGGTCCAGGGAGACAGTTGCATCACCTCAGCAGTAGGATGTCCACTAACATAGGCCTCTCTCATGAGTTCTTTACAAGGAAACGGAGCCCGTGGAGCACCGAGGCCGGCCATCTAGGGGTTTTAGTGAGTCGTCGCGAGACAACCTCACATAGCCATGCTGTGCCCTTACGCAGCATGGTATCTGATAAACACATTTCCTCCTCGTCACAAAAAAAGTCTACGTGGTCCCTTCAAGGGACTACGAGAGGGACCATGGGTAACACATTTTATTTATTTATTTAATATAAGGAAAACCATCAGCTAAAGTAAATGGTAGTAAATATGACTGATAGAAATAGTCTACAATATAAAAGTGGACACTTGTAAAAACATAACTACTTAAATCTACCAATATAAAAAATTCTATAAACCTACAAAAATGCACTTACATAAATACCTACTAACCTATATGACTAAATAATATAATTAACCTACCTAATTATCAAAGGAATGACGTGTTAGGCACCGCCTTGCCTCGCCAATGCTACTACCAAATGGGTCAATGTCCAATAATTTACTAAACAAATGCTAAATTACCTTTGTATTGGTCGTGAAGGGTTGTTGCCGTATTCACCTCACTTGGCAGGAGGGTTGGCGAGCGCAGTACAGGATGTTGATACACTGAAAGACGCTGGTGCTCATCTTCCTGAGGTATAGAGAGTAATGAGAGGAGGGGTAACATTATTCTACCGGCACCCACGGTAATTCATATTTACACGTAAAAAAAACCCGGACACTTTTAAATCAGTTTCTTTCCTCTACATCATATACACGGAAAGACGCTGCTGTCCATTTTTCTGAGGTATCTCTTGGCAGAATCTATCTGCATTTACAAGTAAGAGTGAGGCAACATTCTACTGCCAGCACCACACAGCACTGTATAGTGTCCAGCATTAAAAACATATAAAAGCCTCACTTAAAAACGTAGGTAAGTAACAACAATGGCTACTATGTAATTATGGCGAGTAGCGTATTATCTATTTAGTTGAAACCCTTCCCAATTTAGATAATTCTCAGTGATACGAGCGTCCATTACAGCTATGCTCAGTGTTTAAACGCTCAATAAAAACCTCTACTTGAGTAGAACAATACGTGTACCTTCAAAACATATTTGTCTAAAGTACCGATTCTAACTACGAAGTGTGTGTAAGCTTTATCAGACGCTACTTTTTGTAGTAGTCTTTCACATCTATTATAGATGATTTATGGAGCGTTAGCAACTGGCATTCATGCTGTACGCGACGCTGCAGTGGCTGGGACATTGTTAAATGAATTAGGCTTCCGTAGCACCTATACTAGCCCAGCTTGATCGGCTATTATAGTTAGAGGAAAGAACAAGTCAATACGTCTCAAGCTGATTAAGCCGCTAAAGCACGTGTTTAATGTACACATAAACTTTTAAAGAATTGAAAACCGCGGTGCACAGCAGGTATCGAACTCACGAACTTACGATCGAAAGGCGGGGGTACATACATACCTCTCGGCCGCAAGGGCAGTGAGAAAATCTTCTCGTTTGCCGTTACAGTGAGTGTTTTCTTATTATGGCAGAAAGCTGAATGAATATGCGACCATAAGTCGTGTCTTAAGTTTTAGATTGAACTTCGTTAATACAATGATAAATTTAAATAAATAGAATAAGTGCGGGTCCGTTTTGCGTAGTAAGGGTTCCGTAAGAATTGTTCTTTTTTTAATTTATTGTTATAGTTGCCTGTTCCTTAATTGTTCTTCATCTCCTTCGTTATACTCTTGGCGACCACGACTGCCCGTGGTCGCCATGTTGGTCGGCTGTAGCAAACTTGACAATTTAACGTCATTCCTCAACAGCCCAGCCACGAGGGCCGGTCCATCTCATGAGCGATCTGCCACGTGCTTGTGTGCCCTCAACTACCCCACAAGGACAAAAGGTGTCATATTTCTCAGCCGTAGAACGTCCACTGCTGCACATAGGCCGTCCACTGCTGCACATAGGACGAGCACTGCTGCACATAGGATGTCCACTGCTGCACATAGGACGTCCACTGCTGCACATAGGACGAGCACTGCTGCACAAAGGACGTTCAATGCTGCACATAGGATGTCCACTGCTGCACATAGGACGTCCACTGCTGCACATAGGACGTCGACTGCTGCACATAGGACGAGCACTGCTGCACATAGGACGTGCACTGCTGCACATAGGACGTCCACTGCTGCACAAAGGACGTTTAATGCTGCACATAGGATGTCCACTGCTACACATAGGACGTCCACTGCTGCACATAGGACGGCGACTGCTGCACATAGGACGTCCACTGCTGCACAAAGGACGTTCAATGCTGCACATAGGATGTCCACTGCTACACATAGGACGTCCACTGCTGCACATAGGACGTCGACTGCTGCACATAGGACGTCGACTGCTGCACATAGGACGTCGACTGCTGCACATAGGACGAGCACTGCTGCACATAGGACGTGCACTACTGCACATAGGACGTCCACTGCTGCACAAAGGACGTTCAATGCTGCACATAGGATGTCCACTGCTGCACATAGGACGTTCACTGCTGCACATAGGACGTGCACTACTGCACATAGGACGTCCACTGCTGCACAAAGGACGTTCAATGCTGCACATAGGATGTCCACTGCTGCACATAGGACGTTCACTGCTGCACATAGGCCGTCCACTGTTGCACATAGGCTTCCCTTGAGATCTCCAAGGACCTTATAACACAAGCGGTTATTGCCACACTCACCACGCTTGGGAGGTTGGTTGGCGCGTGCAGTAGGTACGTGATGTTTAGGACAGACACAGCTGCTGATCTTTCAGAGGCATCCCTTTGATTCTTGCTGCATCCAAAGGCAAGAGAGGAGAGCAACAATTGACTGCTGACAACCCACAAGGCGTAATCGTTTGTTATTGTTACGGAACCCTAAAAATCCGTCGAAAACAGCGCAAGGTCGCCGATCGACAATTAAGATAAGACAGCAAATTATTGTAATTCTGAAAACGTTGGCGAGCCGCGGAACAATTACTCACTTCGAAGGCAACAACTACAATCACATCTTCTTATTAAAGAGGATTATTTCATAAAGAAGTACCTACCTATTTAACGAACTATGTAAAATACTAATTTACGTAAAAAACGGTAACGAAGGCCATTTATAACCATGGCGTGTTAGTAAAACTCTTTGAAATTATGGGTGAATAGCCCATTGAAGGTTTGACTTCCACTGCGAGACGAGAAATAGCATCATCTCAGCCGCAGGACGTCCACTGCTGCAGGGCTGCCGAATCATGAGGAGTTGTTGCCACATGCACATATCACGTTCACGCCTACTTTCAACCCCTATATCTCATGAAAGTTTCGACTAATTTCTATCCAACGTTTAGTTTCGATGTGTAGAATACATCATTTCCTTTCAATTGATACCAAACTCAGCTATTATTTGGAAATATTCATCCCCTTTTTCACCCCCTCCCTATTATTAAACAACTTAATCGATTTGGATAAAACAAAGGGAAAACCTGCTTTTGAATAAAGAAACTGCATTCAAATCGGTACATTCGTTTAAGAGCAACGGTGCCACAGAAAGACACAGCCACACACTTTTTTGTTGAGGGTTAAAAGTTATGACTAGTATTTATATATTTTTTTATAAGTAGTAGGATCCAGTTGCATTTAATCACCATGATGGTAAATTGCAAAACCTTATAAATATACGTCTGTTATTATTCTTCGTCGTGGGGTGGGTTGCCGGCAGTAGAATGTTGCCCCTCCATAAGAGTGGAGTGGGTGGATGCAGTAAGAGCCTCAAGCATCTGCCAAGGGATACCTGCGGAAGATGGGCATCAGCGTCTTTCCGTGTATTAACATCGTGTACTGCGCTCGCCAACCCGCCTGCCAAGCGTGGCTAGGATGGCAACAACCCACTCATGATTTCGGAGAACCATGAGAGAGGTCTTTGTCCAGCAGTGGACGCGAGATGATGTTGATGATTCGCTTGTTATTATTCTCCGAGAACTTTACAAATGCCTCTAAAAATGTTAAAAGCTTTAGGTAAAATAAAAATGCATTAAAAACAATGAAAACATTTGAGAATACAGATGAGTTCATCCACAAACACATGTCACATACATACATGTGGTCGACATTCAGCAGAATGAAATAGTCGACATTCTTGCTGAACTTTGTCATTATTTGCTGAGCTGCGAACCAAGGATGGTCTCAAATACAAGATAATGGATTATTATGGAAAATAGACAGTGTTTGTACAGACGTTTAATTTGCTTACCTGTAATTAACGGCCTTATACTAAGCCTTTGTTAAACGCTATTATTAGCGTGTATTGTTTCTGTAATTATCTAGTTACCTACAATGAATGCGGCACGGTAGCACCAGCCGCAGATTCTTATTATATCCATATATCGGGCGTCTGTCAATAAACGAGTAGAAATAAAAAAAATGCCTTATTCTGAATAATCGCTAAATGAACACATTAATCGCTCTAGATCGATTGCCTATGTGCTATCTATATACTATTATAATGTATTATGTATACAGGCCGATGAGTCAGCCTCGCAACTAAAGACAAAAGACTGCACTTATTGTTCAAGACAATGAGGTGAAAACACATTGCGATGGAAATATAACTATTGTAACGCTTTATCATAGTACTCGCCGTGGCGTGCCGGCAGTAGAATGTTACCCTTCATCTTATGCCCGTGGATGCAGTAGGAGCCTGCTAAGGGATACCTCTGGAAGATGGGTAGCAACGGCTTTCCGTGTATCAACATCCCGTACTGCGCTCGCCAACCCGCCTGCCAAGCGTGCTGAGTACGGCAACTACCCCTCATGGAGATCCATGTGGCAGGCCTGTATTCAGTCTGGACGTTTTACGGCTGAAAAAAAATATGAGTGATGGTGATGAGAATAAAAAATAAATAGACCGCCGAATGACCTAATTTCTCCACCTTAAATTAATGACCTTCTATAACGACAGTGTTAATCCTCCTTCCACAGGTATAATTTAAAGCTAACCTACAATCACAAGTTTAGTGCAGTTACGAGCTAGATATATAATAATGTAGAGAAGTTTCAAATGGACCGACTCCGGCGCAGCTCGGTATAAATCACCGCTATCTGACGCGAATGCGCCAGATACAGCTTAGGGCAGGTCGTAGACCCTGCACCCAGACCTACTAAGTACAACAGTTGCTTACTTCTATTATAGATATCTATTACGTGGTATTTATTATTATCAGGTAATTCATTTCAGGTAATTCATTTCAGGTAATTCATTTCAGGTGATTAATTTCAGGTAAAGTTATTATCAGGTGATTTATTTATTAAAAAACATATCCGCCCGAATACTTGTTTACTATCCGGTATTCTGCTTATCCATCTTAAAATAAACATTCGGCCACTAACCAGATTACTTGATATACGTTTCAGTTCTAGTTACCATACGAGAAAGTAATCAATAACTAATAAAAAAAATGCCGACTTCAAATCATTAAATCTTTTTTTCGTAAACTTTCTCGATCATAATTCATTTATAGGTAATATAATAACATAAACACGGGAATTTATCGCGTAATACCTTTGATTATTCCCGACGTTTCGACTGTGTTTCAACAATCGTGGTCCCGGGTTGACTTAGTCAACTTCGTCGTCGACTGAGTCAAATTCGTTGAATCAAAGTATTACGCGATAAATTCCCGTGTTTATGTTATTATATTATCATAAAATCTTTGTTGAAAACACCCTTACGAGTATGTACGCCTCTATAAATTAGTATTTCTCTCTTGACTTGACTGAGTCAACCCGGGACCACAATTGTTGAAACACGGTCGAAACGTCGGGAATAATCAAAGGTAATTGCGATAACTGTAACTAATAATTGTAGATAATTGTAACGCGATAAATTCCCGTGTTTATGTTATAATATTATCATAAAATCTTTGTTGAAAACATCCTTACGTGTATGTACGCCTCTATAATTTAGTATTTCTCTCGATTTATACTGGATCCTATAATCCTATCTGACTAAGAGCTGACTAAGCTGAGAGGATGGTATAGGTGCTGGGCAAGCCTAATCCATCAAACAATGTCCCAGCCACTGCAGCGTCCCGTACAGCATGATTACCAGTTGCTGACGCTGCATAAATCATCTATAAAAGCAGAGGAAAGGCCTTTTTTTATAATCAGAATTTAGTGCAAAAGCGAGAAAACATTATAAAGTGAAACAAAAAACCCAACACACAAGGTTAAATTTAGGACATGAAACTATACCTTGACGGATTCCGTGGTCATCCATCAGAATCGAGTTTTGAAAAAAAATTGGACCACCTTTGAAACATAAGTCAGGGTCACCTCATAAAAAATAATCATCAACATCAAAATCCATTAATAATTGGCGGAATCGCGTAATAACATACATAAACACAGTCGAATCGAGAACTTTCCTTCTCTTTGAATTCGATTAAAACATTAAAAACTTTTTCTTACCCTGTCGTCGTGGATTTACTTTCAATGTAAGGATTGTACAAAACTGTGACGAATCTACTAATCCCCCACCATATCAGCCTCCATAGCCAAATTCTTCATTATCATCACAGTTTGTCCACGAAGACTGACAAAAACCCACAAAGGGTGTTTGTGCGCTTGTGTTGACGGTGACATGATTTTTGACCGTTGGTATTTCACTGACACACTGTTAATGTTTAGTATCTACTCTCGCTATATCCTGTTCATCCGTGCCTGGAAAATATAACTTACAGCATTATGACAGCCCATCGAATGTTATTATGTGTTCGTTTTCTCATCTATAGTGTGCGTACAATGAAGTTAATCTATCTCGTAGAAATCTTTGCTTAAACAATACATATTATTCCTTCACAACATTTTTCCTCACCAATAAAAATATGAATAGATAATCATCTCCATATTAAGTAGATGTTTGTGTTGTACCGGGCCTATTTGTATATGGACATTATGATAATGCGACTGGACTGGGCCGGCTGACGTCATAGGAAGCGTGAACGAGCAGACACTCAACTTGTTTGTATGGAGCCTGCAGGTGGCTTGCGGTTTGGGAGAGGCCATTTTGAACGCCGTGGGGTACCGGTAGTAGAATGTTGTATCTCCTCTGTGCTGAGGGAGATGGCAACAACTCCTCATGATCTTGGAGATCCATGTCTAGCAGAACAGCAGTCCAATGGCTGAGATGACGATGATGATGATGACCCACTGCTGGGAGGCCTCTTCTTCTGTACGCATGTCCTGGCGGTCTTGTGGCATCTGGATATAATGTGCCCCTACTGAAGGGGAAGAGTTCTAGGGCACGTGTGCTTAGGAAATTGTAGAGTCTGGAGTCAGTATCTTATCAGAAAAGTCTGACTGCAGCCGTAAGACACACAATCCAAGGCGCAGTGTACAGCGATTTGATGTGGGGACATTATCTTCCCATTTGCCACTCGGGGACAACTGGGAATTTTATTCCAAGTAGAGACAATAACTTCGCAGTTGCCAACCGGGAGCTATCCATGTGCAACTGGGAATATATCCAAGAGGGCAATATTCTACTGCATTAAAACAGTTCCCACAAAAATATCTGTAAACAAGCAAATATTAGTCGGCGGGACCAAGCATTGTGACTTTTCATTTATTTCTCTTCTGAAGTGCAATTTTTTTTTTAAAGGAGTATCTTATTTTTTTTTCTCTTGTGCGTTTTAGCAAACTCCTATCTCCAATTTAAATGAAACCGTACGGGTGAAGCTCGTGTATTGATAATCTAAAGATTAAAAATCTATACTAATATTATAAAGTTGAAAGGTTTGTTTGTTTGGTTGAACGTGGTAACCACAGGATCAACTGGTTCGAATTTAAAATTTATTTCTTCTGCATAAAATATATAGTTTAAAATATATATACATACATATATAACGACCAATAAGAGCGGAGCATCATTGAAAAATGTCACATAAACGGGAAAAATATTCCTTTAGCGAGCTTACGTTGCGTGCGCTACGTAAACAGTTTAAATTACGCAACCATCCCAAATGGCAGAATTGTTCCCCTTAATAAGTTAAAAACAATTTGCGACAGCATATATTTTAAGGTTAGCTCACTATAACCTTTTTCATGGTAATTAAATTTGCTTTAAAACAATGCATTATTCGCGGAGGTGTTTTTATAAAGAAATCCTCATCCAAAAAATACGTTATTCATCGTGGATATTAAATTTTTAACAAAATTCCCTTTTACATCATTTCAATTCTAGGAATATCACAGTTTTACTGCGCGCGCATTGTTATATGAATCTTT
Source organism: Pasiphila rectangulata (assembly GCA_963082625.1). NCBI lineage: Eukaryota > Metazoa > Arthropoda > Insecta > Lepidoptera > Geometridae > Pasiphila > Pasiphila rectangulata. The sequence continues at coordinate 19,046,630 of OY720251.1, read as the reverse complement.
AAATTATCTATAAAGAAATACCCATTACAGACAACAATGTCCGCATGATTAATAATAGTACTAAATTTTAACAAATTTCGTTCAACAGTTATCGAGTGGTTTGTGGATAAAACAAAGTTGTAGCGTCTTTAGAATTGTTTAATAGGTGTCTACGAGCCATCCTCTCTTATGTAACGCAGACGAAGTTGCGCGGCACAGCTAGTCATTTGATATTTAATTAAGCCCGCTTGATAACCAAAAACAACAGACGCCGTGTTTGTTTATCGAAGTGGGTCGAAGGTCGTGGCCCGGGCCGTTTGGAAGCCATCATAATATTTTGAGACTAGCAGGATCGCACAATCAAAACATACTAATCATAAAATTAATTATACCTATCCACCCACTTATGACTCTGCTAGACATATAATCACAACTATGACTATTAATAACAGCTATGTAGATAGTGAAAATATTATAGAGCCGTGAGGTGCCGGCAGTTGAGTGTTGCCTCTCCTCTCTTGCCTGTGAATGCAGTGAGAATCTTCTAAGGCAGCAGCGTTTTCCATGTATCATCATCTCGTACTGCGCTCGCCAACCCGCCTGCCGAGCGTGGTGAGCATGGCAACAACCCCTCATGGGTGTTTTTCTATATATAATAAAAATATCTATCTATGTAGTATAATGTATTAAGTATATCAGTCATCTAGTACCCATAACACAAGCTCTGCTTAGCTTGGGGCTAGATGATGCTGTGTGATTTGTCCAGCATTATTATTATTATTATTATGATCAGTACTTTGCGGTATGATGACGGATGCTTCTGTCCAGCAGTGGAGAGGGCCTACAGCTGAGATGATGATGAAAGACTCATAAATCAAAACAGAAAAGTGTCGCTTGTTCTGTTTTGATTTATGAGCCTTTAACTTATATTTCAGCCATACGAGGCACGTAAGGAAATTATTGAGGTAAGTTATTGAAATTTATGTTTTGTGTGTTTTTTTGTTTCGGTGTTCGTTTTTGTTTAATATATATTTATCGTCTACATCAGCTTGGCCCTAGCACGTCCACTGCTGTACATAGGTCTCCCTCATGGATCTCCAAGTCCTGATCACGAAGGGTTGTTGACTCACCACGCTCGGCAGGCGGGGTGGCGAGCGCAGTACGGGAAACACACGGAAAGACGCTACTCCCTTCTAATTCTTTGTAATTATGTAATCTTTTTGATACACCGTAATTATGAAACCCTTTTACTGGATTACATGATAAAGACCTTCCCGTGTGTTGAGGCCTCTGATAAATTTTGAACTGAATTCTTTTGTTTGCAAATAAATATTTTACAGTTTTTTCAATTATAAATGTCGGTCATGTTTCACGTACACTCTAGCAATAATGTTCCCTCCAATCGCCACCATACGTACTAATAAGTTGTAGTAATATATAATGTGAAGCTGAAAGCGAAGCTAATTGGACTCGTTATTATAGCAATGTTTGTTTTATCATTAAATTCAATTTCTTACGCCATGCCAGTACAAGTATAAACAACCAGAAGAAACATTGTGAAAGAAACCTAAGTTTAACGACATAAAGTGCATCTTCGCGTGGGAAGTGCAGTAGGCCTGCTATCAAGCTATCCTTGCAAGGGCGTTGACCCGGCACAGATTGCCTAGCAGTGAGTACTGCTCTAGGTACTAGGACAAGTCTCTACGCAGTAAGCCTAGATTAGGGTTGCCAAATGGCCAGGCCATCTAAAATACCCATTTCGAGAGTCCCATTGTCCCAATATACGGAATCCACATTGCAAAGCAATTTTCTGCATTTTTTGTTGTAGTATATTGATACATGGAATGACGCTGCGGCCCATCTTCAGGAGTAAGAGAAGAGGGGCAATATTCTACTGCCAACACTTTACGGCGCAAAACTCATCATCTCTATCCTATCTTTTATTGCTACGCTCCCAGCGTAGTCGGCTAGTAGTAGTCAGAGGAAAGAGCAGGTCAATGCGTCTGAAGCTGAATATGCCGTGGGTTCCTCATTTCCTGGCAGATCTCTGTAGCAGCATTTTGTTAATCGACTTCAAAACAAAGGAGCGGGTTCTTAAGTCATCGGTATTTTTCAAAACCTTTGTTATTCACAACTCCTTCGTTTATGTAATGGGTTGGAAAATCCTTTTTGAGTTCGAATAGATACACTTTCAGCTAGGTTAATTTTTTTTAAAAACTCAGTTTTGATGATGGGATCTTTGAGGAATCCAGGGAACTCCTCGAAAGTTGTAGGTTGGGATTTTGGCATATTAAGCTCAAGGTCAAGCATTTGCATTCAGAAAATATGGTTTGATGAAGACCACAGATGATAAACAAAACTCTTCAATACCTATTACAAATGTCATGTATTTCGACATCGAACGATGGCTAAGATAATATATACCTATCCACTTATCGTCATACTAACCTATTTTTTTACCTTATTAATGTTTGCTTGCTTTTAAGCCCAGTACGGATGATGGGAACCATGATAAATCTTTTAAGCCCAGTACGGAAGCTGGGAACCATGAGAAATCTTTTAAGCCCAGTACGGATGCTGTGAACCATTATAAATATTTTAAGCCCAGTATGGATGATGGGAACCATGATAAATCTTTTAAGCCCAGTACGGATGATGTAAATATGCAAAGTAATAAGCACAAACATACATAGGTTTGCGCATTTTCAACCACATTTTAGCTTAAACAATAATCAAGAGTTTGTTTCCTTAAAAAGTTTGAGAATTATTATCATGGGCTTTCCTTAACATCAAATAAGTTATTATAAATTATATATAATTAATTATAAATTATATAAAAATTATGTATAAATTATTACATTTGTATGTTAGATTGTTGTTAAGCAAGCTGTGTTCGCCTATAATTGGTTTCCCAAGTAGCCTAACTCATTTTTAGAATGTTAAGTTTTAGTTGTAATCTTGTGATACTGTTGGCAGACCTAAATAAATAAATTATTCGTCAAAACCTTTGTAAATAGTTCTTCTTTATCTATGCAGACTAGATAATGTAATCTTCAATTGTTATCAATATTTAATTGATGTAATATAAAAATGATGTAGTGTAAATAAAATATCTAATAAATTGAATTGTTGACTGTGTTAATTTTTCCTTATTTTAATAGGTATAATTAAATTAATGAGCATCCCAAAATAACATTCGGCCTTCCATGTGATTCGTAACAGATGCTTTGTTCACATAAATTGCTTATTATTTCGATTAACTACATGACCCACATTTTGGGCGGAACTCAATGAAATAAACATCGTAATATGAAATACATTTTGTACCTGTGACGCAGTCCAACATGGGATTTGGCGGAACTTAGTTATTCCTAGTAATTGGGACGATTGAATAAAATTGGACGATTCGTTGATTGGTGCAGAAAAAAAAAGATTGATTACTACTTTTGAGGACTCTGTACTTAATTATGATCGTACAGATTTGTGTAAGTATTTCAGGTATGAAGTTCAGTTAAATATAATACTTAGTATATACTTTGCTTAGTTTGACGATAATTACTGTTATATATCTCATCATCATCATTTCAGCCGTAAAACGTCCACTACTGAACACTTCCTCTCTGGTCTCCCTTATGGATATCCATGGGGAGACCTTAACCTTGATATTTCTGGTACGTTAAAGTGATTGTGTATTTATTTATTTAATATTTTATTGCACACAAACTTAAATAAGGGTAAAATTGGTGGCAGAATGCCGAAGGCATTTTCTACCTGTCAACCACATAGGTGAATAACAGTACCGGGTGTTAGTGTAAACAGTCTTATCCTTGAAACCACAGACTAGGTATCAGGAACAGAGTCCAAAACCGATGAAAAAATAATAATTTATTTTTACATAATTTTTGCAAAGAAAATCCTCATAGATCATGAATGCGTTTCACCCTACACACACTACGATTTCTGAGGCTACGAAACACGTGCGTAGGTGCAATGCGCCTTCTCTTTCTCTCAAACAAGCCGCCCGCCGCCTTTCGGCAACTCGCCGTTTCTTTGAAGCGCCGACAAAAACACCCGCCAAGGTCCCGCGGCCAGACCCACGCGAGCGCCCGCGCCGCCACTTCGCCAGTCGCGTGCAATCTCGTGAGGTCGATACATCGCGACCCTTATGTGTGCCGATTCGCGGTAAAATGTAAACTAACTGTGTAACTTATCTGTGCTGTGACAATGTCGTACACAAGCGAACAGTAGACTGAAAAGGTGCGGCTTTATGCCATAGCTGGTGGGTGACCTTGGCACGTAGGATGTACACAGAGCGGTTTCCAGGACATCGTGTGCCAAGCCGGGAAACTATCCTAGCGGCTACACAAAGGCTACGTATGTAAATAAGACTTGTTTGTTAATGAACTTTTTGGTTGGGCGGGCGACGTACGACTGTAATTAGGGTGTCCAAAAAATCACGTTCCTTAGATTAGAAATGAATTATCAAAATGTAACGAAACTAATTGACTATTATTTTTAATTATTACTTATATCAATTCATTTTGGGGTTATACATTCGTGGTTTAAGTGATAAGTGTGTTCACACTAACACACTGTATATGGCGTGCTAACATACCTAGTTAAATACGTAGTCAACGAAAACAAGTAGTGTAGTAGGTATTTTAAATGTTTCTATTGAGTACTTTATCCTTATTATTTTATGAATTGGCTAGGTGCTTTTTGTGAGCTAGGCAAGGTCCAGAGTGGCAGTAGTTCGCTGTTTGTCAGCGACATTCTGGTTCACAGCATCGTCTAATTAGCGCACTTCCTCCGGGACGTTATCGCGTTATTAGGCGTGCTACGTGCACCTATTGTTTAGCGCGCGGCTGTAAATATGTGCCTGTTCTAACTAATTGAGTTATGACAATGACGATAAGTGAGAGCTTGTTGATACTAAACTTTGATACTGAAAGTTTTTCAGGCCTTTGCGATCAGACCACGTTACGCCTAGATATCTCAGCCGTAATACTGCTGCTCACGTCCACTGCTAGACACAGGCCTCCCTCATGAATCTCCAAAATCATGAGGGGGTTGCCATACTCGGCACGCTTGGTTTGCGAGCGCTGTACGGGATATTGATGAAAGACGCTGCTGGCTATATTTCGAAGGTGTACCTTGGCAGATTATTACTGCATCCACGGGCAAGAGAGGAGTGGCAACATTCTACTGCCCCACAGCTAGTTGATATTATTCGATATGTTAACCTAGTTAAACTATCGTTATAGGGATATCTCCGGGAGATAGGCAGCAGCGTCTTTCTGTGAATAAATCTTCAGTTTGAAACTTCAAAATGGATCCAATCGTTTTATTTACGTAAATAAACTTGTATAACAACATGGATCTATTATTCCAAAGTCGTCATTATTTGCTCTTTTTAGGGTCGTGGAGTCAGGGAGGTGACTCGTGTGACCGGGCAATGTTTAATGCGGGTTGCATCATTTATACTTTAATTTATAAATACACCTTGCTTGTCTACCTTATCTAGTATGATCATCATCATCATAGGACGTCCAGTGCTGGCTCCCTCAGGAATCTACATGATAGGTACTGATCATGAGGTGTTGTTACCAGACTCACCACGCTTGGCAGGCGGGTTGGCGAGCGCAGTACTAGATGTTGATACATGGAAAGACGCTGCTGCCCATATCGTATAAACGAATTTTTAGCAGCTTTATATATCAGTAGTTAGTAAAATTTTTGTGAAGAGTTCATCCGGGGAAGTACTATCTATCACCATACATTTTCCGCCAGGCCTACGTTGCTGTGTTCCGGTTTGAGGGGTGAGGAGAACGGGGACATTACGGGCACCTTGCAACTCTTATGTCTCAGGGTGACGGGCGCAATGTAATGGAGTAAACGTTGGTCACGTGCCTAGTGAACGTGATTACTACGGTATTGCAGTTGTAATAGGTAGTTTACCGCTTAACATCAGGTGGGCCTTCGGCTTGTCTCGTCATTTAGTAGTATAAACAAAGTTCTGGAGGTATCTCGTGACAGATTATTACTGCATCCACGGACAAGAGAGGAGAGGCAACATTCTACTGCCGGCAGGTCGGTTCTGGTAGTGAACTATTTACGGAATATTTACCTTGATTTGAGTCTTTGAGTTTCCCGATATTTCGACGCAGTTTCATACGGGTAAACTGAAGTCTTTTGCGAGGATAGTCATTGGCAGACGAAACGATCTACCCGCTTTCTAAGTCTCTGACTGACGAATGACTCAAATCATGGTAAATATCCCGTAAATAATCCATATAATAATTCCTCATGGACCTCCAAGATCACGAGGGGGCTGGTGCCCATGTTATACACCGTGTCATTCAGACATCTGGTTACCATGACACTAGCTTACTTTTAGGCTAGAAGGTGCACGAAATGACGATCAACATTTTGACATGCTTCTCTCAACAAAACATGCAATCGGATACAGCGCGTCATCGTCACATAGTTGCACATAATTGCAATAATTGTTACGTAATCGTCCACTTGTTTACTTAGCATGTTCCTATCTACTTCTAACAATATTCAATAATCACTTGACTTTGATTTTAACAAGCGGTGTTGGTTTCTATCTCGCTCTAATGTCTTGTTGAAATTCCAAACTCTAGTCTTTTTTAAACTTTCGCGATCACAACACATCTGTTCGGCAACAGTACCGATATCGAAGACCTGTTCATAATGCAAAAAAGATGCATACGCATCCTAGCACACATCGAAAGTACGGAAACTTGTAGGCCCCACTTCGTAAAATTAAATATATTAACAACTACATGCATTTACATATTAGAGGTGTGTAAATTTGTTAAAAAATATTCAAACTTTTTTATTACAGCAAAAGACACATATACAGATAATCTAAATATTAATCTAAGACACAGAAACCGGTTAGCGCTTCCAGTTTCTAAATTGGTAATGCATAGTTCTAGTCCACATGTCATGGCAATTAAGATTTTTAATCATCTACCAAAACTTATAAAAGATTTAGAATCAGAAAACATATTTATAAAGAAACTCAAACGCCACCTTGTTCAAAAATGCTATTATAATTTGCAAGAATATTTTGATGACAAGTGCACAATTTTGTTATAACAATCTGTAAAGGAAATTTCAGTGCCCCAATACTCCAATTTGTATACCTTGTAAATAAGACGTAGTACATCATTTTTTTTTCATGACAAATTGTTTATTGTAAAGTTAAGGCTATAATCATTTTAATGACAAATTTTCTAATTCAATAATATTTAACTGACATTATCTTGCATGATACCTTCTTATACCTACATTTTAGATTTTAGATTGCAGTGCCCATCAGGGTTCCATTCTGTACTATTTACTTATGTTAAAGACCTATGTTTACAATGGAAAGCAATAAACAACTGAATACTGAATACATTATTCATCATCATCATCATCATCATCGTCAAGAGCCAAATTAAACCGTAAGCTTTAATATTGATCTTAAGTTATCTATCAGCAATATTCTATTAAATAAGTTTAAGGATAATTTACAGAACTTGGTGTTATTTAGATAACAATTCTTTTGTGGGCGAAGTCAACGACGACATTCTAGATATTGAACCTAGCTCCCATGTTCACATTGATGTTTTTGATAGGATGCAACTTACTATAATAGCCAACAAAATGCCGTAGGGTGCAATGCGGGAGTAGAAGTTAAGTTGCCCCTTCTATAATAATTAAAGAAAATTTTATTATTATTTCATATGATTTATTTGTAAACTCAGAAAAATATTTTTTTAACTATTAAGAAATATAAAAACAAATACTCTGCAGTAAAAAATATATCAAATCGGTGAATCACCGACCGCGAAGCAAGGCTCAAGCGGTCGTTGACTTATAGGGCTGCAGGGAAAGGAATCTCCTTACTATACGTGCCGAGTCCAGGAGTACTGCCTTTTGGATCTGGCTCTTGAACCAGCTGCCTAGCGATATACTCTCGAGATGTTGATCGAACTCTTCGCTATGAGTCCGAGAGTAAACATCCCACATGGTGGCAATCTCGTGGGCCAAATCAAGATATTTGCTGAACTTATCATTATTACTTTTATTGCCCGTGGACGCAGTAACAATCTGCCAAGGGATACCTCCGTGATCAATCCTTTCCAAGTATGACCTCCATATTTATCGCATCCATGCAGGAAATTCAGCCATTATTAATATTCTATATTTGCTATTTCCACAGACAAGAACAATTCCTTCCCCTGTTTGTCCCCGAAAGCCTGAAATAAATAATATCACAGACCCTTTATTCCAGAACTGTGTTCTGCTTATCACCGTCTCCCTCTCACACGTTACCACACGAATACTTGTCTCCCTCTGTTCATTAATGCAAATGCCTTGTGGGCATAACTCATGTGTTGCCAAAAGCAATAAAATCCTTCTGTTAGCTATACATTACCCGTCGCGAGGAAATCTTCATACGATTTATGAGCACAAAGCTTCAATAGACGCCTAATTTTATCGCCACACAAATAAAACATAGCTGTTGAAGCTGACAACACTAATTGCACCTTTTCAGTAACAAAACTCGAATGCTTCGGAGAGGTTTGAAAGTTTTCGTTAATTTGTTAATTTTCACTCGGCACAGAAACAACCCCATTAAACCCTGGGAGAGGGTGGAACAGTGGAAAGTATTAGAATATTCTTAATTATGAACGTTTTAATAAAGGGCCTCATGACTCATTTAATTTTAGTCATAAAATATTTTACGACTTGTGGGGGTGGTCAGATAACGTGGACTTTATTCCATTAAAATGCTAAGTGTAAATTTATGTAACTTCCCGTAAATTAAAATATCGCAGGGTAATAGATCTAAAAGAAAATATTTACCTGAGCCTGTTCCCGCAGGCTGCGCAAAACTTAATGCTTTTAGCTTGGTAGAACAAAGATAGAGCAACACTTTAATTGTCCAGACCGCTATTCACACGTTTTATATGCAACTAGCTTGTGCCCGCCGCTTCGCATGCGTTGTACCCGGATACAAAGTAGCCTATATATTATGTCTTGTCAACATCTATACGTGTGCAAAGTTTCAGCTCAATCCGTAGGGCAGTTTTTGCGTGAAGAGGTAACAAACATCTACATATACATACTTTCGGCTTTATAATATTAGTGAATTAAAGCTGAGCTAGCTTCATGGTTTAGAAATTATCCTTGTCGACCTCCGTGGCACGGTTGGTGAAATAACGGCTGAGATGCAGGTGGTTGCGGGCTCGTTTCCCGCCGGGAGACAAAATATTTGCTTTATCTGCAGGAGATCAGTCTCTAGTATGGGTGTTTGCTATGTATGATAAGTTACAAATAGTGTTTAACCCTAATTCTGTGGTAAAGTGACGGGTTGCCCCGTGGATACCTTCAAAGTTTTTACGTGAGAGAAGTTATTGTTGGCCTACGTGAAGAAGAACGTGAAGAAGAAGAAAAAATATTCTTATACTGCATCGATTGGGTGGTTCACGTTGGGAAGTCATTTTATTGTAATTTCCATCCTGTATCAGTGTTACAAGATGGACACCCTTCTTTTATTGCAATGTCAAATCAAGAAACAAAAGAATGAGCTAATTTATTACATCTCCTTCCCTCTAAGCCTTCTCATTCTACAAACAGAATGTATTTGAGTATTCGACTAGCCATTTGTGTGAAATGTCCAGCACTATTTATATAACTTTTGACAGTTTTTGTATGGCGAATCTGTCAGAAACGAGCACGAGATATAGTGATAACGCCATTACAACAGCGCACTCCACCCCTGAACTGCCGCGAGCGATTGTTCCAATATTATAGTTCATACATCCGGTCATTATAATCAGAACTATCCATGTATTGATAGCATAAAAACATTACAGGTCAAACCAATAAATGTATATGTACCTATCTGTAGGGAGGGAGGGAGTGCAGGGCGCTAGCAGTGAGGGGCAATATGGTGGCTCGCAGGTTTACCCGATGTACAGAAGAACTCTCTAAGTTAAGCTTTTTAAAGTTTATTGCCAAAATATGTGCACGGGAAACCTGTGGGTTAAACATATTTTATATTTTATTTCATTTTATTATAATCTATACAATAATCAATATTAAAATAATATAGATTTGTATGTTGTGTGTGTTGTATTTGGTATGTTTGTAATGAATTAACTCGCGCGTGAAAGGTTCCGTATTTTTAGTCTGTGAATGTTTCAAGCGATTACCGAGTGTTGCCGAGCTGTTATTAATTAATATCGAGCGAAAATAATATAATATAATAATAATATAATATTTTGTAAAAAAAATCTGGTTTAAGTATTTGTTGTTATAGCGGCAACAGAAATACATCATCTGTGAAAATTTCAACTATCTAGCTATCACGGTTCATGAGATACAGCCTGGTGACAGACAGACATACGGACAGCGGAGTCTTAGTAATAGGGTCCCGTTTTTACCCTTTGGGTACGGAACCCAAAAAAATTACTGGCCGATTTTCAAAATTCTCTCACCATTAGAATGCTACATTATCCCTGAGTAACATAGGCTATATATTTATCTCACGGGAACGGGAACTACGCGAGTGAAACTGCGGAGTGCGGTATGAGCCGTGGCATGCCCGTATTTGCTGAATTAAGAGCCTGCTAAGGGATATCTCTAGAAGATGGGCAGCAGCGTCTTTTCGTGTCTCAACACCCGGTTCTGCGCTCGCCAACCCGCCCAGCGTGGCCCGTATAGCAACAACCATGATAAAGCATCCGCGAGGGAGGCCGATCCAGCTCTGGACGTCCTACGGCTGAGATGATGATGATGATGATATCAAATATACGCACTTCGATAATGCACATTTAACTTAATCTAAAAACTAGGTCGCCTTAACAATTATCCCTCGTCCCATGAGCCAACAATGTAAGCCCAACCTTTTGGTTAATTACTTTATATTTATTTATACTAGCCGCACTCCGCAGTTTCACCTGCGCAGTTCCCGTTCCCAGTAATGGTGGTTGAAAATCGTTCCAGTAGTCTTTGAGTTTATTCATTACAAACATACAAAATACAAATCTTTTGTATAGATATAGATCTATACTAATACAGGCTGTCTAGAAGCTGGAAAGTTGATATATATATACGGAAAGACGCTGATGCCTAACCCTTTGCAGATTCCTGCTGGTGGCAACATTCTACCGCCGGCACCCAACGGCATTATTTATCTATGCTTATTACATACTCACGTACTCGCATCAATGAACTTAATCCGTGTCAAAACAACATCCAACCGCATTTTAGCTAACTACAAACATGAAACATTGTAAAGTAGAAAATATTATTGAAACAATGCCGCTGCGTACTTCCGGCAAACCTTGACCAGGGAAAAACATTTACTAATATATAGATTAAATAGTATTATGTAATTACTTTGTTATTGCACGAGAATTATTGGTATGTTTGCATTTGTTACAGTTTTATTACATATCTTTAGAAAAAAATAGCTTTTTGTCCGCGATTTCGTCTGTGTGGGTTTTAAAACTACCTGTCAGACATCAGTTTTCACCCAAAACTGACTAAGAAACCTTTGGCAGACACTGCGGTAGCCGATTTTTTTTATTTCTGATTATCAAACTCTTCTTTAGTGGTGGTATATTATGCTGCATTAAGTGAAAAGTTTTATGAATTACTACTAGATGCAGTAAGAGGCTGCTATGGGATATCTCCTGAAGATGGGCAGCAGCGTCTTTCCGTACTGCGCTCAGTAGCCCAGTGCGGGGTGTTGATTCTCGGAAAGACGCTGTTGCCCATCTTCTGCAGCCATCCCTTAGCAGGCTCTTACTGCATCCACTGGCATGAGAAGAGGGGTAACATTCTACTGCCGGCACCCCACGGCGAGCCCCTCCGGCATCAGCAACGGCGCCTGATGTAGCTGGCGCCGTAAAGGTCTTCGTCAACTTCAAAGGAGCCAACGATTCTGCCAATGCGCTGTGTTTGTATGATTTCAGACAACTGGGCCGACTGCGAGTTGTTTACGTAAAACAGTCATGTTTTCTCGTAGGTATATAAAGTAAGGGCTTTTTAGCCGAGCAATTTATGATTTCGAAGTGTCTAAACGGCCGATTTCGGCTTAATTAATTAAAGAAGATTGAACTTCTTGTAGGGCTAGAATGTAGGTCCCAATAGCATCGCTATGCGTAGATACATTTAAATTAGATAATGATTGTTTTATTTCTAAAGATGTTTGTTATTGTCTGATGTGCCGCCTTCCATGTATATTGGCCTTCCACATCTATTACAGATTATTTATACACGGTCAACAAACTGGATATTATTAGATGGATTATTAGGGCTTCATCATCATCATCCTTAGTTCCATAAGGATTCATATAAAATATGTCGTCAGATTTTAAATAATTTGAAATATAACTATGAATATAATTAGTAAATATTATAAATATTATATTATAAAATATAAAGTTAATATAATTAACTGATGAGTAAAAAGTAAAATAAAATATCAATACTTAATTACAAAATTAAATTAATAATAAAAATGTCAGACATGCCATATTAGTAGAAGAATCCACTAATAAATGTATAAAAATGTTGAAGTCAAAATAAAATTATCCACATTATGACAATTAAATTATGTCGAAATAAAATTATATGTAACAGTCAAATTATATGTTAGAATTAAATTATGACAAAATAAAATTATCTACAGAAAATATATTTACTAATGTCAACAAACGATACAGTTAAAGATGTCAAAAATCATAGTTGCTTATCCGAGAGAAATTCATCGGCAGAATAATAGCATTTGTCTAATAATAATAATTTTACAAGATTACAGAATACTGATGTCTTTTCTTGATTTTTTATGCTTTCAGGTAGTTTAGTATAAATTTTTACTAATCTGAAGTTTGGGCTGTTACTTACTAGCTTAAGTTTAGACACAGGAAGGATAAGTTTATTTTTATGTCGCCTATTATAATTGCACATATCAGAATTTGAATGAAAGAGATTTACTGTACTTCATAAGATCGGGAAATAAACCTATGTCAATACAACTGTTAAAAATATGGGCCAAGTAAGGAACAATGTCATGAATAATGTGGCCTAGAACTTTTGTATGTTTAATGCTAAAGGATTTAAATGCTTTGACAATTATACTAGCATTGACGTGAGAGAAGTTAAACAATGTCATGGACTTAACAACTGAAGATTCAAGCAATGCAACCGCCTTCGATGCCGATCAGTTTAGAGACTGGGTTAAAATTTTGGGGATGTTGGCAATAAATGTATCAAAACATCCTAATTTATATTAAGAATTGAATTAAGAATTGAATTATTTATTTGTAGGGTGATTAATTTATTGAGAGGCTTCGATTTACCTATTTCAGTGTTAATAAAGTCTCCACGTTGCTTTTATTTTATCAAATGATCTCATTATTTTGTGTTTTAGAAACAGGGATTTGGCTGTATGGGGTGCGCATTTTGTCTCCGAAAAACGATTGACCGAAAATCACAATCAATAACAAGTGTCTCCGAAACATCACCATCCATAATATTATGGTCCCATAAATATCATTTGCAATAAGATATTGTTCATTCTAATGGTCCTTACGCATAAAATTATTTTACCTAATATATAATTTCCATAATTTTCATCGTTATACACATATTTGTCATAATAAACGAATCATAAAACTTATTATCCCGAATATTTTCGAAAGATTATAAAACCTTACAGTTGCAGAATCGAGATGGAAGGACAGTAGGTTCTTAGGTTTTTTTACAACTATCTAAAAAAGTGTTTTCAGATAGTTGTAAAAAAACAGCAGGCAGTGGCCTGGGACCGAACCGAGATGGAGAGACAATAAGTTTTTCGAATGACAAGAAGTGCTAATAAATAAGTAAGGCTAGTAAAAAAACTACGCGACAGCTGCAGCGGCCGCCAACAAAAATTATGGAACATGAAAATTATTCAAATAAATAATTATGAGAATAATGTTTATGAGTTAATAATGTTATGGATTTCTTTACTTATTGCAAATCACTTTATGCATTGTAGTCGTTATGGATACCGATATTAGTGGAAACTGTATTAGGGATCCTTATATTATAGATTGTCATTATTCGGGCAATCGATGATTATGAAAATAAATTTTATGGATTATTATGATAGGGAAATAAAATTTCGGAGACAAAATAGAGAACCAGCTGTATGACATGCTTTTGTAAATCATCATCATTTCAGCCGTAAACCGTCAACTACTGAATACAGGCCTCCCTCATGGATCCCCATGAGGGGCAGTTGCCATACTCCTTGCAGGCGGGTTGGCAAGCGCAGTATGGGAGGGGCAACATTCTACTGCGGCTTTTGTGAATACTTTAGAATAATTACTTATTATATTGAACAAATATTGGATCATGTAACATAAATGCTCTATTAGCATAAAGATCGTACAGTTTATTTCAATTTTTTATATTCTTTGAGGAGCCCAATCGATTAACCCGTCTCTTGAGTTTTACATGTTGTTAGTCTGATTAGGTGATTGTGTTCCTGATTCATTATATTTGAGAATTTAGAATGAGTTTAAAAAGGGGAGCGAACAATCGAATGTCTTCAAATATACCCAAGTGTGGTATGAGATGAAAAGGCCTGATGTGTGGATTGCGAAACTGAGGGAACACATTACATAAAAAAACATGAGGTAACCTCCGAGACTATGAAGAGCGTCGGGGGACTTTAAGTTTTTAATTTTATAATCTTGTTTTTACTTTCAAAATTAACGTGAATTCTTAATTTTGCAATGGAATATAAATTAGCGTGTGCAACATTTCATCTTCAGCGTGTCATTTTGTGCTCCAGCGTGCTCGCGACTTTGCCCCGCTTTATTTGTCTGGTTTCATTATAAACAAGGAACGATTCGTTTGTTCCCGCCAAAGTGGGTCGCACGCAACGAGAAGTCGGCAAAGAGCTACTTTTAGTGATAATTGGCTCACATCAGAAAGCTTCCTTTGTTTTTAAAACGTTCTTTGAAGTATTGTTTTAAGGACATAGCAGCTTCTGCAGGCGGCTTTGGTTAGATTGTTAGGAAAGTAGCTTTGCCGATTTATCAGTAGTATAAACTAATACGAACAGTGCTATAGAAATAATAAAAATAAAACCACCAACCTCTTCTCATTCCCATGGATGCAGTAAGAGCCCACTAAAGGATAGGTACCTCCGGAAGATGGGGAGCAGCGTCTTTCCTTCTATCAACATCCCGTACTGCGCTCGCCAACGCGCCTGCCAAGCGTTGTGATTATGGCAACTACCCCTCTTGAAGATCTATGGAGGAGACTTGTGTTAGTAGTGAACGTTTTACGGTTGAACTGATGATGAAGCCTTATCCATCTAATAATATCCCAGGCAACCACGCAACATGTAGCATTTTGCTATATTGAATAAACACTTATTGACTTTGACCTTGTACATCAGTTTTTGACCCTGTATAAATCATCTGTAATAGGTCTGGAAGGCCAATTTACATGGAAGGCTTCACATCAGACAGTAACAAGCATCTTTATAAATAAATAAATAATAATTAAATGATATCAGTTAAAAGTATATAAGAATATTATGCAAATCTATTCATCGATTTCAAAAGCAAATATTCGCACTTCCAAGTATATCTCAATCTGCTATAAGTAGTCAGCATTGCAATGCAGATCAGTCTAATGAATTGTTTGCAATTTTAACAAAGGGGACTGCTATGCAAATGTATTTGTATAATTCAGTCTTTGTATTGACTTCCAAGTACACTGAACAAGCCAGATATTTACATTTATTCCGAAAAGTACGCTAATAAATAATAACCATGATAAATAGTTAAAATACAGGGTGATCACGTGAGGTGCCGGCAGTAGAATGTTGCCTCTACTCTCTTGCCCGTGGATGCAGTAAGAATCCGCCTAGGGATACCTCCGGAAGATGGGCAGCAGCGTTATTCCGTGTATCAATATACCGCACAGCGCTCGCCAACCCGCCTGATGCCAAGCGTGGCGAAAGCCCTCATGATCAGTACTTGCAGATCCATGAGGGAGGCCTATATCCAGAAGAGGACGTCTTGCGGCTGAGATGATGGTGATGAGTAACTGGAAACATTTCAGCCGTAAAACGTCCACTACTGAACACAGGCCTCTCTCATGGATCTCCATGAGAGGTAGTTGCCATATTCACCTCGCTTGACAGGCGGGTTGGCGAGCGCAGTAGGGGAAAGGGATGTTGATACACGGAAAGACGCTGCTGCCCATCTTCCGGAGGGATCCCTTAGCAGGCTCTTACTGCATCCACAGAGATGAGAGGAGGGGTAACATTCTGCAGCCGGCAGTAACTAGAATAATTCTTAATAATTACACTTTTATGTAATATGAAATTAAAAAAAATATTTATAATATTCATAAAAATACACAACAAACACATTGCACGCATGTTCGTACGCTCGTAAACAAAAAACATGGGTTTTCGCCATGAACTAAAGTCTTATTTTAGTTCAGGGCGAAAACAACAAAACGTGAATATTTTTATTATTGCGATGCTATTCATATACATTATTAATATCCATAGATGGACTGCCCACCTTGAGACTTGCGAAGGTGTTATGTTTATGGCGTCTGGTGTTTGTTTGTGAGAAATAATATTTAACGACGACGCTAAAAAGACTACATCTCAGTAGCATTTACGCTTATTTAATACTACTTGCGGCGGGGTGCCGGCAGTACAATATTGCCAATAAAAATGAAAAGAAAAATCATCCACGTGTATGGGAAGTAGATTAATATTTTTTAAGAATTTCTTGACCGTTATATCGGCGTTATTATTTTGTATGTCCATGCATAAATAATAACGTTTGTATTATTACATTACAGATTTCTAGGACTAACAGTCTCTTCGTTAAGCCAGACACCAGACTGCAAAACTATTAGGGTTCATTGTTATACTATA
The DNA here is from genome assembly GCA_963082625.1 of Pasiphila rectangulata. NCBI lineage: Eukaryota > Metazoa > Arthropoda > Insecta > Lepidoptera > Geometridae > Pasiphila > Pasiphila rectangulata. The sequence continues at coordinate 19,029,658 of OY720251.1, read as the reverse complement.
TATATTCTACGGAACCCTGATGTAGCAATATCAATTTATTGGTGTCGATTCTGTTTTACACTTCCTAAAACAAATTTTAATTAGAGATCTGACGTTTCTTAATTTAGAGCTGTTAGCGTAAAATTGTGCCTATTTGTTCCGTTTAATTTTAGAATGACACTAACCGAATAGCTATAGAATATGTCATTTTAGTCCCTTACGTCAATTACGTCAATTTATTAGGCTTTAGCTAGTTAGTGCAACAGCAGAAAAACGAAATCGGGTGCCTCCACTACGGGGGCGTCGCACACCGGGGGCCTAGCTCACGAATCCGCAGAATCGCTATCATTGAAGTGAAAATTTGTCACAAAAAACTGAATGTCACGTCGTCGTCCAAACTTAAGTTCTAAGCTTCAAAAGCTATCTGAAACCCAAATTAAGAACCCAGAATAAATTTCTACTTAATAAATGCCGCTTTGTCATTATATTTGTTTCCCTTATTTACCCTTTCAGGCAATTAACTTTCCCGCGACGGAAATTAAGGCAACCTTTTGCATCTCCGCACTCTCAGCCACTAAGCCACAGAGGCCGGCGGCTATCCTCAACTCAAATCATCATTATCATCATCTCAGCCGTAGGACGTCCACTGCTGGTAATAGGCCTCCCTCATGGATCTCCAAGTACTGATCCTTTGGGGGGCCATAAGCTTGGCAGGCGGGTTGACGAGCGCAGTACGGAAGGTTGATTATACACGGAAAGACGCTGCTGCCCATCGCCCACGGGTATCTCTTTGCAGATTCATATTGCATGAGGCAAGAGAGGAGTGGTAATATTCTACTGCCGGCACCCCACAACTACGAGTTAAATAAACTTGTGAAAAGGGAACTGGAAGGCTCTATCAGTTAATGGGCCGTAAAGCTGACTAACCCACGAATAGAGCACCTGATAGTTACCTCGGTGAAATAACTTTTAATTGGTCCAGTGGAACGGCTTAGAGCTCGTTAGGAGTTATAAAAGGGCCTTTAGGACCTGCTAATTGTCAATTTAGGAAGCGGAAATGAAAATAGTTTTTAACAGGACGTTTTAGAGAGTGCGTACGTTTCACTGTAAAGACGTCCACATTAACAACATCCTTGTAGCTCTGTCTTCATCAGCATCATCGCAGCCGGCGGACTGCTGTCCACGCGACAACTCATTATGAATTTAAATTATGTTTCCAACGTAGAAAGCGGTAAAGTGGAACCTAGAAGAGATCAACATAATAAGCGTGTCATCTAAAGTAAACAGATTCAATATGTGCTTTATTCTATTACTTTGTGTTGTTTTATTTTGCAATTTGTGACGCGTCAAAGTCCATGCGGCCGCACTGAATAAAGTATTTTTTGAGTTTGAGCATTGAGCACATCCAATAGAGGGGAAATAAGATCATAAGAATTTCGAAACACTTTAGTGCTTTGCACTAATGGAATGACAACTGTCTCTCGCCTTTGACAGTATAGCGCCAACAGCCGACCTGTGGAAGTATTCCCGTTTGAGCAGCTATTTTTTGGGCACCTGTACTTTTCCGTACAATTATGGAATATTTTTGGCGGAATTATTATTTAGACAAAATCAATGACATTTTCTCTCTATTGGGTATGTCCTCGATGAGTTTGAGTTTATTAAGAATATGTTGATCTCTTCTACGATCATTAATATGATGAAATCCTTTCTAAACCATTAAATCGTCAGTTGTTTTTATGACGCAACTTTAGTTGTGAATTTCACTAGAATTGTGACCTTGAACACAATCTATACTTATAATAAATCTGTAGAGAGGTCAATTCTGTACATGAAATATATTTCCAAAATAACTATCAGGGGGTGATAAGGGATCGATACTGATGCCAAAAATGCAATCAGTAAAATTTTTGTCTGTCTGTCTGTCTGTCTGTATGTATAACCGTTATAGAAACAAAAACTTCTCGACGGATTTTAACGAAACTTGGTACAATTATTTTTCATACTCCTGAGCTGGTTATAGTATATTTTTCATCACGCTACAATTAATAGGAGCAGAGCAGTGAAGGGAAATGTTGGGAAAACGGGAGAAGTTACTCCATTTTTTAAGCTTCCGTCGCGTGTGCAACCTTAATGGTTAAAGCTACACAGAAATCATGTATGACGGAAATGTTCTCTTTAAAATTACATAAAAAATATCCCACGACAGCATATGTCTATCTTTTATGGTTGACTCACAATAACACGTGTAATTCCCGATAGCTTAGCAGTTCGAAGCTTTCTGATTATATTTGTCTACTCTTACGTTTATAACACTCTCAGTCATCCCTAATTAAAAAAGTTAACATGATTAACTATTCTATAAAAAAGAATCATAGAAATCGGTATAGAAACACCAAAGTCATACATGAAATACATTATCCCGTGAGTCCGAAACCTTAACTGAAAGGGAATTACGTCTCACAGCTGATCGCGAACGGCATGTACTATCCCGTGAGTCCGAAACCTTCACTAAGAGGGAATTACGTCTCACAGCTGATCGCGAATGGCATGTACTATCCCGTGAGTCCGAAACCTTCACTGAGCGGGAATTACGTCTCACAGCTGATCGCGAACGGCATGTACTATCCCGTGAGTCCGAAACCTTCACTGAGAGGGAATTACGTCTCACAGCTGATCGCGAACGGCATGTACTAACCCACTGAGTCCGAAACCTTCACTGAGAGGGAATTACGTCTCACAGCTGATCGCGAACGGCATGTACTATCCCGTGAGTCCGAAACCTTCACTGAGAGGTTGATTAGGTCAGTTGTTTCTCGCATGGTTAGTTGTACGTCGCTCTTTCCCGGGTTAGCAGTTCTAGAAATCTTTATGTTCACGTGCCGGACTTTCAACATAGTTTACCCGGAAGCTTTGCGCTGAAGTATTTTCGTTCTATAGGTACTTAAGCCTCATGTGAACGTGATCTAAACAATATTACCAATACATTAACTTAATAACACACAAGAAGTTACACGCTGACGGAGTCGCGGGCACAGCTATTAACAATAATATTGTGCGGTTCCGTATTGCGATATTTTTCAACAGTATTGTAGATTGACATATTATATTTCCCTACTAAAATACGAAAGTTAATCTGTCGGTTACATCAAAACCAATGAACCGTGAGGAAGGACATAGGCTACTTTTTTTTTTTACGAAAAACGACGGAAATGCGGACGAAGTCGCTGGCAACAGCTAGTAAGCAAATAAATCACTAAATAACATGACTTTATATTTTTATACTATTAGCATGGAGAGGTGAATGGCAAAATCAAAGAGAGGCCTTTATCGACCCACTGCTGGGTATGCCCAGCAGTGGGTCGCAGCAGTGGCTGATGATGATGATGATGAGCATGGAGAGTTTCTAAACTTCAAAATTGATGGTCCAAGCTGAGATCACTATTAAATTATAGCAATATGCTAAGTGCCTTGCTAACTATTTTGTGAATCATTAACACATATTTAACCGGGTATTTATCGCGTTATTTACCTTTACCCATCGTGGTCGGGCAATAATAAAGGTAAATAACGCGATAAATACCCGGTTAAATATGTGTTAATAATGTGTCGTGATCGCGAAAGTTTAAAAAAGACTATTTTGAGAATCCCTTTAATTAATGTTTTGTTAAGTTTGTACCTAAACCAATTAGGTCTATCTGTCTTGTGACTAGGGAACTATTAGATATTGAAATAAATAACCAAGAGAGTGCTCTGATGTGGACCAGTGTGATGGGGAACTAAATCTCAGTTAGTTTTTAGATTCAATAGAACTTAAAAGGCTCTCTGAATAAATTATCCATTTATCATTGCACCTACATCACAATCATTCAATCATTCATCATAATCATCATCATCAGGGAACGTATGTATTTTCAATTTGTTTGGATGCTCAAATGATAATCTAAACAAATTGAGAATACATTATACATTCCCCTGTAACCGTAATGTCCGTGAGCCTGACTGCCGATGTGCAACTCTATCCCGGACTAGTTGCATAATACCGTGGCGTGCTCGTAAATGACTTTTTTTATTATTATTATTCATCATATTCGTCCCATTGATTATTGAAGACGGTTTTTTTAGGGTTCCGGACCAAAATGGTAAAAAGGAACTCTTATAGAATCGCTCTGTCTGTCTGTCTGTTTGTCACAAATGGATATCTCGAGAACTACAGATGCTATCGACTTGAAATATGAAATGGTAAAAGACACACTTTTTCACTAATATAGCATATATGAAAATGTTCATCAAAAAATATTCATATTTTGATTGCAGGGGATAGGGGATCTCAAAAATTTTAAGTGAAGTTACTAGGCCGTGTGGCCGTGTATCATATGAAAGGTATTCATTTACACATTAATAAACAGTTTTTAGTTTTCCTTTAAACCGTATCGTTTTTGAGTTATTTATAAAAATGTTGAAAAAAATAGCGTCCCCCCCCCTTATCTCCGAACTTTGCGGAGATAAACCTCTGAAACTTTTATTGCTATTAGAAGTATATGTAAAGATAAGAGGAAATTTATTACAATCTCTCTACATAGTATACTTTTTTAGAAATCATCGAAAGTGTAAAAAATCTACATAAGTTCCGCTATCAGACAAGAGATGGCGCTGTCAAGGTTCTCCAAAAAATAAAAAATCACCTTTGTCATATATTATATTGTATGATGGCACGGAACCCTCGGTGCGCGAGTCCGACTCGCTCTTGCCCAGTTTTATTTTAAATTAGGCAATTATTTTATATATTTTATCTCAGAACTCTGTCGTTTATGAACCGATTTCGAAAATAACTTTTGGTTCAAAGGTGCTTCCAGATTTTCTTCAATTGTCGTAATTCGATATATCGAAATTAGTATTTAATGTGACAGCGACACAATTGTTCAATCGACCGAAGAAAATGAATATTTCAGCGATAGCTTTTTATTGAACGAGTGAGCGAAGCGACCGAAGTTCTAGGTGGCAACTAGGCGTTTCGGCTGAAGGTTTGTGTGTATTTGTATGTCCGGAATTTTTGTCCGATGATAACTCTAGAACGAATTATCGGATTTTCATTAAATTTAAAACTTAAGGACATTACGAGTACATTAAAACAAATCGACTGTCGTGGGGGATTTTTGAATTATGGCGTAGTTTTTGAGATAAAGTAAAAGTAAAGTAAAACTATTTATTTCACAAAAACTAGTATACAGAATCAGGCACCTTATAAATAAATTAATGTTACTTAGGTAATAGTTAAACATATGATATTTGCAAAGGGTACCTATGTATATATGATATGGGGTTTTAATTGGTTTTTTTTTCTGTCCGAGAATAAGTCTTTCCGGATGATCGGACTTTGATGAAATTTAAATCATAAAGAGATAGCATCAAGAAAAATCGATGGTCGTTGGAAAATTTTCATGTAGGAGAGGTATTTGAGATATGGAGGATTAATAGTTATTAATCGATGTTTTTTGGTCGAGCATAACTCTTGAACTATGCCCGGATTTGCAGGCAACACACGGTTAGTAGCCGATTACGACGCAGAGTTGAAGATTCTATTCCCGCCACGAGGATATTAATCTTATTTTGTATATATATTTTATTTCATAACATATTTAGCTAAGTAACTGAATCATTAAACTTTATTTTAACCTACTTTAAGACATCTGATTTAATTGAAATTTTGGATTCATATCAAGGGCCGATGACAATACGATAATACGATAAGTTTGTTCCAATATTCAACATAGGTATTTGGTTACATTTAAACAATCAATAATGCATTAAAGTTTACACGTAACGCGCGTTACTAGATGGCAGCACAGGTAAGATTAGCACGATCTATTGTTTTGCGTTTTTAAGTTGCATAGACTTGAGAATAGAATTGCGTTTACAGGATTTCAATCTCACTAAATGAGTTATAAATAATTCTTGGTACATTTTCACTTACTATCAGCCACAGTTGGATAGTAAAAGAATGTACTAAGACTGATATAAAATATTACGTCAGACTCGAAATGAATAATAATTAAATTTGTTAGTTGGTTAGTTTTGTATTTATAGATCATTTCAAAAATCACAATGAAAAAAAATCACACTTTTAGAGTCGGATTGTCTAATTTCGTTTATAAAAACTGTTTTAAATATGGTAAGGCAACCAAATTTATAAAATAAAAGAATTTAAGAGGCTGTGATAGAGAATAATACAAAATGCGTTAAAAAAGAAAAGAGACACTGTCCAAAATGTTCCATATGAGAAAATAAAATTTAATAGTATTCGAACTGTATATGCTAGCACGGCAGATAGGATACATGAGGTACATGACATATGAGGTCGTTACAACACCACCATGCGACCCCTGTGCTAAGAGTCCAAAATAACTATGTGGTTTTTGGCTATTATTTAGCCTGTCTATCGTTTTTTTGTAGTTCTTGCCAAAATAAGTGTTAAAATTTGAAATCGAGCTAACGAAAACGCAGAACTATGGATGACGTCACATTAAAAAATAATGTTCTAGTATAATTTGTTTATGTCTTACTGGTTGAATGAGTTTTACGCGGTAGATCACACACAGTCCAATCCAAATCCCGATCGCTAGTTCAAATGCAATGGGACTTCATTCAAAGAAGTCGATCGCTCAAGTCCGTGGCGAACAACTAGTTATAAAGATAAAGTGTTTTTTGTTTCTTAATTTTTAGAATCAACAAAATTATCTGATACCTCTTTTTAAGTTAGTAGTTTATTACTAATAATTCGTTTATTATTATCGATTTGAGCATTAATCATCATTTCAGCCGTAAAACGTTCACTACTGAACACAAGCCTCCCTCAAGGATCTCCACGAGGGGCAGTTGCCATACTCGCCACGCTTAAATTAGCATTAATAATTAGGTAAAATTTCGTATCCGTCGATCTTTTAACGTCTCCACGTCTAGAATATTCGGAAACCTATCAAATCAAATCACTTATTCGTATACAGAAACCACATAGATTCGTAGACCTTTAGAAAATATTGATCGTTTCAATTTGTCGAAATCAAAGTCTTCAAGAGTAGGTACTGAATTAACTACGTAACAGCAGTGTAGCCAAAAATAAACTTAACATAATACCAGCTGCCCTTACTCCATTTCGGGAAATTTACGATCATCCAACATCGGTAACGTTGAAGTAAAAAGTGCTCGTAGCAAAACAAAACCTTTGCGATGTAGGGCGGCATTTGACGTGAACTTTGTGGCGTAACGCGGTTCAGGGCCGGCAGTAGGGTCTGTGGAGGCCGACGGAGCACGAAACGTTCAAAACTAAGCTAACATTTTCAAAGAAATGAGTAACCTTATCAGAAATTTAACGGTTCCGGTGGATTCGAACCCACGTCCTTCAAATCGATACCTGACGCTCTTAAGCCGGAAGTGCTTTGACCGCTACAGAACCCATGTCAGAACCCGCTGAAATTCTTGATAAGGTGATGTCGGTTTGAGCAACCGGATCGTTTGACGGACGCGGGTTCGAATCCCACCGGAACCATAACATTTCTAATAAGGTTATTAATTTCTTTGAAAATGTTCCACCTAAGTGTGGTGAAACACTATAAAAATAACAAACTATAAGCTAACATTATTTTAGAGAGGAACGGTACCGGATACCAAAACGATTATCTTAGAAGTAATAGGGGCACAGGTGATAAGCAAGCCGTATCTAACAATGTGCAAGGCACTACCGTACAGTACAGAATGAATACGTACTGCGCTGTACACCGAGTGTATTATAACTGGTGTGTGTGTAAAGGAGGAAAGGAAACGTGAGGAAACCCGCGGCTTAGTTAGCTTCAGACTTATTGACCTGTTATTTGTTCTGACTAGTAGCCAACTAAGCTGAGAGGATGGTATAGGTGCTGGGCAAGCCTAATCCATCAACAATGTCCCTGGTTAAGTCAGTCCTCCCGCGACCAAGAACGCTGAAATGTGTTCGAAACGTCGGGAAAATAATAAAAAAGGTACGCGATAAAATCCTGTAATTTTATAACTAAAAAAAATGTCCCCGGTACTGCAGCTTCTCATACAGATAGATAGATAAACAGTTTATTTGGAACTTCAATCACACATACAGTACAGAGATAAAAACTTATGACAGATAAATACTTATACAGCATAATTACCAGTAGCTGACGCTGTAAAACACCTGCTAAAACACTTGGGGTTAGTAAGGCTTTTCCATCTATTGTAGATGATTTATACAAGGGGAAAAATCAGGATCCTTTGCTTATAATTACACTTTTTTGCTAGTGAATGTGGCGTGAAGATGATCCTGAGGTTAAATTTGGAATTTTAATGTTTTTACATTTATTAAAATACAAATACATAAAGAGTTTGGAATGTATACCTCTGTATGTTTAGGGATTGTAATTATACATCTACGGCAACTCTTGGCAGAGGTCAAGAATCAGCTTTAGGTTCAGAATCTAGGTTGTCATAATCGTGTAATTTGTGTTATACAACAAAACATAAATATTTCAGTGCCTAGAGTTTGACACTACTCGTAATTACGCTCAGTAAGTTTCGTGACCGCGGTGGTGACTGACGAGCTCAATAATTACTTCGACACAATCAGCTACTAATCAAACAGTTACTTTAATTACACAGAAAATTCATTTTCAAACTTTGTGTTCTGTTAATTACATTTGACATAACTTTAAATTAGTAGACAGTCAACATTTTTATAGTACGAGTATATTCGACTATCGACTCGTTTTTATTTCGTTCAACGCCTTGAATAAAAAAAATATAAAAAGTATACAAGCATATAAGTAGTCAAATTGAGAAACCTCCTCCTATTTCCGTCGGTTAAAAATTAACTGCGACCCTTCCCTATAATTAACAAAACTGCTAATTACAAAGGAGGAACTCTACCTCGCCTGTTTATACCACCAATCAATCATCATCATCATCACCATCATCGTGACCTCGGTAATAACAATTTATTTAGTAGGTACAATACAAGATCGATACGTCACATACATAATTCACTTAAGTAGGAGTATTTTCCGTCCCCTTATTCTTATTAATTATTAAGATGGGACACCTAACACGGGTTTACACTTTATATACAAAAAAAAATGAAATGGTTTAAAACAAGGTGCTCCAGTGAGTGTAAGGCATCACAGCATCCTGTCTACTTGCCGTGGGGTGCCGGCAGTAGAATGTTGCCCCTCTTCTCTTACACGCGGATTCAGTAAGAATACCAAGGATTACTTCCGGAAGATTTCTGAAGATGATTTTCGTCAAATGAATGAAACAATACTTAGAAAAAGGGTATTGAAGTTTTTTGTTCAATAGTGGGGCTCGTGATGTCTGAGCGTAGTAATAAACTGTACCAAATTGTTTTGGTCTGCCCGTGACGTCATATTTCTACATAATGTAACGGCGCTATTTTTGGATTACGTTAAAAAACTGCCTATCACGGTTCATGAGATACAGCCTGGTGACAGACAAACAGACAAACGGACAGCGGAGTCTTAATAATAAGGTCCCGTTTTTACCCTTTGTATACGGAACCTTGAAACTTAGTCAAGAAGCCTCTGGGGAGCGGAAAATGCTCCTTTTAGTGTTAATTGTTGGGCGTCACTGCACCGCCGTGCGCTATCAAAGAGAATCAATAATCAAAAAATACTTTATTCAGTGCCGCATGTTACGTTTGACGGAGTTGGAGCTCAGATTATCTCGGCAGATAGTTTTTTTTGTTTAGTATTGCCAGCGGGGCTCTGTTTGCCTGCACGGAGTGTACCAACCCTGTCTACCGCAATATTCTGTACACTGCAAGCCAAGTAGTTTGATTGACGAACTAGAAAAACGTTTAAAAAACCTAATTAATTATCAAGTCGGGACGATACATAATTCTACGAGTTATATCAACGATTTATGAGGGAATCATCTCGAAATAATATAAATAAACATATTTATGGATTCTCATCATTACTGATTGTGTTTTCGTCATCTCTGTCTCAGCCGCAGGACTCTGATCATTATCGTGCTGTGGGTGTCTGCGTTAGAATGTTAACCATAATGCAGTAAGAATCTACCACCTGGGATGGGTAGCAGCGTCCTTCCGTGTAACAACATCCCGTTCCGCGCTCGCCAACCAGGCCAATTGTCGTGTGTGTGGAGTATGGCAACAGCCCCTCAAGGTCTGTACCTAGAGGTCCATAAGGGAGCCCGTTGTCCAGCAGTGGACATGTGTATCGCTGAGATTAAAGTTAACGTTAATCATACAACACTCACCGTTGTTCGGAGGAGAGGCACAAACGGCATGGAATAAAACAGGTTTTGCACAGTTGAATACATTCTGCAAAATGTCAAGATTCTGATTTATGAATAGTGCAGCTCGTTACAATAATAATAGCGGTGTCAATGCATCTTGATCACCTACTTTTAGAACCTGTTGTATAATTCATAATAACAATCAATAAGTAAGTGAGTTTGGATATACGCATGGTTCCGTAACGAAGTATAAGTTTTTCCGACATTTATAAATCGTCGGTTGTCCGGTAACAAGATGGGCGAACGACATAGATAACATTATGAGTAAATGATGGATTGGACAGGGCGCCTACTCTAGAAAACAATTACGATATTATCGACACAATGGAAATATTTACGTAATGGGCATAAGAGTTAGTTTGGCTTGATAACGATTTCGGTTCGTCGCAGTTTGCGTTCATGAGTTGGCGCCCAGTATCGTGGCGGATGGCGCGAACTAAGGGAAGCCTATACATACACCCAGCGGTGGGTGAAGTCTCGCTGCAGATGATGAGGATGATTAATGTTTTTCCGTTATTTTCGTTAAGGATTGTCATTTATAATTACGTGTTATATGGAAGTTGCAACTAAGTAAAACAGAAAGAACCTGTGACATACCGTCACAAGTTCTTTCACACAGATTACAGAACCTAACTGAAATGACGAAACTTGAAGACCTCGAATGCGGAACCCTCACAATCTGAATACAAGTTGAGTGGTGACTTCCGAGCGGAAATTATGGACATTATCTCTGAGCCTACTCGCAGGCATTTAAATGAGATTTATGACGACGGGGTGATTGAGAGTGCGCGCGAGTGTTTCTGAGTTTTAATTTCGCAAGATATCTTAAGGGCTTCCTTTTCAATTTTTTACCGTTGAAAGATGAAGATCTTTGAAAATCTTGAAAGTCATAAATTTACGTCTCTAAATTGCAACGCTTACAAGGAAAAAGCAAATATCTATTTCTAATGTTGATTTTTACCAGAAGTAAGCCTAGTTAATTTGTCCCGCAGTGTAGCGCGAGGTTTATGTACACGTCCGAGCTCGCGAGTGTAACTTTTTTGGCCAAACTTCCGGATCCAGTTAATAACTTTCATAGTTCCTTTGTCTGTGCGAGCGCTGTTCGCTGTTTTTGTGCAATGTAGTGTACGGGTTGTTTTTGTTTGTGGAAACATTTGTTTGGCTCCTAATGGGGTTTTTTCATTCTGGCTTTTTGGCTGCGGGAATGTACTGGCGATGGCCGCTTTGGCAAAGTTTTATCTTATTTGTGCTAAGTTTTGGGCAGGAACTGTTTGCGAATATATTAACTGTTTCTTTATGATAGCATCCGCAGTTTCACCCGCGTAGTTCCCGTTCCCGTGGGAATACGGCCAAAAAATAAAATATGTGTTACTCAGGCACAATGTAGCTTACTAATGGTGAAAGAAAATCTGTCTAGTAGTTTTTGAGTTTATTCGTTAAAAACATACAAAATACTATATATTTTATTTATTTTATTTTATTTTATTTGGGAAACAAACAGTACTTTATATTTAAAAATTAAACTTAAAATAAACAGAAACCAGCAAAGTTTCCTCTGTTAGGTAACAAAGATAATCATTATTAACAGGGACATGCATAACGAACAAAAATTAAGTAAAAAAAATAAAGTATATCAATAGAACGTAAGTGAAGTGAACATAGGTAAATTTGTTAAATTTACTATTATACCACCTTTAAGAAAATATACAATAACATCAAAAAAATAAACAATTTCAATCAACTAAAGAGTGGGCAAGCCTTCGCATAGCCTCTTTACGATAATAAGACAACCTTAAGCTAAATATATCTACATCAATAAGTTTCTCACTATATACATATGTCACACACTCGATTCAAAAACACATTCTTCCTATGATTTGTTATTACAGTAGTCGTCCAAAAAGTCTTTTTTTACGAGCAGAAAGACGGGGACAATGGAATTTAATATTTTGAAGCAAAAATGGAGAGTCAATTTCACCTGATAATATTTTATACAAAAGTACCTGGTCTCTTACACTTCGACGGATTTGAAGGCTGGTCAAGCTAGGAAACAAGGGGAACCGATACCTACAGTGCTTGTTTTGTATCCTCTCAATTTCATAAATATAAATATTATACTGAGGATTCCAAACTGTTGATGCGTACTCAAGTATGGACCTAACGAAGCTATTATATAATAGAATTAAAGTATCAAAGTTTGCAAAACTCTCTAGCAACTCGCATAATAAACCCAAGCATTCGATAGGCTTTGGATGTAATAATATTAATATGAACATTAAAAGTAAGTTTACTGTCTAAATGGACGCCCAAATCTCTAATTACTTTGACTCGAGAGATAACAGCGTCATTGAATTTGTAATTAAAATGAATAGGATTAAGTTTACGACTAAAAGAAATGATATTACACTTTTTAGTATTTAGAAACAAAGAGTTGCATAGACAGTGATTAGCTTAGCCTGGTCAGGTCACTTTGAAGCAACTGACAGTCTGAATCATAAAAATCTTTTTATTTTCATAAAAATCTTCATGTCATCAGCATAAATTAAGCAATCTGAATTTAATATAATAGTAATATAAAGTATAGATCGATATAGATAAAGATTTGTGTTGATTATCTAGCATATTAAGTCAATCCATTCTAAGATATTGATGGGATATCTCGCGATTCGGACTTGTTTTAGATGACAGACCAGAGATATTCGCTTTAGGTTAGGTAATTAAAAATACATTATAGGCATCTAGATAAACAACAAATAATCAGCTAATCTGTTTCTCTGACCGCGCCGAACAGAAAGTATTCCCTGAGGAACGCGGGGGCCGATTTCTCTTGAGGCTGCTTTGTAGAGTGTTTCATCATGTCTCATCCCCAAACTCGTTATGCATATTGTGTTTATTATAATTTTGTCAATTCCCTTTTAAGTAACGTTAAATACTTTCTGTAATATCCTGTATACTGTAACATCCTACTGTATTAAATACTGCTTGTTACTGACTGTAGGAGCCGGCGGAAGACCAGCGCGACATGTACCGGGTCACGAGTACGTGCAGCATCATGCTGAGCCGCCTCCTAATTTTTAACTACAGTTGTAACTATTATTTCAATTTTGTTAAATTTTTGTTATTGTGTAATTGTAGTTATTAATAAATGTATTTTCTTTCTTTCTTTCTTTCTTTCTTTCTAGAGAGGCGAAACGAATGTCCAATTATATTTGATTTTCTTAAGAACTTATATTTATATTATTAAGGTATCAAAGTACGGATTACACTTTTAAAACTCTCGCTCTCACTTATATTAAATAGGATAGTTACACTGACTAGTATTCCAACATGTTTGGTTCCAGGAAAACTTCCCTAAGGGCATGGTTACGATATATTTGTTGTTCATTTAGATATTATAATAGATTTCCGCAAAGAAACGCCTGAATCAGTTACATTATGGGTAATTATCATCTTCTAATATACCGTTAACTAAAGCCAGGATACAATGGACACAACAACAACACCCACGTCTGCCAAAACTGCGGTCGCGCAGTGAGGTCGAGGATAGGACTGTTTAGTCATAAAAAAAATGCAACACCCGAACCACAGGCATCACCTGAATCGTCTGTAATAGACGAAAAGGCCGATGATGATGATGAAAGCCAGGTAACTTCCTTCGGTGCGAGCGTAGATAAATAAACTAAGGTACTTATGATTATATCCGCCCCACTGTTGATAGATTAGTTACAATTTCATCCTCTCCTGTAGCTTTAAGTCGGTTCTAAATGTTAGTCAGACACGCAGACTTCCAGTTATTCGACCTTTCACATCCATTATAGATGATTTATACAGCGTGGGGTGCCGACAGTAGAATGTTATACCCGCCTCTCATACCCGTGGATGCAGTAAGAGCCTGCTAAGGGATACCTCTCGTAAATAGACAGCAGCGTCTTTCCGTGTATTAACGTCCCGTACCGGCTCGCCAACCCGCCTGCCAAGCGTGGTGAGTATCGAATGATCCATAAGAGAAAGGGAGGCGTAAAACGACCACTACTGAATACAGGCCACGGCCTGAACACGTTCAGTAGTGGTCGTTTTACGGCTGAAATGATGGTACAGCGTCAGCAACAGTTTATGATGTACGGGATGCTGCAGTGCCTGTGACATTGAAGGATGGCCTAGGCTTGCCTAGCTTAGTCGGCTACTAATCAAAGGAAAGAACAGGTAAATACGTCTTAAGCTAACTCAGCCGTGAGTTTTTCATGTTGTTTTCCTTTCCCTTGCACATATTTTCTTGAAGAAAGAACCCACGACCTTTTGGTTCAGAAGGTACACACAAATCGGCCAACACGGCCCCTCAGTAGCATTAAGTCCGTTGTGTTCCTCAGACACGCCGATGTTGAGTTATTATTCAACCGTTTACACGATAACTGAGGTCTTCATTTCCTCAGATCATGAAACAAGCATTTACCCTGTAAAGGGGACCATCATAAAGTAATCTTGGCTATCATGTTCTCCGCTACAATCGCCTTTTAAAATAAATCCACTAAATTGAATCGTTTCAAGACGCGTTAAGTTTTACGATAATTGGTGTACCACAGTAATCGACCCGGTTATGATGTACCGTCGCCGGCTCGGGTGCTAACTATCGTTGATTAACCTATTATTAAGAGAGTAGTGAAGCGCGTTTTGACTTTACATTGAGAAGATGCCAGTGAATTGACTAGGACTTGAGGCTTGATGATTCATTAGGCAGGTGATATAAAATTGTATTGCTATTTTGTAGATACACGCTTATCAAATATTTAAGTAGAAAATATCGAGACCGGAGACAAGTATCTGAAAAACGAACATTTGCCCAACGGGAATCGAGTGTTTCATTTGAATATAGAAAACCAAGCGATCAAAATACTATTAGTTAGTAAGTTATTATTTTTTTTACCCACTCGTAGTTACGGCAGTGTTAGCATGAAACATCCATCAACTGACGTGTTTAGAAGAAAATATAAACTTCAATTTAAGTAACACCATAACAATTCCATTACAGCGGATTTATATTCTAGTCCGCATAAGAACTTAACCAAGTTCTGTTTAAAATTGATTACCTATTAAACGGGATCCCCTTTACGGCGGTTCGCTTTAGTTTTACGACAGGTATCTACGGATAGGCCGACAGCCCTATAATTTCCCTCCCATTGAGTTCTGTCGACGACTGTACTCGGGTGGCGTCGTAAAACGACACGGCTTGCTTAATGTACTTTAAAACGCTTATTGGATATCTATAGGCACCTATCTTGTTACCAGATAAATCTCTAAAGCTGTGAATCTCATTACAGACATCAGGGTAACCATTTGTATTAATTAAAATTATTAATTAATCGGTATAATAATAATGCTGGACATTTTACACTAGTCTAGCCCCAAAAGTCAAAGTCAAAGTCAATATGTGTTCATTCAATGGCACAAAAGCTACTTGAAATGTCAATTAGCAAAAGAAAATTATCAGAACTTTGAGATTTATGTAGGAGAGTTAAATTATGCCTTTAAGCTCTTGAAATGGAGAGGACAAGGCTTCAATATTAACACACAGATTAAACATTCAGTGATGGAATGTTTCCAGCATCTTAATTCAGAAATTAATTCTTGACTTCACTACAGGATCTTCTTACAAACATACCTTTATCGTAACATGTGTTACATATGTACTTATTTAATAATTAAACGTTTTTCACTATCTAAATTTTATTTTGTTTAAGTATTTTATTGTCTTTTATTTTAATGATGATCTCATTATAATTTAGTTAAAATATATGTGATATACATAGATATATTTAGTTACTTTTAGTATAAATTTAAGTGGTTGTGTTCGCCTATAATTGGCATAATATATACAAGAACTGATCCTTGTCATTTTATTACTGAATGTGTTTATATATACATATACTGTCGGCGTTCCTTTTTATAAATAAAATAAATAAATAAACAGAGAATACATGACTCACGGAAGATGGGCAGCAGCGTCTTCCCGTGTATCAACATCCCGTACTGCGTTCACCGACCCGCCCGCCAAGCGTGAGTATGGCAACAACCCCCTCACGATCAGAACTTGGAGATTTATGAGGGAGGCCTGTCCAACAGTGGACGTCCTACGACTGAGATGATGATGATGACATTAAGACTATATTTAAATGATTTTGTATTGTCATTCTATATTATATTGGTGTCCTGTCTATCTAACGATATATAGAGTAGTAGAACTTTTTGTGAAGAGTGTAAACGGGTAAGTACTACCAACATACATATTTCTGCCGCCAAGCAGTAATATATATGTACATTGTTGTGTTCTGGTTTGAAGGGTAAAGGGGTGAAATTACGGCCTTATGACACCTTACAACTCTATGTCTCAGGGTGACGGGCGCAATGCAGTACAGCGTGGATCGGTGACTGCGCAACTGATGATCATCTCTGATCATCAGGACGTCATGGCCTCTCTCGACGCCCTCACTTTTAAGTCTTTCTAGTATGGCTGTACAGAAAGAAAGACTTAAACCCCGCTCCCCCTCATTTCCCAGTAACCTTAGCATTTTTTAATGCTAAGGGCCTCTCTCCTCAGAAAGAACTCGTGAAGCAATTCCTTGTAAACCACTAATAGATAGATATTCTGCTAGTAAAAGAGCCATTGCCCACGAGTTCTTTCCTTCGTCGACCGAGACACGTTCTCGGCTTGCCCGTTAACGATCTCACGGCCACTAACCCGGACACACTAGCTGCTAGGCACACGTTTACTAACCAGTCCCGCCGGCGGGGCCGAAGAATACACTCTTCCGTCTTAAGGTGCAGTTTTGCACCTGGACGTTAACCATCATTACATATAAAAATCCTGGCAACAGTCGAAGCCATCGTTCGAACCTAAGTGGTGCCCTTGAGCTTGTTGCCCCAACCTAACTTTTGCGGCTGGGCGCCCTCTGCGCTCGCCATAGGCCGGCGACGTTGGCATGGCCATCTGCGGCCAACAAAATTAAAAGTCAACTCGAAAAAAAGCAGTATAGCGTTGGTCTCGTGCTTTGTGAACGAGATGACCGCTGTATTACAGTTGTTATAGGTAAAGGTTACCGCTCAACATTAAGTGGGCAGTGGGCTTACCTCGTCATTTAATAAAATTCGTTATTAAAAACAAAGAAATTTACTGTTATATACGCAAAAAAAGTGTAGTTACAAATGAGTTTTGGAGAGTAATGCTCATATCGCAATGTTTACGGAGTGGCGACCTATCGACAAACTGCCTCCACTCGCAGCATCAATCACTGCCCCCCACACCACTCCCCCCTTCCCCCCGTCCCTTCCACACACGGGTATATTATAAGGACATTCGAGAAAATCAGAAGATAGTAATCTTCTGGATTACTTGGGTAAGTTACTGACTGAAAAAAAGTAAGTATTGTCCGTATTTAAAGATGATTTATACAGCGTCTGCCATGCTGGGGTGCCAGCAGTCTGCTCCTCTCTGTCCCGTGGATGCAGTATGAACCTGCCAAGGGATATCTCCGGAAGATAGGCAGCAGTATCTTTTCGTGTATCGACATCGCTTACTGCGCTCGCCAACAAACCTACTAAGCGTGGTGAGTATGGCAACTACTCCTTATGTAGATCCATAATGAGGGAGGCCTGTGTTCAATAGTGGACGTTTTGCGGTCAAAATAATGATATAGCGACTGCCATGGGGTACCGGCAGTAGAATGTTGCCTTCTACTCTGTGCCCCGTACGCAGTAAGATATGCCGAGGGATACCTCCGGAAGATCTTGCGTTTTAATCGGCTACTAACCGTGTGTTGGTAAAATATCCCTGTGTTTGAATTTCACGAAAACCTGGGCATGATGTTCAAGAGTTATGCTCGGAGAAGAAACATCCTAGTGTGGGAATCACTATTAATATTATTTTTTGTAAACCTCTCTACTTACTTATAAAATGCTACGATTTGTATAACCTGTGTGAACCTTGTGTATATATTGTATTTAAGTATGTAGTAATAAAAGTATTTTTCATTTTATTTTTCATTTTCATCTTACTAGGTACATCTCAACACCAAAATTTTCAAAAATCCACCACTATACCTAATCGATTTGTATTAAAGTAATCTCCGTAAGTTTTAAATTTCATCAAAATCCGATCATACGTTCAAGAGTTATCCTTGGACCTAAGAATAATAACACCCTCGGACAAAGATTGCGGACATACATACAAACATTCAGCGAAACGTCTAGTTGCCTCTAGGAATACCGTTCGCTTCGCTCACTCGTTCGATTATGATTTCCACAGTCTAGAGAAATGATGTTTTAGTTTGGATTCAAGTTCTTCTCGTGAATAAACTGAAAACGCAATATTAGATGTAGCAAAACGTGTGACTTAAGGTTAGAATAATACCTCGTCTCAATATGATTCAAAAATATTCCAAGGCCCCCACAGTGGCGGTACCTTACTAGTGGGACGATATTGTCAATAAACTTGTTCTCCTAATGTTAAGTCTACAATTTCAAATGGATTTTGTTTCAAATGGTAAAGCTTCAAATAAAGGGCCTACGCACATCCAATAACCAACGTACATACGTAATACAACGTGTCTATATCGTCTCATCAAAGACTTATTGTGCCAGAAGAGCCGTGGGGTGGCAGTAGAATTATACCCCTCCTCTCATGCCTTTGGATGCAGTAAAAGCCTGCTAAGGGACACCTCCGGAAGATGGGCAGCAGCGTTTTTCCGTGTATCAACATCCCGTACTGCGCTCACCAACCCTCCTGCCAAGTGTTGTGAGTATGGCAACTACCCCTCATGGAGATCCATGTGGAAGGCCTGTGTTCAGTAGTGGACGTTTAACGCCTGAAATGATGATGTCGAATGTGCCACAATGCACGCAGCACGCGAGCGCTCCGCAAAGGTCGTAAAAGATAACACGCAGCTATAATAATGCTCCTTACATCACATTTTCCATTGTTTTGTTATGGCTTTCATACATAATAAAGTAGGTAAGCCGTGGGGTACCGGCTTAAAAATGTTGCTCCTCCTCTCCTGTCTTGTCTCGTAAGAATCTGCTTAGGGATACCTCCGGAAGACGGGCAGCTGCGTCATTCCGTGTATTAATAACCCGTAACTGCGCTCGCGAACCAGCCTGCCAAGCGAGGCGAGTATGGCAACAACCCCTCATGATCAATACGTAGTGATCAACGAGGGAGGCCTTTGTCCAATGTGGACGTTTTTCTAGTCCTACGGCTGAGATGATGATGATGGAGGTAGGGTGCTGTGTTGCGTGATATCATCATCATTAGCTACTGTTTCCCATATTTTAAGTTAAGGGTACCAATATTTTCTTACAGCTTAACTCATTTTTGACTGCCTCAGTTGGTCTAATACGCGGAAGGTAGCGGGTTCGATTCACGGCAGGGGACAAATGTCTGTGAGATATATGTCGGGTTTGGAGGTATTGCTGGTGTTGGGTATTTTGCATGTATGATAAAGTATGTATTTACAAAAAAGAATACCATTCTGTCAATCTTCTGGTTTCCATTGTACAAACTTTGCTTAGTTTCTCACAAACTACAGGGCAGAACGGGTTGATCTTTTGCATAGAAGATAGTTCGAAAAACGCTTTCAAAGGCTTTTTGTTCAGGTAAAACCGGTTCAGAGCTGATCTGGTTCAGATGCCAGGAATCTGTAAATAAAAACAGTATTACAGCTGACTAGGAGGTGGCCTCTAACACTTTACTCGTAAATGTAATTGCGTGTTATTAATATTTGTAATTCCAAGTTAATGCAGTGCAAATGTAGTAAACAAGTGATTTCATGTTTATTGACGCAAATATTACAAAACATAGTTCATTTACACAAATGGTTGTTAACTATCTGTGGCATTCTAACCGGTTTTAGAAGTTAGTGCTGATTAACACGCCATTTGTACAACTCGCTATCTGCCGCTTGACAAATGGCTTATGAGGAAAATGCAACGAGAAATCAGTATTTACAAAAACAATAACTTTTGCCGAGAAATCAACAACTTTAGCTTGAAAATTTTCGACTCAACAATAAATTGAACTTTCTATCCGATGCTAGACAAATGGTTTGAAAATGCAACGAGAAATCAAGAACTTACAAAAAACAATAACTTTTGCCGAGAAAGCAATAACTTTAGCTCAAAATTCATTAACTAAACAATAAATTCGCTAAGAAATATATTTGTATCTGAATTCACTAAAGAATGTCACATAAATTAAAATGTAATTATTGGAATTTTCTACCTATAACTTTCTTAAAGTCAATAAAACTGAAGCTACTAATCGAACTAGTAATTATGTTTAGGGAACCCAGCGGTTTGCCTGACTATATTAGTAAAACTTTGAAAATGTAGGTATCTTTCTTAATAATCTTTGGATATCCTGCATAGTTTAATGTGTTTCGCATATTGGCCGATATTTTATAAGTAAAAGTAAAAAGCTACATCTTATAAAGTATCTGCTTACTTTAGAGATAGATGGTGCTACGCGAAAAGCCCGGCATTAATTATTGCTTTATAGGCAAATAAAAGGCTTATACTTACCTACCTTTATTATAACTTTATAAAAAAACAATAATTAAATATTTGATATTTGATTTGAAATAAATACACATAACCATCTAGCCCCAAAGCCTCTCCGTATCCATCGGCTATTAGACCAATTGTTCCACGGAAGCATTCAACAATTAAATCAGCCTATTGGATCTCACTACTAAGCAAATGCCTCCCTTCTCTTTTTCCACATTTTCAGTCTAAGGCAAAGTCTACATAATCCAGCCCCTGCATAAGTTAATACAAAAGTTTTATATATTTACAAGAGAGCTCATTTACATTTAAAATATTCAACGGGAGAAATAAAGAGCGATACGAGCGTTTGAGAGCGTGGAATAGTGTGCCGCGTTAAACTCAATTCCCTGATGAAAGTCCCCTGAGAGGAACTGAACACGTTGGACTATTTCAACGTACAAATAACGGGAGTACAAAACCGTTTGACATAACAAAATATGTCTACTGATCGCATAAGTTTAAATATGTGATTAAATTTAAATATTTTACTGAAATGTTTGTTTATTGTGTTATTTTTTTTAAGTAGTTTTGCGTATGAAAAGAGACGTGATAGAGCTTGAAGGTCTATCGCATCTCCTTTCATACTCACTGCGCTCGGCAGGCGGGTTGAAGAGCGCATTACAGAATGTTGATACACGGAAAGACGCTGCTGCCCATTTACCGGAGGTATCCTTAGCAGGCTCTTACTGCATCCACGGGCATGAGAGTAGGGGTAACATTCTACTGCGGTACCTTAGATAATTCCCGAAGTTTCGGCAGCGTTTCAACCAGGTTTTAACAGTTTACCTGGGACCACGGCGACAAGTTCCCGTGTTTTTGTTATAAATTTACGAGTATATACATATATTAAAATGTATATGTATTACGTTGGTGTCTCAGTATCCTTCGTTAGCGATGTGCTCTTGTCTACGCAGTGGCTACAGTCGGGGCAGATTCCCTCCAAACTGATGACCGTTCATAAATTTAAGTGCACTGTTAACAACCATCGCTGATTGCTACAACATAATAAACACCATTATGGGTTTCTGCACGATGTTCCGCCAATAACCTTACTGCTAACCATAAACTGTTCTACTGCTTTGTGTGCAATGAACATTGTTAATTGTACTTTACATAATTTACTAGCTCACAGATATAAAGCGCGCTGTCCATCTGAGTGGTGCGTGGGTGATTAATGATTCGCTTGCCATTCTTTGCTATGCTTCAAGAAGTTAAGAACAAAAATACGTATCCCGAAACAGACACATAACCGACTTAAGGGTGACATTCGAATTAACAATTTGTACTTACCTACATGTCTCTTTCGATGTGTGTCTCCACGAGGTAGAGTATAGTCGATGTATCGTACGACCACAATCGTCCAATTCAATGCTTCGCGACTACCCTCAATCAATTTCCTGAATTAGAAATGTCCACACACACAAAGAGGTTCACGACAAGCATTAATCAATTCTGTTATCACCTTCACAATTCCCGGCTATGTTTGTTGTTATGGTTAGAAAATCATACGGGTTCATTGCCATTTCAATATAGTCGAATGTATGTAGATCAGCGGCAGTAAAGGGTTCATAAATAACGTCATTAGACGCGAATGGGGGACTGCTGTGAGCCCGTAAACAATTTTGTCAAGGTGTTTACAAAGCGCGCGCGCTGGCATACCAGCCACTGGATCTCGAGCTGGCTGCTCTAAAGTTTGCTAATCTTATTTTGGCCGAGTTTGTGATTAGGAGTTAATGATCATAGACAAGGGTGTGAGCTTTTAGGAAACCATTCAATTTTAAGTGTAAAAGTTGTATTGTGTCAGAAATAAATGTTTTTTCTTTCTTTCTTCTTTCTAACTACCCCTCATGGAAATCCATGAGGGAGGCCTATGTCCAGCAGTGGACGTCCTACGGCTGACATGATGAAGTATGTAGGTACTTATCATGACTATTATCCGTTCACATTCAGTCTATCAGATTATCAAAACACATTTATTTATTTTATTTATTTATCGCGTATATTACCTTATTTTTTTTCGCCGTTTTGCCTGAATTGCACCAGGCATGGTCTTCGGAAGATCGAGCAATACCCGGATAAATGTGTTTTAATAATGTGTTGTGATCGCGAAAGTTTAAAAAAAGACATGTCTATCAGGTTAAATTAGGTTTTCGTAAGCTTAACTTACTAATTCTTCCTGATCTTTACATTCTGGTACTTCTCAAGGATATTCCTCGTCATCCTGATAAGTATGAAACGCCAGAAGAAAAAAAGGAACGTCTTAGAACTAGAAGGAAGAATATTTCAGCCAAATTACGTGTCCTAGGTTAAATTTAGTGAAACATGACTGTCGGTACCAGGCTGTTAAACTTTTCAACAGGCTACCTACTGATTTGAAAATTATCGATTCTCCAAATATTTTTAAAAATAAGTTGAAGGGTCTCTTGTTGAAGGGGTGTTTCTATACGGTGGAAGAATACGAATCCAGAGATTCCTCAAAGTCGGATCTTTTATTTTTGTCTTACTACATAAATAATAAATATTATAACATTATGTTTATAATATTTATTATTGACTGAGATGATTTTTTGTTTTTTTTTGTTTTGTATTTGTATAGAATTTGTAAAATAGTTCTGATATATTTAGAAGCAGTGTTAGTGTTAAGACAAGTGATTTTCAACACGATTTGTAAAATAAGTGTTCAGAATAAATTAATTGAATTGGTTCTCTTATTGTTCCAGGACTACTTATTTATTTTAGGAAGACTAACAGCACAATTCAAACATAATATATATAAGTAATCTAGAAACAAACAGCTAATAACAAGTCTTCACTTTTAGAAATATTATAGAAATGAAGCACTGATAATATGATTTCACTTATAAGGCAGGTCCAGTGCCATACCCTCCGCGGGCCTGGCACATAGGCAACTGTCACGCCACGCTTCCCAAGCTACCTGAGGTCAATTATTTCCGTGTTAAATATTAAAAGTGATGGCATTTGGGGAAAGGTCATGACGCGCGCCGTAGTGCTTGTAAATATCAAAGTCGCTACATGTGTCGCCGGCGCGGCCGGCCGGGACCCATTTGAACGCACATCGCAGGACCTTATTAACGGACTCGGGCTGATAGGGTTTTATGAAACGCTTTTTTTGTTGGGTAGATACTAGATCGCTTTTTTAGTATAAAACCAATCTTGAATTATCGTATTAACATTAAATGCCGTGGGGAGCTAGACCCTTACGAATGTTTCCAACTAAGATTTAGCTACGGCACAACTATACTCGCCATTACTTCTCTATAAACCGTAATTTGCCATGAGGTGCCGGCAATACAATGTTGCCTCTACTCTCTTGCCTGTGGTAGTAAGAATCTGCCAAGGGATACCTCTGAAAGATGAGCACCGTCTTTACTTTTATCAACACCCTCTACTGCGCTCGCCAACCCGCCTGCCGAGCGTGGCGAGTATGGCAACAATTACTTCGTGATCCTGGAGAGCCATGAGGCAGAACCGTAAATACATATAGCATGCCTTTCTTGAACTCACTTTTTTCATACTTAAATCCTTCCAAAAATTATTACAGTTATGCCGATTCTAAGTTATTCTAAGTCTAAGCTTTCCCTTATTCTTCAGTTTCAGACAAAAGTCAGAATAAAGTCGTATTACGTCGTATTAACTTTCATTGAGCCGTACGTTCTTTATCTTCCAAGACCCTTTCTCAATCCAGGATTTCGTCAGCCAAGAACCGTTAAGAAAATAACAAAAGGCTTCATTTCTGCGGAAACAAATAAAGTTAATTAAACGTCTTAGAAATCCTACACCATGATATACACCGGTCCAAGTAGCCCACTATACAATGGGCCAAACTATCAAACTCGGCCCCATATTTCTTCCTTTGTTCATGCTTCAGAAAAAACAATATAGCCCATCTCTTTCCCTCTACAGGTTTACATCACCTGTCTCGCTCGCTCATGATCAATTTCCACGCTTCCTGTAGATTGGCCGGTGTCAGTGCTGAATTAATTTTGATAAGAATCTGTTTGAGGAGTGTATTTGAGGGCAGGTGCTAATGTTGTTTTTCGTGGCGTACTGGCGTGCATGACGGGGCATGCTAATGTTTCGGTAGAAAGTATGCCTTTGTTCTGCATATGCTCAGTTTGAGCAATTAACAAATTTTTTGAACGCAGGTATTGTCGACAGTTATGTGATAAAGATCTTTTTCATATGTATGGTATAAATTTGCTTTTTGGAGCAGTTGTTATTATATAGTACTAGCTTATGCCCGCCGCTTCGCATGCGTTGTACCTGGATAAAATGTACCCTATGTGTTAATCCTTGCCAACATCTATACGTGTCCAATCCGTAGGCTAGTTTTTGCGTGAAAGAGTAACAAACATCCGTACATACTCACAAACTTTCGCGTTGATAATATTAGTAGGATTGATAAATTAAAGAAACTTACCACGATGAAACTCCACCACAGATTCCTTTGCCGAATTATCTACCAAAAATGTTCTACCTAAGTGTGGTTAAACACTATAAAAATAACAAATTATATTCAATATCGGAATTGTTCAGTTTAGTTTTTTATCGATACGCAGGTGGGAGCGGGTTCGATTCCCGCCACAAATGTTTGTAATTCTTCTGCAGACGTTTGTTCCGCGTCTGTGTATTTTACTATTATGTTAAGTAAAACAATTAATAGTGTTCTATGAATCATTTGGAACTAGATGGTGTTGTGTGTAGATTCCAGCATTGTTTATTTATATTAAGTAGTTCTCATGATCAATAAATACATGTTTTATTAAAAAGCAACAAGAATACGGTGCGCTAGATCATGAAATCTGAGACTTTTAAAGCTGTCCACTAAAAGCGGCGTGGGGTCACATTTGATTTACATTTTTAGCATTAACGCGATAAATTATATTTTAACTGTCACTAGATCACTTGAGACACAACATTATTAAAATTATTTTCAGTGTTAACTTAGCAATTAAATGGTTATAAAACAAATAAAAACGGAGGCCGTGGATTGGCGACATCAATTGCCGGCAATCCACGGCCTCCGTTTCATGTAGTCTCTTCTCTCGTGCTCGTGGATGCAGTAGGAAGCTGCCAACCGATACCCCCGGAAGATGGGCAGCAGCGTATTTCCGTGTATCAAAATACCGCACTACGCCCACCAACCCGCCTGCTAAGGGTGGTGAGTATGGCGAAAACGCCTCATGATCAGTACTTGCAGAGTAGTTACTTAGGCATCCCTAATGGACCTCCATTAGGAGGCCTGTGTCCAGCAGTGGACGTCTCATAGCTGAGATGTTAATTATAATGAAATAACAACGAAAATAAAAGCAGCAGAAAGTCGAATTGTAAATAAAGAAGACAAGTAACAAGCACTTGTACGGTTTACGACTCTGCCAACTACCTGAGGAAATAAACCGGCACTCCGGCAGACACCTAACTGCCCATCATCACGCACTGGGCACTGGGTAATGGGCTGACAAACGGCATGGAAATAAAAGAATTATCACCTGTGTCCATCTCATCTGTGCACTTACATTTGTTACTTCGATAGAGATCGTGCGGGTGTGTCCATTGTAGGGCGAGATATCGTACGGGGTGCAATCTGAAGTATTTACAGATTAAAACCATTATCTATAAATTGACAAGCAGGAGAGCAGAGGCAGGACAAGGAGATCGATCGTCGTGTCGACAACGCCTGGAAGAGCTACTGGTCCATGAAAGAGCACATGAAGGGAAACCTTCCTCTGGTACTGAAGCGTAAACTCGTTGACATGTGTAGTCTTCCCATCCTAACCTACGGTGCGCAGACATGGTCAGTGACCGAGTTGCAAAAGTCCAAACTCAAGATCTGCCAGAGGGCAATGGAACGCAGCATCCTGGGCTTCCGGCGAACTGATCGCGTTAGGAATACCACGCTACGCTCTAACCGGTATTGCCGACGTTGGAGTCAAGATGGCCAAACTCAAATGGCAGTGGGCTGGACACATCCGTTGAATAAACTCAGAAAGATGGGCTAGTCCATCAACAACATGGGTCCCACAAGAAAGTCGTAGTCGTGGCCGTCCACGAAAGCGCTGGCGGGACGATCTTAACACCTTCCGAGAAGATTGGTGGGACATCGCTCTTGATAGGGACGAGTGGAGGGATTCGGGGGAGGCCTTTGCCCAGCAGTGGGACAATATAGGTTGACAAAAAAAATTTAGTTATAATGTATTAAGTATACCAGTCATCTAGCACAACACATCTAACACAAGCTCTGCGGGGCTAAATGATGATGAGTGAATTGTCCAGCATTATTTATTTATTTATTTAAACTGGTCACTACTGAGGGTAGTACTAAAATCAGTGTATGCTCTTAGATTGTCCAATATTT
This sequence comes from Pasiphila rectangulata, assembly GCA_963082625.1. Classification (NCBI taxonomy): domain Eukaryota; kingdom Metazoa; phylum Arthropoda; class Insecta; order Lepidoptera; family Geometridae; genus Pasiphila; species Pasiphila rectangulata. The sequence continues at coordinate 19,002,378 of OY720251.1, read as the reverse complement.
TTTTGCCATGCAACACACACTTCCCGTATTTTTATTAGAATATCTATATATGTATATCTCTTATATCTTTTGTTTTCATAATGTTGATTCTCATTTGTTTATGTTATTTTGTTTACTTTTTGTTTTGAGTGAAGTATGGAATATGTTCGATATTTTTTTTGTAAATATTGTACCTATGTGTGTGCTGAAGTTGCAAATAAATAATTTATCTTACTTTTTATCTATAAAAATGTTGCAACACTTTCCACGCACGGTTGTTGTTGCTGCCGCCAAAACACCTGCAGTATAAGCATAATCTGTATAAATATAACGCTGCTTATTTTTCTTATCACCGTGATCACATGACCAACTTCCTTTTAAGTTAACATGAGCCTATTTATGGTGTGCTGGATATCTTCAATTAAAAATGCGCGCTATAAAAAAGGCTCATAAAAATGTTAATGTAAGGTATGTGTTAAAATTGCATATATTACGAACTTCAAACTAACCAAGTAGTTTACCAAGTAGTAGGTAGTATATATGGTAATTTTATTAAAAACTTTTATTGGGGCCTGCTGAGTTATTTCCATATATTATGGTGTAATTACACTAAACCATATTTAATTTTAACTTGTGTATTTTTTATGATAAACAAAGACCTTTTGAAAACAAACAAACACAAACACTTATTGTTGGGTTGGTTTCCGCAGTCAAACCTATAAAATGGATACTAAAACTCCCCAAAATTTGTCGTCCGTTCCTCCCGTTAAACGCGAGATATTATCGTGTGACCATGGACCCTGTCCCCGCGGAGATACACTCGGCTGGACACTTTCCCTCCCCCTCCCCCTCCCCCTCCCTATTGTGCGTGACAACTGGAACGGTAAATTAAATTTAAAATGAATATTACCTGCTTACACACTGTGATCACATTCTGCCATTGTTCTTTCAGCCGCTGTAATGGGTGTTAATATCCGGAACGACATGAGCCCTATTTGAGCTTTCACTGGGACAACTGGCCTTATCGAAGACCGAAAATCACACCTCGCAGTGGCCGGCCTGCTGAATATTTATTTTATATACAAAATATGTTTTGGGAACAAAAACAAGTCATACTAAAACAATGGGAACGCTGAACTACTGCAAAAGATAATGAACTAGTAGAATGTTACCCCTCCTCTCATGCCCGTGGATGCAGTAAGTGCCTGCTAAGGGATACCTCCGAAAGATGCGCAGCAGCGTCTTTCCTTGTATCAACATCCCGTACTGCGCTCGCCAACCCGCCTGCCAAGCGTGGTGAGTATGGCAACTATGGAGATCCATGAGGGAGGCCTGTGTTCAGTAGTGGACGTTTTACGGTTGAAATTATGGTTGTTCCGTAAAATTCACAAATTTAATGGCCACCAACGAACGTAAAACCTTTCCACGATCACTTACTGAATTGTTTCTGGACAAAATGTGGGTGGTGGTCATAAAAACGATTACGTATTAATTTGCATAATTTTGTTAGTCACAATTTTCTGAGCAGTTTTATTAATGTCCGATTTGTGCGCATAATAACAGCTACACCCACTATCAATTAGCAAATGGACATTCATTTTAATAACAATTATAAGTTACACGTGTAAGGGTACAGTTTTGTTTGGTTCGTCTAATTACTCGACATGAACGCGAAATACCATTACTTTACATTTTTTATGTACATTGGCCGAGTAACTGTTGCTACATCGCTTTGTACATTAATGGACAACCAGAAATATCTTCTGTATTCCGTATTCTGGTAGTAAAAATCTCATAAAACTGAAGATAGGACAATTGTATTTGTATTTATTTATAAAAATATACGAATTAAGCTTACAGTTTAATCAAAGCGCTCAAATCCTTAAAATAAGTTTAGGTACATAAAATAATCTTAAAAACTAGTTAAATATGTACCTATATGAAAAATATTATAAAAAAATGTTTAAATAAGGTCAAATAACATCGATAGTTAGATAATAATGATAAAACAACAATATAGGATCAATAAAATGTGGCGCAAAAAGATAGACATATGTCAAAATAAACAGTAATAGTTATAAAATAACATTTAAATTAAACCGGACAGGAGCGAGTCGGACTCGCGCACCGAGGGTTCCGTGCCATCATACAATATAATATTATGATAAAGGCGGTTTATATTTGTTAGAGAACCTTGACAGCGCCATCTCTTGTCTAATAGCGGAACTTATGTAGATTTTAAACACTTTAGTTGATTTTTAAAAAAGTATTAATTAAAGAGTTCGTTATAATTTTCTCGTAATTTTTACATACACTTCTAATAGCAATAAAAGTTTCAGAGGTTTATCTCCGCAAACTTCGGAGATAAGGGGTGGAGAAGGCTATTTTTTTAAACATTTTTGTAAATAACTCATAAACTATACGACTTATAGCAAAACTAAAAACTGTTTATTAATGTGCAAATGAATACCTTTCATATGATACCCCACATGACCTAGTAACTTCACATTTTTTTTTTAAATCCCCCCTCCATCCCCCTTATCTAAAAAAGTAGTATGTAGTAGTAGTATAGACAGAGCGATTCTGTAAGGGTTACTATTTACCATTTCGGTCCGGAACCCCAAAAACATAACGTCAGTCTATACGGCGGAAAGTCTTGTAGGGTTGTCAAAAAATGTGTCAGCGTCTGTCCGACTATTAAATTAATTGAGTGCTATGAGTGCCCGTGCCGTTGGGGCTGAAGCACCGGCAACTGTCCTCACACCAGGGAGCAAACTGTGCCGGACGACGCGCCTTGGTCCTGACGCGCACTCTGCGCCGCCTTGCGCAGACGTGGCCCAGCTAGCCCCATCCCCTGAAGTGCCATCGGGTTATCTCCTTACCGCATAATAACATACAATAATAGGTTAATAGAAGCAAGCCCCGTCTGAGCTGTAGTGAGTCTAACCCGACCATACCTGATACAAAAGAAGACGGGTAGAGGTATGGATAGTATTCATACAGCCTCTTGTAAGCGTACCGGGCAAATTTCCTCTGTATCCTCTCGAACATAGGCTTGTATTTGGCTTCAGATCCCAGACTACAGCTCCAAACTCCAGGCGGCTACGGACGAACGCGTTGTAAAGCATCATAGCTGCCTGTATGATTGGAAAGTCCCAGGTGACTCTCATAATCAATCCTAAGATCTTTCACGCAAGCCTACAGGTCGTAAAGATATGCGTATTGAAATTAAGCAAGGATCCATCAATAGGCCCAGGTCGAGACCTGGGTAGACCTGGGAGCAAATACGAGTATTTGCTGTACACGTTCTAGCGGGGAGCCAGCAAGACTGTACGTATATTCGATAGGAAATCGACGACGGGTGAAGGTGACAGTCTTGCATTTCGAGGCATTGAAGACGAGGTGGTTAGCTTCACTCCAGGTCGCTACGAAATCTTTATCCTGCTGATGTGCCAAACTTAACAATATATTTATATTCCACTTTTTTGGCCCCTGCGCTCACACTGAATTAAGTAATTTTTAAGTTTAGTATAAAACTATATGAGGCATAAATTGCGAGTCACAATCACAGCTGATGGGAGAGACTGAAAAATTGGCTTAGCAAGTATGCTTTCTATTCAATAAAGGTATATTACATTGTTGTTTTTTTAAATCAACATAAATAAAACTCTTCCGTTACTGACTGTCTGAGTGACTGACAGACAACGCACAGCCTAAACCACTGGACCTAGATACTTGAAATTTGGCACACATATGTGTACCTTGAGTGGATACTCAAGGTATATGTGTGACGAATTCTGAAGACAAAGTGAGGGTAGTTGCAAAACCAACATCATTTCGATCAATTTCGAAAAATCCCTCCCGGATTAGAGGTGCACTAAGGAGGGATTTTTCGAAATTCCCACGGGAACGGGAACTACGCGGGTGAAACTGCGGGGTGCGCCTAGTTTATAATAACAAAAACACGGAAATTTATCCCCGAGTAATATCTTTGATTATTCCCGACGTTTCGACTGTGTTTCAACAATCTTGGTCCCGGGTTGACTGAATATTTAATTGGAGTGTCCATCAAGAAGCGATGATGTTGGTTTTGCAACTACCCTCACTTTGTCTTCGGAACTCGGTAAGGCCGCGTTTACATTGCAGCACACAACACTAACAGTATCTTCAATATGCAATGTTACATCACGACGCGCACTACACCTACTTATCACTGGATTCCATGATATCGGGAGCCCAATCTTCGAAACGTCTGGAATAATCAAAGGTATTACGCGATAAATTCCCGTGTTTTTGTTATTATATTATAATAAATTATGATTGCGAAAGTTTATCAAAAACTATTTTATTTTATTTGTTAAGTTTTTATTTGATTTTGTATTGTTTTAAGTAATGGTAAAACGAATTAACTATTTGACATTGTTGCTGTTTTTTCTAAATTACTGTTACAAACGTACTATTTGATTTTTTATTAAAATAATTTACTTCATCATAATCATCATTTCAGCCGTTAAACGTCCACTACTGAACACAGGCCTCCCTCATGGATCTCCATGAGGGGATAATTTACTTATCGACCTGTAATTTGATCTTACCATTAAAATGTATTTCTGTTTATCACTTTACACGTGTAGGTGCTTGAAAAGCCCTAAGGTAGCCCAAGGTCCCCGCTGTCCCGAACAAATACACTCTCCGTTTTTATATCCTTTGTAACAGAATCCCACAAGTAGGGATCGACTCGGCAGTAACTTGGAGAAGTTATTGAGTTCTTTAGGTCGTGATATTTTTAGAATGGACAAGACGCTCAGGGGTCCAATTCTCGTGAAACGTGATTTTGTGTGATATAAACATAAAAGATACAGATAAAGAATGCATTTATTTACAAAAAAATACAAAAATCAACTTAGAACACCTAAGTTGATTAAACTCAGATTCTTAATTCTCAGTGAATTAATTAATCTACACTAATATTTATAAACAGGAAAGATTTGGTTGTTTGTTTGTTTGTATGCATTGAATAGGCTCCGAAGCTCTGACCGATTTGAAAAAGGCGTTCAGCTCAGCATAAATGTCGAGTGCGTTGACACAGCCCAACGCTGATTTTCAGCTGAAACCTGAGTGAAGAGGGTTGTACAGCGGTGATATTTCGTCTCATCTCACTTCTCAGTGTCTACTGCGAATGTATCACATCAGTGATCTCGCTCTTTACCAGCCGCATCAAGATCGGTTTGAATAGGCATTTGTCTATCGCGATGACGAGAATGCAGAAAGTACGTTTTCAATAGAGATTTTGTCGGTTTTTGCGAAATTTATCGTTTTTAAGCGTTTATCACTTGGAGCACGATCGACGAGAATTGCCCTCCAGAGACGATCAATGTTTGGGCGTGTCACTTGGACTTGCTAACTTTATTGTGACCTAGGCTTCTTGTACCTATGTAATTGTGTATAAAAAGATCAACAGATATTATTTGATTAAAAAAATGGTGAGAGAGAGTTAGTTATAGGTCCTGGCGTCCTAGCGTAACAACAGCAAAAGATCAATAGATATTATCTGATTAAAGAAATGGTGAGAGAGAGCTAGTTATAGGTCCTAGCATCCTAGCGTAACAGCAGCAAGAGATCAATAGATATTTTCTGATTAAAGAAATGGTGAGAGAGAGTTAGGTATAGGTCCTGGCGTCCTAGCGGGTAACAAGAGCAAAAGTTGTCCCCCAGGCGCCCCGTAGGCTGGTGATCTCGCGACAGGTTTGCAACAGGCGTATATCTAGCGATCATCGCTGTCAAACGTCAATTCTTTGCTTTTAAATACTAAAAAATTGACAGCGATGGTCGCTAGATATACGCCTGTTGCAAACCTGTCGCGAGATACTTTGCCACTATCATAAATGTACCTAATTTATCCAAGTTTTTGTACTTCAAACCGGTTGACGTATCTATACGGTAAATTGTAAACTCATTCGCTTGTTTGTTAACTTTTTGTTAGTTAACTACATAGTTAGTTTCTAAGCTAACGGTTCGCGAAATCTTACGGTGACATAAATATACGGCCTAATTTTTTTGCAAATTGTCTTTTCATAACCTTTTTGAAGCGTGTATCTAACGTTACCAATTTTTAAGTGGGTTTGTTCCTAAGAATTGTCCAGTTAACTTTTATAATATAGCTCATTAACTATAATCACAGTTTAAGTAAGTGTTATGTCATAGATACTGCAGCGACCCACACAGCAAGAAATATTATTGACGCTGCATAAATCATGCCGGTGTCGGCAGTTGAATGTTGCCTTTCCTCTCCTGCCCGTGGATGCAGTAAGAATATGCCATTGCAGCATTCCGCACAGCATGGAATAATTTTTTAAAGCGATTTTTTTTTAATTTTTCTTTTCTTTATAAATACATGGTTTACCTAATAATATTGTATCCAAAAACCACAGAAGGGTTTTTGTGGATACTCACACTCCACTTTAACATAAAGTTTAAACTTTTAGTCTTATCTAGTTTCTTAGCTTAAACTTACAACATAAACATACAATAAATTTTCGTCTTACACAAGAAACAAAACCATCAATGAAGTTCACGCCAAAGATAATTAAATCGGAGACTAAGTTATTTTAACACGACTGTGTCAAAATAACTTAGTCTCCGGCACCTGATCAGGTGCCCTCATCACACACTCATATTATCCTGTAATGCTTCATCATAATGTCCGAGATTGCCCCATTCAGGCTAATGCGATCGACAACCCTTCCATAGTCCCTGTGCTTCAGGAAGTGGCCCTTTATGGCCCTTCGGAGTCTTTCCAGGGCCGTAAAATAAACAAACCACATAAATTAATATACCCTTTAAAACGTAAAACTAAAATAAATTAACTGCAGCTAAACATGAACCCCAGTGGTAGCAGAATAAGGATGATATTTCGGTGGGACGCTGCCAAATGAGGCTTGAACACGAACGGAATGAAGGTTCACGAAAAAATGTGTAAGTTAATGTTAAAAATGGATTAAAAAATGATTTAATGGCGACCAGGTTGTGTTAGTGGTTTTTAATTAACTAGGGATAAGCATGCGGCTGGTAGGTTATATAAAATTCTTAAATTAATAATAAATAAATAATGCTGGACAATTCACATAGCATAATCTCGCCCCAAGCTAAGCAAAGCTTGTGTTATGGGTACAAGATGACCGATTTACTTAATACATTATACTACATAGATAGATATTTTTTTTCATAATATATAGAAAAACATCCAGAACACCCTGAACAAATATCTGCAGATCATACAGACATTTGTTCCGAGGCTGGAATCGAACCCGCAACCCCGCGTCGCAGACGGACCTTTGCCCGCTGCGCCACAGAAATTCTAATAATATTTATTGTATAGTTATGTGAGCGATGCATCCTGTTTCTAATAATTTAAGTATTTTATCAATTTTGTTTGTTAATGTTTGTATGCCCTAGTGAACGAAATGTATTTTTAACCTACCACCTGACTTTAAGTACCTGATTCACAAACAATAAATGAATTATGATGCAGAGTACCAGGGCCTTGAATTAATGGAGAGTAATGTAGCTTTTTTTTGCCGTGGGGTGCCGGCAGTAGAATGTTACCCCTCCTCTCATGCCCGTGGATGCAGTAAGAGCCTGCTAAGGGATACCTCCGGAAGATGGGCAGCAGCGTCTTTCCGTGTATCAACATCCCGTACTGCGCTCGTCAACTCGCCTGCCAAGCGTGGTGAGTATGTAAACTACCCCTCATGGATATCCACGAGGGAGGCCTGTGTTCAGCAGTGGACGTTTTACGGCTGAAATGATGATGATGATGATGAATGTAGCTTTAAAACATCATCAGTAGGTAAACGTCTTTTTTACATATGTCATCGATTTATATATACCTAAACTAGCTTTTGCCCGCGACTTCGTCCGCGTGGAAATCTCCTTTATCACGCAGAGCCACTTGATTCGAAAATATAAATCCCATGTATTCCCTATCCCGTGGGAATTTCGAAAAATCCCTTCTTAATGCACCTCTAGGATACTCAAGGTATATGTGTGCCAAATTTCAAGTCTTTAGGTCCAGTGGCTTAGGCTGTGCGTTGATATATCAGTCAGTCAGTCAGTGAGTCAGTCAGGACTTTGAATTTTATATATATAAATAATGCTGGTAATTTTACACAACGTTCTAAGTTCTAAGTTTGTAAAAATTGTTGATGCTCCAAGTAAAGTTAATTTTATTCTTATTCTTAAAATGGTTGATCATCAACATCATCATCATCTCAGCCGTCGGACGACCACTGCTGGCTGTCTCCCTCATGGATCCAAGTACGAGATATTAATCAGCCAGCTCGCAGTAGATAGCCTGTTTGGCTGCCATTTGGGAATCAAACGTGCATGACCTTAGGTAGCATTTCCACTGCGCAATAACAGCCGTAGCATGCAAACGTTTAGTAATAAAGTCTGCGTACTATTTAACTACAGAATCCCAACGGAACTGGGTCAAAATAACATCTAGTTTTGAAAACACGTCGTGCTTATTGTAAGTTTATTATAAACAACCTGTTTTCGGCTTTGGAGCCTGCGAAGGGCACACTAGACGAGTAAAGCAGCCATTGATATGGACACAAGAACCATAATCTTATTTATTTCTATTACCTTTGTCATAGATTTATCATCATTTCAGCGATAATACGTCCACTACTGAACACAGGCCTGTGTGTACAAAGTAAGGGATTGTGATAACTATAAAACGTGTTCTCTTTCTATTATTACCTTTAAGAGCCGTAAAACATGTATCTAAGAATTCTATTAATCATATGGAACCAAACAATACAAAAGCTTACTTTGGGGCTGAGTGAGATGACCAGAGTTATTAATACTCATTGGAACTGGTGATGTCTGCTTGGCGGCAGAAATAGGTATGGTGGTAGTACTTCTCCTGATGAACTCTTCACATAAAGTTACTCTAAAATGTTGACCTCCGATTATATTCAACAATCATCGCTATCCTCGTCGACAGCTAGCCTAACGTTGTTACAGTAGTGTTTGTAAAGCAGTCTCCCAAGGACTTCTACAACAGCCAAGGTGAACCGCAGATTAACGGGCCCACGGAGCTTATTAATCTTGGGATTTTTTGTATGATATATAAATTTTCTCTGAAGGACGAGAATGTAAATTTGGGACCCCGCTGGACCCTGGAAAATGGGTTTGGAATGGCAGGGGAAAAGTTGGACGGTGCAATAAGGGTGGGTATTAAAGCCAAAACCGCTACATTTAGTAGGAAGAAACTTTGACTATAACTTTTCCACAGCTTTGGCTACTATTTTTTTGTCTTTTTTTTGTCTTTCGTGTACTCTACTGTTTACTCGTGCTATGAGCTGTTTTCAGTAAAATAGAAAAAAAGTATTATCTACTAAACCTAACAGATACTAGAGCTGGCATGCGGAGAAAGCAAGTTTGTGATCAATCACTATTGCTGTCATTGTCACAGTGACAGAAAACTAACGCCATGTATAAGGTTCGAGGGGAAAAATGGCCGCCTACATGGCTAGCCAAATAACTTACGAATTTTTATATTAACTTGACACTGGCGGAATTGAGCTAAACCAAACACAAAAAGCCATAAAATAAAAAGACAAGACAAGGTTCGAGGGAATTATTTTTGAAGTTTTTACATTGTCTGTGACGTTGTAACATTGGTGAGGCTTGCCCAGGGCCCATACCATTCTCTCAGGTCCTTCATCATCTCAGCCACAAGATCGTCCACTGCTGGACCAGGCCTCCCTCTGGATCACTACATACGTACTGATCATGAGGGGTTGTTGCCACACTCGCTACGCTTGGCAGGCGGGTTGGCGAGCGCAGTAAGAGTTGTTAATACACGGAAAGACGCCGCTGCCCTTCTTCCGGAGGTGTCCCTTGGCAGTTTTTTACTGCATCTACGGGCAAGAGAGGAGGGACATCATTCTACTGCCGGCACCCCACATCTCTCAGGTTAGTCGGTCATATTCAGAAAGAACAGATCAATAAGAATGATTTCACACAGCAGTTGAATACGACAAAAAATATCGTGTGTGGTGAGACATCGACTTACCAAGATCGAAAAATATAAAAGTACAAAACATGTTTCTAGTAATATCCCTATGAGAACAACGTCGCATGTCGTCGCATGAATACTAATGTTATTGTTAGAAGTATGTAGGCTGGTTGTTTTTTTTATCTTAGTAAATGACGAGACAATCCGAAGTTAAGCCATAACTTCTACCTATTACAACTGGTTCAATGGTTCATTTATTGTTAAAAATATAGTTTTACATGTCAAATGGTGGATAATTAAGGTACAACTTAACTTATAATAATACACTAACATACATCAGATAACATAGATTAGCAGTTTAAATTACAATTACAATTAGCCATTAGTGTCCCACTGCTGGGCAAAGGCCTCCCCTCCAACTCTCCATGCATCCCGATCCGCCGTCAATTCGACCCATGCGCTGTTATGCCGGTCTAACTCGTCACGCCATCGCTTCTTCGGTCTGCCGCGGCGCGGCGCCTCACCGTGTTGGGGCTCCACTGAGTGGTGATCTTTGCCCACAGGTCTTCGGGCATTCGGCAAACATGACCAGCCCAGCTCCAATTAAAAATATAAATATAGCAGTTTAAATAATTAATTATAATATTTAAATGATTAAATTATACATTTCAATTAAATATTAAACCAATGAATACAATTGAATAATAATAATTATGTCATTAGTAATACCGCGGTGATGACTAAGCACGTGACCGCCGACGCTGGATGCGGCAGGATGTCCAGCAGTGGACTAGTACAGTCGATGATGATTATGATAATACCCTCAGGTCTTACTTAAGTAGGGTTACTTTGTTGGTTCCTGGGACATGGATGTTGGCAATGGGCATTCATGTCATGCTTTTTATTACTACCTAGAGGGAAAACGTAACGCAAGGCAAGGCCCCACCTTGTACTTAGCTATAGCTATTTAATCTAAATAAATAGCTATAGCTAAGTACAATAAAGCCGTAGGGTGCCGGCAGTAGAATGTTACCCCTCCTTTCATGCCCGCGGATGCAGTAAGAGCCTGCTAAGGGAGCGTGGTGAGTATGGCAACTACCCCTCTTGGAGATCCATGAGGGAGGCCTGTGTTCAGTAGTGGTCGTTTTACGGCTGAAATGATGAATGATGATGATGAGCTGACAGAAGCATCTCGTATCTCTTTATGCGAAAGCCTGATCCTGTCGAGGTTAAACTACTGTGACGTTGTGTATGGACCTCGACTACTAGTCAGGACCCAGCGAGTGGTACAACGTGTGCAAAACGCATGCTGTCGTTTCTGTTTCGACATACCTCCTCGCAGTCACATCACCCCTTACCTAAATAAAATGTCCATGCTTAATATGGAATCGCGTAGGGAACTGCATCTTGGCGGGTTAATTTTCGACGTAGTTAAATTGAAAAAACCCGAGTACTTATATAATAAACTTAAGTTCGCGGTTGGAGATTTACGTTCTATCAGGTCAGCACTGCTTTACCACAGTCACAAAACCAAGGCGTTTACTGGTAGTTTCCGATACCTAGCAACGAAGTGTTGGAATAACATTCCTCCCCCTATCCGTAATCTTAAGACTAAATTCACTTTTAAATCACGTTTAAAATCTTCACTAATACTAAGGCAGAAAGAGGGACTTCCGAAACACTTCGTTTGCCGACTTTAGGTTATCGCCTTGGTAAACTGTATGTCTCGTTTTTCGTCCACTTGACTGGGAACAGCTTTTGTAGTTTTAACTTATATTATTCTAGAATACGTAAAACCTTAATACATAATACTCCACATCCACACAACATCAAATTATTTATACTAATTCACATACGAGTACACTACATACTACATAACAGATACAGATAATTTCTTAGATTATCAAAACTAATTTCAGTGTACACATTTATTGCTTGTTGGTTGCTCGTTTTCTGGTCACTGCAGATGGTAGTACTGAAAATCAGTGTTTGCTCTATGAGTAAACAGAAGCTGAGTTGCTACCTTTTTGCCTTACTGCAGCACACACATTCAGTATTTTTGTCTTATTTTTTGGGCAAAGGTTTATATTTGTATTATTGTTTTTAACATTTGTTTATTTTGGTTTTGCTATCTAATAGTTTGTATTTTAATCGTTTTCAAATTGTTTAATGTAATGTTATTTTTTCTTTATTTTATGTAATGTTGTTTCATGTAATTGTAAGAAAATGTGTATTAACATTTTTGTAAAAATTGTATGTGTGTGCTGAAGTAGCAAATAAAGAATTTATCTATCTATCTATTTAATCTTGTATACAAGGTGTATTATAATTATGTGTACTACCCGAAAGGAAGGGTTTCAGCCCAAGAAAAGAAGTATTTTTAGGGGGATCGAAGTCGATAATTCGTATTTTTTTATTTATTTTTTATTAAAATAACAAAAAGAAAATAAAAAAATACTTACTATAAAATAATAATATTTTCAATTTTACTAGTTGCTGTGATGTGAAAATGATGACAAGGTCAAGGAATTGGAGTGTCTGCCAGTTCATATTGTCGTTAAGGTTGCCATTATCGTATAACCAGCTGATTATACGATACCGAATCCTGAAAAGTCGTAGTCATTCTTGCTCGGGGTGGTCAGAATCAATCCTTTTCGGCTTAGTACACATATATCATCATAACAGTCGTAAGATATCCACTGCTGGACATAGGCCTCCCTCATTGACTTAGAGATCCAAGTGCATGAGGGGTTGTTGCCATACTCACCACGCTTGGCAGGCGGGTTGGTGAGCGCAGTTCAGGATGTTCTTACACAGAAAGACGCTGCTGCCCATCTTCCGGAGATATCCCTTAACAGATTCTTACTGCATCCACGGGCAGGAGAGGAGTGACATTCTATTGCCGGCATCCCACGGCTTATATACACATATATACCCTGAACAATAAAATAGGTTTATAAATATGAGTGTTTTTGTGATGAACGCAAGTCTCAAACATTTTTACAGCAACAATGTTTAATTCGATACAAATTCCCGGAAAAAGGAAAAAAACTACGTTGAACAATATTTTCCTCGAATGTACCCGGAAGCAAAAAGGGTTTCCGGGCCCGTTACCTGGCTGAATATTATGTTGTATCTGCAGGGCTACAGGGGAGGGGTGGGGGGCGCCCTCGGTTGTTACGTCACTCGCTACATCCGCAGTCATCCTATCTGGTATATGTTTATGTGGGCCGTAGTTTTAAGTATTTTAATATCTAGTACTTAACTGTTAGTAGTCTGAAATAATTTTTAAATTGTTGTTGAAAAATACTATTATAATGTTGACGAATTTCTAAATGATAAACTTGAATTGTTTTTAATGATTTTTTTAATATACATTGTCAAAATATTAATTCTAATTAAAGTTGTGAAATCTTTTTATTTTTTGTAATATGGCATGCCTCTCTCTAAAAAACTTAGCATACCGACTTCGGTAAAGCATGTTGTGACCTTATGAAACATGAATCACCTCGCATGAAAATGTAAACATGTTTTTGCAAACAAATGTCTTTATTTTATCTTTAGAATTTTGCCCGTCCTCTCTAACCCGTGGATGCAGTGAGAATCTGCTGAAGGGATATCTCCGTAAGATGGGCAGTAGCGACTTTCCGTATATCAACATCCTGTACTGCGCTCACCAACCCGCCTTCCAGACGTGGTGAGTATAACAAAAAACCCTCATGATAAGTTTTTGCAGATCATGGAGGGAGGCCAAAGTATGTGTGTATGTGCGTGACTCTATTTTCCGCATTTTGACTCCAAGGTGGTCCACTAAGCGTGAAGTATCTTGATAGCACAGCCAGCCCAACTCCGAACAGAAGCGCAGAATCTTCCTGGGATCTTCACAGGCTTCACGGAGCGACCTCGGTTGTTTGAGGATGTGTTGTCGTTGTGCTGTTACTCCCTCGCATTCCACTGGACTACGTAGGCAGCTGACTCGACCTCCTCCAGACCTATGGAGGGAGGCCTATGTCCAGCAATGGATGTCTCATGGCTGAGAAACTATTCTTACTTCAAAATAATCCTAGGAGTACATCAGTAGTGCTTTGAGGTGCCGGCAGTAGAATGTTATAGGTACCTCCTCTCATGTGCGTGGATGCAGTAGGAGCCTGCTAAGGGATGCCTCCGGAAGATCAGCATCAGCGTCTTTCCGTGTATCAACATCCCGTACTGCGCTTGCCAATCTGCCTGCCAAGCGTGGTGTGAATGGCAACTACCCCTCATGGACATCCACGAGGGAAGCCTTAGACGTTTTAAGGCTGAAATTATGATGATAATAAATCCTAGGAGTAAAGAGTAGACTAGGAAAGCGATTGCGTGAACAACCACTTGCCAGCGAGGCGCACCGTGCTGACGTAACATCCTTTTCCGTGACAAATGGCGTTCCCGGAAGTGGCCGGTCCGGGAACAAGCCTCTAAATAAGTTGGCGGGAGATATTGCCTTGGGAAACAACGTAGACTTTGTTAGCAGGTTTAAACGCGTAATAAACGGATAGAAACAACATTTGGCCTTCCTACTATTTACTCCTAGATTAAATAAATAAATAGTGCTGGACAATTCACACAGCATCATCTAGTCCCAACCTAAGCAGAGCCTGCGATATGTGTACTACATGACACATATACTTTAAACAATAAACTACATAGATATATATTTTTAATTATAGAATGAATTATAGAACACCCTAAAAAATATCATCAGAATAGTTTGACAAGGTCTGAAAATCAAAAATATATTAAGACCGTCAGTAAGATAATACAAAAATGAAGGACACAAATTTATTTGCTTTTTTTCATTAATATGAAAAAAAAACAAAAAAAAATTGTTCACTCATTAATATGAGTCGATATTTAGATAAAGCACATCGAAGTTTAGATGTGGGGGCTCGTGACGTCAGAGCATAGTCAAAAACGCACCGAAACACATCGGCGCGTGACGTCACGCTACATGTCGACATTGTACCGCCGTTCTTTTTCATCATCATCATTTCAGCCGTAAAACATCCACTACTGAACATAGGCCTCCCTCAAGGCTCTCCATGAGGGGTAGTTGCCATACTTGCCACGCTTGGCAGACGGGTTGGCGAGCGCAGTACGGGATGTTGAAACACGGAAAGATGCTGCTGCCCATCTTCCGGAGGTATCCCTTAGCAGGCTCTTACTGCATCCACGGGCATGAAAGGAGGGGTAACATTCTACTGCCGGCACCCACGGCCGTTCTTTTTGAATTACGTTAAAAAATAAAAAATACGTGTACAGTAGGTCCCGTGGTCCGTGGTCACCGCGGTATTGCAGTTGTAATAGGTAGAGGTAACCGCTTAACCCTTCGTCCTTTTTCGTCAATAATGTGGCGTGGCTCTTTGGCTTTTTTCGTCAATAAGTCTTAAAAAAAATCCAGTACTGCGCTCGACAACCGCCTGCCAAGCGTGGAGAGTATGGATTCAACCCCTCAAGATCAATGTCTACTTGTAGGTTGATGAGTGCGGCCTGTGTCCAGCAGTGGTCGTCCTACGGCAGAGATGATGATGAGTCGGATATAATCATGACTCACTTCGCAGCACGAAAATTTTTCCTGAATCGAATTTTTAATAAATCTACCAATATCACAACAAATATACACTATGATACACTTCAAGATACACTTCCAAGGGTATCATTACGTGCAATCAGATAGCTTGGTACAGATACGTACTGAAATTAAAAAGAAAATGAAATTTTCGTTCCTTTCAAATAACAGTCATCATCATTATAATTATCAGCTGTAGGACGTTTTCTGCGGGACATAGTTATATGAATCAAACCAAGATCATGAGGGTTTGTTGCCATGCCGCGCATGGCGAGCGGGTTGGGGAGCGCTGTACGGTTGATACACGGAAAGACGCTGCTGCCCATCTTCCGGAGGTATCCCTTGGCAGATTCTTTCTGCATCCAAGGATGCAAAATTCTACGGCCGGTGCCCCTCGGCCTAATAAAAAATAATAATAAATAACGCTGGACATAACGCTAGCCCCAAGCTAAGCAGAGCTTGTGTTGAGGGTACTAGATGATGACTGATTACCTTATACCTACTTTATAAATTCATAGATAGATAGATATTTTTTAGTATAAATAGAAAAACATCCAGAACACCCTGAACCAATATCGCAGATCCTACAGACCTCTTACAGACCTCGCAGTCGGGCCTTCGCCCGCTGCGCCACAGAGGTCACTGCTACTACAGCAATGAAAAGTATTCAGACAGCGCTCTACTGCCTCTACTAATCGATATAGGGCGAACGAAGTTTTTAATGATAAAACCAAAATAAAATATCTAAAATAAAGCGAGAGATTTATGGCTACATAAACGAGAAATACCTTTGTTTTCGTGAGCTCTCCCGCTGAGGGACCACAGACAATGGTACAGTTGAAAACTTTTTAAGTTTCTCTTCAAAATGTATGGTCTCATAAAGATTTGACGTCTGATAGAGGTAAATCGTCGAATCCAACTCGGATGGGCAGCGTTTGGGAAACTTCGCAACGTCTTTTCGTCCAATATCATCCTCAGTGCAAGACGAACGTCTACAATCAGCGTGTGTTACCAGTGATGACATATGGAACCGAGACGTGGTCCTTCACTATTGGCCTTATAAATAAGCTCAGAGTCGCTCAACGAGCTATGGACAGGGCTATGCTTGGGGTTTCTTTACGCGATCGAATCAGTAATGAGGAGATACGTAGAAGAACTCGGGTAACCGACATAGCCAAACGGATTAGCACGTTGAAGTGGCAATGGGCAGGCCATTATAGCGCGCAGAATAGATGGCCGATGAGGCCGCAAAGTTCTCGAATGGAGGCCACGGACCGGCAAGCGCAGCTTAGGACGTCCACCTACAAGATGAGCAGACGACTTGATGAGGACTGCTGGTCTGAGGTGGATGCAGACGGCTTCCAACCGCAGTACTTGGAGATCTATGAGGCCTTTTTCCAGCAGTTGACGTCCTACGGCTGACATGATATAACGATGAGACGAGAAGGAAGAAGACATGTTGTGACAACCTCACTAACAAGGATGAACTTCAGCTGAATTTTCTTTATTCTTTATTGTACACTTAGTAAATATATACATAAAAAACTTAACAAGATGGCATGTACAAAGGCGAGCTTAACCCTAAGAAGAGTTTGCTTTCAGCAAACCTTTGAGGATAGAGAAAGCTGATTAGTGTAGTAAGTAAGTGTACACAAAACAAAAGGGTGATATATTAATAATCTAAATACTTAAGTTATATAAAGCCGTGTTGGCCGAGTAGTATGTACCCCCGACTTTCAATCTGAAGGTCGTGGGTTCGATACCGGCCGTGTACCAATGGATTTTTCTTTCTTGAAAAATGTATGTGCACACTTAACACGAGCTTTAAGAGCGTTTACGCCTTCCATGCGCAGTTTGGCTCAAAAACAGTACTTTTCAAACCCGTTAATATCATGAACCACTTATTTTACACCATATGTTAATTAATAATAATTTTAGGAAATTTAGTTGTCCAAATAGTTAGTAAAGAAAATATTTCGATTAATATAGTATGTACGCGTTCTATCAAGATAACTTGTTAGAGGTTTTCTTAATTTCCCTTTCAGCATCAGTTGCGAAGCTCAAAATATTATGAAAATACTGATATATCTAATAAACAAAAAATAATGACCAATCAATAAGATCCTTAGGAAAATAGTTAGTTAGTTAGATGTTTGATTTTGTTATCCTACTATGAGAAATTAAAATTCAAAAAATGTGAAATATTACGAAATTAAAATGGTTTTTTCACCGATATACCTTATCTAATTTAATAAAATAATCGCTTACCAATAAAGTAGAGCATCTTCTTTAAAATCGTACATTTAAATTTTTTATTATTTTGTTGTCATTATTTTTCTGTAAATATTTTAAAACTACGATAAAACGCTGCGCGCAAATCATTTCAAGTCAGTCCGCCGCAAGGCTTCCTAGAGTGTGGACATGTCGCTTGGCGCTCTGACTGACCTGTGTTGACCTTTGTCGTGCGTATAGGGCGAGCGGACAATTATAGCGTCATCGAATAATTTTGGTACTTTGGTGACTAAATATTTTATGATTATTTTTGATGGCAAACATCATTTTAGAAATTTATATTGTAACAAATCATATTTCAGACATAATGGGAAATAAAACAAAGTTATTTTTAGCGAAGAAACGAAAGCGCAAAAATGTAGAAAACATGGAAAATGCAAGAGCTAAAAGGTTGGTATATAAACAAGTTACTATGTTATACTAGCTTCAACCCACGGCTTCGCCAATGTTAGATACACATTACAGATTTTCCTATCCTTATACATGTACTATACTGATATGTTTATTCATATTATATAATAATATATTTTTGTATATTGTAGGTCTATGTGGGCTTCTAAGCAAATGTGGCAAGTTTCATAATATTTATTTATGTATGTTTGTCCGCGCATTTCTCTGAAACTATAAGGTAGATTTTTAATAATTTTGGGCTGGCTCCGACTTTAAAAAGAATCCAAGAATTTTTGCTTCTGAGCGTTTCTACGTCTTGAGGTCTGTTTAAATTTTTTTAGTTACTTTTTATAAACCTACGTATGTTTCATCAACATTATTTTCTTTTATTTATTTACTGCATTTTGCCGTGGGTGCCGGCAGTAGAATGATACCCCTTCTCTCATGCCCATGGATGCAGTAAGAGCATGCTAAGAGATACCTCCGGAAGATGGGCAGCAGCGTCTATCCGTGTATCAACATCCCATACTGCGCTCACCAACCCGCCTGGCAAGCGTGGTGAGTATGGCAACTACCCCTCATGGAGATCCATGAGGGAGGCCTATGTTCATCAGTGGACGTTTTATGGCTGAAATGATTTACTGCATAATGCTTGCTTTCAAATAACAAGGTGTGTGCTTATTGGTTGATGGTTTCACTTCAGCCAATATAAAAAAAACTCAAGTGAAGAAAATTAGAAAGTAGTTTAGTGTGAAAACCAAAATATGGAGGTACATAGTATTAACGTTATTTTAAACTATTAAAATGTAAATTACTTTTTTCTCCTTTCACGTCATAATACGCCATCACCGATGATTTAATAATATATACTGTTTTTTTTTCTACAATTCTAAAGTCTACAAACGCACACCAGTGATGACATATGAAATCAAAACGTGGTCATTCACGATTGGCCTCATGAATTAGCTCAGAGTCGCTCAACGAGCTATGGAGAGGGCTATGCTCGGGGTTTCTTTACGCGATCGAATCAGAAATGAGGAGATACGTAGCACGTTGAAGTGGCAATGGGCAGGCCATGTAGCTCGCAGAATAGATGGCCGATGGGGCTGAAAAGTTCTCGAGTGGAGGCAACGGCAACTGCGGCAAGCGCAGCGTAGGACGTCCACCAACAAGATGGGATGATGACCTGGTGAAGACCGCAGGTGGATGCAGATCGCTTCCAACCACAATAACTGGAAATCCATGAGGGAGGCCTATGTCCAGCAGTGGACGTCCTACGGCTGAAATGATGATGATGACTGTATTTTTTTCAGAATTCTATATTAGTCAAAAAGAAAGGAAGGTTATCCATCCTCGTGCGCGCTCCATTCTACCCTAAGTATTTTATAACATTGTTGTTATCATGTAAAATATTTTTATGGCGTAACGTTCTTTTGGCAAATATTTTGCAAAAGGAACGGAACGTACCATTTCTATCTTCTTCTTCTTATCGTATGGCTTTTGTGTTTGGTTTTTCATAATTCTGCCAGTGTCAAGTTCGTAATCTTTAGAAAGTTCAAATTATTGGATAAAAGTTAACAAAAAAGGAAACAGTTCTTTTAACAATTTTGAGAGGAAATCTATTCTAAGGTCACAGATAATTTAGTTCACTAGTTGGTATATTTTTCTACGTTCCGCTTTACATTTCACGTTCCGTTGCTTTTGCATGCTTTATTCCTATTCATTTTATTTTTGTTTTAATAAGTATTTATTATTGTTTAATTATTTATGTTTTGTTTTTCAATTAGTTACAAAACCGCTGGCCACTGCTCGTGGTATCACTTACCTTTTAGGAGGGGTCTGAAAATTAGCGTTCCTTCGTGTTATGGTGCGAAGGAACACAAGCTGACATCCGTCCCTTCTGGTTTTACTGCAGCACATCTTTCACTACCTACTCTTAGGGTCAATGACTGGATTACCGGTAGGATAGTACCTAGATAAGTATATTTCTTGTTGTGGTTGGGGCATACGGCAGCTTACTGCCTACTATGTTTAACTGTTTTAACTTTGTTTAAAGGTTCGATTTATTGTTATTATTATTATTTTTTCATTGTTATCCTTTGCCTTATGTACCTAGAATTAAATAAATAAATAAATAATGCTGGACAAATCACACAGCATCATCTAGCCCCAAGGTAAGCAGAGCTTGTGTTATGGGTACTAGATGACTGATATACTTAATACATTATACTACATAGATAGATATTTTTATTATATATAGAAAAACACCCAGAACACCCTGAACAAATATCTGCAGACCGTACAGACATTTGTCCCGAGGCGGGAATCGAACCCGCAACCCCTTGCGTCGCAGGCGGACCTTCGCCCGCTGCGCCACAGAGCTCGTCATATATATATAATTACCCAACCTGTTTAATTTTAATTTGGTACTTGCAGTGTTATTGCTATTGGTGCTAGGTACTATGTTATATATTATTTTTCTTTGTGTCTTTTGTTCTATGCTTGTGCTGTAATGTAAACCAAAAAAATATATTTCTATTCTATTCTAATAGTCTCACCATCTGAAAACATAGAACTGTCAAATTTGGTAAGCTATCTTAAGTAGTTAAAAAAATCAGACCACTAGATTCTACACTACTTTATATTATAATCTTTTTACTATTTTATGCTTATGTTAACCTAAACTTAAAAAAAAATGTTGTTTAAATTCTTATGTTTTAATTTGCAGGCAAAATTCCAATTCAAATAAATACGGTGTTTGAGGGCCGCAGAATAATTGAAAAAAAAATCTAAGTCGATGCCGCTAAGAACCACGACATATTAATTTTATTTATTATTAATGTAAAACATTTAATAATAATGTAAAATAAACTCGACTTTATCCGTACCAAAGAGTTTTATCTGTACCTACTCGTAACTTAGTAATATGTTTAAGTTCAAATTTAAATTAAATAATTGCAATAACAATTTCACTAGAATGGATCAAAGTGGTTAAGTATGACTATAACATAATAGAACGCGCCAGCGCTACTCACACTGTTACGCTCGCTTCTGTGTGGGTTTGAATTACCTAAACTTGACATCGCGCGCTAGGCGTAAACGCTCTTAACGGTGAAGGAAACATCGTGAGGAAACCCGCGGCTTAGTTAGCTTCAGATGTATTGACCTGTTCTTTCCTCTGAATAATAGCTGACTAAGCTGAGAGGATGGTATAGGTGCTGGGCAAGCCTAATCCCTCTAACAATGACCCAGGCACTGCAACGTCCCGTACAGCATGATTACCAGTTGCTGACGCTGTATAAATCATCTATAATAGATGCAAAGGCCTTGCTTTTTTACTTAAGTAATATACCTACTTCCTAATTACTCAAATAATAGTAAGAAATGAATGGATTAAACTATGATAATTTTACCCGATAAAATCCCAAAACATACCAAAATTTTAAACAAGTCAGGTCATAAAGAACCTAAGCGTACCGCAATAGAGAACATTTTAACAAACAGCTGTTTCACAGTGGGTTAGCCCGACCTCACCTATAAAATATTACGAAAATAAGGTCATAAATAACAGGTCGACAAAACAAAAACAAGATAACTGACTCCATAGTTATCGGGATTGCGTCAGCACTATACCGGCATTGTATGGAGCCAAATAAGTAAATAATGAATCTTTGATAATTAGTTTTTTTGCATGTTTATGTAGAGAAACAAGACTAAAATATTAAATTTGTAATTTGTATGCGAGTAGAGCAGTTCTCGTTTTAAATTGTTCTCTGTGATTTTAATAAATATAACATTCCAATATCAAGGCTACAGGGTTGTTTATAAACGACTAAATAATATATAATATAATATAATGCTGGACAATTCACACAGCATCACCTATTTGTGTTATGGGTACTAGATGACTGATATACTTAATACGTTATACTACATAGATAGACATTTATTATTATATATAGAAAAACATCCAGAACACCCTGCACACATATCTGTAGATCGTTGATTTGTTTCGAGGCAGGAATCGAACCGGCAACCTCTTGCGTAGCAGGCGGACCTTCGCCCGCTGCGCCACAGAGCTCGTCAAATGACGAGACAAGCCACAGGCCCACCTAAAGTTACCTCTACCGTTCCAACTGCGATACCGCGGTGATGCGCTCTTTCCTTTTGGCTTTGGCAGGCGGAATGGCGAGCGCAGTACATGCTGTTGATACTCGGAAAGAGGGTACGCAGGGTATTCCTTAACAGATTCTTACTGTATCCACGGGCAAAAAGGAACTACATTCCACTGCCGGCGCCCACAGCAAGTAAAGACTAATAATAGATAAACGTGCACCAACAGCCAAGACCAAAGAGTGCAATAACAATCCGATAAAATTAGCGCGAACATAACTATTACGACTTGATTATGTACTCCATGTGCAGAGGGTTATGTACACTCGTTATGTGCTCTGTGCACATGGAAACTGCCCGTGTGTGGAAGCTCGCCAAGCGGCGGACGTCATACAAGAAAGTGTGTAAGTGTATTTTTAATTACTTGCGTATGTAGAGAACATTTGAAATTGTTCTCTAAGATATTTTAAGACCATTTAGTTAGAATATAATAGAACACGCTTTATTGAAAGAACATAAAACAAACATACAACCAGGAAATAAAGATAGAGATAATTTATTTGCGAAAACAGTGTAAATATGTTGACAAAGTATTATATAAGATACAACATCATCATCATTTCAGCCGTAAGACGTCCACTACTGAACACAGGCCTCCCTCATGGATCTTCATGAGGGGTAGTTGCCATACTCACCACGCTTGGCAGGCGGGTTGGCGAGCGCAGTACGGGATGTTGATACACGCCAAGACGCTGCTGCCCATCTTCCGGAGGTATCCCTTAGCAGGCTCTTACTGCTTCCACGGGCATGAGAGGAGGGGTAACATTCTACTGCCGGTACCCCACGGCCAATACAACATGTAGATACAACATGCTTGATCGTTATTGTTATGCCAAAAATAACTAAAAATAACACATTTTGCTGCTCTATGGGCGGCCTTATAGCTAGAAGCTAGTTCTTCTAGACAACCTTTAGATAGATATGATTGGATTAAAAGCGTATGCAGTAAGAGCCTGCTAAGAGATACCTCAGAATGATGGCAACTACCCCTCATGTAGATCCATGGGGGAGGCCTGTGATCAGTAGCGGACGTTTTCCGGCTTATGATGTTGATGAACTGTTTCAAGGATGACTTCCATTATAATATTCCGTTACGAACAGGGAGCCAGTTTCTCCAAGAGGCGAAACACGTGTTGAATATGTATTGAGTGTTTGGGTAAAATTCTACTGCCGGCATCCCACGGCATCAACTAGAGGGCCATCTGCTGAGTTATCTGGCCACGTGGACTGTGTCGATGCCAGCCGATGCCACGAGACATAATTTAAAGTTCACGTAGTGCTGCCAGGGAACTACCTGTGCCAGCATCTTGCTAGTAGGTATAGTGAATTGGCCTATCACATATTTCTAGATGATTTATATAATTATTAATATATATAATAAATTCCTTATTTTCAGACACAAGATCCATAGGTACAATTTATAATAAATAATTTAATTAATGGAATCAGGCGTTACTTTGCGGAAATCCATGACAATAAAATGCAATGAAAATATTTAATTTTAATTCCGCTTATGCGGAGATGCAGGAGCACCGCCCTCCAACCCGCTAATTATGCACATGCAGAGAGAACTAGGTTGTCAGTGCAGCATGCATACCCAAACCTATACGACGACACGTGTTTTGCCTCTCCGCAAGGCATCATCAGGTGAGACGATGAGGTGCCGAATGTGAAAAAGTTTGTGAAAAAGTTTCACTTAAGAATCTCAAACCATGAAGGTTCTATGTCAATTCGAAATACATACCTATTACAATAAAACGGCCATTTCATACTTTAAACCCTAGTATTTACATATAAACTTTCACAAAAAAGTAAAAACATTTCGACGACCTTTGTAGCGCAGCGGGTGAAGCTCCGCCTGCAACGCAAGAGATTGCGGGTTCGATTACCGCTTCGACACAAATGGCTATAACATCTGCAGGTAGTTCAGGGTGTTCTGGATGTTTTTCCATATTATAATAAAAAAAATATTATGTATCTATGTAGAGGTAGTATAATGTATTAAGAATATCAGTCATCCAGTACGCACAACACAAGCTCTACTTAGCTTGGGGCTAGATGATGCTGTGTGTATTATTGTCCATTCTTGTTTATTATTTATGTAAACCTTAAAGAAATTTAGAACCTTAGCACTCTATAAAATTCTAAGGGAATACAGTAGGTCTACCATGAGTTTTCACAATCTATACTCGCTAGCGACTGTAGTTAAAAAAATGTATGAAAACTTGTACAGCGCCTCTAGCGGATAGTTTTGTACTAAAATACGCAGTAAACTATACTACAGCGACTGCAGTTTGGGCTTCGTTTGCTTAGAATTTGTTGCATGGGCTACGAACCTGACAGATGTCATAGTAACGTACTATTACTACTGTAGTGACGGCAGGCTATCTAACAGTGACAACTCATGGCAGACACATTAGAATCATCTTCAGGAACACATCACAGTGAGGTACGTACGACCACAGTCTCTGTCGCCAAAAAAATCCAGTTTGACTTTGATGTCGGCTATAAAACTATTTTTATCGCAAAAAATTAATTTCTCGTCATAAGATCACCCTTTTGGCTCTTATCTTGAAAACATGTTGTGATCAGACAGACAAACAAGCGTTATTTATCTCTTACAGGTGGACTGTCATGTCACCCAGCACCTACTGTCCTAGGTGTCATAGGTTAGTCTAGTCTTGTGAAAGTACAGTGTGATTTTGTATTATGAATTACATAATTCCGTGGGGTGCATACTGTAGAATGTTAACCCTCATCTCATGCCCGTGGAAGCCAGCTCAGGGATACCTCCGGGAGATGGACAGCAGCGTCTCTCCGGGTATCAACATCCCGTACTGCAATTGCCAATCCGCCTGCTAAGCGTGGCGAGTATGGCAGCAACTCCTCATGGAGGTCCATGAGGCCTTTGTCCAGCAGTGGACGTGGATAATAGTCCTACGTCCACTGCTGGACACAGGCCTCCCTCATGAATCTCCAAGATCATGAGGGGGCTGTTGCCATACTCGCCACGCTTGGCCGGCGGGTTGGCGTAAGATGACAAAATATCTATTGTGATATTTTGTCATGTTATCGACAACAGAAATACATCATCTGTGAAAATTTCAACTGTCTAACCATATATCACGGTTCATGAGATACAGCCTGGTGACACACAGACAGACGGACAGCGGTGTCTTAGTGATAGGGTCCCGTTTTTACCCTTCAAGATAATAAATAAATAATGCTGGACGATTCACAGTGTCATCTAGCCCCAAGCTACGCAGAGCTTGTGTTAGGGTACTAGATTACTGATATACTTCATACATTTATACACTTCATAGAATCAAGAATCAAAAAAATACTTTAATCAGTGCGGTCGCATGGACTTTATTGACGCGTCACAAATAACAAAATAAAACAACAAAAATGAATAGAATAAAGCACATAATTGAATCTCTTCACTTAGCGAGTTAGGAACAGTAGTAAAAAGAAGAACCTAACTCGGTCGTTATAATCATCATTAAACAATTTTGTTTTGTCTTATGTTACGTTTGACGGAGTTGGAGCAGATTCCGTCCCAAGTGGTTTTGTCCTCAAGGTAATCTGATATTTTATAATAAACTTTATTGCACAGATTGCGTTTGATAATGTTTTTGAATTTATTCAATGACAACTTCTGCAGCTCACTTGGGAGTTTGTTATAGAAGCGTATACATTGCCCTTTAAAAGATATTTTAACCTTATGGAGCCTAGTGGGCACAGCGACTTTATTCTTATTTCTTGTATTTACATTGTGACTGTCGCTGTTCTTCTCAAACGAAGCAATATTTGTTTGGGTGTTTAACAGGTTCTCATAAATGTATTGACCAGCTATTGTCATTATGTTTATTTCTTTAAATTTAGAACAAAGAACGAATAGCCCTCATCTGCAGCACAAATACGGTGTCAATATCTGCAGCACATCCCCACAGTAGTAAGCCATTAGACATAATGCTGTGAAAATAGCTGAAGTAAACAAGTCTAGCGGTATCTACGTCTGTAAGAAGGCGGATTTTTTTGACTTCATATGCTGGAGAACTAAGCCTACCCGATAGTTGTTCTATGTGTGGGCCCCATTGAAGCTTATTGTCTAAAGTTATGCTATAGTTATATAAAAAATACAGTTTTTTCTACAAGGTTTAAACTTTCACCTATCAATTTAATGTTGGCATCAGTCTGTTTTACATTAGAGAGAGAAAATCTAATGCATTTTGTTTTATTTTCAATAAGTAATAGGTTGCCGTGGGGTGCCGGCAGTAGAATGTTACCTCCTATCAATATGCTCCTCTCATGCCCGTGGATGCAGTAAGAGCCTGCTAAGGGATTGCCCCGGAAGATGGGCAGCAGCGTCTTTCCGTGTATCAACATCCCGTACTGCGCTCGCCAACCCGCCTGCCAAGCGTGGTGAGTATGGCAACTACCCCTCATGGAGATCCATGAGGGAGGCCTGTTCAGTAGTGGACTTTTTACGGCTGGAATGATGAATGATGAATAGGTTATTGATATTAAACCAATTACCAAATTTTGAGATTGCATTATTCACCTCATCATAATCGGTGCTACGTCGTTTCATTTTTAACAAAAGTACAGTGTCATCAGCAAACAATACAATCTCATAATTGTTTTTGACAAGATGAAGTAGATCATTAATGTAAATTAGAAATAGAAAAGGTCCAAGAATTGATACCTGCGGTACACCCATTGTAACTACAGATTGATATATTTTGTACATATATCATCCAGAACAACCTGAACAAATATCTGCAGATCGTACAGGCATTTGTCCCGAAGCGAAAATCGAACCCGCAACCTCTTGCGTCGCAGCCAGACCTTCGCCCGCTGCACAGATGTCATTAAATGAAAATATCATAAAAAACTAAAACATTTAATACAGCGTTATTTTGACGGTTATTACGATATTTATCTATTGTGATATATAACCATTCTCACGAGATTTTGGTCCCAGGGCTGGTGGTAGGTATTTCGCAAGTCAATTATCGCCCTTCGGCGCTGGCGGCGTGCCAACGTGGTGTTTTTCGTCACTCCTCGGCACCGCACCACGTTACTTCTATTTATAGTGAGGGGACTACCACGAAATACTTTGTTATGTTGTTGATGAATTCGTGTTTTGTAATAGAATTCAATAATCAGTTTTAGACTTTCTGAAACTAATTATAATTACAGATTAAGACGTTTCTTAATATTAAGAGCTGTCAGCGTAATGTTCGGTCGGGCCTATTTGTTCCGTTTTCATTTTATTTTTTTATTTTTCAGCTATACGTCATTTTAGTCTGTTTTACGTCAAATTATTTAGGGTTAGCTAGTTAGTGCAACGACGGAATCTCCAACATTGTATTATTCATTTATACAATGTGAAAGGCATAAGAACCTGTGGTTTCAACATACGCAGAAGGCCTACAACGCTCTTAGGGTCCAGTATAACAACGGTTTCAGGGTACTGCTCGCGGGCTGCCACGGTTCTGCAGCGCATCGGGTATGTTTGCGGACGCACATATTGACGACTTTCATGCAATCATAGGACGCAGAACCGCGCCAAGAGGATGCTGACCGTCGTGGCTGATCAATCCAAATAATTCAGACTTCTTAAGCCACTAGGGCCACTGGGCGTCCAAGCATTAACCAGTTGTGTTAGTGATGCAGTAATAACCCAGCTGTGTTCAAGTGGTCTGAATCCCAATGTCTTACTTTACATATATAATTATGGCAATGGGCAGGCCATGTAGCTCGCAAAACAGATGGCCGATGGAGCCGAAAAGTTCTCGAGTGTAGGCCACGGACCGGCAAACGCAGCGTAGGACTTCCACCGACAAGATGGGCTGACAACCTGGTGAAGACCGCAGGTCGACGGTGGATGCAGATCGCTTCCAACCGCAATAACTGGAAATCCATGAGGGAGGCATATGTCCAGCAGTGGACGTCTTACGGCTGAAATGATGATGATGATGTAATTATGGTATTTTTGATGTCTTTTTTTATTGTTTACTAACCATTTATGTGTACTTACTAACAAAATGGAAGTAGAATCTGATTAATAAAATATTTATTTATTATTTTAAGTCACATCAATGTTTAGTTGTCAGCAGCAGTAGTTAGTAGTTCGCTTGTTTGTGTGTCGGTAGCCCCCTTGATTTACTGGTAGCTAATACCTAATTAATACAATGAACACGTGTTTTCGGCTTTTACTTCTGTAAATCTTTGTGTTTCGAGAACTTTTAGGAAGTTTAATAAAAATAAGTTTACAGTTTGCCGAATGATTGAACAACATCCTGGTAACAAAATGAATTATTTTGAAAATGGAAAGACTTTTCATTAGAAGACCAACATTTTAGTTACGTACGCTTATAGCGTAAGCGATGTTTTTTAAAACTTCGAGTACCTAACTATATATATGGGATATTTAAAACACAATTTTTAACCGACTTAAAACTTTTTTTTATTTAAGGTAGGACACCTTAAAAAATGTTTTAAGTTAAAGTCCTCCTTAGGTGGTTTTCTACGACTGTATGTTTTGTCATTCAATTTTTTTTGTTTATTTTTTACGTAAACTCCGTCGATTATGAATTGATTTTGTTGTTTTTCTTTTATAAGTTAGATTCATCTTAAATCGAGGGAAATACTTAAATATAACACGGCACGACCCGCGGTTTTGGTGTTTTCAATAACAAGTCATGGATGTTATCATTTAAAGTCGTTTTTATTTTTATTAATGAGTTATTGGATACATATCCATAAACGTGAACTACGAGCTAAATGGGGAGCTCAGGAAGGGAATTACACGGGAAGAGGCCTATATCCAGGACTGAGCAGAAAGTGGCTGAAGTCAGGAGGGAAGGCCTATATCCAGGAGTGGGCAGAAAGTGGCTGAAGTCAGGAGGGAAGGCCTATAGCCAGGAGTGGGCAGAAAGTGGCGGCTGAAGACACGAGGGAAGGCCTATAGCCAGGAGTGGGCAGAAAGCTGATGAAGACACGAGGGGAGGCCTATAGCCAGGAGTGGGTAGAAAGTTAATGAAGACACGAGGGGAGGCCTGTAGCCAGGAGTGGGTAGAAAGTTGATGAAGACACGAGGGGAGGCCTATAGCCAGGAGTGGGTAGAAAGTGGATGCTGATGATTATGACTAGGGCTTATATTACGTTAATCTCTTTTACCCAGTAGGTACAGTCTAGGAGTAGGCAATACATTTGTGCCTAAAGTACCTCGCGGTAGAGTTACACCAGTAGCATCAATATATTTGTAACAGTGATGGCCTATATAATATCATAAATTTACATAAATGATTTTATTCTGAGCTCTGTTGTTAAACCATAAAGTGCATCCTATTTTAATTACTACATGAGTGCGATATAAAGCAGTTGTAAAAGCACGTGTAGTCCCGCCAAAATTGGCAGCCATGTTGTTTTCTTCCCAGTGACGTGTGGCAATAATGACGTTTGGCGCGTGCGCCCTTCGCTTTTATTAAACTCGTGTTATTTTATAACGGGATAGAAAATTATTTTAGAAATCGGCACGGATTTTGGTCTCTGGCTTGCGCGTATGTGGTTTTACTAATCTAATCACATTCGGCCTATAAAAAGATAACTTTAAACGTCAGCGGTTAAACTCTCTTTGGAACATTTCGTTTATTTTAAATAGTTTTTAGCAAATTGTTCAAAAGTGTCAAATCGCTACATCGTTTCTATATCCATGCTCATTTCTAAAGTTCTAAGTGAAATATAGAGCACTCGCGTGTCATATGAAGTAAACAGGTTCAATTATGTGCTTTATTCTATTAATTGTGTTGTTTTATTTTGTAATTTGTGACGCGTCATTATGGTCAATGCGGTCGCACTGAATAAAGTATATTTTGAATTTGAATTTGTCTCATTAATTACTTTAGTCGCAAGGGGAAATCTAGTAGTGGTTTCATGGAACCAGCGTTCCCTAATGTTGATTAACTGTCATTTCAGCCGTAAAACGTCCACTACTGAACACAGGCCTCCTCATGGATCTCCATGAGGGGTAGTTGCCATACTCACCACGCGTGGCAGGTGGGTTGGCGAGCGCAGTTGGGTATGTTAATACACGGAAAGACGCTGCTGCCCATCCTCCGGCAGATATCCCTTGGCAGATTCTTATTGCATTCACGGTCAAGAAAGGAGATCCAACATTCTACTGACGGCTCCCCACGGCAACTATCTAAAGCCGCGTTTATATGCATTAATAAACTAGTTCAAAATTTCGATCATATGATAACGTAAATATTTAATTATTTATTGATTAAGGCACACAATACACGGTTCAAGATTAACAATACAAAGTAATAAAAATGCCGATGTCGAAACAGTGGAGTATATGCTAAGAAATTCAAAAACTTATATGTAAAATAAATAGTTGACAACAAATAAAATACACATAAAAGATAATACAATTATGAGAAAAAATAATACAAAATAAAAAAAATAATATACCTGCCTAATCAATTGACACTGGAGATACGATACTGCCTAGAGCTTCATAGGCCCGCCCCTTTGTCAAAATGGAGATCTTTCACAACTTTCATAAATTTAATTTAATTCCTACAAAAAAATGTTTAATTTTATAAATGCCTTAGCTAACTCATTATACTGCCGACACATTCTTAACAGTTGGTTAGTCCATGGGAGTCTATACCGTCGGATATGTTCGTACCTTGACAATAGGAATCAGAATCAAACAGTTGGTGGTTTTTTGGAAGGGCCCATTTTACTAATTTTAGTAATATATTTTTTGTATTTTTTTAAGGTTTAAGTATTTCGTATTGTAGTATCTCGTAAATCTACGAACCCCCTAAATCCGTGCAGTTTCTCAAGCACCCAGCTAAGTGAGTAAATCAATAAAACCGAGGCGAGTGATGTGCTCACCGGCGATGCGGCGCAGCATGAATAATGCAGCGCGCCCGCGCCGCGCGGCATACTAACGCGGCATTCGCGACGGGCAAGGAACCCGGCACGTGACCACTGCACCGCTGTGCCTGATTGCATATGCAACACGGTCTTACTTACCATCTACTATGTCAGCCGAAGGTCGTCCACTGCTGGACACAAGCCATGGATCTCCAAGTTCATGAGGGGGCTCTTGCCATACTCGCCACGCTTGCCAGGTTGGCGAATGCTGATACACGGAAAAACGCTGCTGCCTAGCTTGCGGAGGTATCCTTTGGTACATTCTTACTGCATCCCACGGGCAAGAGAGCAGGGGCAACATTCTACTGCCGGCACGCCATCTTTCTGATGGTTTTCATTTTAATTATTTACATTGATTGAAAAAAAATCAATTAGATCAAGTGACAGGTACACAGGTTAATCTCGCGACAAGCTTCTTTATCACATAAATAGTGTAAAGACGTTTTAAGTTGAATTAAACTTTAAAAGAAAATGTTTATTTTATTATTTTTAGTACATTTAAATAAAAGCTTGTTAGTTTTGTTTAACTTTCAATTTATTTATTTATAACTCTTGCGCATAGCTGACATGCACCAAAAAAACTAAGGCATTTAAATTTATTGTAAATGATTTATGCGTCAGCAACTGGTTGGTATTCATGCTGTAAAGCATGTACTCATAAGGGTCTAAATCAATTAAGGCAATTACGACACAACCCTTCCTTACCTACTGCTCATCCTGAGCCCAAGAACAACATACGCAGCTGCGCCAGCACGCGCGTGCCTCAACTAACGCCAACTTAGTTAGCAACGTTTGCATGCCTGTTATGTTTTGGGAACTTCCCAAACCCTTGGAATTATTAACGCAGGTTAGTTAAGTAATGGGTGAATATTATTATCCGTATAGGCAATTAGGCGAGTATAATTTGCTGGATAACTTAGTCAGCTTTAGACGTGTTCTTCATCATCATTATCATCTCAGCCGTGGGACTGCTGTGCATGTCCACTGCTGGACAAAGACCTCCCCCCTCATGGATGTCAGAAGATAAGATTATACTTAGGAATAAGAATATTTTCATTTCACAACAACAAATTTACAAACTTAAATTACTAACAGTATACACTTACGTACTAAGGTGTTATCACTTTATTTAGTGTCCTAAAATGTGTCAGTAAGAAACCTATGACACCCGTGCTTAGTACGAGACTGTTTTACGGCGAGACAAATACGATTCCCATTCCGTTATATAGTATAGAGGTAGGTGTTAGGTAGGCAAGCCTTTTCCTTTCATTATCATCATTTCGGGCGTAAAACGTCCACTACTGAACGCAGGCCTCCCTCATGGATCTCCATGAGGGGAGGCCTACTCACCACGCTTGGCAGGCGGGTTGGCGAGCGCAGTAGGGATTCTGATACACGGAAAGACGCTTCAGTTCCCATAAACAACTGTTTGGTCGCTGTGCTGACGCTGTGTAAATCATTTATGATGTAAAAAGGCATTCATTGGTTGTCACGGACACCGTCCATCTGTCATAGAAGTTACGTTTTGAAACGGGTGCTTACGTATCCGTATGTGGGTGCCCTGGTGTGCAGCTCTCGGCGCATACATAATGCATGACACATGTCATTTGAAAGTATGAGCACCGCCGCCGGATCACGAGACGAGGCTACGGGACAACCCTGGAGCCTGCATCATCTGCATAGACTGACTGACCTACGTGGTCTAATAGACGGTTGAGACGCGACCTATAAGTTTACATATATACATTTTGCAAATATCTAGTACAGTAATGTATTGTTCTCTGTGGTCTGTTCGTTACATAGGAACACTCTTTTTCAGGAACCGTCAACAATACATTTATTCGAAAATTTATATAAGAATTACATTGGAAATACAATATACTTGTTCTGAAGAAAGAACATTTAATAAAATTAATTTAATTTAATCAACAACATTGAGATTGCATTAAACTTCAAACGTTCACATAAAACTTTATTTTTTAATCGGCGTTAATAATATTTTTTTAAGCGGGCTAACCGTAAAGTGATACATCGAATAGATTTGTGCTACGGAATTAAAGGTCTTTAAAAGTTATTAGCTCTTAAAATACCTACAGGATTTTATCGCGTACCTTTTTTATTATTTTCCCGAGGTTTCGATCGGATTGCACCTGGTCGTGGTCGCGGGAGGACTGGACTTTAAAAACTAATAATATGTTAAAAAATCGCAAAAGTTTAACAAGTTCTTCAAAAGTTCTACAAATTAGTCTTAGGTAGCATTGGTCTATCTCCTGAGGAAAGCAAAGCAAACAGTAACCATTTTATCGGTGTCCGCTGGAGTGCCGCAAGGCCTCAGATACCCCTAATTTAAACTCGCGTTAAGGTTTTGATTCAGTTAATGTTTGCTCTTTAAAAGCCATCTCTACATTAGAATGATTAGATTAACGTATCCTACCTAGGTACCTAGTTCGATGCTGTTATGATGAGAACATCGAGCTATAATGTTAGAGACCAGAGGAGCGCCGATCTTTAAAAGTTAGTATCATCATCATCATTTCAGCCGTAAAACGTCCACTACTAAACACAGGCCTCCCTCATGGATCTCCATAAGGAGTAGTTACCATACTCACCACGCTTGGCAGGCGGGTTGGCGAGCGCAGTTTGGGATGTTGATACACGGAAAGACGCTGCTGCCCATCTTTCGGAGGTACCCCTTAGCAGGCTTTTACTGCAACCACGGGCATGAGAGGAGGGGTAACATTGTACTGCCGGCACCTCACGGCAAAAGCACAGTACCTAAGCGTAAAGTAAGTGAAGTGATTTTAACCTTAGCAGTTAGCTTAGAAGTGTATATTTGTGAGTTTGTTTGCTAAGACCTAAAACCTTTTTTTTTTTTTTTTTTTTTTTCGAAATGACAAAAATGTTGTTGTCCGCAGATGGCCATGACAACGTTACCGGACTATGGCGAGCGCAGAAGGCGCCCAGCCGCAAAAGTTATGTTGGGGCAACAAGCTCAAGGGCACCACTTAGGTTCGAACCACGGCTTGGACTGTTGCCAGATTTATGAATCTACTGATGGTTGACGTCTAGGTGCAAAACTGCACCTTAAGACGGAAGAATGTATTCTTCGGCCCCGCCGGCGGGACCGGTTTTTGAAAATGTGTCTAGCAGCTAATGTGGGACTGGTTGACGTCACCTCCGGGTTAGCGGCGGTGATCTCGTCAACGGGCAAGCCGAGAACGTGTCTCGGTCGACGGAGGAAAGTAAGACCTAAAACTGTAGTACTGGCGAGGGGTAGGTCTGCGGCGGAAACACTTCGATAGCGCGATCTAGTCGCCACTCACTTTTATTAGAGTCATCTAGTTACGTTCGGGTTAAACTGCGACCAAAATTAACTTTCGACAAAAAACAAACATTTTACTGTTTCTTTGCCAGCACATGAGCAATAATAGTTTATCTTTTTATAAAGAATATTAATTGTGCTGTAGTATCACGTGATTCATATTAGAGGGATTTTAAAGGGCGAGTAGTTGAACAACTTTAAAAAGGCGCTGACCTTGTATTTTGGTTTCGGCATGTGATAATGACACATTTTAATAATCTTTCAATGAAGAGGTGAGAATTCCACCCGTGTACGGCACTGGGCGGCACACTGGTGGAATTATACCTTAAGGACTGCTGATCACGTCCACTGCTGGACATAAGCCTTCCTCATGAATATCTAAATCATGAGGGGTTTGTTACCATACTCACCACGCTTGGCAGGCGGGTTGGCGAGCGCAGTACGCGATTTTAACACACGGAAGGACACTGCTGACCATCTTCCGGAAGTATACCTTAGCAGATTTTTACTGCATCCAAGAGAGGAGGGGCACCATTCTTCTGCCGGTACACCACGGCTTTACACATAAACCAATAAAAACACACAAGTCTGCGTATGAATTATTTTAATTAAAGTTATCCTAGATATATTATAACCACAAAATCAATAAATCACAATAATCAATAACCTTAGTGCACTTTACACCGACTAGCTTAGACGTAGCTATAACACGTAGTCTTCTTCAACAAATTTCACTTTAAAATTAAGGGTATTACTCACCCGGATATTATATATATATATATACTCGGATTGATTCACACAACTCATAAAACTTTTCGGCATGATATCCGACCTTAAATTTTTATCACTTAGCCAAAGACAAATAATGTTTATTCATTCAGACACAAAAGCTACTTCAGAAATGTCAATTTACTCAAGAAAAACACAACCCATTTTCGCTTTAAATAACCTCATTCTTCCACTACTGCATTACAATATTACGTGATACCCTTATTATTAAAATGAAAAGTTTGTCATCCGTTTTACATGGCAACTATATTTTCTGTCACCAAAGTTAAGATTTGTCAATTATCTGCAATAACCTATTATTCAATATATTTGTACCTATCTCTTATACTCTCTTTATAAATTTCGAAACCGGATCTGCTGAGAGTAAAAACGGTAAAAACATTTACTAGATCCATAATTTATTGCTGTTGTAAAAACTGGACCAACTGAAAATTCCCTAACGGGAAAACTCTCACTAGATCCAGACTGGATCAACTGAGAGTGATCCAACTCTTGGAGATTAAATTTTGGTGACAGCTCTACTATTTTAGGAACAAAAATATTTACTAGGTGATTGATAAAATAACACCCGTTCTAAATTAACTTTGTTTCAGTCGTACATATTAATAGGTTCCTCCTTGATCTGAACATCGATACTCCGGAGGCTCGAGTCCGCGATCGGAGTGAGTTCTATGTTGTTGAACTTGTCGTGTTCGCAGGCGCTGAGCTCGTCGAGCACCGCTTGGCTGATCTTGATCCGCAGCCGCATCTTGCTCACTGTCGGGAGCTTCTCGATCTCGGGCAGGAGGCTCATCAGGAATTGGTAGTTGTCGGATTTCATGAAGTGGGAAGCTTTGGCCACCTGTGGGTGAGGTTTAGTTTACTTTTTGCAACCCTACCTTTCCTTTTTGTATTAACTGATTATTAACTAACCATACTTAAGGTATGGAAGGAGGAGGTGGTAACATTCCTTAGCAGTGAGACACAAAATAAAAATGTCAGGTGCGTGCCTAGCCACGCGCTATGTAGGGTTCCGCAGACATGTTGTTCTAAGATAAAAAACATACACCAACTTCTAAGTTGGTGTATGTTTTTTATGTTTACCAAATCATAGTGAGTTTACGGTTTAAGGTATTCCGGTATGTTTGGTAAACCGCACCACTTATTTAAGCGATGATTTCTCCGAAACTAAATAACGCATAATAGCTCAGCTATTATATTTTTCTCATAAAGTTTATGGTTAAAACTGTATTCATGTTTTGTCAGATTTGTAAAGCTAGCAGTTTAGATTTTAGAGGAGGGGGACGCTCGAAAAATTTTAATAAAAATTAAATATTTTGCAAACGGAACTATAAATCAAAAAATTGTCTGCGCAACCCTTAATAGGTTGTAAAATACCTATTCAACCATACCCCACACAGTGGAAAAATCAAGAAAAAAAGTTCTTCCCCACCATACGTGGATGGGAGGTACCCCAAATTAAATTATTTATTGATATTTTTTGTAACGTTATCTCGGCGTTGTTTTTCTGGGACTAATAGCCTCTTCGCAAAGGCGGTGATGGACGGACAGAAAAGCGAAATTATAAGGGTTTCTTGTTTTACTACGAAACCCTAAAAAGGTAATAAAAAAGTATGAATTAAGAAAATGAGATGGTCAAGATACTACCCCAAAAATATTGATTATTAGATATCATTACCTCTGCTTCTAGGATCTGCAGTTTCCTCTGCTCGATCTTGAGGAGTTCCTCTCTCATCTCCTTGGGCGGGTTGTAGGTGCGGGGCTTGGCGGGGAGGGAGGCTAGGGAAGGCTCCCCCTCATCATCTGACTTCGGGTCCGAGAGTTGGGGAGACTCCATGTGCTCGGCCTTTATCTCCGGCACTTCTATCCTGTATTCTTGAGACGCACCTGGTAAAGATACCTCTTTATAGAGGAAAATTTAAATCAATCTCACGAGATCCTGTCTACAGATCCAGCCAGGATCTAGTGAGATCTCAGTTGATCCTGTATTAGAACACCAATAAATTATGGATCTTGTGGTAGTTTCTACTATCAGTAGATCCTGCAAAGAAATATCTACATCTTCTCTACATGGTATAAATTAAAGTAGCTTCCTGCGTCTGTCTGTCTTTTTGGGTTTCTTCTTCTCCTAAACCACGCAATGTATTTTGATGCAGTTTTCACCAAAGAATTGCGTGTTTTAGGAAGAAGGTTTAAAAGTAAAATTCATTGAGGTTTGGTGTAAGTTCGTTGGAACTATGATGAAGATTGAAGTTGTCGGAAAATTTCACGGCGACTGGGAGTTGTTTTGGCGTCGCGTAAACCGCTGAATCTATTTGCAAAAGATGTATCGAAGAATTGTTTCTTTAATTAATGGAATCAGGCGTTACTTTGCGGAAATCCATGACAATAAAATGCAATGAAAATATTTAGTTTTAATTCCGCTTATGCTGAGATGCAGGAGCACCGCCCTCCCGCCCGCTAATTATGCACATGCAGGGAGAACTAGTTTGTCAGTGCAGCATGCATACCCAAACCTATATTTGCATACGATTGCACCAAGCATGGTCCCGGGAAGGGTCTTCCCGGGACCATGCTTGGTGCAATCCAATAATAAAGGTAATTTACGCGATAAATACCCGGTTATATGTATGTTAATAATGTGTTGTGATCGCGAAAGTTTAAAAAAGACAATTTTACGAGATTTTAAGATAGCAGAAGCAATATTGGTATATTGTGTCATTTTGGTTCCCATTTATACAACCTGTAACAAACAACCCTAGAAATAAGAGAGGATTGTTGTGTCCACCAACCTGAACCACTTTTGTTCTACGACTTTGTATAATCATATTTTTTAAGCCCTTCATACAAGATGACCTAGCATTGGTTCATCCGTACACCCGTGTGAAGCAGGCGCGGATCGCTAGTTTACAATAAAGTGAACAGTATCTTGAGGATAAAAGTCCAAAAGCTCAGTCGCATCTTGGGATCCACAAAGAAGGCGCAGTCGTGGTCGGCCACGAAAGCAGAGACAATACCTATTAATAGCCTTCCGAGAAAACTAGTGAAACTTCATTAGTTTCACTTACGATATGGAGAAGTGAAAGAATTAAGGTGGTAATTAATTAGCCAGCAGTGGTAGAAAAATATATTAGAGTGTTAAAACAAGTGATCACTTTCAAAACGCTTATTGGAACTGGAAGTGAAGTGCACGCGTGAAAGCGTAGAAACTACTGCCCCGCGTCGTACCACTCATCCCTGATGAAAGTTTTTCTGAGAACTGAAAACGGTAATACTTTTTTACAGCGAATGTAGGTAATAGGTTATTTTACCTTAATTCGCTGTAGTAAAAAGATGAACAGCGCCTTCCCGTGTAGCGACACCCGCCAACCAACCAACCAAGTGTGGTGATAATAACTTGTTACTCTTTCGTGGTTTGTTAATGTTTTTAAATAGAGGATTTTATCGCCTTTTTTATTATTTTCCCGACGTTTCGAACAGATTTCAGAATTCTTAGTCGCGGAGGACTGAAGTTTCAGGAGCTACCGCCGCGAATTGTTGGTCACGGCTACCCTCAATTCGTCTTTAGAATCAGAAAAGTCCCTTTTCACGTTACAACACACTACACTGACGGTGTCAGGTTGCTGTATAGTCGGAACACAGCGTACACACTTGTTTGTCTCCGCAACCAATACCGACGTATTCTCCGACAATATTTTCGTTTGGTTTGGTTCAATTGTTTCGTTTTAAGAATTTCATCCGTGTCTTCAAATATAAAGACGCTTAAAATCTTATTCTGCGCGTTTGTGCGTAGTCATTTAGAATACGCCTCTCCAATAGGAATCCGTGCTATAGCGTCTATACTCAGCGATTAGAAGGCATCAAAAAAAGGTTTTTGCGTTATCTCCAGTACCGTGCTAAAAATTTTCTTCCTGTCTCTTGACCAGGTGTCGTAAATTTCACTTTCTCCCTCTATGAGAGAAGAAATATCTCCGATCTTTCCTACCTCTTTGGCATAGCAAATGGCAAAGTGGACTGTCCAGAACTACTGGAACTGCTAGGATTACGCACTAGCATTGAGGAATCCTAATTCATTACACGTACCGCGCGTTACCACTAATTATAGACAAAATGCGTTTATTATCAGAGCATGTAATTCTTTTAATACCTTAACAAAGGCAAATGTAGACATAGACATTTTTACTACGTCAATAGCTAAATTGAAGCGAACACTTAGCGATACATTTTTTGTCTGGGACGTGTGATGTACCTATATAATTTTATAGGCTGCCTACCTGTCTCGTTAGTATTTATTTATCTTGTTTTGTATATCGTTGTGTTGTATATATTTTCGTTGTTTTTCTTTTTATTTCATTACCCATAGATGATCTACTGCGCTTTTCTCACTTTTAATTTAAGTTTACACCTATCTGCGGAAACTTGACATTAGCTGTCAGAATGATGACATGATGTAATCATGTAATATTGTTTAGCATGTGCCTATACTTAAGCAAAGATGTAAGTTTTCCTAAAATTGTAAAAATAAAATAAAAAATAATATAAAATATTGCTGAGTTATACCGATTGCTAAACTCTTTCCTTGACTGTACGTTATGCTAGACTTAGTATTAAGATTTCATATTATTTTTTTATTACCTAATTAGTCATTTGTGTCTTTGTTGTAATTATTAATCTTTTAATGAACTTTTGTTCTTGTATCTATTAGGTAATTGTTATGTTTTCGTTAAGTTTGCCATGTATTTTTTTCTCTATTGTATATTTATATTAGTATAGTGTCTGGGCGCCTTGGATTTATTTGTAAGCCATTTCAGCAATTTGAACCAATAAAAAAATTAAAAAGAATATTATTCGTGGTGACAATGACAACAACACTTATTAGTGGTGTAGTTAGTGGAGTCCCACGGCTGAGCGAGAGGCTCAATAACTCACCAGAACATTCGCCAAGCGCTTCCATATCCACATTTTCCGGTTCAGCCACTTCCCTGTAGACTGCCAGCTCGTCCTTGAGGAAGGTCATGTACTCGAAGTACTTCCAACTGGAGGTGATGCTTTCCAACGGAACGCCGGGCCGCGCCTGAGGCAGCTTCTTTAGTTCCTTCCGGTACTGGTCTTTAATGTTCTTCCACCGCTTCTTTAGGTCGTCCACTGATAAAGAAGATTGAAGTCACTTTACATGTTTTAGGGTTCCTGACCAAAATGGTAAAAAGGAACCGTTACGGTATCACTTTGTCTGTCTGTCACAAATGTATATATCGAGAACTACTAATGCTATTGCTATGACTTGTAATTTTAAATGGTTAATGATAACACTTTTTTTCTAATAAAGCACACATGAAAATGTTGAAAAATATTCTTATTTTAATTGCAATGGGGCGGATAGGGGATCTAAAAATGTTTAAGTGAAGTTACTAGGTCGTGTGGGGTATTATATGAAAGGTATTTATTTGCACATTAATAAACAGCATTTATTTTTCCTTTAAACCGTATCGTTTTTGAGTTATTTACAAAAATGATGAACGAACGACCGTTCCCCCCACCTTATCCCCGAAGTTTGCTTTTTAATTGTAATAGTAGACACTGGAGTCTCTCAAGCCATAGTTTCATGAATAAATTTAAAGTAGCGGTTGAGTTTTTGTTCAACTTTATTGGGTTTGTTTGTTTTTAAACCCAGTTCCGATGACAGGATCCATGATAAATCAAGGGAAGTACTCAAATGTAATGTGCGAAAAAAACCTACTTCTATTTTAAAATCCTTGGTATGGTAGGTAGCCCTAACCGCTGTAACCAAAACACAGTTTATCAGCATAACACTATGAGCAATATTTTAAGTCTCCTAATGTTCATCTACAGTCGTAAGTATTTGTTTTTCTCTTTCTAAAGGTCGCTAGTGGCATTATCTCATTCAATATCAGAATTTGAGTAAAATAAATTACCCCATCCAAGAACGCAGTAAAAGCATCCCTTTCTATTCAACGCTACATCTGAGGTCGGGACATGCGCAGTAGCTCGCTACAAACATGGCGGACCGGTCGAACAGATGACTGTGCGAACGAGCCAGCGATAACGACAGGCCGGCCGGGTGCGAGAGAGACGGAAAGTAAACAATTTTGCCCTCGAACAAAGCTGGTGTAAACTTTTTGTTCATTTGATTGTTTCAAGGTAAGAGATAAGTTATCTCGCATCGGTTCATCAAAAGGGTAAATAGCTTCGACTAGATAACCAAAGTTGTCAGGATGGTAGCTTTTGAAAATACAGTTTAGTTTCGAATTGCTTAAACTTTGGATAGCGTATTTAGGATAATGGATGGATCGTACTGGCTGCAGGATCGTGGCGGATGGCACACACTTTGGTAGAGGTATTATCTATATCTATACTAATATTAAAAAGAGGTAAAGTTTGTAAGGTTGTAGAGGGTAATGGATCTACTAAACCGATTCTGAAAATTCTTTTACTTAACAACTTATTAACCCGAAAAATTCACAGAATTTATCGTGGTTTGTTACCGCCTAACGAAGAGGGCACGGGTCAGCTAGTTATAAATAAAAAAATAATAAATGTATTTATTTCAGGCAACAAAGAAAGCTTACGACAAAGTAACTTAACTAAGTTATACCCAGCAATGACTGAAGTCGGACTGTGGATGATGATGATGAGTTTCGGATAAATTTAGGTTACCCTCTTTATGTTTTTTAGATTTCAAAGATTAAGAGACCAAACAGAAACTATAGGTCCTACGTCTTACTATGTTTGGGATCGTAAAGAGATTTTGAATTTGCATTTAAGTACCATCATGGAATGATGACGATTAACCCTTTTGCCAATGGTTGCGCAATGAACCGGTACAATAAAGCGCGTCCGGGGTTAAGAAATTTTGCAATGAAAGGTTTCGTGTTGTCTATTATTTTACAAGCTTTTATCAAATACACATTTGTCGACGTTGATAATCACAGAATATACATAGTTCAATCATTAAGCCCCTTATTTATAAACGCCGATTAAACTAATTTACAGATCTCCGGCGTTGTAGAGATTCATCTCACAGAATACACGGTCTAATCTTTAAAAAGAAAGAGGTAGAATAAGCGACTGTTATCTCCCCTTGAGTGCGCAACCCACGGACGGCTGTAATAGTGTTAGCAACTTCGGTAATAATGTTCTATTCCACTGCAGGGCAAAGGCCCTTCTTAATAATAGATATTCTGGTCTACTTAAATTGCTGAAGATCTTTGTTTAAATGTCACTGTTTATAGTCTATTTCACGTAAGAGGAGCTCTGTGACAGCAGGAAAGAATAATTTAAAAATCTATCAGCGAAAAAGGGATAACAGCTTAATCTCTTTTGCACATCTTAATTTTTCTAATAACTATCCTGCTATTCTGCTGTCACAGAGCTCATCTTACGTGAAATTGATTATATTGAATCAGGGTAACATATCAAAATGAATGTTAGAGTTATAAAATTGA
Source organism: Pasiphila rectangulata (assembly GCA_963082625.1). Classification (NCBI taxonomy): domain Eukaryota; kingdom Metazoa; phylum Arthropoda; class Insecta; order Lepidoptera; family Geometridae; genus Pasiphila; species Pasiphila rectangulata. The sequence goes on along the minus strand of OY720251.1, from coordinate 18,959,377 downwards.
CATTCAGATAGGAATGACGGGAGTGAGGGTAAGTTAGAGAAATTGTAAAAAGGTCCGTGAAATATTGAGTAAAATTGTGGGGAAGCAGGTAATTAGGTACTAAAAAAGATGAGATCAATAAGTGCTAAATGCCAACGAGATATTGTGAGTTATTCGTTTAGTACTTTCAAGAGATTTGAAGTAATATAGCCTGATTCATTAAATAAACCCTCGGAAGCGGAAAAGCCTATAATTACTTAAACCGCTATATGAACGCCTATTATCAGAACTGGATGTAAAAACAAGCAAACATTTTAAGTGTAATAAATACTCAACGGCAAGGTTAAATTTAGGGTATTAAACTGTGCCGTGAGGCACTCCAGTGTCTACGAATACATTATTTAATTCCTCATGGATAGCATCATCAGAATCCAGTTTTGAGGGGTCCACCTCTGAAATAAGACCTATCTTATAGAAAAATAATCATCGAAATCCATTCATAATTGGCGGAGTAATCGCGATAATGTCTGCTTGTATTCTGGTTTGAAGGGTAAGGGCGCCGGTGAAATAATGGACACATGAGACGTTACAACTCTGTCTCAGGGCGCAATGCAGCGTTGGTCACGTGCCTAATTAACATGATCACCGCGGTATTGCAGCTGTTAAAGGCAGAAGTTACCGCTTAACATCAGTCGAATTGAGAACCTCCTGAGTCTGTTAATATGAACGGACGGTTACCTGTGAACAGCGGGAACTTGGCGTGCTTCATATCCTCCCATTTGCGCAGCGTCTTCCACTTGTTCTTGTTGGCTGGGTGCTTGGACATCCAAATCTCCGGCCGGATCATGATCTCGTTGATCAGCTCCACCGTGTCCAGGTTCATGTCAGAGACGTTTCTACAAGGGTTTGGTTCTTTAGTCAATCAGGAAAAAAAGCATTGAAAAGGGATCAAGTATATCATATGTATTTAAATAAGAAGTAATTTTAAATAATAATCTTACAGTTACTATTCTTTTTTTAATTTATGTATGATTATCTGTGGTAGTACGTAGATCTTTTTTAACAATAAACGGTCGCAAACGTTACAAGAACGACCAAATGAATTCTGTGTAAATTTTAGATCTAATTCTTCAAAAGCCTTTTGATACTAGGTTGCAAAGTTTCACAAAAAAGAATTGTTATTTCACGTAACTCATTATCCAATATTATTATTGTTTTTATTATTATTATAATTACAAAATAAACCTTTCTGCTTCTGCTGGATGCGAAGATGTACTAGGCGATTCAAATCTTTGCCTTGCTCTAAACCTGCTTTGTCGTTGTTTGTTTAAATATCGTTTCCGTGCATGTTCAGCTTGGTCGACACTAAAATTGTAACATAAATAACAGAAGATATATTAATAGTTCGGTTAAAACATACATTTAATTATGTGATAATATAAAATCATTACTTTCGTAGTTGATCGTTACTAGATGTATGTGGTGTATTACTCAGCACTGTAATTGCATTAATATCTTCCATTTGTTTTTGTTGCTGTTGTTGTTGTTGTTGTTGTTCGCGTAATGATTTTCTATATTTTCTTTGGCGTTCAGCATTCGATCGCGGTTGACGTTTATTTATTTGAGCATCATGTGGTGGTCGTTCCTGCTGTGGCTGAAAGCCGCTGGATTTACTGATTGTAGTACATGCTTTTCTCTTTTCTCTGTATTTTCTTTGGCGTTCAGCATTTGAATATGGTCGTGTTCGTCTTGATTGTATATGTCGTTGCGACTGTTGTTGGCGCTGATGATCATCTGCAACGACTTCCATGTGAAAAGCGCTAAAATAATGATTTTTAAATAAATATAGAACGTTTAAATACGTAAGTGAGAGAGATAGAGAGAGAGAGAGAGGTGCTTGCTGGTTAGATTTTTATAATAATCATAAACACTATCGCAGCAGTGACGCTAAAGATAATATTATACAGAAATTCAAAACATTGACGCTGTGGAGGCAAACTTGTTGCATGCTTGTTAGTGATACATCGTATTATATTATATTAATAAACTTACCCTTCGTTAGGAGATTCTGCAATGTTCAGAGGATCATCTTCTGCTTCATTCATCATATTTTTTATAATCACTTTCAAAAGCGGTGATAGTTTTATATTGCTCACTAAACGGAGTGTTACATACTCTGACGCTCACTGTCAACAGTATATGTCTGACGCACACTAAACACTGGTAGAGCGAGGGGAAAGCGTCTGTTCGAAATACGGCTAGCGCTGCGGGTTAGAGCGAGAGAGGAGGAGCCTGCCCGCCGCTGCCGTATGCGTGAGAGGGAGGGAAGCCAGGCAGACTGGCGCCGTAACGCGTTACGTAACGAAGCGGTTTATCCTCCCATAAAAAGTTATCACTTCAAAAAATGGGACCTAAATCAAAGTGTAGTATGTCTATTCGAACTAAAAAGTTATTCCAGATCGGTTTAAAAAAAGACGGAGATCTGAGGTAACAAAAAAAAATTAAGACGACTCGAAAACCTCCTCCTTTTTGAAGTTGGTTAAAAATTAATGCAAACATCTACCTACTTATGCAGGGTTCAATACACGTCATCATCATCATCACTTCAGCCGTAAAACGTCCACTACTGAACACAGGCCTCCCTCATGTATCTCTACTCTCCACGGATGAGAGGAGGGGCAACATTCTACTGCCATAGTTTAGAATTTAAACAATACTTCTCTAAAATCTTACCATCATCGTCTACAATCTTGAAATCTTTGTCGATCCAACAAAAGACAAACAATGCTTGTCTATTGTTGGTGGTTGGTTGTTGTTGTTGTTATTGGTTGCATATGATTTTATTTTAGTGTATATTGTAAGTATTGTGGGTATGTTGTATACGAGTATTAAAAAAAATGAGTACCTATCCTCCACCGAAAACCTCCTCTATTTGCGCGACATAATTCTAAAAGCCCTAATATAAAACAAGGTTTTATTCTGCCATAAATCACTTAGGCACTACATTGTAAGCTATAGAACTAGATGTAGCCATGTACCTATACCTCCTTGGGTCCGCCACGGCTGCTAACTACTGCGTCTTCTGTGCCCGCCGCGAGCCGGCAGCGATAAAGTTGAAATTCGCGCGCCGCTTATTCCGACGCCCAAGCGCTCTGACGTCACACCGCTCGATAAAACCGACCTGTGTGTTTGTGTTCACACTCGCTCGCTGCACTCGACAAGAGGCGGTTTGTTCGAAGTTTGAATTTGTAAAGACGCACAGAAAACCATAGATTATAGAATTTATAGAAGTAGGCCTGGGTGTAAGTAATGGTTCGCGGGTTCATACAGTGGCGGCAGCGACGGCGGTGTGCGCGCGACTGAGGCGCGCCGCTGCCCGCCCCGCCCGCCGCTCCCCGCGCCGCCCCGCTGCCATTGGCTCGATAATGCTTGTGGTTTTGTCGCTCGGGTCGTTAAAAGGTCGTGCCAAGTTACTTTGCGTTCGATCGGTAGAATAATCTTAAGCTGGTCGGTAGAATAATCATAAACTTCATTTAAAATATTTAAAAATTCCAAAATTTAAAAATTCCAAAAATAGTTCCTTCAAAACAAATAAATGGCGTTAGTTTTCTTTAGTAGGAAACACAATTTGACATTGACAGCAATTGTGATGAATCACTAAGGGACTGTCTCCACGAGCGAGGGAATCGCGGCGATGTTATCGTCGTGCCACGTATTATTATACACTCTCTTAGCAAGTGTCTCCACACGGCGATAATATCGCGGCGATGCGACGAGTGGTTGAGTGCGCGCGAAACGTCATTACATCGGTCATACGACGGTCCCTACCATGGAGCTGGCAAGCGGAGAAAGCCAGTTAGGAGCCATCTCCACGGCCTCTAACACTCCACTCTTTGACAACGCGTTGTGCTATTATTTTGTAAACAGGTTAATATATGTTCTTATGTAAATAAATTCCCGAGATTCCGGGATTGCATAACTAATCAGATTTTTATTTACTGAAAACTTTTTGTAATTTGTGACCTAAACACGCATTAGGTACTAAAAAGTCAAAATAAATTTAAAGTAAAAAAACTTTTTAACAAACTAGCTTTTATTTAAACGTACCCACTAAAAATAATAAAATAAACATTTTCCATTAAAGTTTAATGTCAACTTAAAACGTCTTTACACAAACTGTATTTGCATGCTGAAAAGCTGATCATGGCTGTACTATAAATAGCTCTAACTCACACCATCTTGTAACCCATGTTCGCAAAATAAATGAAATTTGAAATTTGAATTTGAACAATAAATGTAATAAAAAAACTTGTCGCGAGATTAACCTGTGTACCTGTGTAACGAGCACATTCCCTCCAGCAGGGCTAGCATGGGCTGGGGATAAAACTTTTGTCCACCGGTTATTTCCACTGACAAGGGATAAAATTATTTTATCCACCTGCCAAAGCACGGCAACAGGGGGAAAGAGAATTATATCACTTTTTGACATTAGACGTGGATACTCACCCCCCGCCTATAGCATGGCAAAGTACTTTGGTTTAATAGTTTATCCACCCATGTCGCCATGCTCGGAGGGTGGACAAAATTGACAGAGGGGAATAGTATTTTGTCCTCTCCCCGTAGATAAAATATCTCCGGCCATGTATGTGACGTAGGTAGCTTTTCCAATCCTATCTACCTAGGCAAGCAGGTAGGTAGGTATTTGAATTATGAATAGTAAGTACCTACTCCTTTCCTCGAAACAGGTTAGTATAAGCAGTAAAAGTACATAGATACGTTCCGCGGCGATGTAATGACGTTTCGCGCGCACTTAAGCACTCGTCGCATCGCCGCCGTGTAGAGACACTTGCTAAGAGAGTGTATATGTAAATACGTGGCACGACGATAACATCGCCGCGATTCCCTCTCTCATGGAGACAGTCCTTAGGTTTAGTAGGAAACATATTTTTCTTTTTTACTGAAAACGGCTCATTGGTTGAATAACCTTTAAACGTCGCATTATTATTATTTTGCGTGTGATCTTAAGCTCAAATTCAACAAGCGTTTATTCAGTGAGACCGCAAGGGTCTCTTAGAATAAATTTACAAAATGAAACTTGAGGGAATTGGGTGGTTGTTGGGATAGGGATGATACTTGTAATCAAATAAGGTAGAACCTAATTTATCTTATTTAGTAATAAATTACTTAATTTTTTAATTTACAACAAAGGGTTTTCTATCTAACTTTTTCCTTTAGTGTCCCTATAATTCAAAACCCTTTGCCTACCCGCTAGCTAATAGTCCTGTCATTTAGCAGACCCCTATTTCCGGCCGCAGAGTTGCCTGGCGCGCGCTCTCGGTCCCATTTTGAAGGTCTTCCGAGCCTTGGGAATCGGAGGAGCCAGGTCGCCTTTGTTGCCGAGCGGAACCGCCTGAAACCGGCATGAGAAGTTTTTAACAAAACAAATATTTCAACTCCCATGCAACAAACGTGGTTGCCGTTTGTAAATTTGCTTGTATAGATGTATGAATTTTTGTTACCATTATACGCATAAACCACCTACGGATTGAGCTGAAACTTTGCAAACGTCTAGATTTAGACCATAGTCTACGTTTTATTCGGGTGCAACGTCTGTGAAGCTGCGGACAGAAGCTAGTTATACTTATTTATATTTTTTTCGTCTTCGTTCTTTAAACCTATCTGGTGTGTTGATGTCATGATTCACAACTATCTCAAATCACAGAACAGAGAAAACATAGAAATCGTAAGTAGGCGGGGCTCGCGTAACACCTAGTAGGCGCAGTACTGCGCACTTCAAGCACCGCTTACTTCAGTCGTGTTTTAATTTAGCAGAGTAAACGTACTTCAAAAAAAAAAACAAAAAAATATATATAAATGCCGTATTGTGCCGTTTTAGAGTGTAAAAACGAAAGCCGAACCAAAAATTTAACGAAAGGGGGCATATCATATCACCGGTAAGCATTATTTTATTGTTTTTTTGTTAGTTTTGTTCAAAATGCAAAACCGTCAAATAAATATAGCAATAGCGCCATCTATTGTTGAGTGGCTTTGTGTTGTGGATTATCAAGCAATCAAGAAAAGCAGCCATTGTATTAGTAATCTTATTTCCTGGGAATAGAGACTATAAAAAAATATTTGGCAAAAACGCCATCTCTGGTTGAGTAGAAAAAGTAGCCATTGTATTAGTAATCTTATTTCCTGGGAATAGAGACTATAAAAAATATTTGGCAAATGCGCCATCTCTGGCTGAGTGGACATACTAAATATTCATTTTTTATCACTGTTTATTTTATTGAACTTTGTACCATGTAGCGATCGGAATAAAGTTAATATCAATAAAATTAGTTTTATGATTTTATGCCCTTTTTAAGGTACAATTTCAACCAATAATATTTTTTATTTCTATGTGTGTTAGTTTTTACAAGTGTGAGTTTAGCGACACTGATTCTCTTAGTAAAAAGGCATCATGCTAATTCTACTCATTTTTCTCTGTTCTGTGGTAATAATAGACAGGGTAGATTGTTGTAATGCCACCTGCAGGGCTAGCATGGCCGGAGATATTTTATCCACAGGGAGAGGACAAAATACTATTCCCCTCTGTCAATTTTGTCCACCCTCCGAGTATGGCGACATGGGTGGATAAACATGCTATAGCCGGGGGGTGAGTATCCACGTCCAATGTCAAAAAGTGATATAATTCTCTTTCCCCCTGTTGCCGTGCTTTGGCAGGTGGATAAAATAATTTTATCCCTTGTCAGTGGTAATAACCGGTGGACAAAAGTTTTATCCCCAGCCCATGCTAGCCCTGCTGGAGGGAATGTGCTCGTTACAGGTACAGAGGTTAATCTAGCGACAAGCTTTTTTATCACATATATTGTGTAAAGACGTTTTAAGTTGACATTAAACTTTAATGGAAAATGTTTATTTTATTATTTTTAGTGGGTACGTTTAAATAAAAGCTTGTTTGTTAAAAAGTTTTTTACTTTTAATATATTTTGACTTTTTAGTTATCACTGGACAGTAGGTTTCTTGTCTGTGCATCTCATGACCGCCATAATGGATTTAGAGTGATGAGGCTTCCTTGTACTACGGAACCCTAGAAACAGAATAAACTAAGTATCATTTTTATAGATAATTGTATCATATATTCAGGAGCCGTCACTCTGATACTATCGGAGCCGAAAGAACTATCATGGCGTCCTTATAAACGTAGGTTGTTATTAAATAGTTGCGTGCGTGTCTGATTGATCGGCTGCCGAGCACGAACCTGTCAGCTCGCTAATGATAATATTGGTAATGATGCGCTGAACGGGCAACACCCGACTTAACACAGGCACCTTCGTATTTTTAACCGACTTAAAAAAAAGGAGGAGGTTAACCATTTAATTTTGTTGTATTTAAGTTTGTTAAATAAATGCTTTTCACAAAAAAAGTAAAACAATTAAAGTAAGTTTATTCGTCTATTTACTTTATTTTGTTAAAAGCACTTAAAACGTATTTTTTAATTATTGTTTCAAATTTTGATATGATGATGGTCACTAAACATGTAAGCGTAATAAAACCCGTATATCATAAGAAGATTCAAGAATAACTGTTCTGAATAACCCATATTTTTACCCACTTAGGGGTCGATATTTTTCGACCTCTATTTGAGACCACCCTTGGGATATCTCCTTTCCGACAAAAAAATAATTACCAAATCCGTTCATGAACGACGAAGTCATCTGCGAACACACGTCATAAAAAAGACATACGACATACGGTCGTACTGAGCAACCTCCTTTTTTTCGTCTGTTAAAAATACTCTCATTAATTTATTTCGGTACCATTGTTCGTACCGTTGGCGATGAGAAAATCTTCGCAATACTTCGACCCCGAAGAAATCCATAGACCACCACCTTATTTGCCCGCAGCTAGCAGTGGCTGCCAAATATGTCTCAATCTCGTCAAGAGACCGTTTTGCAAGCACCATGTCTATAAACCTAGCCCGTGGCCGTTACGTTGTAACGCCATATTTGGCACTAAAATAGGCAACCTCTTGGGAAAACAGTTAATGAGATGGTAAACTTTAGCGCAAGAGACAGTGGCTGAAATTCGGTATTATTGAAAAGGAGAAATCCTTTAAAAGACCACAATAGCTCAGAATTGTGAATTTTGGAATGAAGGAAGGGAGGCCTTCTCCCGGTAGTGGAACAGAACAGGCTCAAAAATAGTAACATATTAGGATATGTAAATAATATTAGTATATAATTTGCATAATGTCTGGATCTATATTTCTACATGTATGGAAATGAATTATTATTTAAGTTATAATTATTTTTCCTGTGAACTTTTACGATAAGCCTTTATGTTATTCCGGGCGCAGACAAATCCAATTAAGTATGTACCCGTAATACCGTCAATGAAAAGTATTGACGGGTATTGGTTAGCGAACTGTCACTGTCACCGTCAAGTAACTCTCAGTGAGCCGAAAGGGCGCGAATGGCGAATGTTTTTTATGGGTGTAAAATCCGTGAACCCGGGGTTTGAATAGATCTTTAACGGGATCGAATCAGTAATGAGGAGATACGTAGAAGAACTCGGGTCGCCGGATCCAAACGGATGAAGTTGCAATGGGCAGGCCATCTAGAACAGATGGCCGGTGGAACCGAAAAGTTCTCGAGTGGAGGCCACGGTCCTGCGAGCGCAGCGTGGGACGAGCACAAACTAGATGGGCGGACAATCTGGGAAGGTATGCTGGTTCGCGGCGGACGCAGGCCGCTTCCAGCCGCAATGCCTGGAGGGCCATGAGGGAGGCCTACGTCCAACAGTGGACGACCTATGGCTGAAATAATGATGAAAATCCGTGAGGTGAGTCATAATATAAATACGAGGCCTTTGTCGAGACAGCGTGTAATAATGGAGATCATAACAGCCCCTAGTAAATAACAAAATACTAATGTAATGTAAATACAAGGCGGGCAATAAATCAGGGAACACCGCCCTTCAGCAGATTTCGGCTGGTGATTGATCGAGTGGATGCCTAATGCTTCGTTTATGGCCGGACTTCATGCATCTACCTGCCCCTACCTGCCTGGCGCGCTGACAGCTGTTTTGACAATGGGTAGGTAGAGTTATAAGAACAAGTTATCAATATATACAAAACTCTTCCGTTACTGACTGAGTGACTGACATACAACGCACAGCCTAAGCCACTGGACCTAGAGACTTGAAATGTAGCACACATATACATACCTTGAGTATCCTAGAGGTGCACTAAGAAGGGATTTTTCGAAATTTCCACGGGAACGGGAACTACGCGGGTGAAACTGCGGGGTGCGGCTAGTAAATTAAAAAGTGAAACGAAAACCCAACTGCAAGGTTCAACACACACTTGGCCAATTTAAAGCCAAAATACGACCATTTATATGCATTGATTATTATTGCAAAAAGCCGTGTTGGCCGAGTGGTATGTACCCCCGACTTTCAATCCGAAGGTCGTGGATTCGACACCGGCCGTGCACCAATGGATTTTTCTTTCTTGAAAAATGTATATGCACACATAACACGTGCTTTAACGGTGAAGGAAACATCGTGAGGAAACCAGCGGCTTAGTTAGCTTCAGACGTATGGACCTGTTCTTTCCTCTGACTAACAGCTGACTAAGCTGAGAGGATGGTATAGGTGCTGGGCAAGCCTAATCCATCAAACAATGTCCCAGGCACTGCAGCGTCCCGTACAGCATGATTACCAGTTGCTGACGCTGTATATAATAGATGCAAAGGCCTTACTTTTATATGCATTGATTACAAATTTATTCGAATTATTGAATTAAAATGGATTTAATTATTTCAGATTACATTTAAATTGATGACATCTGTATCTTTAATCTCCCTTTAATTCCCTTTATTTTCATACCGTACTCAAATAGGCTTAGTTAAAAAATAACTAAATACTTTTGGCCCCAAAAATCTGCTATTTTGTTTTTTTTATTTAATTATATGTAATATTATATTTAATTATATTTAATAACTATCTAAGGACACTGAGACAAATCTAACGATACCTTAATTGAAGAAATCCATCCAGTCGTTTGGAAGATACGTGTAATAAAGAACTTTACAAACAAATATACAAGATACGCGCGAAAAACAATACACTTCCCTGGCAGTCGGGTAAAAAGAGTAAATAATTTATCAAATTTTATATATATTATATATTCGAAGTTATTGCTAGCCTAAGTAAAGAAGTACCTGTTTCGTTTGAGCGTGACACGGTCGGAATACATTTTAGAAATATTCCCACCGTGTATCATTTGTACTTACACGTCGTTGGGAAGAAGACACTTTTGTAATTTTATTCCCATCTTGTTACAGTGTTACAAGATAGATAGATTTGATGGATTAAATCTTTGTTGTACGTACACAATAGAAAGTAGATGAGATTTTGTGGTACAAAATGAGAACCTTTAAAAACCGACTTCAATGATAAAATGCTTGAGTTGTGGTTGAAAATACTCAAAAATGTATGTCTATTACATTTGAGTAGGTTTCTCCTGGATGTCACCATCAGAGCTTGGTTTTAAACAAACAAAAATTAAGTGTAACAAAGAACCGAACTGCGAGTTTAAATTAGGGGCATTTAGCAGAAAAAAAGTAAATAAAGACCTTTCCTCAAGGATCCCATCATCTGAAGCAAGTTATGTACCTAGTAGTAGAACTTTTTGTAAAGAGTTCATCCGGGGAAGTATTACCACCATACTTATTTCTGCCGCCAAGCAGTAATGTCTGCATTGCTGTGTTCCGGTTTGAAGGGTAAGAAGCCGGTGAAATTACGGGAACATGAGACTTTACAACTATGTGTCTCAGGGTGACGGGCGCAATGCAGCGTTGGTCACGTGCTTAGTGAACGTGATTACCGCAGTATTGCAGTTGTAATAGGTAGAGGTTACCTCTTAACACTTCCACCCACCTTCGGCCAGATGTCGGGGGTCATAAAGGTCTTCCAATTTTCCGTAAAGACCACCACCATAAATGAACTAAAGTCTAATTTATGACGAGAGAGTCCAGTTTTTCGACCGTCAGTACTAACACAGTCTATCTTCTAAGGAAGTCCACCGTTCCACAGTTGAAATAACTAACACAATGCTTATCATTATGGTTTTCAAGACAAGGATCCTATCATCAGAAGCAAGTTTTTGAAGCTTCTTTGAATCCGGTTAAATAATAATAATTAAATAATCAATCATTACTTCAGGCAACTATAGATAAGTAACAAGGAGTAAAATACTAAATCTAAGGCCCATATAATAAATACCTTACAGACTTACATACATATTATATGATTTGTAACTAGCGCACACGTCGCCGTCGTGTTGCGGAGCGGGGGGTCACGGGCCAGGCGGTCCGTGAACCGCCTGATCGTCCCCTCTTCGGCAAGAAGTCGGGGGTCATAAAGGTCTTCTAATTTGTTGTAGGTACCCTCACCATAAATGAACTAAAGTCTAATTTATGACGAGAGTCCAGTTTTTCGATCCTCATTGCGGTACTACCCGAGTCCTTCTTCTAAGGAAGTCCACGATGGACTTCCTTAGAAGACAGACTGGGGTGGACTTCTAAGGAAGTCCACAGTTAAAAAAGTAATAAAGCGCTTATCATTATGGTTTTATTTTCGTACGGGATTTCCGTATCGATACTCTCACAGATATCGCCTATAATTTTATTTTACTACAACGACCCTGTAAAGATATCTATCTAAATCTGACTGTTCTTTGCAAGTTCCCAAAGTGTAATCAAAAGCTGTGCTCAGTCCCGCAATATCCAAAGACAATCCATCTTCATCGTACATTAAGATAGCCTGCTGAGATTTCTGGCTTATATTTCTGGTGTTCAGGTGATCGATGTTCACTTTACGTTTTAGGATAGAACTGAAGAAATATTATTAGTTTTTAGGGTTTCGTACCCAACCCTATCAACCCTGGGTCCTATTACTAAGACTCATCAGGCTGAATCTCATAAAACGTGATAGCTAGACCGTTTAAATTTTCGCAGATGATGTATATCTGTTGCCGCTTTAACAACAAATAAACAATAAAAACAGAATAAAAATAAATATTTAAGAGGGCTCCCATACAACAAACGGGGTTTTTGCCATGTTTTGCTCGATTTTAATAAAGGCAACAGGTAGACGCTTGAAAAAATTACAGACTTTTGTACGGAACCCTTCGTGCGCGAGTCGATTCGCACTTGGCCAATTTTTATTAAAATACAGGTAAGATTTTATCGCGTAAGGTACGCAATAAAATCCTGTACCTTAAAAACTAATTACATTTTAACAAATCGCGAAAGTTTAACAAGTTCTAAAACTGAAGAAATATTTTTTGTTAGAACATTTTATTCCATTTCTTAAAATTTTATTTAATCTCATTTTAAATTGAGTTTCAAAAGTTAAAATGTTTTGAAACAGTGGTAGTTGTGCGAAGGCGAGTTTTAAAATAATAAATATAATCCAGTAAGTTAGGTTCTGTAATCTGTGGTCCAGTGTCGATATGGGTTGTTCCGTATTCATCCTATGCCGATTTACAATAGTAAATTTTATTTGTATGCTGATGATTTCAAGATTTTTTGAACCACTGATTGTCCTAACGATATAACACTATTGCAAGAGGACTTCAAGTGTCTATCTCAATGGTGTTACGACAAAGATATGATTGTAAATATCTCAAAATGTTTTGCAATTCTCGTCACTAAGAAAAAAAACTATACCCAAGCCTGTTCTGTTTCTTCAGGGGGGAACATTGTCAAGCGTGGACACCATTCGGGATCTTGGTGTCACATTAGATACTTATCCTCGGCTAAACGTCCACATCGATAGAATATAAAGTCGCGGGTTAAAACTAGCTTTAGCCCAAAGTAAAAATTCCACGCGGTCGAAGTCGCGGGCAGAAGCTAGTATTACATAATTTTATTTTATTTTTATTTTATTTATTTAAACAAAATCCACAGTCCTTAATCTACCTTATCCTAAATTACATATGTATCCTACGACCAATAACGGATTTACATTATATATAAGAAAAAAAAATTAAGCAGACAGTTAAAGCAAACTTAAAATTAATGTTAAAAATCTAAACAAAAGTATTGGGTGAAAATAAATCTAGTTAAAAAGTATATATTAAAACAGTTTAAGAAAACTTGTATTCAAAACCTAAACCTAACAATTTACTATGAAGAAATAAATAAATAATAATTACAAATATACCTACATATATAAACTATAAGAAATATATTTATTTATTTCAATTAGTTTTAGAATATATACATAATTATTTATTTATTTTTTGTTTATGTGTACCTACTTTCTACGCAGTTACCTCCAATATTTTTACTAGATCCTTTTTAAAACCTCCCTTGCTAGTAAAAAATAGATCAGTTGAGTCAAATCTCTTATTGTAAACTCTATGAATTCTGTTAACTAATGAGTTTTGTGCATAGTTAGTAAGTGAGTGCGAAACTGCAAATAATTTGGTGTGTCTAGTGCGGGTAATCGGGGTATTTATACATAATATCTTACTGGCGAGTTCGGGGCAGTCAATGTATCCGTTGCATATGCCATGTAAAAAAGCCATGTCCAGAAGTGTGCGGCGATTCTCAAGACTTGCAAGGTGATGATAATTACATGAATCTTTGTAAGTTTGGGGAATAAAGAATTTTCTGTAATTTAAATGTTTAAGTAATTTATATTGAATGTTTTCGATATTGCTAATATACGTTATATAGTGCGGGTTCCAAACAGTACTACAGTATTCAAGGATACTTCTGACAAACGAATAGTAGAGCAGCTTTATACAAGAAATGTCTGAAAAAGGCTTACTCACTCGTAAGACAAATCCTAAGCTCTTATAAGCTTTATTAACAATTGATTCAAAATGTTCTGAAAATGTTAGTTTTACATCTGTAATATGCCTAAATCACGAACTTGTTCACATAAAATTATTTTGAAAGAGCAAGAGTCCCTTACTTTCCGTAAAAGGGGTTTCATTCGTATTTATATTTTAGGTTATCTAAAATTTGATTAAATAAATGATTGTTGTATAAGTGAAGACGTCAGATGAGGTCCCATCTCTGGTACCAGACCCGTGTTCCTGCTCCTTAGTTCCTCAGAAATAATGGAGAGTAGTAATTTTGGCTAGATTTGATGTCTTTGAGTTATCCGCATAAGTTTGTTTTATAGCCCGCAGGCTGATAACGTATCTCGCGACAGGTTTACAACAGGCGTAAATCACAGACGTTTGAAAGCGATGATCACGATATTTGCGCCTGTTGCAAACCTGTCGCTGGATACGTAATCAGCCAGCCGAGGTCCTATGTCCTCCTTTCTTGCCCGTGAATACAGTAAGAGTCAGATCAAATCATCATTCCTTAGCTGATTCTTGAAGATGGACAGCCGCATCTTTCCGCGTATTTTAATAATGTATCCTGTACTGCGCTCGCCAACCCGCTTGCCAAGCGTGGTGACCATGGAAACAAACCCTCATGATCTTTATGAGAGAGGCCTATGTCCACGTCCTACGGCTGAGATGATGATGATGATTACCGTATTTCCAGTATTACAGCGACTATCAATACTCAATATATTTATTGCGAAGAATTTTATATTTTATGCTATCAAGACCTTACCTCCCGAAATGCCATTATTTATTTACGTAATACTGTAACTATCCTGTAGTCTATTTGCCCACATGCGTCCACACGATCAGCTGTGCGTTTTATAGTGTACTTCCGATGTTTAACCAGCGTAAACAGTGCATCCTACTGCGCTTGCGCGACGGAAGGGTATCCGCCGAGAGGGTCGCGCGTTCGCTTCCTGGGGTCTGCTATGGTTAAGTATACAAACATTGTCTCTATCAAATCATGATTCTGTCATGATTGAGCAGACCGTTTCGGGGTATCCAATTTGTGAGGTCAGTTAGAAATTGGATACCCCTAAACGAAAAAGACATTTTGGTCATATATAAAAAGTAAGCGCAATGGATGTACACCTTACCCGGCCAAAATGCAACTTCTTGACATAACTGTTGAAAGAGGTGAGGATATCTGCAACTTGTTTGCTGATAACTTCGTAAGAATATTCAACCCACTTTCTAACCTGGTTCTTGACCCCCCTCCAAGCAATGAAAGCACAAAAACATCTAGCTCCCTCTGCCTTCCTAAAATTCATGTAAATTGCGTTGAAAAAACATTACTTGACTTAGATGTGAATAAAGGTGCAGGTAGCGATGGAATACCTCCTATTTTTATAAAGAAATGTGCATCAGCACTAGCGGAACCCCTCAGTATCATATTTAACAAATCTATAACCCAAGGCACGTTTCCTAACATTTGGAAGGAAGCAATTATTGTTCCTATATATAAGTCCGGTGAAAAGAAACTTGTTTCCAATTACAGACCAATTTCAATATTGGCTGTCTTTGGAAAGGTTTTTGAAAGATTGATGGCTGAGCATTTAACATGGTATATGAAACAACTAATTACAGAAAGTCAACACGGATTCATGAAAAGTCGCTCCACCGCAACTAACCTTGCATGCTACACGTCCTTACTTTTTGAGGCTTACGATAAGGGTACACCAGTTGACGCAGTTTACACCGATTTTAGCAAGGCCTTTGACAAGGTTGATCATTCCATCTTGCTAGACAAACTAAACCAACTAGGAATTTCAGGTGCTCTGCTCAATTGGTTTGGATCATACCTAACTAACAGACCTTCTAGGGTTGCTGTTGGCGGGTACCTTTCTAATGCTTTTATTGCTTCTTCGGGCGTGCCTCAGGGTTCTGTTTTAGGACCTCTGTTGTTCAATGTGTTTATAAACGACATAACAGAATGTTTTTCGAATTCTAAGTTTTACCTTTTTGCTGATGACCTTAAACTAGCTAAGCTCATCAATAAACCGTCAGATAGCCTACTTCTCCAAAAAGATCTAGATAATTTAACTCAATGGTGCGCCGATAATAAAATGACCCTTAATGCCCATAAATGCTTTTACATACAATTTAGTTCTAGTAAAACACCTCAAGCCAATAACTACCAGATAAATGATCAACTGCTAAACACCGTCAACGAAATACGTGATCTGGGAGTTGTAATAGACTCAAAGCTCACTTTTAATGCTAACATTCTTAAGTCAGTTTCTAAAGGTTTCAAAACATTAGGCTTCGTTATCCGCAATAGCAAAGATTTTAAATAACCTCTAACAAAATTAAAACTCTATGAATCCCTTGTCCGGCCCATACTAGAATATTGTTCAGTGATTTGGAATCCCCATTACGAAATTTACAGCAAACGCCTAGAATCTATACAAAAACGATTTCTCTACCATCTTTCTTATGGGGACCATTTGGCAAAAACAGTTAACAGCTACAATAAAAGACTTGCTCATTACAAAATGTCACCTCTATCGTTGCGCAGAAAAAGAACAGACCTACACTTCTTGCACAAGCTGTTTAATGGCAAACTCGACTGCATAGAACTTAATAATAAGCTACAGATGAATGCCCCTCTTAGATTGCCAAGAAGTAAAGCCTATAATCTTTTTACACTTCCCTTCTACAGAACCAAGCAGGGCAAAAACGCGGTTATCCCGAGACTCTGTAGTAACTATAAATCTATTTCCAAAGACAATTCCCTTGACATAAGCGACCCAATAAGTAAATTTGACAAATGTCTTAAATCTATTTTGTTTGCTGATATTCAATAACTTGTTAAGAGCTAGTTTAAATGCTTTTTACCACAATACCTACTTATTCCCATTCCTTATTCAAATCAACATATATTAAATATATTTTGATTGTAAAAGTTAAAAACATTTGATAATACCAAGTTTATATAACTACTTTTTTCATTACTACTGTCATCCAGATTTTTACTTGCTACTTTTTAACATAATTATTGTTACAACTTACTATATTACATTGTTACTACCTACATATCTATTTTACATTATTACTGAGATAATTATGTAATTATTAGGTTGTTACCTGTTGTTACTCAATATAACTTCAATACTTACTAGATACTACCTTTAGTGCCTATTTTTGTTGAGTTGCGCTCAATTGTGTGCATGCTGTGGCCGCCTTTAATTGGGGGAGCACAAGGCCCTTAGTCCCTAAGTTTTAAATTGTGTTGAATCTGTGTATCTCTTGTTGGTGGTCCTAATAAATAAATAAATAAATAAATAAAAGAAGAAGAGGATGACCACATAAGAGATGTGAGGATGACACTGTAAATGTGGCTGGACAGCACCGGCCAAGAAAAGCAAGAGAATGAGAAAATTGTGTCAAGTAAACAATGGTCAGCATTATCTAGTCCATTTATCGGAATCGAACCCGCAACCTTGTATTTCAATCAGTTTTTTACCTTATTACTAATAAATAAAATATTTATTTACAAAATACAGGGATTAACTACTTACGTAGTGTTATAACGTCGAAGTTTATTTTAATACGTTTCGATTTTTTTGAGTAATTAAGTAGCTACATATTTCTTAAATTTTTCAACAAAAAACGAACTTATGTTAAATCTAAAATGTTGCTGAAAATACCCACATTTAAAGATCTCTACCCGCTATTATGTATGCTTATAACATTTGAACATATCCTTCGATTTATCATAGACCATAAAAACTGGGTTCAGATGCAGATTTTTTTTGTATGTCTTTGACATTATATTTTTTATTTATAATTATTTTCTTAACTGTACTCAAATATGAAACGTGTATTATTGGTGTATAATGTAAGTAGCGTTTGTATGCTTCTCAGCAGGATCTAGTGATTCTAGTGTTAAGTGACATCTGTTGTAAACCTAGGTTCACAGACGAATCAATAAATTGAAAATTGAAATATCAGCTTAGCTTCTCTCTCTTATCTCACTCGATGTCTCCAGCCGTGACTTTTGTAATAATGAAGAGATTCGATAATCATCTGTGGTCTTCTTCATGTGTTTCACTTCACCAAATTTTACTTTCTGAATGCGAACGATTGACCTTCAGCTTAATGTGCCAAAACGCTATAATATTCCCTAGATTCATCATGAATTCCAAGCTTTTTTATCACATAAATTGTGTAAAGACGTTATAAGTTGACACTAAACTTTAATGAAAAATGTTTATTTAATTATTTTTAGTAGGTACGTTTAAATAAATAAATAATGCTGAACAGATCACACAGCATCATCTAGCCCCAAGCTAAGCAGAGCTTGTGTTATGGGTACTAGATGACTGATATACTTAATACATTATACTACATAGATAGATATTTTTTATTATATACAGAAAAACACCCAGAACACCCTGAACAAATATCTGCAGATCGTACAGACATTTGTCCCGAGGCGGGAATCGAACCCACAACCCCTTGCGTCGCAGGCGGACCTTCGCCCGTTGCGCCACAGAGCTCGTCAAATTTTTAATAAAAGGTTGTTTATTAAATAGTGTTTTTTACTTTTAATTTATTACTCCAAATATGTTCAGAAACGACGGAATTCCGTGGTTACAAAGTTTACAAACAAAACAGACGATTTGAGAACCTCCTACTTTTTTTCAAGTTGGTTAAAAATTCAGAACTTGAGGCGGGATTTTGAGAACAGCTGTCGCAGACGTCAAGCTAAGTTTTTCTGACTATAACAACTGAATGTGTATGATATCATCATCAGCATTTCAGCCGTAAAACGTCCACTGCTGAACACAGGCCTCCCTCATGGATCTCCATGAGGGATATTTGCTATACTCACCACGCTTGGCAGGCGGGTTGGTGAGTGCAGTACGGGATGTTGATACACGGAAAGACGCTGCTGCCCATCTTCCGGAAGCATCCCTTAGCAGGCTCTTACTGCATCGGACATGAAAGGAGGGGTAACATTCTACTGCCGGCACCCCACGGTAAATGATTATGTTTAACTATTAGCTTCTATTTCAACGTTGCACACCAGAAGTCTTTGACGTGGAATAAATAAGCTGAATAAATTCCTATGTCCTTACTATAGAACAAAATAAAATGTTCCATTTTCGGAATGCATTAAGATAAGACCACCATATCTGACATACTTTACATAGCAGGGGCCAAATCAACAGCAAACTTGGTGCGAACTTGTGAGAAAATCCATTCAAAGTAATGCCTTTTACATCTAATATAGATGCCTTACACAGTGTCGCCGTGGCAGTAGAATGTTGCTCCTCTCTTGCCCGTGGATGCAGTAAAAGTCTACCAAGGAAAGAAAGAAAGAAAGAAAACACATTTATTGGCACACAAGACACTTATTGGCACACAAGACACACAGGTAAACAACAAAATCAAAAATTTATTTAACAAACAACATAAAAGAACAAAACAGAAAAAGCAAACCAATGTTACAAACTATGTGGGTAAGGCCCTATATGACGAGTGAGCCAAAAGGTGACGTCTCAGCATAATGCCGCTTACCACTTGGAAGCGGTACGCAATGCTAGTTTTCAGAAGTCACCAAGTTGCCATCACGAACGCAGACTAGTTTTAAGACTTAATATATTTTTGACTAATAATGCCTCTTTTTATACATACATATTTTAATGTGTTTTGTGTTATATTGTGACACAGATTTAGGAGAACACAAACAATGAATATTAATAATATAAAATATATAATGGTAATGATATAAATTTAAATACAATACACATCTGAGCCGAGCCGGACGGGTGGACCCTACCAAGCCAATTATCGGCGCGCCCACCGGACGGTAGCCAAACGGTGCAACAGTGACAAACAGGACGACGGTGACAGGAGACGTCAACCATCATGATTTGCGTCTGTTCTCTGGTCATTATTTTACACCACTGTTGGGCTAGCATGGGCTGGGGATAAAACTTTTGTCCACCGGTTATTTCCACTGACAAGGGATAAAATTATTTTATCCACCTGCCAAAGCACGGCAACAGGGGGAAAGAGAATTATATCACTTTTTGACATTAGACGTGGATACTCACTCCCCGCCTATAGCTATAGTTTATCCACCTGTCGCCATGCTCGGAGGGGGACTAAATTGACAGAGGGGAATAGTATTTTGTCCTCTCCCCGTGGATAAAATATCTCCGGCCATGCTAGCCCTGCTGGAGGTATTAAGCCGAATTTTAATTTGTAATGTTAAAAATATGAAACACGTTGTAACTACATTTGAAATTAAAGATAAAGAGCCTAAATTATACAGAACAGTAAGTGTGGATTGCAAAAGAGATTGGGTATCAACTGTAAATAAATATAGATAAAGATAACAGAGTCAGCGACAGGACAGGTATACTTTGGCTAAGAGAGAGGGCTCTCCAGTCACTCACCCGAAAAGACTTAGCCCGCAATTCCGCCCATCAGTTACTGAGCCTTGTTGACCAATAACTTTTGCACAAGAAATAAAAGACTAACGGGATACAAATAGTCAAAAGAAGCTGAACACATACATACATTGTGTGTGATGAGTTAATAGAGAGCTAAGTAGCGTTTTGCTCTATTGAATAAACACTTGTTGAGTTTGAGTTTAGG
The DNA here is from genome assembly GCA_963082625.1 of Pasiphila rectangulata. NCBI lineage: Eukaryota > Metazoa > Arthropoda > Insecta > Lepidoptera > Geometridae > Pasiphila > Pasiphila rectangulata. Next base: position 18,938,859 of record OY720251.1, on the reverse strand, counting down.
AGACAAAGTGTATATTTGGGTTCTTCGCCACGGGGGCAAGTGCCCAACAGTAAAGTATTGTCACTTATCTTTTGTACCCTTCTGTTTGCTTAATAAAAGATTTTTAAGGGCAAACCTAAATGATGGTACTGTTTTCAGGTGGCGTATTGGTGGCGGTATGTCGTTCCAACAGCGAGATGCTGCAAATCGAAATGATCCACGAAACGTGACAGATCTATGTATGTCTTGGCGTCAGTAGCACCTGAGTGCAAGACCTTTTCATGTAACGTGATGTTTCTTGAAACCAGTTCAGCTTACTATAGAGATAAGAGGGGTTTTATAGTTAATAACACCAAACAAGAGGGCCGTCAGATGCAAGAGTCTACGAGATTTCATTTTTAATAAATTTGAGGCATTATGGTATGGAGCTACGTGTGCCCGTGGTGGGACCTGAAAATAAAACCGAATACAAGCGTTTTGCACTCTTCCCTCACTCACCAAGGGATACCTCCGGAAGATGGCAGCAGCATATTCCATGTACCTAGAAACATCCCGCGCTGCGCTCGCCAACCCCCCTGCCAAGCGTGGTGAGTATGGTAACAACCCCCTTATGATCAGGACATGCAGATCCATGAGGGAGGCCTGTAGGACGTCCACTGCTGGACAAAGGCCTCCCTATGGATCTGTAAGTTGAGGTGATGATGATGATAATGATGACACAGCGCCAGCAACTGGATTTTATGCTGTACGGGACGTTGCAGTGCCAGAGACATTGTTATATGAATTAGGCTTAAGCCATCCTCCTAACTTAGTCGGCTAGAACCTAAGACATCCTCCTAGCTTAGTCGGCTAGAAACTATGACATCCTCCTAGCTTAGTCGAGTAGAACCTTAGCCATCCACGAAGCTTAGTTGGCTGGATCCTAAGACATCCTCCTAGCTTAGTCGGCTGGAACCTAAGACATCCTCCTAGCTTAGTCGGCTAGAACCTAAGAAATCCTCCTAGTTTAGTCGGCTAGAACCTAAGACATCCTCCTAGCTTAGCCAGCTATAATCTAAGCTAAATACAAAAAGTATCTTTACAATCCTGCAGAATCCTTAATTAACCAAATACGTTTTTCTTGTTAAAATATAATGACATATGTTATTCGACCATTCCCATAACTCCTTATGTAAGCTGACTAGAAACCTGGAAATATAAATCTCTGGGTTATCAGGGTCGCATTCAGATCACTGGGGTTCTCTAGACTTGGCTAGCTTAGTTAGCTCCTGGTACAAAGGTGTCCCGTACAGCATGGTACTTAACATAACATAAATTGGCCTCTCACAGCTACCATGAAAGATAAATTTTTGGCATACGTTTTAGCCGTGGGCGCCGGCAGTAGAATGCTACCCCTCTTATACCCATGGATGTAGTAAGAGCCTGCTAAATGATACCTCCGGAAAATGTAGTAAGAGCCTGCTAAATGATACCTCCGGAAAATGGGCAGCAGCGTCTTTCCGTGTATCAATATCCCTTACTGCGCTCCCCAACCCGCCTGCCAAGCGTGGTGAGTATGGGTACAACTCCCTCGTGAGTAGTACTTGGGGATCAATAGACGTATGTTCTGCATTTGGCATCCATGAGATGACGATAAATGAATTGATGGTCTCATCCTAGTATACCTGAAGCCCCAGGAGCCCCCACAGCGGCTCTGAGTACGGGCACTAGCCACATCTTTTTTCGTGCAGACACCAAGAACGCATTTCTAGACCGTTTTAGAAAACCCAGGCTGTTCTAGATGGCGAATGCATCCGTCAGCCCGTTTTTATCCACTGCTACATAACCTAAAAAACGGACGCAGTTCTATGAAGTGACAAGAAACCCTTTCAAAGTTGGCTTACGGCTAGCTCGATACCCATTGCTGGGTTAGCTCTAGCTAGAGCAATAAGTTTGTGGATGGAAGCAGCGATGATTGTAAATGTGCGTGAAAGTGAGGTTTGAAAATGGAAGTGGTAGGGGCATGCGCAGTAGATGGTTCTGCCTCCATCGGTTGCTAGCCGCGGGCTGCGCTAGTGTGCGTGAGTGCAGTGGCCGGGCTAGGGATGGGACAGGCTTTCGACTCGATGATGTTGTATAGCTGTTTTAAATTAAAAGGTTAAGATCGTAAGAGATAATTGTAGCAAATTAATAGATTTAAGGCGAGGTCAGGCAGTAACCTCAAAGTTAAGTACCTATATAGTTTACAGGTATTTGCAAAAAAAAGGGTCAAGTGTTTTTAGCTTTGCCATATCAATAAATATAAAATCCGTGCCTAGTCCATGTTGCAGTCTTCAGAATCAAAGACGTATCAAATCTAGGCCACTTACAATGTCAAAAAAGTTTGTAGTGGTTACCACCTCCCACATGGCAGCTTGGAACTAGGGAGGGAATTACTACTATTGTGATAGGCATGTTCTTTCCTCTGAATAATAGCTGACAAAGCTGAGAGGATGGTATAAGTGCTGGGCAAGCCTAATCCATCTAACAATGTCCCAGGTCCTGCATGATTACCAGTTGCTGACGCTGTATAAATCATCTATAATAGATGCAAAGGTACTACAAAAAATTGTAGAATCTGAAGTCATAAGTATTTTGTTACGTCTTACTGAGGCAGTTATATATATCAAATGCCTATCTAAAAAGAGGCCTAGTTCTGGCATTTCTTAACTACGTTACCAACATCACACCTAGACAAAATATTGAGTCCAGTTTCGTAATCAGCGCTACACAAGGTGCCAGTGTTTTCCGCTAATAAAAACAAACCAATTAACGCATCGATATTTTACAATAGAAAACAACCAGTTCATTGGCACAAATAGCATGATTCGTTTTCAATAGATTTCGAAATCACATATTCACGTACTCTACAGCAATCGTCAAACAATCAAACGCGATAGAAACCACCTATACAATCTAATTTCGACTAAATTTCGCAATTCACAGCACTATTATTATCTTTCAAGCGGCACGCACACAGGCGCGCGCTGCATTCGATTATAGACTCACCACGTTACCACGGCACTCAGAAAAGTCGTGCTCCAGCAACTTCAGCCTCTATTCCTAAGCTAGTAAGATCCAAGCAAGGTGGTGTTCTGTATAATAAAACTGGCTTGTTTTCGTGTGAGTGGCACTGTATGGAGTCATCGACCTGCGCTAGGTATCCGAACCTACCCCAACAAACCCAATGTGAAATTAAAACTACAATTTCAGACTAAGCAATAGTGCAAGAATAGAATAACCTAGTTTTGCAAGTTTGTTATGGTAACTAGTGGAAATCCATACTAATATTATAAATGCGAAAGTAACTCTGTCTGTCTGTCTGTCTGTCTGTTCCTCTTTCACGCCTAAACGGCTGAACGGATTTTGATGAAATTTGGTATGGTGATAGATGATAACCTAGAAATGGTCATAGGCTATAAATAATCACGCCATCGTTCTTAGGGGGTAGGCAGTAGGCAGATAACTAAATTGAGTTAGTGATTTTTAGTCGTTTTTGTTTCGATAACTGTCTACTAACTGATCTGTCAATCAGTTGATGCCGGGGCAAAGCGCAATAGATAGACATGATGTAGTCGCAAGAGTTTTTAGACTAAAAGTTAAAAAACTAATGGATGTGATTAATAAAGGCCGAGTGTTCAGAGAAGCGCGCTGCTTTATGTACTCTGTCGAATGGCAGAAACGTGGACTGCCACATGTCCATATATTATTGTGGTTAAAAGATAAGTTACGACCCGATCAAATAGATAACATAATCAGCGCTGAAATACCGGATCCTAACATTGACAAGACTCTCCATGACATTATTGTAAAAAATATGATTCACGGTCCATGTGGACCCGAAAATCCACAGTGCCACTGCATGAAAGACGGAAAATGCACAAAAAAATTTCCTCGCAAGTTAGTGAAAGAGACCGTTCACAACGACCACGGATACCCGCAGTATCGTAGAAGAGCGCCAGCAGACGGAGGTCGAACAGCAACCGTGAAGCTCCGAAATGGTAGCTACGTTACGGTTGATAATAGTTGGGTAGTCCCCTATTCACCAATTTTATCAAAAATGTTTAACGCCCACATAAATGTTGAGGCATGCAGTTCAGTACGCGCCATCAAATATATTTGCAAATATATAAACAAGGGTAGTGATCAAGCTATTTTCAATTTTAGAAATACTGATCTTGCGAATCCCGTAGATGAGGTACAAACTTATCAGTCTGGTCGGTATGTCAGCAGCAACGAAGCCGTGTGGCGTCTGTTAGCATTTCCGTTGCACGAAAGGCATCCCACCGTGACACATCTCAGCGTGCATTTAGAAAATGGTGAACGCGTTTATTTTAATGAACACAATTTCCACGAACGAATAACTACTCCGCCAAAAACCACACTCACTGCTTTTTTTGATCTTTGTATCAGAGATGAGTTTGCAAAAACTCTTCTTTATGTCGAGGTGCCGAGGTATTATACTTGGGATGCAAGTAGGAAAACTTGGAAACGCCGCATTCAAGGTACTTCAGTTCACGATTGGCCTGGCGTCAAATCTGGAGATGCTTTAGGACGAGTTTATACAGTTCATGTTAGTAACATGGAATGTTTTTGTCTACGCATGCTTTTACACCATGTGCGCGGACCTACCTCTTTCAATGATCTAAAAAAATACAACACACAAGATTATCCTACATTTCGAGAGGCATGTGAGGCAAGAGGATTACTGGAGAATGACAACCATTGGGATGTGACACTGGAAGAAGCTGCTCAATGTAGATCAGCAGGCAAGATGAGAGAGCTATTTGCTGTATTAGTAGCGACATGTGGTCTTTCAAATCCTCAACAATTGTGGGATAAATACAAAAATGATATGACCGACGATATATTGCACAGATTACAAGAGCAAAATCCCAATGTCACGTACAGTGATTTAATTTACAATGAGGGTCTGACAAAAATTGAAGACCAGGTTAAAACAATTTCTAGAATGGATTTATCAGATTATGGAATGATCAGACCACAGAGAACCGAGGAAATCAGTAGCGATTTAATACGGGAACTAGATTACGATACTGCTTCCTTACAACAACAATTGACAGAGTCTGTTCCACGTTTGATCCCAGAACAAAGGTTAGTATTTGACAATGTTTTCAAAAAAATCGAAGATGGCGAAGGTGGTTTGTTATTTTTGGATGCTCCCGGAGGCACGAGAAAAACCTTTCTTTTAAACTTGCTTTTAGCGCAAATCCGAAAAGATAAAGGAATTGCTGTAGCAGTTGCCTCTTCCGGAATAGCCGCCACTCTGCTCAATGGTGGTCGAACGGCACATTCGGTGCTTAAACTGCCATTAAACTTAGCCCATGAAGAAATGCCAGTCTGTAATATAAGTAAAAACAGCGAGCGTGGACGTATGTTGCAGCAATGTAAATTATTAGTTTGGGATGAGTGTACTATGTCCCATAAAAGAGCAATTGAAGCTCTAGATCGGACTTTGAAAGACATCAAGAGTAATCCAAATATCATGGGGGGGATGGTGGTACTTTTAGCGGGCGATTTTAGACAGACTTTGCCGGTTATCACTAAAGGCACCCCTGCAGATGAAATAAATGCGTGTTTAAAAGCGTCAACGTTATGGGTGCACGTAAAAACGTTTAGTCTGTCTACAAATATGAGAGTGCAACTACACAATGATGTACAATCTGGACAATATGCTGCTGCTCTTCTTAAAATTGGAGAAGATCGTATGGCAAAGGATGGTAATGGCATGATTACATTGGATCGTGAATTCTGCAATGTTGTGCATAATCCAGATGATCTAAATAACTTCGTCTATAGCGAACTGCTAACTAATATGAGGAATAGAGACTGGTTATGTGAAAGAGCAATTTTAGCGCCGACGAATGAAATGGTGGGACAGATAAACGAGCAAATTATGTCACGCGTGGAAGGTGATATTGTTGAGTTTCTCTCTGTAGACACTGTAATGGATACTGAACAAGTAACATCATACCCTGTAGAATTTCTTAATTCTTTAGAACTGTCGGGAGTACCTTCACACAAACTGAGGCTGAAAGTAGGCGTTCCTGTCCTTTTAATGCGGAATTTAGATGCACCAAGACTGTGTAATGGCACACGGTTGCAAGTGACACACCTCGGTCGCAATATTGTAAAAGCAATCATTATGACTGGAATGGCAAAAGGAGAGAACGTTTTAATCCCCCGTATACCCATAATTCCGACAGATTTGCCATTCCAGTTTAAGAGATTACAGTTTCCGCTGAAAATCGCATTCGCTATGACGATAAATAAAGCTCAGGGGCAAACATTAAAAGTAGCCGGCTTTAATTTAGAAAAGAGTTGTTTTTCTCACGGACAATTATACGTGGCTTGCTCACGTGTTTCAAGTCCACAGAATCTCCATGTGTTGGCCAGAGAGGGAAAAACAAAGAACATAGTTTACAAAAATGTACTACAGTAATAAGGCCTCTTATTTTTAGCTTCCTACATTATTATACTACTTACATTAAGTAAGTACTTCCTACGCAGACGATGTTACGGATGTCACACTGTCTAACATCGGGGGTTGGCAGGTAGGTAGTTAGTAGTATTTTGAACCGATTTACATTATTTACTTTTTATATTTACTAAGGAAACATTCGGAGCTATCCATTATGTAGCTTAGGTTGCTTTTGAACAAATTTTGATGTGAAGTTGAGGACTGGAACACGATAGTGGGACATTGTTGCAGGGGGACTTATAGCCGGGAGAAAACAAAAAAACTTATGCGGACGAAGTCGCGGGTAAAAGCTAGTAATAATATATTTGTGTGAGCTGTTACTGATACATTAGCTACTGAAAAACGTAGGCTGTTAGAATTGGATTACTTAGCGCACTTTGCAACCACGGCTACGGCCTAAGTGTCCAGCAGTAGAACTGGTGTTGAACTAAGCGGCTAGTGTTTTATATGCAGTCTGCCTGATGACCAGAAAACCGGCAGCGCTTTGTCATTGCAATACCCTGCCAAGTCTGGAGATTATGCCTTTCAGAACTTTCTTGGAAGAAGCTCTCGAAAACAGAGCATAATACAGCTTTATTTGGTACGTAGGCATTATGCGCTGATGCAACACTTTCCTGATTTCTTGGTGGATATTTCCTATAGGAGCTATCTTAACCTAGTGTACCCTTCCTAGGATATACCAACGATTCCATCAATCCATATATCTGTATCATTTTGTAAGGGGTTCCGTTCCCCGCAGCTCAGAGTTTGGACGACTTCTAAAACTGTTACAGAACGTATTACGTATGACCCTAAAGAGAGCCGATGGTTCTCAAGGATGAAAGTAGGTTCCAATGCCGATTTCCGGAATCAACAGATTTTTTTCCCGTGTATGTTTGTATGCCGTGGGGTGCCGGCAGAAAAATTTTACCCCTCCTCTCATGCCCATGGATGCAGTAAGAGCCTGCTAAGGGATACACATCCATGTCAAGACTGGTCAGTATGGCAACTACCCCTCATGGAGATCCATGAGGGAGGCCTGTGTTCAGTAGTGGACGTTTTACGGCTGAAATGGAAATGGATGTCATGTGTGGCGCGCACATGATATACATACACGCGCTCGTTAATGTTTACTTTGTTGTCACTGATAGTTTTATAATATAAAATGCAAATTACATGTAATAACCCGAGAAACACCGAAAATAGAAAAACGTAAGGTAAGACTATTTTAGGTATTTCTATTTTCGGCTCGACGTGGCATTTGACTACACCACTAAAATATTTATTTGGAGCTTAATCAAGCTTGTCCAGTTGTCAGATTCAAAATAACGTATCGTTTTGGTATTGTTGAGAAAAGGGCTTCCTTTTGTCTCCAGGGATCGAGATCGCAATAGCCACGGCTTACTAAACCAGAAAGGCCGAGATACTTTGCGTCCGGATGGGTTAAGCAAGCCATAACAGTAACAGTTTCTGAGCCATAAATGGGCACCTAAATGATCACCTAAGCCCATGTGGAACATCCAAACTTGCAAGCCAGATTATTATATCGTGTCCATTTATCCGCCATTTTGTTTCTGGTCTACTTTCATAACGAAATGTTGATACGTTTATGTTCACGTAACGAGAATGTGCAATATATAGTTCCTAATACGTTTCCTGCCCAGATCTATAACGATAAGTGCGTTTACGTGATATTATTATGTGGTGAGAAGACTTGATGATGATGAGTCAGCATGATGATTATGTTGTTTTCTTCCGTAGGAGGTGCAACTTTCCAATCGGTCTTACTACACTATTGATTTTTGTTTATTAATCACTTTATGTCATTCTGTTGGGCGTCCTTTATTAATAAATAAATAAATATTCAGATAAAAATAACGCAGACTTGGAACAATATCTGCAGAGCATGTAAAAATTTGTCCCGTGTCAGGAATCAACCATTCATCTTATCCCGTTGCGATTATCATCATCATCATTGCAGTGGTAGGACTGCTGTGCACATCCACTGCTGGACTCCCTCATACATCTCCAAGATCATGAAGGGATGTTGCCATACTCGCCACTCTAGGCAGGCGGGTTAGCGAGTGCAGTATTGGATTTTGATACACGGAAAGATGCTGCTGCCCATCTTCCGGAGCAGACCTTTAGCAGATTCTTACTGCATCCACGGGCAAGAAAGGAGAGGCAACATTCTAATGCCGGCACCTCACGGCAAGTTGCGCCTATCATTGTCATCATACTAATTTTTAAGCCTATTTTTACCTTTTTTACTTGATTTATTATTCTCCTTCATTGTAGGGACCTTTGTTAAACAATATGTCGGTCCTATCCTATGTTTTCAAGCCTCCTCATAAAAGCGCCATTCAATCCTTGCAATTTTATCCATCGGTTTCCATTCATTACGAAGACGTCATTGGAATATCGGGTGGCCTATTCCCTAATAAAACATAGTATCCGCGTTCATGACAAGACGTTAAATCACTATTATATGCACTATAAGAATAAAATCATGGTAAATATCCCGTTAATATTGCATTTAGTGTTCACAACCACGATACTTTTAAAAGTTAATTCGTTAAACGTTTATCACTATGACATCATCAGCTTTACTTTATCGCGTTTAAAACGGGCCCAGTAAACTTTACAGCCAGATTATCTGCTACTTTAGAAACTGATCTCGAATGTAGAACGCAAGCGTCACGGCGTGTTGCAACTACGAAATAATAAGTTTGAGCTAAGTGAACCGACCCTTGGCATTTTGTGACCTTATCGCTAAATTACAGTACTTGTAACCGCTCACATTGTCCGGTACAAGGTGGAACGGAGTAGGTACTGAGGTTGATGCTGCACATTTGCTACCAGAATCAATTTGAATTTAGTGGTGTATTTTGTGCTTTGTCTCACTGATAGCTCCCGACCCAGGCCAGCCCAATCCCTTAAAATACAGGAGAAGAACTCTAGGGTGTTACCTACCTAATATTATCTAATTTAGTGTTTTTCTTTATGGTCCAATTTACCTGTTTGACTGTGTTGTTTCTCTTTTGTTCTAAAAAATGTTGTACTTTACAGATCTTAAAATTAGTTTGTACTGTTTTTAACAATGTGGCTTTATCAAGACGTACAATTTAAGTAATTTTATTTAATCATAACTCTAAAATTATCTACAGAGATGTGCACCTATTTCTAATATATAAAAAGAGCTTATTCTTAAATAATACTTTGAACTACCTACAACAGTCATCGTTCAAAGTACTCCCCGAGACTATAGAAGGAACCAGCAATTAACGATTTCCTTAATTGGTTTTTGAATATTTCTTCTATTATTTTTAAATCATTGGGTAGGCTATTACAAATTTTAATTGCTGTGATATATTATATGTACTTTTATAGTACACCGTATTGTTCACCTGGGGTATACAAATAATTATGTTTAGTTCGTAAGGAGGAAGAGCGACATGATATTTTTTCAATGAAATATTTTTTAATGTTTTTATAAAAATGCAAATTTCTTAAATGTACATACAAGTAAGCGTAAGATATAAATTAATAATATTACAAAAGCATGTCATATGTATTCTGAAAGTGTTTGATTACTAAATAGTACCTGTAATTATTATTTTGATTTATTTTTAAGGGTTATGTATTTGTTCTTGTTTTTTTTTAATGTGTTGAATATTTTTTGATATTTTATTATAGTAGTTAATTTTTTTTATTTTTGTTTTGTCTTAATGATATTGTTTGTTTAACTTTTCTGTACTGTATAATATCTAATTAGTGTTTTATGTACTTACCTATTTCACGACTTTTTGTCTGTGTTTCATTTTAATGTAATATGTACGTTTACTTACGTAACGATTTAGTTCACCTATAATGTTACGTAATGAATAAATAAATTAAATAAGATTCGACTTTTCTTCCATACAAAGTCACCTATCTATGTCAAATTGAACACTCCGTAGGAACGTATCAGTCGATTGAAAGGTTTGGCCACATTACCAAATCTAAGCTCTCCATTCTAAGTACCTACCGATAGTACCACCCAGGCCCTACAAAGATGGCTAGTGCACGTGTTTCATCTCTAGCTCTGCCAGGTTCGGCCGCGTTCGTGCAAGTTCGGGCGCGCTCGGTCGCGCTCGGCACGGGTCATCGGACTGACCTAGATCTGCGCGCGAGTTGTTGCTACGCGCGCGTTTATGGCAATGTTGTGATCTATGGGGGATTTGGGCGTTTTAAGATGTGTCTAGTTGTTTTTGAATAAGTGTAGTAATCTACTTGGCAGGTGGAGTAAGGCTAAAAAGTAGGTTTAAATTGGTCAGTGATAGGCATCAATGCATATAATTTGCACGATGGTAGTATTGTTTAGTACCCATTTATTCCGAATATGAAGTCAGAAGTGTCAATGTAAACTTGTCCCTATCAGATTGTGGCCGAGACAAGGACACGGAAATGTTGGTCATTAAATTCGAAGTGTCCTTGGAGGCGTGGATAGCATCGCCACATGGAGTAGAACTTAAAAGTTGGGTTTGATCGATTTTGGATCATTTACCATCAATCTTCCCAACAGTGATTCAGGATTAATGGGCCAATTTCTATGTCGTGTTGTAGATACCTACTTATTATTGTATGCACAAGCAGAATTACTTAGGTTTATATTAGAGTCTATTTTTAATTCAAATTTTGGTGGGGGATACCAGATCTGCACTGACGTTCCGGGTTGGGGTGTATTGTGCATTGTCCCCCGCGACACTACACCGACCCTAGCGAGCCAAACTCCCTGAAATACCGGAGAAGGAATGTAAGCATCTAGCAGCTTATCCCCGTAGGTTGTGCAGACGTTGTAGACGAAGGGCATGAATCGATGAGCTCTTGTAATCCCTTAATTTATTTACATGTGTCGACACCCACCTAAGGGCAAAACCAGCGTTGGCCCCTATTTTCATAGGAGTCGACACGTGCTCTGGCAGGACCTTTTGGTTCGCACTAGGTATATAATATTGCTTGTGTTGTATGTCTACCTATTTTGTATGTGGACCAATAAATTCATTTTCGGTTCATTTTTATTTTCAATCTGGCGTTCTTTGTGGCAGTGCAGTGAGTTTGAGGCGGCTGAAAAAAAGGTGTTCTTCCGTGAATTAAATTCGAGGTTGAAATTCTCTATAAACCTTTCTTTTACGGTTCTGGTCGTTTCCTCTCATGGCTGGTTCCACTCTGGGCGGCGACACGATCGTTTCTATTAGTAGATCATTGCGTGTCAGATGAACGTTGATAGCAGATGCTAACCACACAAAATGGCGACTTGTTTGTTTACTACAGTAACCACTCCTCGAGTGCTCGTGGTAGGTAAACCAATTATTTATGCGAACTGATGAAGGATAGCTTTGCAAACAAACTGGCATAGAACATACAATGTATAGCAAAATAGGTAATAAAGAGGCCTAACCTTTTCTTTGCAAAAAACTGTGTCCTCATTTTAGTTCAGAGAAGCAATCCTTCAAGGTTCACTCCATCTATGTCATCTAAACTGTCTGCTGGATCCCACTGCTAGGTAAAGGCCAGATCTTCTCTTTCTTTTATCCCGGGCTTCTATCCGTCAATCTGCGCAACACTCCATAAACAATATTTGCTCATAGCATATTCTAGACTGTCTGGGTAAAATTTGGAGAGTATTTTCAATATAAAAAGCAGCAATACGTGATGCATGCGTAGCAAGATGGCTGAAATAATCTTACCATTAAAACCTAGTGCGTTCTTAATGAGCCCATTCGGAAAGATGTGACTAAATCGCAATGCTTACCAATATCAGTCCATTCGAAATAGCAAAAATAGAAATGAGATCATTACTATTTCAATTCAACTCTATGACCTTAATTTTTACGTAAGAACTAGCGCATAAAAGAAGTATAATACCAGGCCGTGTCACGCTCCTATTCATTCACTTTGTCTGTGGCATCTCTATTGAACGATCTCTGTGGCACACATGTGGATCGGTGTTGGTTAATAGCCGGCTTCTACCGGTCGGAAGAGTTCGATCCCCGCCGGGAGTACACATGGGAGTGACATTTACTGTAATTTTTGACATCTGCTGTCAATTTTGACATGAGTCAAAAACATAACGATTGGTCACAGTTTGGTAGGTACCTTCTTTATGATTAACTAGCTTGTGCCCGCCGCTTCGAATGCGTTGTACCCAGATAAAAAGTAGCCTATGTAATATTCCTGGTCTATATCAATACGTGTGAAAAATTTCAGCTCAATCCGTTAGGTAGTTTTTGCGTGAAGAGGTAACAAACGATTTCAAATTGACTTACAACACCTTTTAGTAACTCCTCCTCTGATAAATCTAAGTCAATGTTTCTTATTATTCCATAAGAAAGGCCAACTTCCGACATTTGACATCTCCAACCAAGATCAATAAACTTTTTGGACTGAATAAGAAGATCCGCATCGCCATCTTGTCAAAATTCCGTGGGGTGCCGGCAGTATAATGTAGGATACCTCTTTCTGAAGATGGTAAGCAGCGTCTTTCCGTTTATCAACATGCCGGCGCTCGTTAACCCACAATTATGGTCACAACTCCTCATGATTAGTACTTTGAGATGCATGAGGTAGGCCTTTGCCCGGCAGTGGAAGTCCTATGGCTGTGAGGACTTAATGATGAAATTTACGTAACAGTAGTAACTCACTGAGCAATAGGTCTAGTCAATGAGGTGTTTTAGCGATATATCAAGTCAAAAGTAAAAAAAAAAACAATTGGTGTCAAATTGGTGTGGTCGTTAGACGACTTAACAAAAGGCAGTACGACAAGGACAATAATGCTTCTGGATGGGAGAAATGTGAAGCTATCCATTTGGCGTTCCGTGGGTCCTCAGTGCCTTCACAATGTTAAGGTAGCTTCTTAAGTCTTTCCCGTGACCCAGTGTTCGCGGTGTTGGAAATTCGGACTCACTCGCCTATTCTGCCTCTCTAAAAAAAGTGATCTGTCCGAAATGTAGTAAAAATCATGAGAACTGTGAATCAACCAATTTTCGATGTGTCAATTGTACAGGATCGCATGGCTCTACAAAAGATTTTGTCCAAATTTTGAAATAGAAAGAAGATTATTAACTTAAGTCAGAGTTTAACTGTACGTATCGCAAAGCCTATATGTATGTTCTACCTTCCCCAGTCCCTGAGAGGAGTTTCTCACCTGGCCCACCATTTTAAGAGTTTCGTAGGCCGCAGTTGATTACCCGGGAGCCTCAGTTACAGGACACCAACACCAGTGTAACACCAGCACCAACTGGGAGGGTAAAACTCAGGTTCGAGTTATTTACTCACTCGGAGGAAGCCCATTCAAGCCAGTAATTAGTCGTAAGAAGGTACTGGCGCAGTGTTCGGACAGAGAGCCTCAGCAAATCACCGCAAACTCTACACACCGTCGCCCACGTTCCAAACCTAGCAATGAAAATATTAACGCCTAGCTGACCCGGTGCCCACTTCTTCGTTGGGCGGTAATTTACAACCTATGACACTCACAATTACTGTGGCTTTCTATTAGTAAAAGAAATTTGAAATTTTGAAATTGATTCAGTAGATCCAGAGTTTACCCCCTACAACCTCACAAACTCACAAACTTTACCTCTTTATAATATTAATATAGATAGTATAGATATGACGTGTATACGTTTACTAACTAAACTTTTTACGATTGTAGTAGTAATGATTCTTGGGAAGTTAAAACAAAACAAGTGGTCTGTGGAGAATGGATTCTAGTAAATAAAGTCAGCGGTTTTTCGGCTGGCTCCCTCCTTAGTATGTTTTCTCAAAATGATTAATAGCATCTTTAGTAGTATCAATGTCAAAATTGTACAACGGATTTGTCAAAGTTTGCGCCCTAAATCATTATCTCTTGAAACCCTTCTCAGTAAAGAAAAAGTTCACGTAGCGGTACTAAGCGAGACTTGGCTTGAAGCTGACAGCTATTTCTGGATAAATGGATACAATACCTATAGATTGGATAGATCGGATGGTTATGGCGGTTTAGCTATTTTGAAACATATATCTGTCCGTGGTTTTGCTTGTGTAACAATATGCCCAATATTGGTATAGAACTTTTACAGGTTTTCTCGGTTGTTGGAATGTGTCCGTAACGCAATATTTAGAACCACTTGTGTAAATAAGATCTGGCAACTATACAATTATAGATGTAGGTATTGTATAAATAGAATTTTATCCAACTCTAGTTGTGAAGATGTAGATAGAGCTTTTGAATAAATTATTAGATTTAGGGTTAGTTAAACAAGGTTTGTTATTTTTTGTGATTTAGTTCATTTCTTTTTCTTACACGGACGATGTGGTCGCTAAGCGACACAGTCTTTAATAAATAAAAAAATCTATGCTTACTAATACTAAAAAGAGGAAAGATTAGTATTTTGTATAATTGCAAGGTCTCATTTTGTCTCCGAAAAACGATTGTCCGAAAATCACAATCAATAACAAGTGTCTCCTAAACATCACATCAATAATCTTATGGTCCCATAAATATCATTTGCAATAAGATATTGTTCGCTAATGCTCCTTACGCATAAAATTATTTTACCTAATATATAATTTTCATAATTTTCATCGTAATAAACATATTTGTCATAATAATAAAGAATCATAAAACTTAGTATCCCGAATATTTTCGAAAGATTATAAAACCTTCCAGTGGCAGAATCGAGACGGAAGGACAGAAGGTTATTAGGTTTTTTTACAACTATCTGAAAACACTGCCTGGGACCGAACCGAGACGGAGAGACAGTAGGTTATTAGGTTTTTACTAACAAACATGTAAACGGGTAATTATCGCGTAAATTACAATACAATACAATACAAAATACTTTATTGCACACCTTAAGAAATTACAGAAATAAAAACTTACATTAAACATTTGGTACAATGGGCGGTCTTATCGCTTAGAAGCGATTTCTTCCAGACAACCTTTGGATGGAGAGAAATATGGAAGCAAGGCAGGCAGGGGTGTACTGTACATACAATAAATACATAAACCTACGAAAAAATATAAACCAATAAAATAAATATTTCTATGATATAAATATAATATATATATATACATATACCTATAATAAATTCTCTGAGAAATAGAAATTCTTTACGCGAGTTTTGAATACTGGCAAGGACAATGTTTTCCTTATAGATTCGGGTAGTGCGTTCCACAGTCTTACAGCCTGGACAGAGAAGGACTTGTCGAAGAAAGTGGTGTAGTGTGCAGGAGTTTTTAGCACCAGGTTTTCGGAAGAACGAAGGATGCGGGAAGGATGGGAAGAATGAAGTAACTCAAAACGTTCCTTCAGGTAGGATGGGGTGAAAGGATTGAACAGAATATTATGCAGAAAGGATAGGATGTGAGTATTCCGGCGAAGACGGATAGGAAGCCACTTAAGTTTAGAGCGGAATTCAGAAACATGATCAAACTTTCTACGACCAAAGATAAATCTGATGCAAACGTTCTGAAGGCGCTCGAGTTTGTTCAGCTGCTCCTCAGTGAGGTTAAGGTAACAGGCGTCAGCGTAATCAAGTAAAGGAAGGAGTAGGGATTGAGAAAGCGTAATTTTGGTAGCTGTTGGCAGAAAGTTACGAAGGCGTCGTAACGACGCGACAGACGCAAATATTTTCCGACTCACCGCATCCAACTGTGGACCCCAGGACAAGTCTTTATCTATAAAAATACCTAAGTTCTTAACACTGCTGCTGAAAGGAATGATTACATTGTTAAATTTAATTTGTGGTAGAGTGCTCCAGTCAATTTTACAAGTGGTACGTGAGCTGCCGACGATTATTATCTGGGTCTTAGCAGGATTTACCTGGAGACCATAGTCCACGCTCCAGCCAAGTACGCATTCCAGGTTGTTATTTGTGCGGTGAATAGCGTTAGCCAAGTCATTTAGGGGAGCTTGAGTATAAATTTGGAGATCGTCTGCATAGAGATGGTAGGAAGTAGTTAATTTGTTGGAAATAGAGTTAATGAATAAAGCAAAAAGAAGGGGAGATAATACGCCGCCTTGTGGGACTCCGGCAGTTGTGACGCACCAAGAGGAAAAAGAATCGTCAATACGTATCCGTTGCCGGCGCCCCTGCAGATAACTGCGAAACCAGTCAACCACCGATGGAGATATGTTAAGTGAGCTCATTAGTCCAAGGAGAATTTCAAGTTCAACAATGTTAAAAGCATTGCTGAAGTCGAGGAGAGTAAGAATAGTAAGGAGCCCGTTTTTCATACCCAGTCTTATATCATCAGTTATTCAGTTTTCCATACCCAGTCTTATATCATCAGTTCAGTTACGCGACAAATACCCGGTTATGTATATTAGGTTTTTTTATAACCATCCAAAAACCCTGTCTGTGACAGAACCGAGATGGAGAGACAGTAGGTTATTAGGTTTTTTATAACCATACAAAATAACTGCCTGTGGCAGAACCGAGATGAAGAGACAGTAGGTTAATAGGTTTTTTTATAATTATCCGAAAACACTGCCTATGACAGAACCGAGATGGAGAGAAAGTAGGTTGTTAGGTTTTTTTTTATAACCATCGAAAAAACTAATTATTATGGAACATGAAAATTATTCAAATAAATAATTATGAGAATAATGTTTATGAGTTAATAATGTTATGGATTTCTTTACTTATTGCGAATCACTTTATGGATTGTAATCGTTATGGATACCGATATTAGTGGAAACTATATTATGGATCCTTATATTATAGATTGTGATTATTCGGGCAATCGATGATTATGAAAATAAATTTAATGGATTATTATAATATATTAGGGATATAAAATTTCGGAGACAAAATAGAGAACCTAATTGCAACGAATGAACTCAAAAACTACTGAACCGATTTTTAGAATTCTTTCACCATTAGAATGCTACATTATCCCTTCGTAACATAAGCTATATTTAATCCCCGTGTTCCTACGGGAACGGGAACTGAGCGGGTGAAACCGCGGAGAGCAGCTAGTTTATAAATAAACTTTATCTAAGAACATAAAGATAGAACACCCTTTCCAACCCATACCAACGCGTATACGAGTTAAATGACCTTATGTGGCACCCACACATAATCAAATATTTATATTCATATAAAAGAAAACACGACCATTAACTTCTACGCTATAACTAACGATAAATATCAATTTCCTGTGGTAAATAAATAAACGCCTCAATATTTACCCTGACGGGGATGTGACGGGAGACGTCAGTTAGCATGGAGGACTGACAGATGGACAGACGGACGGAAAGCGATGTTTGTAATGTCCAAACATGGACTTATGCCCGCTATGTTGCTTTTCTTATTTCTCTACTTGTAACGTTTTACTAAGAGCATCGAGCACTTCTATACCTACTAAAATTATGAAAGGGAAAGATTTGTATTTTGTATGTTGGTAATGAATAAACTCAAAAACTACTGGATCGATTTTCTAAATTCTTTCACCATTAAAATGCTACACTATCCCTGAGTAATCTAAGCTTTATTTTATCCCCGTATTCCCACGGGATTGAAACCGCGGAGTGCGGCTAGTACCCAATAAAGAGAATTTAAGGTCTTTCGAATACCGAAACATTAGTGATTTGTCACAAATGTTTTACTTATTAGTCACAAATCACTAATGTACTAGCCGCACTCCGCGGTTGACCTACATATGTTACTCAGGGATAATATAGCATTCTAATGGTGAAAACATTTTGAAAATCGGGCCAGTAGTTTTTGAGTTAGTCCTCTTATTCTATTATGTAGTGTATCCACTAGTGTAGTGCTTATGCTATACATATAAAATAATGGAGATCCACGATGGAGGCATGTGTTCAGTAGTAGACGTTTTACGGCTGAAATTATGATGATAATATAATATAAAACCAATACTTAAGTTGCCACACATATAATGAACTACATGAATACCAATTTTTCAATTTTCACTGTACCAATTATGATCGAAAATAGCAATTTACTGTCAGCCTGAGGCTTGACTTCGAAAGCTGGTCTTCTCGTCCACATTAAATCTATTTACTTTCTATATACCATGTACGAGAGTCTGTGGAAAAGAAACATGTTTCTCTTTTCACGCCGAACGCCTTTTCTTTTATAACAATAAAATGATGAGACAAGCATTGGTACGGGGGTACCAGAAAAGAGGGCGAAGGTTTCCGAAAAATGCCTTTTTTGACCTTTGATGACTTCTGGACCCTCACAAAAATCAATCAGTACCCTTCTCTCATTATGACAGTGCTAACAAAAAAGGTTTCATGTCCGTGTTATGCACAGACAGACAGACAGACAGTGCTATACATAATAGGGGGCTTCGCCCGCTATTAAGCTTCACGTATTAAATAAATTTGCTTAGAGGGCCACAGTCAACTTTAAAAAAAAACTGTGTAGTAAACAGTAGCGTCAATTCTGTAGTTGCACTTGCTAAAGCTTATTATAATTAGAAGTTTGATGTTTCTAAATTTAGAACTGTCAACGTAAAATATGGTAAATTTATATCCTTATAATTTTAGAACTGCATTAACCCAATAGCTAGTTAGTTAAGAATTGCGCCAATAGTATTTGATAATGGTTTCAATTCTGTTGTTGCATTATCCAGCTAGAGCTAATTAAATTGATATTAAACAAACTAAAATTACATAAAGTATAAAGCTAGGGCCGTTCTTAAATTAAAAGAGAATAAATATCTCCAATTTTAACGCTGCTCTAAATTTTATAAAGGTCTAAATTTAGAAACGTCATATCTCTTTATTATTATATAATTAGTTATAGGAAGTGTATAACAGAATCGACACCAATATTGTCAACTTTTACAGTCAAAGTCAATTTATTGCATAAATACAGTTACAATATGATGTTAATTTAACTTGATGATAATAAATTTACACTTGGTGAGTTATTCATGGAACACATGTAAACATTTGTTCTAATTCAGCGCCCAAACCAGTGTGCATTGTCTATCGCTCAGCCGGTAACATCATCATTTTCAGCCCGTGTCAACCCACTGCTGGGTGTAGGTCTCCTCCATTTTTGCCACTCCTTTAGGTATTGTGCCGATCGCATCCAGGTCTTATTGGCGACCTTGCGATATCATGCACCCATCTAGCAGGTGGTCTGCCAGCGTTGCGTTAAAGGTCCCTAGGATTCCATACGGTTAAGGTCTTGCTCCACCTGCCGTCACCACGTCTCGCCAATCTCCACTTCAGTCTCATGATCTGCATGCTGATTACGTATCTAGCAGCAGGTTTGCAACAGGCGCAAATCTCGTGATCGCTTTCAAACGTCAATTTTGATTAAGGTGTTGTTGTATATTCGTCACAAAGTTAGTTCAAGAATTAAAGTTTGACAGTGATGATTGATGATCGCGAGATTTACGCCTGTTGCAAACCTGTCGCGAGATACATAATCAGCCTGCCGGATACCAACGTCTTGGACCTTAGTGCTTCTCCGGATTTCGGTGTTCCTGATCCTGTCTAGTCAGCCGAATCAAATTGGTAGGCATCATCATCAGACAATATCATTCCACTGCTGGATAAAGTTCTCGTCTAATTTGAAATCAACGTAGCACTTAATAAATATAATAATAATAAATAAATTTATTTAAATAACTATTACGGCTAAGTACATGATACTTATATCTAATAATAACAAAAAATCTAACGTATTAGTTGTGTGCCTGAACTAGGTAATCCTGTTTTTCAGGCGAAACGAGGTCACAAGCAAAAATTTATAATCAAAAAGCTTAAAAGTACCTATTACAGATCTGTTAACTTAATAAATAAAAAATACAGTGTCAAATAAAACTAATATTGCAGTGAAGCAGAATCTTACAATATAATTGCCGAGTTAGTTAGAAAATAAAAAGTTAAACCTACTTTAATACAGCTAATAAATTCTCGGTATCGTCATATATATGTATGACATACTTTTGAGATAGTTCCTAACAATAATTTTACAATTTTTAATATTAAGACAGTGGATATCGGCTAACGCATTTATTCTTTTGTACGAAAATGGTCCAAGTAAACTATAAAATCTATTAGAAAAGACATGGTTGCTTAGGGCAGACATTATTCCTCCTTTTATTAGTATGTTCAGTGTTGGCCGAGTGGTATGTACCCCCGTCTTTCAATCTGAAGGTCGTGGGTTCGATACCGGCCGTGCACCAATGGATTTTTCTTTCTTGAAAAATCTATGTGCACACTTAACACGAGCTTTAACGGTGAAGGAAACATCGTGAGGAAACCCGCGGCTTAGTTAGCTTCAGACGTATTGACCTGTTCTTTCCTCTGACTAATAGCAGACTAAGCTGAGAGGATGGTATAGGTGCTGGGCAAGCCGAATCCATCTAACAATGTCCCAGGCACTGCAGCGTCCCGTACAGCATAATTACCAGTTGCTGACGCTGTATAAATCATCTATAATAGATGCAAAGGCCTTACTTACTTACTCAGTGCTATATGGGAGCGCTGCGTGTTGTTTAAGTACGATGTTCATTATGAATAACTGTCGAGCTGATAATACTCCTATAAAGCATCATAAGCTGCTTAACTCAGTGTTATGTGTGCTTAAGGCTACATAAGCTGAAATAGGATATTTCTACCACTAAACACGCCTAATATATACAATATTTTATTTTATTTAACAATTTTTTCGTTTTATTAAAATTCTTAACTTCAGTTAGTAAGAATTTTGTTTCTTATTTGTTTGCTATTGTACTATCTGTGTGTGTATATTTTGGGTGAAAATAAATTAAATCTGCCAGCATTTCGCAAATCGTCAAAACTGTTAGCAGTGTAACTTGCATGTTGCCGGGTACACGTCCTATCGACCCCACGTAGCTAGATGAATGCAAAAAACGTAACGTCTTTGGATCAGCTGGTGTTTACCCGCATGTGTTTGTCACATAAAACAAAGGTTTGCAACCCGATGCATGCAACTCTCCCAGGGAGATAAATGAAGTCTCATCATCATCACATTAGCCGTAAGACCCTTACTGCTATAGGTAGGCCTCACGCAAGGACTGATCTTGGGATATTGACGATTGCATTGCGGTATGTTGATTTTGGCAGATTCTTACTGCATCCACGGACAAGAGAGGAGCAACATTCTACTGTCAGCACCCCACGGCAATAATATCTACGTCTTCATTACTCAAGCAATCCAATAGCTAATAGAGTATCCTGAAGTGAAGCGAATGTAACTAATTTGTCAACTTTTAGTTTACGAAAACATCGTGAGGAAACCCGCTGCTTAACCGCTTCAGACATATTGACCTGTTCTTTGTTCTGACTTACAGCGGACTGAGCTGGGAGGATGGTACAGGTATAGGTTACACTACACAGAAACTGTATAGGCTTGTAACTGTGTAACTTACACAGTTGTATAGGCTTGTAACTGTGTAACTTACACAATTGCAAACGTATTATACCTACATCTGAAACTGACTAAGCAGTGGGATAAAATGTTTTCACCCTTAAAGATCGTGTTAAAGGTAAACATCAATTGTATCAACAATCAAGTGTACAGTAAGCCTAACGCTTCCTCTCGGCAGCCGGTGGAAATGCGCCAGGGTCTGCAGGCCAGAGCTCAGCGCGGTGGATGCAAAACAACTTTCATATTGTTGTACATAATTAAAGAAACTGGCGCCGGCGCCGGCGCCGCTTTCTAATATCGGTTAGTAGGTACTGGCGAGGGCAGAAGGCTTTGCATAATAATAATAATAATAAAAGTATTTATTTTCATAAAGGTTTGACAATCAGGTATCACTAATACTATACTGGTGTAATCACTTAGAATTTTTAAGGTTTAAGTAGGTGCTAGGATGACATAGTATTGGGTACCTTGTCCAAACCTGTGTAATGACAATGCGTCAACTCCTCGCTCTAACTAAGTATATGAATACTTGTAAGTAGAGACGAGGGATCTCTGCTCCGGCAACATACATCAGGGAATTAGACTAGGCAGCCAGCATCTTGTAAAAAAACATATAAATAAGGATAACTTAAGACTTAAGTGTAACATAAAAAATATATGTAAATATCAAAATATGAAAGAACGGAAAAAAAACACAATATTTTAAAATGAAATGAAATAAAATAAAAGCCTATTTGTTGGTGTTGTGTTTAGTATGTAGTGTCGGTGTTTCGTGTGCGTGTTTTTGTGTGTAAGTGGAAGTGATAATACGTGTGTTTTAAGATAGTATATCTAGCAATTTTTCTGTTTGAATGTAGTCCAAATTTTGTAAGTATTTTTTTATATTATTTTTTGATTCCAAAACTGTTGTGTTGTGTAAGCTGATTGTTTTAGCAATTTTATTATAGAGGTATGGCCCTAGGAATGGCATGTGCTTCTGTGCAAAACGCGTTTTACACCACATGGGTTGGTGTTCATTCCTATTTCGTCTTTTCAAGGCTATGTTTGATTTGAGTTGCTTTATTTTTAGCTGCCTGAATAAAACTTGTTGTATAAACAGTTGCCTTACTGTTAGAACTTCGCACTCGTCATATAGTTGGGAGGTGGCGTATCTGTAAGGACGGGAGTAAGCCACTTTGAGCACCGCTGTCTGTGCTCTCTCAAGAGGTAAGAGATGAGTTTTTGAGGCGCCACCCCATGACGTTAAGCAGTAAGTTAGTAATGTTTGACAGAGAGCGAAATATGTCATTTTGAGTTGGCGTTTGTTTGCAGCATGTTTAATGTTTTTAAATACCGCAATGAGTCGTCGTACTTTAGAGGCAAGGAAAGTAACGTGGGGCACATAGCTTAGTTGGGCATCTAAAATCAGACCTAAATATTTAATTGTGTCACATTTTTCCAAAGTGACACAGTCACATCCATTTTTCATATTGGCGTGGAGGCATTTATTTGTGTGAGCTCTCAAAGTAAATTGTGCTTGGTTTGGCGAGTCAGCACGGCGCAGGGAAAACGTAATTAACTTAGTTTTATCGGCATTTAGTGTAAGGAGATTGTTGTATAGACAGCTGGAGACGATATCAAAACCCTTTTGTGCATGATCAAAGACTTTATCCCACGTTTTTCCTTGAAATAGCAATACTGTATCATCTGCAAAGGCTAACAGTTTACCATTTTCAAGAGTAAGGTTGCAGATTTGATTCATGTACACTAAAAAAAAGCGTCGGACCTAAAATACTGCCTTGTGGAATTCCATATGTGGCAAATATTTCGGAGCTATGGTGCTCACCGATTTTTACCTGCTGTGTTCTTTCAGTTAGATAACTTCGCATTAAATCGAGTTGGTTTCCGCGTATTCCCAGTCTTTCAAGCTTGTATAATAACATTGGGATCGAAACCGTGTCGAAGGCTTTGGCCAGGTCTAAGAATATTGCCAGACATTTTGTGCCCTCATCTAAACATCGAACAACATAATTATTAAGCCCCTCTACAGCGTCAGCAGTGGACCTTCCTTTTCGAAAACCGTACTGATTATCAGAAATAAGACAATATTTTTCCAGATACTTTACCAACCTGTTGTTTATTGCTTTTTCTAATATTTTAGAAAGCGCTGGCAATATAGATATTGGTCTATAGTTCGCTGCTAAGGACTTATCTCCGCTTTTGTATATAGGCAATAAAACAGATTTTTTAAAAGCTCTAGGAAACGTAGAGGTAGCTAGACTTAATTGGCAAATGTGCGTAAGGGGTTTTATTATATAATCTATATTTTCTTTAATAACGCGTGCTGGAACGCCGTCGTATCCAGTAGAGCAGTCGGTTTTAAGGGAGATGATCAGGGACCTAACTTCAGCTTCATCAATTTCAAGCATACCGAAAGAATTATTATTGATATTATCTGTTTCTGCAAAAGTACCTAGTGAGTTTAAGGTGATATTCTCTGCTAAAGTTTTTCCTATAGTAGCAAAGTAATCATTTACACTATTAACTGTTTCAATGGGACACTTTCCTTTTAATAAGTCTTGGGGAACTGGTTTGGCTGGTTTATAGTTTGTAAGTTTATTTATTAATTTCCAAGTTTTTTTGACATCTGTTCCGGCAGTTTGAAATTCAGTTGTTTCGTAGGCTTTTCTCAATTTTCTTAGTAAAGAATTACAGAAATTTCGATATCTTTTGTAAATATTTATAAGCGTTTCATCTTTGGGTAATTTTCTAGACCTAGCATGTAACTTGTCTCTATGCCTCATGCATCTTATTAGTCCCGGTGTAATCCACGGTTTTATGGGTGTTTTTCGGCGGGAAAGTTTTACTTTATTGGAATTTTTAAGTATGGTCCCGGATAACAAGTTTAAAAAGGCTTCTGTTGCCATGTTAGAATCATTTGCTCCTAAAACAGATGTAAAGTCTATATTTTTAAGCTCGTTTGCTATAGCAACAAAGTCAGTTTTAGTATACGAAGAATCGGGCAATCTATGGACCAGGTTTTGTAGCACTAAGAGAACAGTATCATGGTCCGTTACGCTGTGTCTTACAACTAAGGTAAGAGTGTTTTGTTTGGTTTTAACGAAACAGTGGTCAAGACAATTTGCTTCTCGTGTGGGAAATACATGCGTAGCCAAAAGACCATAGTAGGCTAAGGTTTCCAATAAGATGATGAAGGGCCCAATATCTCTAAGGTATAGTGGCTGGGCAAACCAGTAATCCATCTACTAATTGTAACTAGCACTACAGAGTCCCGGAATTAGTTTTTTTTCTTTTTGTAAGGTATTTTAATTTGCAATTTTACTAGTTGGTGTGATGTGAATATGAATCTGATTCGTGAGGTCATAATCGTTTTTTTTAATTTAATTTTAATATTTAACTGGCGTTTAGGTTGACGTATAATCATCTGTTTAAGTTAAAACCGTTGTGGTCTTACTACTCAAATAATATTGTAATCTATAGGTACATTCAAAGTAGGTAACTTTTTTGTAGATGACTGTACATGAATACGTCGGATATTTACGATCACGCGAGTTGACGAAAATAAAAATAGGTAAAATCAGAAGGTGCCAACTCGCGGATTCCAGCGAGTTTCATATCCGCGAGATGACGAATGACTCTTTCTTTAATGAAAATCACTGAATCCTGAGAAGTCGTAGAACTAATGTTGTTTCTTGGGGTGGTCAAAATCACCTCCATTCGGCGTAGTACAGATTTTATAATACACCCTGCACATTTTGTTTTATTTGTGTATTTTATACCGGTTTGTGTATCTTGTGTTTGTTTAGCACACAAACTTAAAGAGATATAAGTGTGTGTGTGTGTGTTCATCAATTTAGCCGTAAAACGTCCACTACTGAACACAGCCCTCCCTCATATGTAGATCTCCATGAGGGGTCATCGGATCATCGTGTAGGTGATCGTCTGAACCTGTGGCCAAGGGGGGTGCCCCCTAGACCACAGGTTATCAAAAAACTTAAAGCAGCCACAGATTTAAGTCGTTAGATACGCTCTTACCGTAATGAGACCGCGCCGTTTTGTTTCCACACGAAATGACTGAGCAAGTCGGACTTGGCGCCTGTTCTTTATTCTTTTTACGTAAGTCCGTGCAGATTTCACAATAAATGTTAACAACAACAGTTCGGTTCATTAGCAAAACCAGTGTGCGTGCGTCGCGATATTGTTAATACACATAAAGCCACAATTTTTGCTTTTAGGGCGCATCTAACGATATACATCTTCGGATGCAGCTACATAGCCCACGAAACGAACATGCAAATAAGAACCAAATGCATTAAGTTACTAGCAGTACCGCGCGGTGGGACAGACAAGCGGCTCCCAACGGCGTCCGCTACCGAGGTACGTCGAATCGAATCAACTTGATAGAGGCAGCGATTTAAATCGTTAGATGGTGCCCTGAAACCAAAAACTATGGCATTATCTTTATATGTTCATAGTCATCTTAACAGTCTTATAACGTCCACTACTGATGTGTTCAGCCTCCCTCATGGATCTCCATGAAGGGTAGTCGCCATACTCATCACGCTGGGCAGGCGGGTTGGCGAGCGCAGTACGGGATTTTGATACACGAAAAAACGCTGCTGCCTATCTTCCAGAGTATCCCTTAGCTGCCTCTTACTGCATCCACGGGCATGAGAGGAGGGGAATTTTACTGCCGGCACCCCACGGCAATGTCTTTTTATGTGTGTTAACAAAGCCTATAAAGCAAACCGTTTTTGTTACTATTTATTGTGAACTTTCGTGGAAAAATAACACATACCACGTCCGGCTAACACTGTGTTTAGGTACACTGATTCTAAATGAGTGATCACACACATTTCGTGTGGAAACAAAACGGTGCTGTCTCATTACGGTAAGGGCGTATCTAACAATTTACATCTTTGGATAGAGGCACTACTTGATAGTGCAGGTACCACTACACGTTCACGTCCCGCAGGCGCTGTGGTGGCGAGGGTCAACGCCTTCCATCCGACACAATAACCTAGAGGGCTATTTACATTTATAAACGACTTCAAAAAGAAGGAGTTTTTCAATTCGACTGTATGTTTTTTACCCGATTACTCCGCCATGTAATAATGGATTTTGATGATTACATTCTTATAAGTAGACCATGTTTTAGAAGTGGTCTCAATTTTATGAAAATTCTGATGGGATCCATGAGAAGTTAAATATTGTATTCGTAGACAATGGAGTCAGGGTTTTCTGTTTTATATGTTGTCCAGATCTGATGATGTGATCCATGATAAATCGAGGAAAATAGTCAAATATAAGTAAGACCTTTGCATCTATTATAGATGATTTATACAACGTCGGCAACTAGTAATCATGCTGTACGGGACGCTGCAGTGCCTGGGACATTGTTAGATGGATTAGGCTTGCCCAGCACCTATACCGTCCTCCCAGCTTAGTTAGCTATTTAGAGGAAAGATTAATACGTCTGTAGCTAACTAAGTTGCGGGTTTCCTCACGATGTTTCCTTCACCTCAAGCCGTTCTGGTACGCATCCCCGACTTTAAATCCGAAGGTATAGGTAGATACCGGCCATGAACCAATGGATTTTTCTTTCTTGAAAATGTAGAGGTATGTGCACAACACGTGCTTTAATGCTAAACTCAATTATAATAGGTGTAGTACATAAAAGCGGTTTAGGTGTTCTTGGCAACAAGTCTAGAATTTCATCATTTGAAGTTGGTTTTCATGAAACTTACCTACACATCATCATCATCATCATCATCACAAGAATTGGTCATTGGAATAAAATTTAATGAAAATAAATAGTGTGTACTGCCCCTCAAGGAATAGTGATTATGCCCTAAACTTAAACTTGCAGTTGGGTTTTTTTACTTTCACTTGATAACGTTTGCTTGCTTTTAAACCCAGTTCTGATGATGGGATCCATGATAATTCAAAGGTAATAAGCGCGTTTTGGGTATTATCAGCAACATTTAAGATTTTATCATTGAAGTCGGTACTTTGATTCAGAAATTAAATAATTATATTGTTAAATAAAGTTGTAAATAGCCCTTTGCGAAAGAACAACATAATAATAATAATCGTTTATTTGCCATAAGTAAGTATTTTTACATGAGGTGATTGAGTCCATAGTTCCCGAACTAGCCTAGGCTGTGTTTCAGGATCCTGTGGCTTCTCCTTCTTATCTTATAATTACAATTTCACTTATGTCTAATTAATATTAATATTTTAAATCATTTACAAAATAAAATCAACTAAAATACTAAACTACCCAAAGTAAATAAATTAATTACAAACACTAGGAAAAATTTTACTCATAAAAATAGTACACAAAAAATATTAAAAAGATTACAAAAACAAAAAAAATATAAACATAATCAACGTCTTACAAGAGCAGCCATTATAATTTACAAACAACATGACAGTTCTCACATAAATAATACATATAAATATGTATAATAATGTATTATTTAGGTAAACAAAACAAAACGAACAAACAACACAATTCCACTTTCATAACAATCATACGGACATGTCGTAATAGGGTGACCACGGCTCGGGTATAATTGGAGCTGCCATTAATCATGTAGGCGCGGCCGTGGTCGTGGCTAATCAAATGGAGTTTTTAATAATTGCAGGTTTTCAATTCTTAAAACACTCCTAACTTTGATTAGACTCTTAACTTGCAGTTTTTTTTTATCAAAAGCAGGTATCCTCGAATAAAAAAACAAAAACCCCTATATCTGAAAAACTAAGTACTCTATTTAACAAAAATCCTCGGTGACAATCGGGTTATGTTGATGTTATTTCACAAAGTCATAAATTTTTTTTTACAGTCGGATGATCCTTTCAAGGGATATCCTCGGACTAAAAAACAATTAAAGTCACATATCTGAAAAATTACCCCATTCATCGAAAATCCCCCGCGACAATCGATTAACATTGAAGTAATCTCTTTATATTTTAAATTGCATCAAATTCCGACCATGCGTTCAAGAGATAATGTAAAAAAAATTGCGGACATACATACATACAAACATAGAGCAAAAACGCCTGATGCTACTAAGAACTTCGCTTCACTCGTTCCATTATTATATAAATATTACTACAAAGAGGAAGCCAAAGATTCTATGTTTCTTGAACAGTAGGCTACTCGACTTTTTAAGTCCGTAATGTAGATCACTAAATACTAATGGACAAGTATTTTTTTCTTTTATAATGTTATCCAAAAAGGCGATACATTATGTCGAAATGTGACGTCACGCGGTGTCGTGTTTCAGTACATTTTATGACTACGCTCTGACGTCAGGAGCCCCCACTTACGCCCCACAACCGATGGTATTTATTGGTGATTGGTAAAATCATACCCATTGTGTGACTTTTGATCAATGGATTTTTCTGTCTTGAAAAAATTATGTTCAAATTTAATAGCTCTAACGGTGAAGGAAAATATCGTGAGGAAAACTGTGGCTTGGTCAGCTTCAGACGTATTGACCTGTTCTCTCCTCAGACCAATAGCCGACTAAGCTGGGAGGATGGTATAGATGCTGGGCAAGCCATCTATACCATCCTCCCAGCTTAGATCTATCTAAACATTGTCTATTTTCGCGATTACAATGCATTATTAACATACATATATACGAGTATAACCGGTTATTTATCGCGTAAATTACCTTTATT
Source organism: Pasiphila rectangulata (assembly GCA_963082625.1). NCBI lineage: Eukaryota > Metazoa > Arthropoda > Insecta > Lepidoptera > Geometridae > Pasiphila > Pasiphila rectangulata. The sequence goes on along the minus strand of OY720251.1, from coordinate 18,909,284 downwards.
ATTTCCCGACGTTTCGCTTGGATTGCACCAAGCATGGTCCCGGGAAGACTGACGTGTTGGAGGTACCGCAGCAAAGCGAAGGCGTTTGTTGAACTACCCTCACTTGATCTTCATAAAAAGATAAAGACATAGAAAAATGCCGTGGGGTGTCGGCAGTAGAATGTTACCCCCTCCTCTAATACCCATGGATGCAGTAATAGCCTGCTAAGGGATACCTCCGTAAGATGGGCAGCGGCGTCTTTCGTGTATCAACATCCCGTACTGCGCTCGCCAACCCACCTGCCAAACGTGATGAGTATGGCAACTACCTCTCATGGAGATCCATGAGGGAGGCCTATGTTCAGTAGTGGACGTTTTACGGCTGAAATTATATAACAATGTCCCAGGCACTGCAGCGTGTACAGCTTGAACTGTTAGCGCCATATACATATCTAAAATAAATGTAAAAGGCCTCAGAGGCCTACTTGTTCTTTGTCTTGTTTCTCTAATCTTGTTTATCTAAAACCATGGTTAACACTACCAGTTATCATCAATGATCGTTATGTATTACGTATTTCATTTCTGTAGGATATTAGAAACTGGTCCGACGAATGTAATATTAATTTTAGATTTCCGTGGGGTGCCGGTCGTAGAATGTTACCCCTCCTCTCATACCCATGGATACAGTAAGAGCCTGCTAAGGGATACTTCCGGAAGATGGGCAGCAGCGTCTTTCCATGTATCAACATCACGTTCTGCGCTCTTCAACCCACCTGGCAAGCGTGGTGAGTATGGCAACGAGCCCTCTTGGAGATCCATGAGAGAGGCCTGCAGTTTAAGTCGTAAAACGTCCACTACTGAACACAGGCCTCATGGATCTCCATGAGGGGAATTTGCCATACTTATCACGCTTGGCAGGCAAGTTGGCGACACACGGCTAATTTACTTTCATAAAAATAATACCTTAAAGATGTTTCTATGTACACCCAAATTGTCAAAAGTGTCAGATTGATTATTAATTTCTGAGGTATGCGTACTTTTAACAAATAAATATTAAATCATATTGCTTTATATAGTCCAAGCTTTAGTTTGGGACTAGATGGTGCTGTGTGTGTTCAGAATTTAATTATAAATTACTTGTCAGAAAAATTACATTTATCCTATTTATCTCTAATCCCATAGCCGAAAATAATATCATAATATAATATAATAATGTCGAAATAGCCCATACATGCACCACACCAACAGAGCCGACTATGTCACATCAGAAGGGGGTCAGCGGTATCCGAGGTTATACAACGCAGTGACGTCAGCGTTGGCCAATACCGTGTTCGTAAGGTGACGTGAACAATAGGACGTAGTCACCTTATGCCTTTACGCCTGTTATAGATATCTACATAGACCGATATCTCATGAAAAGCCCTGTAGCGAGGAAAAACAATTGTCGAATTGCTTTTGAGTGTTTTTAAACGCTTATTATTATTATATAAAAAAAAATAACCAAATTATATAACCAACATAGGGTTAGGGTATGGGCTAAGCAAGACAGATAAGCAGATGACTGCGGTTTCTTGAGCCACCAAAGAAGACAAGGGCCTGAGCACCTTCATCTAGTGTCCCAAAATGCTGGAGCCCAGATCCTGGGCCACTGCGGCCAGGAGGCTATTGGAGCTGCCGCGCATGCGACCCACCAAGGAAGCATGATTGCGTGGAACCCATCCACCTGTGCTTCTACAAACATACCTGATGCGCTGCAATATCGCGGCAACCCCATTAGCATCCTGAATCCGTTGTTGAACTGGGTACGTGGGGAATTGTATGCTTTTGTGTATATCTGGCCTACAGACTGCACGTATAAAATGAAGTACAATACGCTTTAAAGAGTGTTATTTTGATTGGCGTAGTACAATGTGCGAATCTGCGAGCCACCATATTACACCTCACCGACAATGCCCTCCGTTCCCTTTCAATGTCCAACTCGTCCGACATATCCTCAGTGACCCAGTGGCCCAGATATTTAAATTTGCTGACCCAACTAAGAGGTGATCTATCAAGCGTAACTGATGGTACTGAGTAGCTATTTGTACCAGCCTTGAATAAAAGTAACTCACTCTTAGTGACTTTATACCTGAGCCCAGGGGCCGCTGCAAACGTCTCACAAACGTTAAGCAATATTTTCAGGGCACTGATTGATGGGCACAGCAGAATCATATCGTCTGCGTAGCTGATGTTGTTAACGCTAAGACCAAGAATAGAGCATCCAACCTTGGTTCTGTTGAGCTCATTAATCAGTTGTTTGATGTACATGATAAAAAGTTTTGGAGTCGTTATACCTCCCTGCTTCATTCCAAATTTTAATCCCTGTATACCCTCCTTGAATATGTACCCTTCAGAGTGCGAGCCCGCCCACATAACCACATTTTTCTGAGTTTAATACCAAAATCTAAAAACACGTATTAGGTCTCTGGGCACACCGGTATCTCTTACAAGCTTGTGCCACAGGATATCATAAGAAACCATGTCAAATGCATTTGACAGGTCCAAAAAACAGGCGTATATTGGTGTGTTCTTGCTAGTATAATATTGAACAGTAAGCTTGAGGCACAAAATAGTGATTTCTGTTGAAATACCTGGCATAAACCCAAATTGCGCGTCATTAATGTTTAAATGCTCAACCAAGTATCTATCAAGCAAACTGTCCAAGACTTTCGCAACCACCATAGCTAAGATATTCGCCTGTAATTAGACCTGTCGGCGGCATCGCCAGTTATGTTTTTAATAATAGGAGCGATTATAGTTATCATGAGACGATCCGGCAGATAAGAATGACCGATACAAAAATTAAAGAGCATAGCCAACACTCTCAGCAGGTGAGCACCAGTATGTTGCAGGTGCTCTATACTGAGCCCGTCATGACCAGGGGATTTACCCCTTTTCATATGTTTTATGGTCATTCTAACTTCCTTGCTGTAAACCATTACATGGGTATCGGGATTACGGACTTCAGTTCAGAGCTCATGCTCATGACTGGTTGACAAAAGTGGCTCAACCTTAAAATGCTCCTTAAAAATATTGGCAATGCCTTGAGGATCAGACACACCACTCACGCTCACAGGCACACTATTTGATGGACTTATCTTCCTTGTACGTCGCCAGAAACTACAAAAGTCTTTACATGAATGGTGTGTAGCTAATATGTCCATTTTATTTGGATTTCATTGTTCTGACACCATTTTAACTTTCTCTTGAAAACTTTTCTGGTTTCGACCATATTCTGGCATAAAGGTCCACTCGCTGGCTTCCCAAACATAAGCCAAGTCTGGTAAGCCATACGAGTCTCCCCGTGAGCATGTTTGACGTGCCTGTTCCATCCTAAAACGCAGGCTCGCCTCCTACCCTTACCCCGATCAGACCCAAAACTTACAATTGCTGCTCGTCTTAAAATATCAACAATGTTACAATATAGAGAATCTATTATAAACCTGTGCTCACTGCTATCACACATTCTATCACAACAAAAATAGACAAAACAAATAAGATTTAATAAGAAAATTGTCTTTTATCCTGAGATTCCCCGAAACCCCTGGCCCCCTATCGTCAAAATAGTCCACACATGCACCGTAACAGCACCAGCAGAGCCGACTATGTCACATTGGAAGGGGTCGGTGGTACCGGAGGTTACACAACGCAGTGACGTCATCGTTGGCCAACACCGCGTCGTAAGGAGACGTGGACAATAGGACTTGGTCATAACCTCATGCCTCACGCCTGTTAAAATATATTATATATAACTATACTCACATGCGTTTACAATTGTTTATGTTTAATCCTCCATTAATAAATCTCTCCAAGTGAGTAACCTAACATTAAAACATGGAATTTGTCAAAGTTAATTAATTAATATAGATCTGATAAATTTAGCGTAAAGCGGTAACAAACAAACTTTTGTGTATGTTTAAGCTAAGCAGATCTGTTGACTGATATACTTAATAATATACACTAAATAGAAAGATATTTTTTTATCATATATAGAAAAACGTTCAGAACACCTTGAACAAATGTCTGCGGATCGTAGAGACATTTGTCCCGAGGCGGGAATCAATCGAAGAAGTTGCCTCTTGCGTCGCAGGCGGCCGTTCGCCCGCTGCGCCACACAGAGGTCGTCAAATATATAATTATTAGTTGGATTAAGTACCTTGCGCATGTCAATGTTTTGATCCCAACTAAGTAATGTATTACGGGTAGGTACAGAATGTCACACAGGCAAATCTTTGATCTCCCCGTGAGGGAATTAATATCTCAGCACGTGACTACCGTCTTTGATGTCGTATTCATATTCAATTCATCAAGTTCGCTCGTGTTGACATAATCCACAGTTACACAAAACAGGAATTACCTTGTTATGCCATCTTGAAGAATTAAGATTTATCTTTGTTATAAATCTTTGATTAATTTCGACCTCTGTGGCGCACCGGGCGAAGATCCGCCTGCGACGCAAGAGGTACAAATGTCTGTACGATCTGCAGATATTTGTACTTGATGTTTTTCTTTATATAATAAAAAATATATATCTATGTTGTTATAATGTATTAAGTACCTATATCAGTCACCTAGTACCCATCACACAAGCTCTGCTTAGCTTGGGGCTAGATGATGCTGTGCGAATTGTCCACCATTATTTATTTATCTTATTTTGTCATCCGAGATTTAATTAAGCTGAGGCGAGGGTACTTTGCCGTGGGGTGCCGGCAGTAGAACGTTTCCCATCCTCTCTTGCCCGTGGATGCAGTAAGAGCCTGTTAAGAGCTACCTTTGGAAGATGGGCAGCAGCGTCATTTCGTGTATCAACATCCCATACTGCGCTCGCCAACCTGCCTGCCAAGCGTGGTGAGTATGGCAACTGCCCTTTATGGAGATCCATGAAGGAGGCCTGTGTTCAGTAGTGGACGTTTTACGGCTGAATTGAGGGTACTTGCGATACTAACGCAGAATTAATTTGTTGAACGAATTTAGCTCTACGGCTTTTTACGATTCGATTATTTTCATTCCAGAAAAGTTTTAATTTAAACAGTTGATTATACGATAATGGCAACCTATCGCCAGCTAATACTTGAAAGGCAAAGAGCAGCCGTACGCGTACAATTGAAGCTACCTTAATCCACACGTTTTTTTTATTAAAATGTAAAAAAATACAGAATCCGAGAATGACCTCAGGATGATCTTCACATCACACCAACTAGTAAAATTGTAAATAACAACAACTAAAAACTAAGAATAAGAATACGGGGGCTTGACCTCCTTTTCTGGTTAGTACACATATTATAAAACACCCTGTATCACATCCTTTGTCCGTTATTACCTAGCTATCACAATATGACCCGGGTAATTTAAACTGCCAAATACAATAGTAACTTAAATACCTTCCTTAGGGTCGTTATTTAAAAATAATTATCCTAAGCCAACACGAAATAATCTTAGTTTATGATGGTCCCCAAAGGGCAGCGGCCAACAAGAACAAAGTACAATAATTATAAACTCTTAGCTGGGCCTGTGGCGCAAAACCAAAGTTTGACTTTCAACCACGGTTAAGGTATTTGAGTTTAAATATATTAATAGTATTCAGTATTCAGTATTCATTTATTAACCATTCCGTTACATTTCATAACATTGGCAAGTCATAAAAAATACAAATTAATTTCATCAAAAATACAACATAACCTAATTATAAACATCAGGGTAAACAGTGGGAACATATTTTTTTATGTGCCTAGAGATCAGAAAATGTACAACTCATATATTCATTGATATGATAAAATGGATGACACTCAAAGAAACATTTTAGAATTGATTTGAATTCATTGAAAGGCAGCTGAGTAATTTGTAGAGGTAACTTATTGTACATTTGAAGCTTAATGCAAAGTCCTTGATTTTTTGTCTTGACAAGTCGCGTTCGGGGTATATGTAGTTTCTCTTTATTTCGTGTATTATAGTTGTGATTTTGCTTTTTCATAGAAAATTTGTCCTTATCTAAGTGAATTTCTAAAAGAGAGTTAAAAATGTAAAGTGATATCACCGTCAAAATTTTAGCTTTTTTGAAGTACGCTCTAGCTGAAGTTAATCTATGCAAGCCATGTATTATTCTTATAGATCTTTTTTGGCAAATTAGAACTTTTTCTATGTGAGACGCATTTCCCCAAATCGTTACAGAGTAGCTGATTATGGAGTGACAATAGGCATAATAAACAGAAGCTAATAGCTGGAACATAATGAGGTGAGCAACTTGATCATCTTCTCAGCCGTAAGACTTCCACTGCTTGACATAGGATCTTTAAGTACATCTATAGGCATACTCGCCACGCTTGTCAGGCGGGTTGGCGAGCGCAATATGGGATGTTGATACACGGAAAGACGCTGCTCCCTAACTTCCCTTTTCTCCGTCGACCGAGACACGTTCTCGGCTTGCCCGTTGACGAGCTCACCGCCGCTAACCCGGAGGTGACGTCAACCCGTCCCACGCTAGCTGCTAGGCACACGTTTAATAACCGGTCCCGCCGGCGGGGCGGAAGATTACACTCTCCCGTCTTAAGGTGCAGTTTTGCACCTGGACGTTAACCATCATTACATATAAAAATCTGGCAACAGTCCAAGCCGTGGTTCGAACCTAAGTGGCGCCCTTGAGCTTGTTGCCCCAACCTAAATTTTGCGACTGGGCGCCCTCTGCGCTATGACGAGCGCAGAGGGCGCCCAGTCGCAAAATTTACGTGAATGAATCATTCACGGTTCTCGCATGTTTCTCGCGTTCTCGCGAGATTCTCTTGAGAATGTGGAGCGGCCTTAAGGTATTTTTATTGTACGTGCGGTTCGAAAGAGTTGCCTTGCTGTAACACAGTTCTAACTAACACGGGAGTAAGGGTTTGATAATTGCACTATATCTGTAATATTTGGTTGTTAAGGTTAATCTCTCAATAGTTTAGAGAGGAAAGATTTGTTAGTTGTATTTTGTATGTTTGTGACGAATAAACACAAAACTGCTGGACCGATTTTGTAAATATGTTTACCATTACAATGCTACGTTATCCCTGAGTAACACAGGTTATATTGTATCCCCTTACTCCCGCGGGAACGGGAACTACGCGGGTGAAACCGCGAAGTGCGGCTAGTAATACATATATATTTTACTACATGAATAAAAATTATGTAAAAATCGCTTCGTTCGATCGCGGCCCCAGGCGTACAAGTATTTGCAGTTGCTCAGAGACTTCTGCCCGTTTCAAAACTCCCTGCGCAAACAACTGCCAACTCATTAAGGAACTCGCAGAGGTCTCGGAACAAACTAATTTAACTGACCTCACGTAGATGGAATAATAAATATAGCGTAGCGCTCTGGATATAGTGAATATTCCGAAATGCGGGTACTTATGTATTTCAGGAAGTGAAAATTATAAGTTTCTGAAAGCATATTTGCAACGGGAAGTAGTCAAGTAACTGAAATATTAGCTATATAATAATACTGGACAACTCACACAGCATCATCTAGCCTAGCCCCAAGCAAAGCAGAGCTTGTGTTATGATATGAGTACTACTTAATACAAGGCGGGAATCGAACCCGCAACCTCTTGCGTCTCAGACCTTCGCCCGCTGCGCCACAGAGCTCGTCATAGGACGTTTCACATCAAAAACGTGACTGAAAGACCTCGAGATGAAACAGCCAGAGCTGACCAAGTTGCTTAAGTAGGGCACGTGACCGAGTGACGTCACCGGGGTCGTTGACACCATTGTTCTGCTCGTGTGAAAGTGTCACTTGAATGGCTAATGGGACACGGCATGACTGAGGTGGCTGCGGTGTCATCAATGGGACGCTATTTTTGGGACCGGGCAGGGTGATTACGTATCCCGCGACAGGTTTTGCAACAGGCATTTGACAGCAACGATTGCTGTCAAATGTCAATTCCTTGCTGTTCTCTAATACAAAATTGACATTTGACAGCAATCGATGCTGTCAAATGCCTATTGCAAAACCTGTCGCGAGATAAAAAGTTATTATTTTCTAAATATATTCTCCATTTTGTTATCTGTAACCACTAATTTCGACTTTTCTAAAGATTAAGATACTTGGCACTGGCAGAATTGTATAAAACCAAACACAAAAGCCACAAAAAAGAAGAAGAAGAAGATACGTAATCATCCTGCAGGCCTAAAAACTTGGCTAAAACTTCAAGCGCCTTGTCCTTTCATAAAGTTAAATAAAGCGACCATTAAACAGCTATTAAATGAACGTAATAAATAATCTTTTTGTGCGTAAACAGGAAGTGTCTGATTTATTTGATTGGGAATAAAGTTTACATCCGCTTAAAAGAGCTTTTATTTTTGAGATAAGATGTTGAACGATTGAAAGCGTTAGATGTGTTCTGACACCTAAAACTACAGTCTTTATATGTGTGCTAACAATAATGCCGACGCACGCACACTGGTTGGGGTGCCGGCAGTAGAATATGTCCCCTCCTATATTACCTGTGGATGCAGTAAGAAACTGCCAAATGATACCTCCGGAAGATGGGTAGCGGTGTCCTCCCGTGTATGAACATCCCGTACTGCGCTCGCCCACCCGCCTGCCAAGAGTGATGATGGCAACATCTCCTCATGACTATTACCAAGATACATGAGGGATATCTATGCCCACGTCCAGTTGGACGTGCTACGGCTGAGACAATGATGATGATGCAATCTGGTTATGGTTATGGTACTATTTAATTTGCAATCATATAGTACGAATCACCGTAAAAAAACGTTCATATACTGATTCCAAATGAGCGTGCTACCTCGTTTCGTGTGGAAACAAAAACGCGGTCTCATTACGGTAAGAGCGTATCTAACGATTGAAATCTTTGGATAAAAGTAGTTTATGTGATACTGTAAATGACACCTGCTGTGTTGCAAGCACAGAATTATTAAAAGTTCCCAATATAAATATTTTAATCTGTATTCTATGGTTGCAAGTCTGGGACTGCCGTGGGGTGTCGGCAGTAGAATGTTAACCCTACTCTCATGCCCGTGGATGCAGTAATAGCCTGCAATGGGATACCGCCGGAAGATGGGCAGCAGCGTCTTATCCCTTATTTTTGTATCTTCATCTAAATGCATTCACGGACAAGAGAGGAGAGGCAACATTTTACATCACGGCAGTGGCAGTGGGATTTATAAACACCAGACCTCGCCTAACCACAAAAATGCTCCACACACGCGGCCATTACGATAAATACTACTAATATAATAAAAGCGTAAGTAAGAATGTATATATGTTTGTATTTATGTTCTCTTTTCACGTCAAAACCGCTGAACCGATTTAGATGAATTTTGTTATAGGAGTAGATGAGACCATGGAGACTAGGCTACTTTTCGTTGCATAAATTAGTAATTATAGGGTAGTTGTAGGGTAGTTGTAGTAAGTAGTTGCAGTGGTAGGTGCAATACGAAGTTCGCCGGGACAGCTAGTTACATAATGTACAGTAAATAATTTACAAACACATTTAATTATATAGGTATATTAAATTATATTGTCAAGCTCTTGGCGCCAACATTCGTTGACTCGAGGTCTATTCTGAATGACTCGCATGACATTTTTAACCAACTCCCAAAAAAAAGAGGAGGTTCGCAAGTAGTATTTCTTTTTTGAATCTTTGTTCCGTGCCGTGGCATGCTGTAAAAATCTGCCAAGGGATCCTCCTGAAGATGAGCAAGTGTCTCTCCGTGTATCAACATTTAGTAAGTACTACGTTCGCCAACCCGCCTGCCAAATGTGGCGAGTGTCGCAACCGACACCTCATGATCTTAGAGTTCCATTAGGGAGGCCTGTATGTATCTAGAAGTGGACGTGGACAGCAGTCCTAAGGCTGATATGATGATGATGAGGATGAATCTCTGTTACCTCAGAACTCCGTAAAATATAAACCGATTAAAAAAAATTGAGTTCAAATAGGTTCCATTTTTAAAAATTGATTCTGATGATGATCTATGTCTTGCCTCTTGCCTCATGGATGCAAGACTAAGTAGCACTAAATTTAAATTTGTTGATGGGTTAATATCAATTAATAATGTTCGCTTACGTTTATTGCCGTGGGATGCCGGCAGTAGAATGTTGCCACCCTCTCATATCTGTCGATGCAGTAAGAGCCTACGAAGGGATACCTCCAGAATCCGCCATCTCTTGACTGATAGCGGAACTTATGTAGATTTTTTACACTTTCGATGATTTCTAAAAAGTATGCTAATTAGAGAGTTTGTAATAACTTTCCTGTAATCTTTACATACACTTCTATTAGCTATAAAAGTTTCGCGGATTTATCTCCGCAAACGTGCGGGCTACTGATTGAGAATTGTAAGTGTTCCAGGTCAGGGTACTATAGTACAGGTTACAATTATAGTAGGTATCTATAGTTACACCAAGATATTTATGTAATGGGATGTACGTTCAAGTGGTTGGCAGTAACTAGTTGGTGAATATATACATAAACATGAATAAGGACAAATCATTAACGAAGAGGGAGGTTGATTTAAGAGGTTCTCGGAAAAAGTGATGTACTTAGTTTTAGGTACTTAGGACCAATTCTGCGAGATGAAAGGTCTCGGGCCAATCATCCCCATCCACCAAAAGAACCGTATCATCTGCGTACGTGTTGTGTTTAAATAAAATAAAGAACTTTAAAAACAAACACAGTCGTGCGAGTAAAGACGAACGATTCCGTAATAGAGTCCCAGTAATAGATATACTCGTAGGTACTTCGAGATAGAGCTTCGAGTTTTTTCCTCCAGTAAATCATTTCCTGGCAAGTTGGCAAGCAGCAGTTTCTTCCGTAGTAGATTCCGCGCGTTGCTTTCGAGAGACCTTGATTCGAGAGAACTAACACAATAATAATATTTAATTTACTCGAGGCGCCATTAAACAAAAACTCTGAAAAAACACAAACGGGTATTAGGTTGTCTTAAGCTATAAGATAAACAGGAAAGTAAAACAAATACTCTATGTAATTATAATTTTTGCGTATGGCAACGAACCTCTCAATATCTTGGAGATGCATGAGGGAGGCCCTTGTCCAGCTATGGATGTGGACCGCAGTCATAAGTCTGAAAACCTTTGGAACATCACCATCATATGAATCATCATTTCAGCCGTAAAACGTCCACTACTGAACACAGGCCGGATCTGGATCTGGATCTCCATGAGGGGTAGTTGCCATACTTACCACGCTTGGCAGGCGGGTTGGCGAGTGCAGTACGGGATTTTGATACACGGAAAGACGCTGCTGCCCATCTTCTGGATGAATCCCTTAGTAGACTCTTACTGCTTTCACGGGGATGAGCGGAGGGGCAAATTTCTACTGCCTGGAATATAAAAAATAATCATCAATTCAGCCATAAAACGTCCACTACTGAACGCAGGCCTCCCTCATGGATCTCCATAAGGGGCAGTTGCCATACTCACCACGCTTGGCAGGCGGGTTGGCGAGCGCAGTACGGGATGTTGATACACGGAATGACGCTGCTGCCCATCTTCCGGAGGTAGCTCTTAGCAGGCTCTTACTGCATCCACGGGCAAGATATAAGGGGCAACATTCTAATGCCGGCACCCCACGGCAAAAAAAAATTTTAAAAAATAATGATTTCAACTAATTAACAAAAATATTTTGATATTGCGACTGAATTAATTTTTAAAGTTTACGAAATTGAATAAAAAAACCACACCGGACAAATTTGTGCATACTTTTCTCTGATAGAGTCTAATAGCTTTAGCAGAGTGAATAAGCTTTGAAAAGCAAGAACTCATGATACAGTGTCCACTAATATCGGTATCCATAACGATTACAATCCATAAAGTGATTCGCAATAAGTATAGAAATTCATAACATTATTAACTCATATATGTACATTATTCTCATAATTATTTATTTGAATAAATTTCATGTTCCATAATATTTTGTTGGCGGCCGCTGCAGCTGTTGCGTTGCTTTTTTACTAGCCTTACTTACTTATTAGCACTTCTTGTCATTCGAAAAACCTAATAATCTACTGTCTCTCCATCGCGGTTCTGTCACAGGCAGTGTTTTTGGATGGTTATAAAACAAAACCTAATAACCTACTGTTCTTCCATCTCGATTCTGCCACTTTCAGGTTTTATAATCTTTCGAAAATATTCGGGATAATAAGTTTCATGATACGTTATTATTATGACAAATATGTTTAAAACAATGAAAATAATGGTAATTATATATTAGGTTAAATGAAACTTGTGAGCGTTTGGTGGACCAGTGCCGGTGTCGTCCACTACAGCTTTTTTAAATCTGGCCAGACGATTACGGCAGATGTCTTTTGGATAACCATGATGGAAAAGATAGCTGCTAAACAACCGAGGCTGGTCAATTTTTCAGGATCACTTCAGGACAACGCTAGACCACACACTGCTCAACAGACGGCTACCAAAATAGAGGAGCTTCAATTGGAATGTCTATGACATCCACCGTACTCTCCAGACCTTGCTCCAACAGATTACCATTTTTTTTCGAAATTTGAATAACTTCTTGCAAGGGAAAAAAATCAACTCCGATGGGGCAGTCCAAACCGCCTTCAAAGATTTTATTGATTCCCGTCCGAATAGTTTTTTTAGTAAAAGGATCAATGAACTACCTAAAAGATGGCAAAAATGCATAGATAGCAATGGTGCATACATTAATGAAATATTTTATATAAAAAAACGACTTTATGTTCCTCTCATATAAAACGCTAATTTCATATGTAACGACCAATACATTGCTACTTTAAAAACCTGACCTATATAATACCCTGAAGTAGAGCAAACATCTGGACGTGTAACGACAGAAATAACGGCGTAACGGCCGGCGCTCTCGTAAATAACGAATCACGGACGCATTGAGTTTTCACGTAGAGTCGCCATGCGTCCGGATTTAGACCAGGATATTCATTTGAAATTCAATGACGTAATTATTGAGATGGGACGCACTTTATAGTAATACTATAAAAACTAATAATATAAAAAAATATATATAAAATGATTGCCGTGAAGTGCCGGCAGTAGAATGTTTCCCCTCTTCTCATACCCATGGATGCAGTAAGAGCCTGCTAAAGGATACCTCCAGAAGAGGGGCAGCAGCGTGAGGGAGGCCTGTGTTCAGTAGTAGACGTTTTACGGCTGAAATGATGATAAAATGATTGTGAGATTTAATAAAAATTAGACGATTTGTTATTACATTGTGTAATTTCTTTTATTATTGTTATAGAGATAAATATATTTTTTTATCACATAGATAAAACAAGTATTCAACATCTTCAGTTCTAAAAACAAGTACAAATATATTCATACAAAGAGCCAGAAAAAAAATATACCTCTAAGTAATTTGGAAAAATATTAGTAGAAAGGACCTAATTCTACCTTTATAATACAATTTTTCTTGAACGACTCAATTAAAAATTAACTTTATTACTATAAATGATTTTATATCTATTATTTTGACCTTAGAAACCATGACAACCAAAACATTTATTTTTATTAATTTTGAGTATTTTATACCGGGTATTCATCGCGTTATTTATCTTTACTATCTGCTCGACGTTTCCTTACTTTGACTACGATTCCGCAATGATACCCAAATTTCTTAAAATCCTGGCCACCCCAGATTCGTTCGTCAGTGTTCCATACGTCAACGCATACACGGCTATTACTTTATTCTCGGACCTAGGAGTAGGAAGTCAATTGTCGATTTCAATGACACTCATTAATCCGGAAAATTATGCCAATTACTAGAACGAATATAAATAGCTATGCATTTTGCTCGAATAACGGCTATCTGTTTCAAGAGAAGTCCCCTCGTATTTGCCATAAGCATTAGCATAGCAGCTAATTGTCAAAAGGGCCTTGTCTGTGGCATACGCTTTTGGAGCTTATTTTAGATTGTTTTTAAAGTTTTATATTATTACCTTGCACAATGTCTAGGGAAAGAAACAAGGATGGCATATATAGATAATTGTAAAAAATTTAAAAATCAAAATCGATGTCTATGAACTTTGAAAAAACTTCACAGTCACCCGCGCCTCGCTGTTGGTTATACTAAATTATAATTATATATATAATTGTTGCTTGTTGAGCGACTCTAAGCCTAATTATAAGGCAAATAGTGGAGGACCGCAACTCGGTTCTATGGAACCAGTGATGGCATATGCGCCATCACAGGTTCCTATAAAGGAATGTAGACTTTTGTCTTCAGGCACTGACGTATGTTGGACGAAAGTTAAAAGACGTTGCCAAGTTTCCCAAACGCTGCCCATCCGAGTAGGATTCGACCATTGACCTCTTTCTCGAAGTTGGACCTCCTAATTGGACTGTTTGTCCTAGGTGTAAGTACCGTTTGTCCTAGGTATACGTACTGTTTGTCCTAGGTATACGTACCGTTTGTCCTAGGTATACGTACCGCTTGTCCTAGGTATACGTACCGTTTGTCCTAGGTATACGTACCGTTTGTCCTAGGTATACGTACCGTTTGTCCTAGCTATACGTACCGTTTGTCCTAGGTATAATTACCGTTTGTCCTAGGTATACGTACCGTTTGTCCTAGGTATACGTACCGTTTGTCACCTAACTCCTCTTAATCAGCTGGACCGATTTGGGCTAAACGTTGTGTTTATATTCCAGTGCCGATTTTCAATTGCCGCGGGGTGCCGGCAGAAGAATGTTGCCTCGCGAATATGTTAAGGGATACCTTCGGAGGATGGGCAGCAGAGCCTTTCCGTGTATCAACTTACCGCACAGCGCTGTCTGCGGTAAGTATGGCAAAGTCCGCACATGATCAGTACTTGCGGATTCATTAGGGAGGCCTATGTCCAGCAGAGGACGTCTTACGGCTGAGGTGATGATTATGATGATATTTCAATGGGTTCCATGTGGGTGGGAAGGTTTGAAAATATAATTGGACCCGGTAGGTGGCGTCAACGACGTCTGCCGGGTCCGCTAGTGTAAATATAAATCTGTTTGTCAGTGCCCAGCGGTGACTAACACCCATTTTCTCATGCTTTCGCATTTCGATATAAAATTGTGAAAATTAAGAAATTTAGAAAACATCAACGTGGCATCAACACGCATTACAAAGATTTACGCAGCGTCGTGAACCCGCATACCAAATGAAAACTAACAACATACATATATCCCACGTTGTGTATTTTCGCTGCGAGATTTTTAAAGTTTATTTGCGAACTGGTTTGGACCGGTTTACTTTAATCAATTTGATAATAAAAGCCGTGTTGGCCGACTGGTACGTATAGATAGATAGAATACGCTTTACTGTACACCTTTATAACATAACGATAGAAAATAAATATAACTAATAATAATTAAGTGGACGAAAACCCCGACTTTACAATCCTATAGTCAAGGGTCAATATTGGATTTTTCTTTCTTGAAAAATTTATTGTAATGACGTTTTGAACATCCACCACTTAACACAGGCCTCCATCATGAGGGGTAGCCATACTCACCACCTTGGCAGGCGGGTTGACGAGCGCAGTACGGGATGTTGATACACGGAAAGACGCAGCTGCCCATCTTCCGGAGGTATCATTTAGCGGGCTCTTACTGCATCCACGGGCTCGAAAGGAGGAGTATTATTCTACTGCCGGCACCCCCTTCGGCTAAGTTAAATGTAATTACGCTATACTTAGTCTGGCCATAAATACTGTTACAATTAAAAATAAACAAAATATTACATTTGAATTTGGAATCTGTTGTTCTTATATGATTGTTCATTGAGTTTTCTCATTTTGGCGCCAATACATTGTACAATATTTTGCGATATTAAAATGGAGTGGGGTGAGAAAGAGAACCGAATCGCTATGATTGCATTGCACAAAGTAGGTATATGGAGCCAAATGCAATTTTTAAAACTTTCCATACGCTTGGTATTAGTAAAATGTTTGTGTACCGGGCTATTACTAGGTACAATGAGACCTCCTCTGTTTGTGACAGAAAAAGATCTGGCCGTCTACGTAGTGTTCGTACGAAAAAGGTAGTCAAAGCAGCAAGGGAAAGAATTCGAAGAAATCCTGTCCGAAAGCAAAAAAAAATATCTCGGGAGATGAAGATAGCATCCAGAACCATGTCGCGTATTTTAAAAGATGACTTAGGACTTGTAGCCCGTAAGAGACGTACTGGTCATTTCTTAACTGATAATTTAAAAAAGAATAGGGTGGTAAAATCGAAACAACTACTGAAGCGGTACGCAAAGGGAGGTCACAGAAAAATTTTGTTTACGGATGAAATTTTTTTTACAATTGAGCAACACTTTAACAAACAAAATGACCGTATTTACACTCAAAGCTCTAAGGAAGCTTCCCAAATAGTCGATACAGTGCAACGTGGGCACTATCCGACTTCAGTGATGGTTTAGTGGGGTATTAGCTATGAAGGAGTGACTGAGCCATATTTTTGTGAAAAAGGTACCAAAACATCGGCACAAGTGTATCAAGATACCATTCTTGAGAAGGCAGTGAAGCCCCTTAACAACACCATGTTAAATAACCAAGAATGGTCCTTCTAGCAAGACTCGGCGCCGGGTCATAAAGCTCGGTCTACGCAGTCTTGGTTGGAAACGAACGTTTCTGACTTCATCAGAGCTGAAGACTGGCCGTCGTCTAGTACCGATCTTAATCCGCTGGATTATGATTTATGATCAGTTTTAAAGAGTACAGCTTGCTCTAAACGCCATGATAATTTGGAGTCCCTAAAACAATCCGTACGATTGGCAGTGAAGAATTTTCCCATGAAAAGAGTGCGTGCTTCTATTGATAACTGGCCTCCAAGTTTAAAGGTTTGTATTGCAGCCAATGGAGACCACTTCGAATAAGCTTTTGATATTTTAAATTGTTTTATGTTTATGTATTAAACTAACACACTGTGAAAGTAATAAATGTTATTTGCAATAGAAAAATGTTTTTTTATTGTTTCAGTATTTATGGCAAGACTAGGTATATACCCGATAATCAAATATATGTAGTTATCGTAAAATATCTCTCTCAAACCCTCAAACATTCGAATTTATTTATCACGAGTGACTTCTGCAAGTTTATCTATTACGTTCGCAGCTAGCGCGGAGTGATCATTTAGGTAATCATTTGTTGTGTGGGCGCATCGCAATCGGTTGACCTATATACTGCGATCTGGACTAAATCAAGTCTAAGATTAGGAAACAGACGGGCCACTTGATATTGGCGAGTAAAAACCCCTGAGCTGGAGATGGTTCTTTTCATACCCAAGGCCGTTTTTAAAACACTGTAATCTACTCTGCTAAACAATCACAGAATTTACATATCACTAATATTATAAAACTGAAAGTTTGTTTGTTAGATTTATGGATGTTTTATATCTTAACGCAAAAACGACCTACAGAATGAACAGGAACTGTGCACACGTAGATGTTGACCAGGATTAGCATACGGGATCACGACACATTATTAACACATATTTAAACGGGTATTTATCGCGCTATTTACCTTTATTATTGCCCGACGTTTCGACAGGATTGCACCCATCCATATATTTTTGAGTCTTCCCGGGACCACGATGGGTGCAATCCTGTCGAAACGTCGGGCAATAATAAAGGTAAATAGCGCGGTAAATACCCGTTTAAATATGTGTTAATAATTAGCATACGGGCTCCTTTTTATTGGGGTACAACGTAAGAGAAGCTGCGGGCAGAAACTAGTTGATAGATAAATAGTAGTGCTGTGCGATGTCATCAGTGGAATGTTGCCTCTCCTCTCTTTCCCGATAATGCAGTAAGAATGGACAGCTGCGTCATTTCTGTATGGTGAGTATGAGTACGCAACAATCCCCTCATGATCAGTACTTGGAGATATAAAAGAGGCCTATTCCCAGCGGTGGACGTCCTCCGACTGAGATGATGATGTTACACAGTAAATATGTAAGACTGATAAAAATTTGCGATGCTCTGAAGAAACTAACAAGAATAAATATTTTGATCTAACTCAGAAAACTTCACAAAAACCCTTTTCCATTTAAGGTGAATGATAGACGAGAAAAGTTTTCCAAATTAAACCGTCTAATGAGGTGTCCAAGAGCAGCAGAAAATGTTATACAACGCAATAAATTAACAACGTAGCTGCATGAAACTAGAACAATTTAGAATTAGCATTTTGATTGAATTTGGCTTTAATTTATTAAACCTTTTTACTTCTAGCGAGTTATGTCGATGAATAAATTTTAGGTGGCACTTTATCTGCAACTTTACTGCCTTCTGGGACAGTTATCGGTTCGGTTTAAATAAATTTATTTATACTCATAAAGAACATTTAAAATTTCTTATAGACAGTTATTGATAGTATAATTATATAAACGTTATTTATCTAAAGGCCACTGCCTTGTGTGACCAGTGTATTGTAACTAAAACAACTCATTAGTTTAAATATTTATTATCATGTACCTTACAACATTTGTAGCTAGGTGTTTTGTGAAGAGTTCATCCGGGGAAGTACTACCACCATACCTATTTCTGCCGCCATTTGCTTTATATAATTTATAAAGCTTTCTGTCGGTGTTCCGGTTTGAAGGGATATTACGGCCACATGAGACCTTACAACTCTATGTCTCAGGGTGACGGGCGTAATGCAATGCAGCGGGTCACGTGCTTCGTGACCGTGATCACCGCGGTATTGCAGGTGTTATAGGTAGAGGTTACCGCTTGACATCAGGTGGGCCTTTGGCTTGTCTCGTCGTTTAGTGGTATAAAATAACAAAGCTCATACAAATAGCTCTTTTCATAGCTCGCTAAGAATAGAATGTTGTAGGTAAAAACAAAGACTGCACGTTCTGTCCTCACCACCTCATCATCAGAAGTGGAGTAGGCATCGTGCGTTACAATAAATAAATATATCTACAGATAATTCAGATCGGCGCGAGATTCTGTGTCCTAGAATTTTAATATTCTGTCATATTTATGCGCCTACGCGTGGGGCCTAAATTGAACATTTCGCACTATTAAATGATGTGTTAGTCCCAATTCAATTGTACTGTTTTGAGTCGACACGTCTAATGCGCATTAGACACGTGCTATATCCAGATTATCATGTAAGCCCTTTGATAAGTACATATATAAATATTTTAAAATCTACTGATGAAATCACGCTAAAAGGGCCGGGAGTCTCCTTGTATTGAACAGTAAACTTATTTCCTAAACAAGCATGTTGTATAAAAATATTAACTACGATGTTCAAAGTTAACCTTAGTTCTTAACCTCAAAAAAGATTATTGAAATCTGTGTTTACGACGTAAAATCTGTGGCTAATCGTAAATATATACATAAATAATGGACTGCTATAAATCAAATCATTGATTACAAATTATTTATTCATAAACATAAACTTTAACAAAATATTACACATAACGCAATAATTAAACCTTACTAGTACATATATATGACTAAATATTTCCTTTTGGCTTTGCCGTAGTCGGGTAAAACATGCAAAGACCAAAGTATATCATCTTAACTGTTATAATTAAGCACTTCCTTTGTCGGAATTAGATCAAGAATATTTTTCTTCTCCGGACTTCAAGAGCAGGTGTTTCTCATGTAAATCGCGTCGCAAAAATAACTAATTTGATTTCCGAAGTCGCCGTCGCAGCCCTTGGCTAGTGACAGTATACCGGCAAGCAGAAGTGACACTACAATTTTAATTTTCTGTTTCAATTCCAAGGTTATATTATAATAGTTTTATTGTTATTAATTTCGAATAATATATTTTTACTGTTTTTTTTGTTAATGTCTATGTCCGCGTTTTCGAAACGGTCCTTACGGAAGATCAGCGCGGACTGGCCCTGCAGCCCGCAATATGCTGAGTAAGGACCCTTTTGCAGCGACAAACCTATATCATAACTTTATTAAACCTGTATGTAATGTTTGTTTTGTAGTTGCAAATAAATGATTATCTATCTATCTATCTATCTACAACCCAAGTATTTATAGAAATAAAAAGTTTTTTGTATTACAACTTTGTGCAACATCAATCATCATCATATCAGCCTTAGCACTAGTGTTAACGTCCACTGCTGGACATAGGCTACCCTTTTCTCCAAGATCCACGAGGGGTTGTTGCTGGCATTTATTGACATTTTAGGTACTTACAAATTACCAATAGTAATTTTTAGGGTTCCGGACCAAAATGGTAAAAAGGAACCCTTATAGAATCACTCTGTCTGTCTGTCTGTCTGTCACAAGTGGATATCTCGAGAACTACTGATGCTATCGACTTAAAATTTAAAATGGTAAAAGACAACACTTTTTTACTAATATAGCATATATGAAAATGTTAAAAAATATTCTTATTTTGATTGCAGGGGGGCGGATAGGGGATCTCAAAAATTTTAAGTGAAGTTACTAGACCGTGTGGGGTGTCATATGAAAGGTATTAATTTGCACATCAATAAACAGTTTTTAGTTTTCCTTTAAACCGTATCGTTTTTGAGGTATTTACAAAAATGTTGAAAAAACGACCGTTCCCCCCCCTTATCTCCGAAGTTTGCAGAGATAAACCCGTGATACTTTTAAAGCTAATAGAAGTGTATGTAAACTTTATAGGAAAATTATAGCGAACTCTCTAATTTGCGTAGTTTTTTAGACAAGGGGGGCGGAAGGGGCGTTTTCAAAATTTTTGGAAAGTCACTAGGTGATGTGGGATATCATATGAAAGATCTTATTTGCACATTAATAAACAGTTTTTAGTTTTCCTTTAAGTTGTATAATTGTTGAGTTATTTACAAAAATGTTGAAAAAAATAGCGTTCCCCCCCCCTTATCTCCGAAGTTTGCGGAGATAAACCTCTGAAACTTTTATTGCTATTAGATGTGTATGTAAAGATTAGAGGAAATTTATTACAATCTCTCTACATAGCATACTTTTTAGAAATCATCGAAAGTGTAAAAAATCTACATAAGTTCTGCTATCAGACAAGAAATGGCGCTGTCAAGGTTCTCCTACAAATATAAAACCGCCTTTGTCATATATTATATTGTATAATTAAATCTTATCCCCGAATTTCAATCCGAAGGTCGTGGGTTCGATACCGGCCGTGCACCAATGGATTTTTCTTTCTTGAAAAATGTATGTGCACACTTAACACGAGATTTAACGGTGAAGGAAACATCGTGAGGAAACCCGCGGTTTAGTTAGCTTCAGACGTATTGACCTGTTCTTTCCTCTGAATAATAGCTGACTAAGCTGAGAGGATGGTATAGGTGCTGGGCAAGCCTAATCCATCTAACAATGTCCCAGGCACTGCAGCGTCCCGTACAGCATGATTACCAGTTGATGACGCTGCATAAATCATTTATAATAGATGCAAAGGCCTTACTTATTGTATGATGGCACGGAACCCTCGGTGCGCGAGTCTGACTCGCTCTGGCCCGGTTTTATTTTTTCTGGACTAACCGAAGACACAGTATATTGTATTTTGGTTAGTGTATAATGTTGCCTAACCTGTTGTATGTAAGCACACACCACACTAGCTACCTGATTGTAGGTAGTGTTATATGTGCTTGATTGTTTGACGTCCCATGCACCCAGTAGAGGAGAAGTATGAATCGAACGAAAGATTATTTCATGGAATTTTTATGTCCAGCAATAACGTCTCACCCATTAAGAAAATCACCGACATTCACAAAAAAAATCATAGTTTATAAAAACACAATTTTATCGAATATTCGTCGTTTCGGCAAATGGGTACGAACAAACGTTAGCTAACTAGGGTTTAAAAATACGTCATCAATGTGGATTCTGTAGGTGTTATTTTATTTATTGACATTAATTGTCACGAAAAAAAAATATTAAGCATCATCTAGTCCCAAGCTAAGCAGAGCTTGTGTTATTGGTACTAGATGACTGATATCATCATCATTCATCATCATTTCAGCCGTAGGACGTCCACTGCTGGACATAGACCTCCCTCATGGATATCCAGTTATTGCGGTTGGAAGCGATCTGCATCCACCGTCAACCTGCGGTCTTCACCAGGTCATCATCCCATCTTGTTAGTGGACGTCCTACGCTGCGCTTGCCGGTCCGTGGCCTCCACTCGAGAACTTTTCGGCCCCATCGGCCATCTGTTCTGCGAGCTACATGGCCTGCCCATTGCCACTTCAACGTGCTAATCCGTTTGGCTATGTCGGTGACCCGAGTTCTTCTACGTATCTCCTCATTTCAGGTTCGATCGCGTAAAGAAACCCCGAGCATAGCCCTCTCCATAGCTCGTTGAGCGACTCTGAGCTTATTCATGAGGCCAATCGTGAATGACCACGTCTCGGTTCCATATGTGATGACTGATATACTCAATAATAATGCAGATCATACAGACATTTGTCCCGAGGCGGGAATCGAACCTCTTGCGTCGCAGGCGGACCTTCGCCCGTTGCGCCACAAAGGTCGTCATTATAAAGTATGGAGGGAACCTACTGAATGCACCTTACCGTCCACCACCCGTCCCCCCATTAGTCCAGCAGAATGGAATCAGGGCGGGCGACTCTGTTTAGCATACTCCACTAATTAAACTCGGAGTTAAAGGGCGGGGAGTAGACACTGCATCTAATTATATAACACTAGCGTGCAGCATTGCACAGTCAAAGTCAATAAGTGGTTATATATTAGAGATTATTAGAGTACTACTACTAGTAGTAAGAAACCGCACTCATTCACTTCTATTTTTTGTTACAATTTTCATTTTGCGTAGTTATTGTTTTCCACAGTTTGTTTATATTGTTGCGCCGAGCGCAAACGTAAACCAGTAAGTTCGCGAAAGATCCAGAAAGGACCGGTGTTTGTGCGGCCGAAGGAGTCCAAGGTCACTCTCCATTGTTTACAACACAAACACGAGAAGTTTCTAGACAAACCGGTTTTGAGACAATAGTACGGGTAGTAAACAAAGTTATAAAAAGTTGTTTACTTGTTTTTTGTTGTCCTGCTATTGTGCGTGAATCTAGAAACTTCAGCTTCGAGAATCTTCTTTATGTGGGATATAAATACGCGGATGTGTTTATCGAGCGGACAGTCTTTATTTGGCTACGGAAGCGAACAGTGCGATATATCGGAACGACAGTAAAGTGAATACAGTGATTGTTGTTATGTTAAACGGGTATTCTACTCACGTTAATTATTCGTTGAAAATAGGTATCCAACGTGTCAGTTCCTCCCAGGGGAACTTTCGTCAGGGAATGGAGCTTTTTTACGCGGTACCGTCTCCTTCCCTCTCACGCGCTCGCGTTGCACGCTAGTGCACCTATTTTCAACGAATAATTAACGTGAGTAGAATACCCGTTTAACATAACAATGAATAGTGTAACTCACGAATTATTTGAAAGTGAAACAGTGATTGTGTACAAGTGCTATAGTGTTCTGTGAATAGTGAACAAGTGTTATAGAGGTAGTGTGATCAGTGTTGTACAGTGAAGAAGTGTTCCTGTGTGAATCTGCTGTGAGATTCTTATTGGAGTGGTCTGTGAATAAAGTGTAAATTTTGGTTAAATTGGACCACATTATTTAATTCCGAACCCCCAGCTCGTAACAATATTATGACAGGTTTTTAAAGCGTGCTTTAACATACAGACACGTTGTCTAATTCCAATTCAAATAAAAAAATCGGCCAAGTGCGAGTCCGACTCGCGCACGAGGAGTTCCGTACCATTGTTTGGCAAAACAACTTGAACAAACTTTCAAAACAAACATACAACTTAATATTGTGTGAATATTTCAAGAGTCGTCCTGTTGCCGTTATCAATTTGAACAAAAAACGGCATAAGATCACGTTTGTTGTATGGGAGCCCCCCTTAAATATTTCTTTTATTTTAATTTAATATTGATGATGACGTCATCTGTCACGTAATCTATCGTTCTGCCTGGGGTCGTTCCCGTGGGAGCCAGGCATGACAGGTAGAACGTGCAGCCAGTCAAACCGGATAAAATGGCGAACCCGGATGAAATGGCGTATGTACCCGGAATCCGGATCTCACCCTATTATCTCGGGGAACGCTGACTTCACAGAAATAAATTCGTATTTGGCACGAGTTATCATCAGCACTGGCCGTGAGGCGCCGGCAGTAGAATGTTGCCCCTCCTCTCTTGCCCGTGGATGCAGTAGGAATATGCTAAGGGATAACTCCGAAAGATGAGCGGCAGCACCTTTTCGTGTACCTTAGAAGTGTGAAGTGAAGTTAGAGTTTATTTTAAAAGTTGCTGACGTCATAATAGTAGGTATGTTGTACGAAATAGCTTACATAATTATTTTTTGTTTGCTTATACTGACTTCGAAGGAAGTATTAATTTCAAGACAAAAACAGAATTAGGATCCTACTACTGTTCCTTATTATAAAGAGATTAAGATTTTTTTTATGTTAAGTAGATATTGATTTAATTAAACTAATGGCCACCTATTGCCGTGGGGTGCCGGCAGTAGAATGTTACTCCTCCTCT
Organism: Pasiphila rectangulata; assembly: GCA_963082625.1. Taxonomy (NCBI): domain Eukaryota; kingdom Metazoa; phylum Arthropoda; class Insecta; order Lepidoptera; family Geometridae; genus Pasiphila; species Pasiphila rectangulata. Next base: position 18,884,778 of record OY720251.1, on the reverse strand, counting down.
CCTACCCCTGGATGCAGTAAGAGCCTGCTAAGGGACACCTCCGGAAGATGGGCAGCAGCGTCTTTCCGTATATCAACATCGCTCACCAACCCGCCTGTTAAGCTTGGTGAGTATTGCAACTACCCTTATGGAGATCCATGAGGGAGGCCTTAGTTCAGTAGTGGACGTTTTACGGCTGAAATGATGATGAATGGCCACCTAGTATTACCGTTGCTTATTGCTTATTGCTATGCCTTTGCAGGGTTCATATTTGTATCTACTTCAGCATCATCATTTCAGCCGCATAACATTAACTACCGAACACAGGCCTCCCTCATGGATCACCATGAGGGATAGTTGCCATACTCACCACGCTTGGCAGGTATGTATCTACTACTTGTATCTACTTACCTACTTTTTAAAATCTCATGTAACAACATGTTCACAATAAACATATTGAGTAATTATGTAACACTCAAACCGAGACAAACACCTGTAATTTAATTAATGAAATCAGGCGTTACTTTGCGGAAATCCATGACAATAAAATGCAATAAAAATATTTAGTTTTAATTGCATTAGCGGAATTAAAACTAAATATTTTTATTGCATTTTATTGACCTGTAATTTAGGTAATAAGCAAAAGTACGAACAAAAATATAATAATAAGCAAAAAGAAAAAAATTCTTGAACTAAAACCATTCAAGTCCGGAACCGGGTCATGATAACGATTAGGCTAGGTACCAGTTTCTTCGGAGCCAATCGTCAGAACTGGGTTTTCAAAAAAAGGAATCTATAAGTGTTTTGTACTAAAGAAAAAAAAGTTATAAAAACTCTTACTCCTACAGATGACTTTAGATCCTCCGTTTTGAAGTCGGTTAAATGTGGACAGAACTGCAACATTATAAACGACTAGCTCACCAGTGCCCACTTTGTTGGGCGGTAAACATGTTTACTTGTGATGATTGTCTTTCAGGAGTTCCATCCCGAGATATGAGTCAACTTATAACTGCCCATGGGAAAAACACTGCTTTCTCAAGTTACAAGTTACCAGAGATCGTGAAAGCAAAAGAGATCTTACAGGATAGCAATGGATAGATCTTATAGGAAGGATGGTTACGTTATTTTTTTTTTTTCAATTGTTATATGTATTTTTTTTTATTAATATTATTATTATGAAAATTATGATTATTATTTTACTTTTAATTGTGTTCATTTTTGTTTTTTTCTTTAATTATTGTAATTGGTGTTGTACCGTTATAATTAAAGTAAATAAATAAATAATAGCCTTAAATAAAAGATTGACGTGTTGTTTAAGAAAAAAATGTTATATAAATACCACTCAATAGATGACGACACGGTCGCGGCTATACCTAAGTGGTATTATCTCTTTAACCATTTGTCCAAATTATATGCAGTAACAGGGAAAAGTCTTTTGTTTGAAACACTTAACTTTTTATAGGCATTAGAAAGCTCCAAAGCTTTTCTCTAGAACTCAAACATATACATACCTCTTATCGTTAAGGCAGCGTTCCTAAGAAGACGTTTTCGTTCAACCGTTTTTCTCCGACTTTGCAAATCTAACTACCACGTAAAAGTTTTTTTTCATTTTTCGGGTAAATTTATAGCCTATCATATGATGACACTTACAAATACCATAGCTTTCTATTAGTAAAAAGGATTCAAAATCGGTTCAGTAGGTCCAGAGATTACCCCCTACAACGTCACACGAACTTTACCTCTTTATTACGAGTATATTAGTATAGATTGGTATATACATACATATATAAGTTGTTTGAGTGTTTTAATTAAATAAACACCGCGTAGATTTATAAAAAATACAGATATCTTGATGACCTGCTCCTTTTTTAATTGGTCAAAAATAGACAAAACATCAATACGAGGAGGTTTGTTGCCATACTCGCCATCCTTGGCAGGCGGCCCCGGGTCGCGCAGCGGGCTGGACGCAGTGCGGGATGTTGATGCACGGCTTTCCGAGTATCAGCATCAGCAGTGTCCTTACACTGCTGCCCATCTTCCGGAGCTACCCCTTGGCAGATTTTCTCTGCATCCAAGGGCAAGAGAGGATCATCATTCACCACACCCCAGAAGATATCATCATATCGGCCGTAATACGTCCACTACTGAACACAGGCCTCCCTCATGGATCTCCATGAGGGGTAGTTGCCATACTCACCACGCTTGGCAGGCGGGTTGGCGAGCGCAGTACGGATGTTGATACACGGTAAGACGCTGCTGCCCATCTTCCGGAGGTATCCCTTTGCAGGCTCTTACTGCATCCACGGGCATGAAAGGAGGGGTAACATTCTACTGTCGGCACCCCACGGCATGCCAGCACCCCACGGCAAGATATAGGCTGTATGAATTAAATTAACAACGACACAGTCAATATCAACCAGATCCAAATACTTACACAGCATCAGGAGATAATTTGATCTCGATCCGGCGAACAACCAGATCAATTCTGAAAACAAACACTCAGAAACCCAATTTATATATTTCAATATTGAAAAGGTTCTCAAATTTTCTTTGGGCCAGTGGATTCAAACAATAGATACCGGAAGTCGGTTCCTCTATATCTATTTACCCTCGGGCCCTTCGGCGCTAAATAAATATCGACAAAGGTCGAGAACAGAGAAACAGTCGTGACCTCGTTTGAATATAGATGTTAGACTAGGCATACCTCGCGGATTTGTTCGTTACACTGGTGAACACTTCTTCTATGCTGGACTTTTTACACTATCTAGCCTGAAAGTAAGTAGAACTTGTGCTGTGAGTACCAGAAGATTTTTTATAACATACCTATCAAACATAGAAAATAAAACCTGCGTTCGCAGTGTTACACGATTTTACTGATACAAAATTTATTTTATTTTATTTATTTAACAAAATCCACAGCTCCTAATTAAATACAGTTCAAAACTTACGCACTAACTTACATCCAATAAAGGACTTACATTTTTTAAATGGGAACCCATCTGCAGAAAAAATACAAAAACACGCCTAGAATCGAACCCAAAACACGCTGCATCTCAGGCGTAGACCAGTTGAACTGAGCTCACTAAAATAAGTTTACGATGATTTACGTTTAAATGAAGGTCTATTGCCGTGGGGTGCCGGCAGCAGAATGTTACCCCTCCTCTCATGTCCGTGGATGATGTCCGTGGATGCAGTAAGAACAGAAGCAGAAAACAGCAGCAGCGTCTTTCCGTATATCAACATCCCATACCTTGCTCGCTAACCCGCCTGCCAAGCGTGGTGAGCATGGTAACTACCCCTCATGGTTATCCATGTGGGAGGCCTGTGTTCAGTAGTGGACGTTTTACGGCTGAAATGATTATGATGAGACATCCTACAACTGAGATGATGATGATGATAGAGATATTTTATGCCATAAAAGGTAACTACTTAAAATATTTCACAAACCCTCATTAAAATTTCCCCGTCAGCATAAATGAAGGCGTGAAGTAGACATACATACTATCCTATTATCCTATTCTATTATAGTTATCGGAATAATAGTGTGATTACTTCATCCTCAGCCAGCTCTTTGAAATGTAAAGTACGTGTTTCGTTTCTGAGATAAATAATTTATATTTGAAGTCTGTCTTCGTTAGGGCCTCTGATAAGGTACTCTAACAGCAGGGAATACATACATACATAGGTTTACCTGTTGTACATGATGACTGTCATGTAAAATAACCTAATGCTTATGCTTCCTAACCAGCGTGATGTGGCTGATTATTTATTATTTTTATGCTGATTTTTATGATTATTGATTATGCTGAGATAGAGCTTGCAATAAATTATTTTTTAATTCGATTTTGATATGGTAATTTTTTTGGTTTTACGCAACATGCTTTTTTTAACCACTATACCTGTGTCTCTTTTACTCTTTTACTTTTTGTTGTCTTATGTTTTTCTTAATATAGTGCGGTTTGATAAATCAGTGACTTTTTAATTTTCCGCGCAGTAACTTTGTAGTCAGTAACTCTTTTTTGTAAAATACATAAATGGGTGCATCATCAACGCTGCCCTCAACCGCTATCTATTAAGCAACAACTATAACTATTAACCCATTAGGAATGTCAAATTTTAAGGAAACTGCGTCATTTAGATTGTGTGTGGCAGCCATTGAAAGCAGACAACCTCTTGAATTTTAACAAAAATTGAAAAAAATGCACTTCAAGTGCTGATTAAACATATTTTATTGCGTAAAAAGACCATCACCGACACCAAGGAAAGCTTGTTAAAGACTGTGGGGCTCTATACCATAAATTTCAATGGTTCACTGAGTTCTGTTGTGGTCGAATGGTTACGGCTTGTGGCCTAGGTTGTCACGCAGAAATCGTCAAAAAAATCCAGGGAATGTTATTGGACGATCGAAGAATGAAAGTGCGTGAGGTGGCTAAGGCTGTGGGCATCTCAACTGAGCTGGTAATGTTTGGATATGAAAAAGCTATCGCAATTGCTCACACTCAACCATAAGCGCAACCGTGTGACCACCTCAAAGGATTATTTGGCGACGTTCAGCCGTAATCCGAACTAGTTTTAGCGTCGTTTTGTAACCGTTGCCGAAACATGGATACATCACAATACACCAGAGACCAAGGAACAATCAAAGCAGTGGGTTCCTCCGGGTGAACGTGCACCAAAAAAGGCCAAATTAAGGCCATTCATATCGATTTCCCTGAAAAGGGTTGAACTATCACCGGCAAATATTATTCAGAGCTATTGGACAGATTTGATATTCATTGAACGGCAAATACGACCGTATTTGGCAAAAAAAAGTGTTGCCCTATCAAGATCATGCACGGGTGCACACGAGTGCAGTCACCATGGCAAAAATACATAAATTGGGCTACGAACTGCTACCCCATCCAGCATATTCTCCAGATGTGACCCTTGCCACTATTTCTTGTTCCCAAACCTGAAAAAAATGGCTGGGTAAGAGATTTGGGTCGAATGAAGGGGTCATCACTCATTAATTTTAGTTTTATCAAACAATTGGCAAGAGAAATCCTCCTTGCAGGTACAGGGGTCCAGCATACTAAGCCGCGGGTTTCCCTTTATGATGTTCCTGCTTTTATCACAAACATCCGAATACGGCCACCACCCGCCAACTGTGTTCAACCACTGTGCATAAAAGTTCAGGAAAACAATTGGCAAGCGGAATCCTCCTCGCAGGCCCACGGGCCCTCAGAGCAAACACAGTCATCAATAACGTGCATTATAGTCGCGGCCGATTTATGGCTCAATAAACAACGCGTTGCCACACTCCGATACCGGGCTTAGCGGGGACGGCCGCATGCAACCTGTCACTAAGAAGACAAATGTTTTTGATTATTATTGAATTATGATTTTTTAAATCATCACCTCGCAACCCTGCAAGATAGGCGTGCCCTTGCTGATATGACGTTGTTGCATGGTCTGTGCAATGGGTACATAGATTGTCTGGAACTGGTCTCTAAGTTACTTCGTTTTAATGCACCGAAAATCCGAACGAGGCATACAAACCTTTTTGCTACATCACATTCCGCGACCAATTATGCACAAAATTCTTTTATAAGCCGATTGCACAGAACTTATAATAAAATATTCAAAAGTGTAGACATATTTCATATGAATAAATTAGGTTTTAAGAGGGAAGTTTGTCGAGTCCTTGAAGAACTGAATGACTAACAAGGCCAAGGCTAACCCTCATCCTGGTCGATTACGGACTTTGTAAATCTCATATAATATGTTTCTCATATTTACATGTGTAGATTATAGTTTTTATGATTTATAATAATTATTCTATGTTATGTAGTGTATGTATTTCTTTACTCATGGTAATAGTGTGAATTTTGAAAATGTTTATTACCATAAGTTAATTATAATTATTACTTTCCTTTAAATGTAAGTTAGATACCTAGGTATTCTTGATTTATTTCAAAAGTATGAAGAGACCGTCGTAAGCGTTAATTATGTACCATTTACAAAATGTAAGTCCATAATTGGCTGTAAGCAATGAGTGTAAGTGCTATCATTTTGTCTATAAGGGCTGTGGATTTTGTTGATAAATAAATAATTAAATTGGTTGAGTTGGCTACATCATTTTAATTAAGATTTAGTGAGGTAGTTTAACGGTTTGCTGCGGTACGGTCGGGAAATATGAAAGGTAATTAACGTGATAAATAGGTTATTTTATTATAATCGATAATGAGTTGGCTTTTACGATAAATATCCGTTTAAATGTATATTAATAGTGTGTTGTAAATGTTGTGATTGCGAAAATTAAAAAAAACATAAATAAATAAATAATGCTGGACAATTCACACAGCATCATCTAGCCCCAAGGTAAGCAGTGCTTGCGTTATGGGTACTAGATGACTGATATACTTAGCACATTATATACTACATGGATAGATATTTTTTTTATTATAAAAACATCTAGAAGACCCTGAACAATCCGAAGATCGTACATTTGTCCCCCGAGTTGTGGGTTCGACCTCTTGCACTACAGGCGGACCTTCGCCCGCTGCGCCACAGAAGTCTACAAACATGGTCGACATGGTTACCTAGTTGCATGACACCGTCCACAACGGCTTTAATAACGACTCGCAAAGGGCGCGATCGCCGTATTAATAGACAGCCTCGCGTATTTAAGTATTATCGCCTCGCCGCGTCACACAGCACCTCGCGATATATTGTAATGCGGTCACGTGTATTTTGAGAATTACTACGCGTGATAAATAACGCTGAAACTCTCATTTATATTCCTGACCTCTTAGAATGTTGTAATGGTTCTGTGTCGTAGGTAGGAACCACACTTTTTCTTGGCTGATTCATCGGGGAAGTGCTGCCACTACCGCCATGTTTGACCTACATGATTTATTTGAAATTTTATTTATTTATTCATAAATGACCAGGTGTTACACAATGCTGAGATGGGGACCCATTTATCCACGCCTTTGATGCACGCCACGATTTGTGCGTGTGGTACATAAATGTTTTTCCTCTTCATCTTTGACCATGGATATTGCAACGAAACTTCGGGAACAAAATTAATTAATACATGTAGGTAATTAAAAACAGAGTATCTCTCTAAGAGTGCCCATCATAGGAACTGTACACCTATAAGCACTATTAAGAAAAACTATGGCACACAGATAAAACTGTAAAAACTAAATGCATCCATCATCATCATCTCAGTCGTAGGACGTCCACAGCTGGACATAGGCCTCCCTCGTGGATCTACAAATACTGATCGTGAGGGGTTTTTGGCATACTCACCACGCTTGGCAGGTGGGTTAGCGAGTAATACGGGATGACGATACTCGGATAGACGCTGCTGCCCATCTTCCGGAGGTATCCATTGACAGACTCTTACTGGATAAGATAAGATTCGTTTATTTGCTGTAAAATATGTTACATGAGTTCTTATGCATAAAAATGTCCAATTATAATCCTACCTTCCAGGCATGCAAATATTCAATAAACACAGTATACATAATTAATTCACACAGTATTATAACAATTATGATTGAACGAAATATTAATTAAATTATATGTCAATATCGGCATCTTCTCAACAATTTTATTTTTATTTATTTATTTAACGTACAAAACACTTCACAACCACTTTAAACAATGAGGTTACATGATGGTAAATAATTATAACTTGATTGTAACATAAACATATGTACGTACTGCTATTATTTTAATTAAAAAAACAATTGAATGTCCCTTTATTAAAAATATTGATCTAATGTATATAACATTTACCATGAAGTCATTTCTTCAATTTCATACTAAATAGGTCACCTGACAGTTCTTTTAAATAAATTAATTAATAAAAATGTTGTTTATTCAGACAACAATTATGGTCCATTCAGGTTAGTAACAGAAAGTATAGTACTTATAAAATAATGTTAATAAAATAGACAAAGTAAAAGTTAAAAAATAAAATTAAAATTAGAATTCCCTCACCCGAGTTCCCACCAAACAGACTCTTGATATGATATCATCATTTGGTTGAAGCTCGAATGAGGGCGCGCATGACAGGCGAGTCGTATTTGTCCGCTATCACTTGCAGGATGCTGGTGCTGGACCGCACTCTGCTGAGCAACGAGGCAGTATTTTGCGGATGATGGCATGAAATCCGTCGACCCGCGCCTTCGTAAACATAGAAGATGCGCTGCAAAAGCGGCGCAGCCCCACCAGCATCCTGAATCCATTGTTGTATTGGACACGCAGAGAGTTAAGCGATCGTTTAGTATAGCCGACCTACTCTACGCTACTCGTATAGAACGAGTAGCCTGTAAGGCTTTGAAAAGAGTGATTTTTACTTACTTTTACTTAAACCTGCGCGCCAACATATTACCTCGGATTGCCAACGCCCTGCGTTCCCTTTCAATATCGAATTTTAATTCTCCGGTTGATTATTAAATATTTTAATTATCATAATAGTATGCTTGATATTGTGCATATTTGAAATTGTATTTCGGATTGTGCAGTCTGTTGTTTGACGTATCCCTTAATCTTCTAGACTTTATGAGTAATTCTTGATTTCTTATAAAAAGTTTTGGATGCTGTTTGACAAGTTCAGCCGATTGCTTGATGTAGAGGCAAGGGAGGGGAAGTCTGTGAACATCCACGGGTAAGACAGGAGGAGCAAGATTCTACTAACAGCAACCCACGGTAATAAACTAATCCTAATAAATAAATAGGTAAGATCGACCATTCAAGCTCCCCTGAGTGACCCGGCATCGCCAGGGTTCCCACCGGATGAGCAGCCGATAGGGCGGGGGATACGTATTTCTATGATTAAGTGCTCCGGGGTAGGGCCCTGAAACTATAACTATAAGTTATTGAGACGTCGGTCGCGGCCGCTCGCGTGACTGGCCACGTGGCCAAATGGCTAGATGGCTGGATCAGATATTTTATATTCAATTTAAAAAAATCAAATCTGTTGAACCTATATCTACTCGTTATAAGCACTTAAAAATACTCTTTTTGCCATCGTGTGGGGTATCGTTGTAAAGGTATACTTTTGAAATGATCATGATTGTTAACATTATATGCAATGTTTACGGGATATATACCATTATTTGAGTCTTTTTGAGTTGCCTGATATTTTGACGCAGTGACGTGTGAAACAATAAGACTGAAATCATGGTAAATATACCCTAAATTTTGCTTTTAACGTTGAACAGGTATTTAAAAACCATTTAGGGGTTGCGAACAATTTTGGTTTCGTCTGCGGAATATTCAAGTTTGAAACTTTTTTCGAGCGTCCCCGTCCTCCAAAATCTAAACTGCTATTTTTACAAATCTGAAAAAATTATGAATGAAGGTAGTTACAAAGAGGAGGCCTATACCCAGCAGTGGGTGAATGTGGGCTGATAGATAGATAGATAGGTAGTTATAACCATGACCTTTCTAGGAGAACTATAATGGTTAAATAAATAAATAAATAAAATAAAAAGCCTTTTATTTCTTGCTTAAATTACAAAAATTTTCTTATGTACTACTTATGTTAGTTTACTCTACTTAAAATTATTTGTTTAACTATCTTTATCAATATTTCTTAAACTTACCGTAGTTTTACATTCTTAATTTACTTCAATTGTGTTTATCTATTGTTTACTTATTTCTATATATTAGTTTCTTGCTTCTTCAACAAGAACCCCAGGTCGGGTGAAGGCCTCCTCCAAAGATGCCCATTTGTCTCGGTCTTGTGCTGTTAGACTCCAGTTGGGGCCGGCGGTTCTATTAATGTCGTCTTCCCATCGTGTTATTGGTCTTCCTCTACTTCTTTTTCCTTGTGGGCCTCTCCATAAGGTTACTTTTGCGGTCCATCTCTGGTCTGTAAGCCTCGCTATATGCCCTGCCCATTTCCACTTAAGCTTTTGTGCAAAAGTCAAGGCATCTGTGGCTTTTGTCAGTGCTCTTATTTTTGTGTGTCTTACTTTATCAAGTTTCTTTACCTTGAGCATGCTCCGTTCTAGACCTCGTTGGCATGTGGCGATTTTGTGCTTTGCTCTAGCCGTAAATTTCCATGTCTGACATCCGTACGTCAAACACGGCAAAAGACTAGAGTTCATAATTTTTGTTTTTACGAGGGGAGGTCAAAACGTCCGCGGAATGGCAGGGAAATAGGGCTAAATTAAACCAATTATTATTTTTCTTATCAATATATTCTCCCTTAAGCCTAAAACATTTTTCAGATCTATCAAAAAGTTCGCTTATACCTTCGAAAAAAAATGTTTTATCAAGGCCTTCAAAATAAGCTGAAATTGCCGACTTAACTTTTTCATCGTCAGTAAGTTTCCACGAAGTTATTTTTTTTATTTTGAAATCAAATAATGATCAGAGGGAGCTAGATCTGGACTATAGGGAGGGCGGTGTAATGTTTTGTAGCCACATTTCGGCAAGGCAGCCATTGAAACATGGCTCTTGTGAACGGGTGTGTTGTCGTGCAAAAGCAGCTCTCCTCGACTCCATTTTCCGCGTCTGTTTTGTTTGGTGGCATCTTTAAATTTTTTCAGTAGAGTGGCATAGTATCCCTTTGTGACATTTAATAATTTTTTTTGTAGTCTATTAAGAAAATCCTTTCTGAATCCAAATAAACAGTGGCCATGATCTTTCCGGCCGATTGTGACACCTTGAATTTCTTAGGGGGTACTGCGCCTTTTTTATGCCACTGCATAGACTCTTGTTTTAATTCAAGCTCATGATGATGAACCCAAGTTTCCTCTTCAGTAACAATCTGGTTCAAAATTTCGTCCTTGTTCCCGCTACAGAGCTCCAAAAACTCGCGTGAACACTCGACGCGCTGCTGTTTTTGAACCGCTGAGAGCATTCTCGGCACCCATCTTGCGCTGACCTTAGACATGCCAAGATGGTCGTGGAGGATACTCAAAATGATTGTAGACGATACTCCAACCATTTCTGCAAATTGTTTCTTTTTTAATCGAGCATCTTCCAATAAAAGTTTTTCGACTTTTTCGATGATGTTTGAGGAGGTGGTCTCGATCGGCCGGGCCGGGCGGTCGTCTTCTTCAATTGACTCCCTGCCTTGCTTGGATATACCATGCCACTTATAAATCATTGCTTTTTCAGGGCAAGAGTTCCCGTAAACAGATAACATTTCTTCCAAAATAATTTGAGGTGTTTTTCCTTGCTTGGTAAGGAACTTTATAACAGCACGAAACTCGATTTTATCCATGTTTAGCGATTTATTCCCGATTGAACTGCTAATTTATCGATAACTTTAAGTGTAATGACTCGATTTGTCTAAAATTTGGTATTTGTACCTGTATTGAGTACCTGGAGAGTACTGGGTAAAAAAAGTTATCCCCACCCCTTCGCAACCCTTCCGTTCCGCGGACTTTTTGACTTATTTGCAAATTACTTTTAAAAATTTATTTTAAACTCCAGTATTTATTCCATGTTTTCTGTACTCTTCTTTCTATTTCTTTGTCATTATTTTTTCTGTCGAAACTGACTGTTTTTCCTAGGTATATGTAATTTTCTGTATATTTCAAAGGCTGTCCATTAATTATTATTGGTGTTTCACAGCTGTTCGTCATAGTCATTGTCTTAGTGAGAATGATTTCTAATCCTACATTTGTACTAGCTTCTTGTATGGATTTTGTCATTTGTTGCAGCTGTGAGCTTTCCTCTGATAGCAATACTATGTCGTCTGCAAATCTCAGATGACTTAGGAAAGCACCCTGTATATATATTCCTGATGTGCTCCATTCTAGCTTACTGATGACGTTTTCAAGGATGGATATAAATATTTTTGGCGATAATGGGTCTCCCTGTCTTACTCCTCTCTTAATGGGGAAACTTGGACCCAGGGTTTCCAACTTTATTCCACCCGAATTATTATTATATATGCTTCTAATAACTTTGATGTACATTTCGTTGACTCCTTGTTCTTTCAGGCTTTCCCAAATGCATGCGTGTGTAACTGTGTCGAACGCCTTTTGATAGTCAACGAATGCGAGATATAGGGGTCTTTGCTGTTCCTGATATTTCTCTATTATAAGCTCTTGAGCTTATGCTTAGCGGTGTGAATGTGGTCAACTGTAGAAAACCCTCTCCTGAAGCCGGCCTGTTCTACTGGTTGTCTAGCTTCAATTACGGGACTGATTCTTGAGTTTATAATAGTGGAGAACAGCTTGTATAGGGTTGGTAGTAGGCTTATCGGTCTGTAGTTCCCTATTTCCTTTGGATCACCTTTCTTGTAGATCAAAATGATATTAGAGTCGGACCATTGTGTAGGTGTTATGGAATTTTGTAATATCATATTGAATAATTCAGCTAGAGGTATGGCCAAAATTAAGTTTGCTGTCTTCAAAGCTTCATTTGTGATATTGTCAGATCCAGGTGATTTGTCTAGTTTTAGTCTTTTTATTGCCTCTCCGACTTCATTTGCCTCTATTAAGTTAAAATTCTCTTCACTGCTGTCCTGTGTTGTGCTATTGTTGTCTTCTTGTGTAGGGGTCTTATTATTCTTGTCACTGTAAAGGTTTTTATAGAAATTAGAAGCTGTAATGATAATATCCGTACGTTTGTTTGGGTCTATGTCTAACTTATTCAAGCCTTCTATCCAAGTCTTATTTGTTCTTAAGTCTTTGTAGGCCTTTTTTGTGCTTCCGGTGAGATATAAGTGTTGTTCTATGATAGCGTGTCTGTATTTTTTATATTCATCCTTTATATATCGATTGACTAATTTGTAGAGCGCGGAGAGTTCGTTTTTCATAGATCTTGTTTTATGTTTTGTTTTTTGCAGTTCTTTTCGTCTGTTTAATAGAGTTAGTGTTTTTGTCGACAGTATTTTGTGGCTTTTATGTTCTTCACCTATCACTTTAGCTAACTTTAAGCTACGGGTAATTGCATTTGTTATGTTGTCGTAATAGGTTTGCACTGAGATGGTTTTCTGGCTATTAGCTGGATCAGATAGCATTAAAGTCAAGTTTTCCCTGTATTTCGATATTTCATCTTCATTTTTTAGTTGGTTTATATGACTGTTTGCAAATTTGACTCTACTTTTCTTTTGATTGGTTAGACATATTGTCGCTCTGATTATTCTATGGTCTGATGGAAAGTTAAGGTTCATAGTACCGATGTCTTGAAATATTCTAGGTTGGTTCGACAATATATAGTCTATTTCGTTTTTTGTTTCCCCATTTGGCGATCTCCATGTCCATTTTTTGTTTGGTTTCTTTTTATAACATGTATTAATTATGGTTAGCTTGTGTTCTAATGCGAAGTCTACTAGTCTCTGTCCTCTTTCGTTTCTTTTTCCGTAGCCAAACTGTTTAGTAACCAAGTATTCTTCTTTTTTAGGTACTCCAATCTTTGCATTAAAGTCTCCCATAAGTATGGTAGTATTGTGTGTGGTTTCTAATGCTTTGTCTATTGTCTTGTAAAGTTCGTCAATATCGTTTTCACTTGCCGATTCTGTTGGTGCGTAGGCTTGTATAATACTTACCCTGTAACCTTGAAAATTCATGTTTAGTACTGCGACACGCTCAGATAAGCCAGTGAAGCTTTCTATATCTTCTTTATGTGATTTGTTTATTATAAATCCTACTCCGTATTTTCCTGGAGTGTGGCCTATGTAGCATAATATGAAGTTTTCATACTCCTCTATTGCTGTGCCTTTCCGTCTCATTTCCGATATCCCTATTACATCGTATTTTATTTCTTTTATAGATTCTTCAAGTTCTAATAAGCGTTCGTAAGACGATAAAGTTCTGACATTATAGGTTGCTATCTGTATTTGGTTTAGTTTTTTGTTTGATTTTATGAATTCTTTTTTATTCTCTGGAGGGTTATGGTCGTAATCTTCCACGGTGACCAGTCGGATTGGAAAATGTTGCTTGTTTCTTATTATATGGTTGTTTGTGAATTTTTTGTTGCAGGAGGAGGAGGGGCTTAGTTGCTATGTTTGTTTGTTTGTTTGGATAGCTTTCTTTGTTATTTGTATTTTTCTGTACTAGGAAGTTAAGAAGTCCAGGTTTTACGACTCCTTCTGAGATACTGTTTGACCTTTTAACCAGTGTTTCTTGCAATTCCTTCCTCTTCTCCAGCACGTATTTTGGATAGTCTTCTTTGACATAGAACTGGGATTCCTTCAACGCTCCTTTTTTTTCAAAATTTTTATTTTTGTGCCTAGAGTTGTAAAAGTAACAATCATTGGACGAGGTCTTTCCTCTTTTTTTCCAATTTTTTTATCTTCTTGGATGTCGTTGTGTGTAAGCTTGATAGAAAGATATTGTTCTATCCATTTGATGATGCAGTTTTCTAAGTTCTGGTATGATGTTTCAGTTTCTTTGATACCGAAGAATACTAGGTTTCTTATTCTTGCCTGTTTTTCCAAATAGTAGATTCTTTTTTCTTGATTTTCCACGGTTATTTTTATTTTTTCTTGATTTTCTTCTAAAATTAAAAGTTTTTCCTCGAACAATCGACTTATATTTTGCGTGACTTGTTCCGTAACATTTTTTCCGGTTTCTCGAATTTCTAATCTTTGCTCGTCCATTTCTTTTTTTATTGATTTAAGCGTGTTTAGAATTTCTTCCATGATTTGCGTTTTAATTTTATTGTTTTGGTAACTATAATGGTTAACCTAGCTTTATTAATTTTGTACAATTTGTCGCTCAAATAAGTAATACGGTTTACCAAACATACCGAAAACATACTTTAAAACCGAAAACACAATTAATTCCTGTTTTGGTAAACGTAAAAAAACATACACCAACATGTAACAACTACCTGCAGGACCCTACCCCACATAGCGCGTGGCCCGACACGTACCTGGCCTAAATTATCTATTTATTTCAAAATGAAAACATGAGTTCTAAGAGTCATAAACTCGTTTCAAAATGAATTTTCTATGTATGTGAAACATAGTCGGGGGCCATCTTTTGTATTTACCTATTTTCGCAAAATAAATGTTATTTGTATTTGTTATTTACGCCCTGTGGTTACACCACTTAAGAACGAGTGGACCAATTTTATAATTGTCTGCGTCCGGAATAACATAATTTATGCTATTTCGAATTTGTAAAAGTTCACAGAGAACATAATTATAACGTTAATTATTTTTTTACATTTTTTACAGATATCACATCATCAATTTTTTTGGTGTCAGATATCTAAAAAAGCATTCAGAAAATTTGTTTTGTAACTAAACTTAGAACTAGAGTAGTAGTTGTTGAGTAGTAGTCGAGAAGTAGTAGTAGTAGAGTAGTAATAGTAATAGTAGTAGATAGTAGCGTAGTAGTAAGTAGCAGTAGTAGTAGAGGGTTAGTTGATTCTGATAGCTAGTAGTACGAATAAAAGTAATATTACTATCGTTAACCTAAAATGTCTATTTAAGAATAAATGATTTCGTCTTAGTTAAGATGACGATGCTGATGATGTAGCTAAGGTTACAGGAATAAATAAAACCCCGTTATTCATTCATTAGCCAAGTTGTTCGTGATCTGTTGCATTATTGATGAGTTGCTCAACACTCGGTGTGCGGCTGACCCTTTTGACAAACATTACTGAATATTGCATTCGGCTTTCAAGTTTAAACCGAAAGTTTATATCTCGACTGGTTCGGTGTGGTACTTGCCCTTATTCCACTCTAGGACAGGGCAGAATACTTATTTTCTCCTCTATGTAATGTTAACTAAACTCGAGAATTAATGGTAATTCACTCTCCACACAATCGATCCATGTTTCATGTCAAACAAATATCTTCATTTATTTTACATATTCTCGTCTCACCTCTTCTCAGCCGTAAGACTGCTGTATAAATCCACTGCTGGACAAAGGCCGCCTCGGATCTCATGAGGGGGTTGTTGCCTTCTTACCACTGTACGGGATGTTTTATACACGAAAAGACGCTGCTGCCATCTTCCACAGGTCTCTAGCCAGTGGATGCAGTAAGGATCTGCTTAAAGGAGCAACATTCTACTGCCAGCTCCACACGGCTAGGGTATTTGGTTAAGAATTATTTAACGGATAGAAAATAAAATGTGGCCTCTGCTGTGTTGTCTTTATATAAATAGCGGAAATGATCAAATTTTATCAGATCTCTCAAGTTTTGTATTTGGGGCCACAAGTGGACTATGTCGCGGGTGTCTTGAGGAGGAGGAGGCAGTGGAACACGTGTTACTGCACTGGACTAAGACAAAGACGCTAGATCAAACACAGCACTACAGGAGCTCAGAGTCATGCCCTTGTTCTACAACATATGCATATCCTTCGGGAATGATCATGGAATGCTGCCGGCGGCCCCGAGTCCTTCTCCGGTACTTCAAGCAATTGGGATGGCTAGAGTCGGGGTGGTGTCACGGGCACATGCACAATACAACCCAACGCGGGACGTCAGTGCAGATCTGGTAACCCGCACTACAATTAAAATTAGTAAGTATATATTTGTTTTAATAATATACCTTTCTATAAGCAACATTAGACTGATGCCGGTGGTTTTATCAAGGACAACAATTCAAGATTTTGAACATCCGTCATCATATATTTTATCTGTTTACGCCTACGCCAGTGTCTGTTTTCACTGGACCAGTTATTTGCCTAAGCGCGAACGACCACCTGACCTCATCTCCATTCTTGCCTCGCTTACCTAAGCAAATTTCGGCCTCATTCGGCCTTAGCCGTGAGGCCGAACAGCAGTTACGTGGGCAGCCATAAACGATATGAGCAGTAACTTCCAGACACCTGTATAATTTCAACATAATTCTAATATTTTTATGGACCTATATGACAACTGCGTATGAGTTACGAAATTCTAAGTGGAATAAGGGTACAAAGCTGATTCTTAATGGTAATTATAATAGTAAATTTGTGTGGAGTTGTCACTTGCCAGTGGTATTGACTTGTTACAACGGAGTTTTAAATGGGCTTAAAAAATGTAAGTCCTTTATTGGCTGTAAGTTAGTGCGTAAGTTTTGAACTGTATTTTATTAAGAGCTGTGGATTTTGTAAAAATAAATAAATCAAACAATCTCAAGTTTTGGTAAACGTAAGAAAGCATACACCATTTTCTAACAACAGTTAACTACGAAACCCTACATACACGCATCTGGCCTAATTTGTTTAAACTTTCGCGATAACGACACATATTTAGCCGGGGTATTTATCGCGTTATTTACCTTTATTATTATGTTATGTATAAGGCATATTATGTACATAATATTTAGAGGCATAAATCGGTTTCATTCACCAGTAAAGAGTAGATCTATGTTTTTATAGAGGTACAAAAACAGCGATATGGCCACTAAGCGACAAAGCCCTTTATTGATTAAACTAAATAAATGTTTTGATAGAGCGGTCTTTTAACGTTTGTTAACCAATCGCGTAAACCAACTACCAGTTTTAAGTAAAACATGACAAATTTAAAACAAACGTGCTAAATCAATTCCGGATGCTTTCAAATTGCTGAAAATTTTTAAAATACCTGAACCCAGTACTGCGTCGTTGTAACGGCGCTTTAAGCGTTTACCTATTTCGTTTTCATTTAACGACGTTTCAAGTGCTTAAATTTTTAAATGTGCACGTAGTTTAAGAGACCTTGCCTTGACGTAACACTGTTTCAAACTAGCACGGAAGCTAATAGGCACCAATAAATACGGTAAATAGGTTCTACGTTGTTAAAGGTTTAATAAAGAAATGATTTGATTGTAAACTCAAACTCACAAGCTTGTATAGGAGTATATTCGGACCCAAATTAGAACTGTTAAGGCAGTAGCCCTTACTGGTAGAAAAACGTAGTGTTAAATCGTGCCTTTAAATTTTGTTGAAAAAATTGCCGTAGGGTGCCGTCGGTTGAACATTGCTTCTCCTCTGTTACCCGTGGACGCAGTAAGAATCTGTCTAGGGATACCTCCGGAAGATAGGGAGCAGCGTCTTTGGTATTACTGTATATCGTGTATTAACATTCAGTAATGCGCTCGCCCACCCGCCTGCCAAGCGTGGTGGGTATGGCAACTCCTCGAGATCAGTGCCCACTTGAAGATTCATGAGATAGGCCTATGTCAGTTGACGTCCTACGACTGAGATAATGATGATGATGCCTTTAAAGTTCCAAGGTTCATAACCTCTACAAGATCATGATGATCTCAATGGCATCAAGCCTCGTAAACCTCAGTAGGCCACTCAACTGAGCCGCACAAAGCAGTGCCTCAGCTGCGCCCGCGCACACGTGCACACTAATAAAGGCGAGCACACATTACACGTTATAGACGACAGATTACAAGACGCTTTGTTTGTACAGTCGTTATCCTCTATGGTTACATGGCTTTGAAACCATTAAGGGCCTTTTACATCAATTTAGAGATAATTTAAACAAGATGGGCAGCAGCGTATTTCCGAGTATCTACATCCCATGCTGCGCTCGCCAACCCGCCTGCCAGCGGCAGCAACCCGCCAGCGTGGCGAGTATGGCAACAATCCCCTCATGATCTTGGAGATGTATGAGGGAGGCCTGTGTACAGCATCATGCATACGGGCATGAGAGGAGGGGTAACATTCTACTGCCGGCACCCCACGGACGATAATGATGATGATGATGATATCACGCAAATACTCTATTGGAAAAAAGGCCTTCGCAGGAACACCACGTTCACAAGTAAGTAAATAAATTACTAAACTTATGTTCTCAAATCTACATACCTATCCCCACTTGACGAGAATACATGAAAAGGCTTTTGAAAAACTCGGCGAAGAGCGTGTCGACTCGCGCACGAAGGGTTCCGTAGCATTATTTGGCAAAACTACTTAAATATTTTGTGAATATTTCAAGTTTCTACCTGTTTCCATTAATAATAACGAGCAAAAAAACTGCAAAAAATCACTTTTGTTGTATAAGATATATATATTTTATTCTTTTTTTAGCATTTGATGTTATAGCGGCAATAGAAATGCATCATCTGTGAAAATGTCAACTGTCTAGCTATCACGGTTCATGAGAGCCTAGTGACAGACAGACAGACAGACGGACAGCGGAGTCTTTGTAATAGAGTCCCGTTTTTATCCTTTGGGTTATACGGAACCCTAAAAACAAATAGTATTAAAGATTCACACCTTCCTACCTTACACAGTACTTTAAGTAATGTATGTAAACAGCGTTTAAAGCGACAAGGTGCTTTGGCGTCGGCAAACACGGCTGCCCTTGTAATCATTTGAGAGGAGTTCGCTTATGAAATTAAATGAATGAAATGAAAAATGATTTATTTGCAACACTTACAAACTTATACAGTGAAACCCTAATCTTATTCTAAGAGACAACTAATAAGTGTCACAAAATGGTCCTGGTTCAGCATAATGTTAGTATGCACAACTAACGCTGATCTTCCACCAGGGCCGATGGTGGCATCACGGACGTAACCTCTGGGATAACATAAATTATGACTATAGAGCGAATTAATTAAATTATAGAGAGAGCGCAAACGACCAAAGACAGACAACAAAGAAGCAACAATACAAAAATATATTGAAGAGTAAGTAGACAAATTTATATACCATGAGGTAGGCTCCGTTTTGCAAATGCAACTTAATCAAATAAAACTAAATCACTTCAACCATCCACTAATTTCCGAGTACTTATATAATGCTAGTGTCATGTCTAAGACTTTCCTGTTCCAACTGTTTTTGAATAAGGTACTTTTTGAGTTTCTAAAGGTGTACGACCTTTGCAGGTTCCTTATTGGTGGGGGGATATTGTTCCAGCACTTGGATGCAATGTACCGGAAACTACCTCTGAAAGCGGCAGAGGCATGTACCTGTGTCGAGAGCTGCATCGAGCACTGACGAGTACCACACGTTCTTGTGCTAGACATCCACGTAATCTTTTCATAAAGATGAAATGGAGCCTTATGCTTCAAGACTCCGAAGAGAAGACAAGCTAGATGTAACTTTCGCCTATGTTTCATTTTTAATACAAGGGGATTATTCAAGAATGGCGTGACATATCCTCTCTTCGGAATGTCGAAACAAAAACGTGCACAAGCGTTTTGTAGGTACTCGTTGTATTAATCTTTGGGTTTTAGTAAAGAGACGAGGACCAAAAACTATATCCGTATAGTTTAATTTTGACAAAATGAGTGACTCTACCAATCGAATACGCAACTCCGTTTTTATATGAGGCCGCAATCTATACAATACTTTTATTCGGTAGAAACACTTATCTCACGGAGACTCACGTTATGTAACGTGTGACTCAAACCAATGTTTTAGCCGTGGTGTGCTGGCAGTTGCGTCTTCCGTGTATCAACGTCCCATACTGCGCTCGCCAACCCGCCTGCCAAGTGTGGCGAGTATGGCAACAATCCCCTCATGATCTTGGAGATGTATGACGGAGGCCTATGTCCACCAGTGGACGTGGACAGCAGTGCTGCGGCCGTAATGATGAAAATTATCCTTACGAGGGTAAAACGGGTCGGAGAGGTGACGCGTTACGCTAGGATTTGTATTTCTTTGAGACATACATATATAAATACTAGCTTTTGCCCGCGACTTCGTCCGCGTGGAAGTCATTAAACGTAAAATCCCCTTTTTCACGCAGAGCCACTTTGATTCGAAAATAAAAATCCCATTTATTCCATATCCCGTGGAAATTTCGAAAAATCCCTTCTTAGTGCATCTCTAGGATACTCAAGGTATATGTTTGCCAAATTTCAAGTCCTTAGGTCCAGTGGTTTAGGCTGTGCGTTGATATATCAGTCAGTCAGTCAGGACTTTGAATTTTATTATTAGATTTTGTCATTTAATTTCAGTTTTATTGATCTATAGTTCAAATGTCGACTGCTGCCACCAACGCGTCCGCGGTGGCCGCCGACGTGTGCCGATGGCTGCGGTTGGATCTGTCGTTGGCAACCTGCCGCTCGTGTATACCTCTAGATAGATAGATTTAATTTATTGACTTAATGTAACACAATATCACGTGCTAATGTAGCACGTGATTTTTTTTGTATGGCACGTCTGGTAGGTACAAGTTTCATTATAAATAATTATAGATGATCTTACACCTTCTTACATCTTATGCCGTGGGGTGCCGGCTGTAGAATGTTGCCCCTCCTTTCTTGCCCGTGGATGCAGTAAGAATCTGCTAAGGGATGCCTTCGGAAGATGGGCAGCAGCATCTTCCGCGACTTTAACACCCTATACTGCGCTCGCCAACCCGCCTGCCAAGCGTGGCGAGTATGGCAACAACCCCTTATGATTGCGAAACCAAGGACCAGGCCCCGAGTTCCCGGCAGCCCCGCTAGTCGTGGCTACGGTAGCGGCCACGGTAACGGCGGGGCTAGGGGTGCTAAGAATCCCCGGGAGACGGACGGCTACCAACCCCAACGACGACCACTGGCCCTGGTAACACACAACATCCGCACTTTGAGGACAGACGAAAAGATTGTTGAGCTGGAAGAAGAAATGAGTAGGTTACACTGGGACATTTTAGGATTATCAGAAGTCCGTAGAGAGGGCGAGGACACGATATCCCTTAAGTCCGGTAATCTACTCTACTACCGGGAGGGCGACCAACAGTCCCAAGGTGGTGTCGGGTTTCTCGTTCACAAGTCACTCATTAACAACATTGTCACCATCGACAGTGTGTCGAGCAGGGTCGCATACCTAACACTCAGAATATCTAAAAGATATTCGCTGAAGGTTGTTCAGGTATATGCGCCGACCTCGTCACACCCAGATGAAGAAGTAGAGTCTATGTATGAGGACATTAGTAGGGCCATACATACGAACAAAACTCACTTTACTGTTGTTATGGGGGACTTCAATGCAAAGTTAGGCAAGAGAAGCGATGATGAGTTGAGAGTGGGGCAATTTGGGTATGGGCAACGGAACCCCAGGGGACAGAGGCTGGCCGATTTTCTGGAGAAAGAAGGACTCTTTATGATGAATTCTTTCTTCCAGAAGCCGCCTCACAGGAAATGGACCTGGATGAGTCCCGATGGTTCCACGAGAAATGAGATTGATTTCATCTTGACCAACAAGAAACGGGTATTCAATGATGTCACTGTGATTCACAGGGTGAAAACCGGAAGTGATCACCGAATCGTTAGAGGCACATTGAATATGAACGTTAGACTTGAAAGGTCCCGTCTGATGAAATCTACGCTCCGACCCACTCGTGCACATATCCAAAACCTCGAGAGCTTTCAACTCGAACTTTCAAATCGCTTTGATTGTCTGGGTCTCGAAGAACATGCATCAGTGGACGAGATCAATAACAGGTTCGTAGAAACTGTCCATACGGTGGGGTCTCAGTTCTTTAAGACGCCCCGTACAAATAGACCTCAGAAACTCTCGGATGACACTCTTAACCTCATGGCTGAACGACGCTCATTACGACTGCAGTCTCCCGATGATGCTAAGTCACATAGGCAGCTCAATAGACAAGTTTGGAAATCCTTGCGGCACGATATTCGTACCTTTAATACAGCTCGTATTAAAGATACGATAGAGCGGAACAAAGGCTCCAAAGTGTTCGCGAGAGATATGTCTATTGGGCAAAGCCAGATGACGAAGCTGAAGAGGGAAGATGGCAGTATAGCGTCAAGTAAAGCAGAAGTGTTAAGGGAAGTCGAAAGGTTCTATGGACAGCTCTACGATTCGGTCACTAAACCTGTTTGCAGTGTGGCAGAAGACCCTAGAGCCATAGCTAAAGCTGACCCGACATTATACCGAAGATATCCCGGACATCAGCCTGTACGAGATCAGGATGGCCCTGAAACAGCTTAAGAACGACAAGGCGCCGGGGGAGGACGGAATCACTTCAGAGCTTCTGAAAGCGGGTGGATCACCGATACTTAAAGTCCTTCAGAAGCTCTTCAACTCCGTCTTGTTCGAAGGTATTACGCCAAAAACATGGAACAAAAGCGTCGTGGTACTGTTCTTTAAGAAAGGTGACAACACCTTGCTTAAGAACTACAGACCGATCTCGCTTTTGAGCCATGTTTATAAGCTGTTTTCAAGGGTCATTACAAATCGTCTCGATCGCAGGTTTGATGACTTCCAGCGTCCCGAACAAGCCGGGTTTCGAAAAGGCTACAGTACCATAGACCACATTCATACGCTGCGGCAAGTGATACAGAAGACCGAAGAGTATAACTTGCCGCTATGTCTCGCGTTTGTGGACTATGAGAAAGCCTTCGATTCGATCGAAACATGGGCGGTGCTCGAGTCTCTCCAACGATGCCGAATTGACTATCGGTATATCGAAGTGTTGAAGTCTTTGTATAGAAACGCCACTATGTCTGTCCGAGTACAGGAACAGAGTTCGAAGGATATTCCCTTAAAAAGAGGCGTAAGACAGGGAGACGTTATTTCTCCGAAACTGTTTACGACCGCTTTGGAAGATGCCTTCAAGCTCTTGGAATGGAAAGGACTAGGCATCAACATTAACGGCGAATACATGACTCACCTTCGGTTTGCTGACGATATTGTGGTCATGGCAAAGTCGATGGAGGAACTTGGCACGATGCTCGAAGGCCTCAACCGAGTCTCCCAACGGGTCGGCCTTAAAATGAACATGGACAAGACGAAGATTATGTCGAATGTCCATGTTGCGCCTTCCCCAGTTATGGTTGAGAACTCGGCTCTCGAAGTTGTCGACGCGTATGTATACCTAGGACAAACAGTCCAATTAGGTAGGTCCAACTTCGAGAAAGAGGTAAATCGACGAATCCAACTCGGATGGGCAGCGTTTGGGAAACTACGCAACGTCTTTTCGTCCAAAATTCCTCAGTGCCTTAAGACGAAAGTCTACAATCAGTGTGTGTTACCAGTGATGACATATGGAACCGAGACGTGGTCATTCACGATTGGCCTCATGAATAAGCTCAGAGTCGCTCAACGAGCTATGGAGAGGGCTATGCTCGGGGTTTCTTTACGCGATCGAATCAGAAATGAGGAGATACGTAGAAGAACTCGGGTCACCGACATAGCCAAACGGATTAGCACGTTGAAGTGGCAATGGGCAGGCCATGTAGCTCGCAGAACAGATGGCCGATGGGGCCGAAAAGTTCTCGAGTGGAGGCCACGGACCGGCAAGCGCAGCGTAGGACGTCCACCAACAAGATGGGATGATGACCTGGTGAAGACCGCAGGTCGACGGTGGATGCAGATCGCTTCCAACCGCATTAACTGGATATCCATGAGGGAGGCCTATGTCCAGCAGTGGACGTCCTACGGCTGAAATGATTGTTACAGTTTATATAACCATTTGTATAATCACTAATTGAATATTAAAGTTATTAGGTAAAGTTAAAGGTATGCTGTTTGGCAACTTACATAAAAGACAAGTTTTAGGTGAATACATTGTATTTCCGTTTGCCATGAATTGACAAGGAATTGCCAAACGATGTGTATAACTGTTGTAATAATCGAGTATTGAATTATTACTATTAATAACGGTACAATGATTAAAATCCACCTTCGTATATAATAAGTTCTAATAAACAAAATATTACTTCCGATGTCACTGGATTGGTAGATACCAATCCAGAGATATCCGACCAATGAGAGGCTCGTATTCTCCGCCAAGAAGACGCGGGTATTTTATGGCGGCGTGGTAACCCAACGTTTTTGGGAAGAAGCCATTATATCCGCAGGACAGGTAGTGAGCAGTAAGGTACCAAAGTTGAAGCATAAGAATTAAGGCAAAGAGCAAGTTTAAATGTAAAGTGTTAAAAGTACAGAAAGTATGTTAAAGTTCTTCATGATAAAGTTTCTCATATCTTTGAGATTATTGCTTTTAATATCTCAGAAGTGGTATATGACCAGTGACGCCCACAAGCCATGTAAGTACATATCCGCAATTTAAGTTTTTTTTCATCACCGTTCAATTTTGCGGTAGAATTTACGAGTCATGTTACGTAACTGAAGGGAAAGAAATACAAAGTTTGATCGCACGTGTTTTAACCAATAAGCACTGGTAAAAGAAAGTGATCGGGGCACTCCTCGTATTTCTTTAACCCGGTGAATCACCGTCAAATACGTGGCAAGGGTACTCCTTTGTAGTAATTAACGATTTTATTGGTTTTTACATGGGACATGCGAAAATGAATTATAAGCACTATTGTGTTTTTTTTTCAACAAGAATTTAAAACATTATTGTACCTGGTAGTACAGGGCTGTTGTTTTGATTCCTATAAAAGGTAATAATGGTATAACGTAGTGAATACCTATGTTGATATTTAAATGTTTTGTGAACGTGAAGGTTTAAGAAAGACTACATGCATAATTAGGCTAACGTACCTATTTTGAATATTCTATGCATATAATCTACCAAGTGTCTTCAATCTGCAAAGCATATAATCACAAGTAAAATTGATTTGGTTATACATGTATTATTTCGTTTCTTTTCCGAGACCATGGGTTAAGACAAAATCTGCAAACGCCATGGACTGCCTCGAGGAAGAGCGTGGTCGCTAGCACTAACAAGTGCCAAGAGCGCAAGTGGGTCCGCTTCCAGTATGCATCCCGGACACCAGACACATTCGAGGTATCATGAAGGTCGGTCACCCCGTAGCCGATAAAGCAGTAAGTTTTTTATAAAGTTTTGCTACAGGTTTTGATAAAGTTTTTGTAAAGTTTATTTTCTCAATGTATACATATAAAACATGTAGTCTAAGACTAAGCCTCGTTAAGTCTTTTAAAGTCCAAGACGTCAAAGAGGCCCAAGAGGCCTTCTGGCTTCTGGCCTCAGAGGGGTCTAAGAGGTCCATAAGTCTATCACATGTCATGCTAAGTCAAGTATATCACATGTTATGCTAAGTCAAGTATATCACATGTCATGCTAAGTCAAGTATATCACATGTCATGCTAAGTCAAGTATATCACATGTCATGCTAAGTCAAGTGTATCACATGTCATGCTAAGTCAAGTGTATCACATGTCATGCTAAGTCAAGTATATCACATGTCATGCTAAGACAAGTATATCACATGTCATGCTAAGTCAAGTATATCACATGTCATGCTAAGTCAAGTATATCACATGTCATGCTAAGTCAAGTATATCACATGTCATGCTAAGTCAAGTATATCACATGTCATGCTAAGTCAAGTATATCACATGTCATGCTAAGTCAAGTATATCACATGTCATGCTAAGTCAAGTATATCACATGTCATGCTAAGTCAAGTATATCACATGTCATGCTAAGTCAAGTATATCACATGTCATGCTAAGTCAAGTATGTATATCACATGTCATGCTAAGTATATCACATGTCATGCTAAGTCAAGTATATCACATGTCATGCTAAGTCAAGTATATCACATGTCATGCTAAGTCAAGTATATCACATGTCATGCTAAGTCAAGTACATCACATGTCATGCTAAGTCAAGTACATCACATGTCATGCTAAGTCAAGTATATCACATGTCATGCTAAGTCAAGTATATCACATGTCATGCTAAGTCAAGTATATCACATGTCATGCTAAGTCAAGTATATCACATGTCATGCTAAGTCAAGTATATCACATGTCATGCTAAGTCAAGTATATCACATGTCATGCTAAGTCAAGTATGTCACATGTCATGCTAAGTCAAGTATGTCACATGTCATGCTAAGTCAAGTATGTCACATGTCATGCTAAATCAAGTATGTCACATGTCATGCTAAGTCAAGTATATCGCATGTCACGCTAAGTCTATCACATGTCACGCTAAGTCTATCACATGTCACGCTAAGTCTATCACATGTCACGCTAAGTCTATCACATGTCACGCTAAGTCTATCACATGTCACGCTAAGTCTATCACATGTCACGCTAAGTCTATCACATGTCACGCTAAGTCTATCACATGTCAAGTCAAGTCTATCACATGTCAAGCCAAGTCTATCACATGTCAAGTCAAGTCTATCACATGTCAAGTCAAGTCTATCACATGTCAAGTCAAGTCTATCACATGTCAAGTCAAGTCTATCACATGTCGAGTCAAGTCTATCACATGTCGAGTCAAGTCTATCACATGTCGAGTCAAGTCTATCACATGTCGAGTCAAGTCTATCACATGTCGAGTCAAGTCTATCACATGTCGAGTCAAGTCTATCACATGTCGAGTCAAGTCTATCACATGTCGAGTCAAGTCTATCACATGTCGAGTCAAGTCTATCACATGTCAAGTCAAGTCTATCACATGTCAAGTCAAGTCTATCACATGTCAAGTCAAGTCTATCACATGTCAAGTCAAGTCTATCACATGTCAAGTCAAGTCTATCACATGTCAAGTCAAGTCTATCACATGTCAAGTCAAGTCTATCACATGTCAAGTCAAGTCTATCACATGTCAAGTCAAGTCTATCACATGTCAAGTCAAGTCTATCACATGTCAAGTCAAGTCTATCACATGTCAAGTCAAGTCTATCACATGTCAAGTCCAGTCTATCACATGTCAAGTCAAGTCTATCACATGTCAAGTCAAGTCTATCACATGTCAAGTCAAGTCTTTCACATGTCAAGTCAAGTCTATAACATGTCAAGTCAAGTCTATCACATGTCAAGTCACGTCTATCACATGTCAAGTCACGTCTATCACATGTCAAGTCACGTCTATCACATGTCAAGTCACGTCTATCACATGTCAAGTCACGTCTATCACATGTCAAGTCACGTATATCACATGTCAAGTCAAATCGATCATGCCAAGTCAACCATGCCAAGTCGATCATGCCAAGTCGATCATGCCAAGTCGATCATGCCAAGTCGATCATGCCAAGTCGATTATGCCAAGTCTATCATGCCAAGTCGATCATGCCATGTCTATCATGCCAAGTCTATCATGCCAAGTCTATCATGCCAAGTCGATCATGCCAAGTCTATCATGCCAAGTCTATCATGCCAAGTCTATCATGCCAAGTCTATCATGCCAAGTCTATCATGCCAAGTCTATCATGCCAAGTCTATCATGCCAAGTCTATCATGCCAAGTCTATCATGCCAAGTCTATCATGCCAAGTCTATCATGCCAAGTCTATCATGCCAAGTCTATCATGCCAAGTCTATCATGCCAAGTCTATCATGCCAAGTCTATCATGCCAAGTCTATCATGCCAAGTCTATCATGCCAAGTCTATCATGCCAAGTCTATCATGCCAAGTCTATCATGCCAAGTCTATCATGCCAAGTCTATCATGCCAAGTCTATCATGCCAAGTCTATCATGCCAAGTCTATCATGCCAAGTCTTATCATGCCAAGTCTTATCATGCCAAGTATATAAATGCCAAGTAAATAATGCCAAGTATATAATGCCAAGTATATAATGCCAAGTATATAATTCCAAGTATATAATGCCAAGTGTATAATGCCAAGTACATAATGCCAAGTATATAATGCCAAGTACATAATGCCAAGTATATAATGCCAAGTATATAATGCCAAGTATATACTGCCAATTATATAATGCCAAGTATATAATGCCAAGTATATAATGCCAAGTATATAATGCCAAGTATATAATGCCAAGTATATAATGCCAAGTATATAATGCCAAGTATATAATGCCAAGTATATAATGCCAAGTACATAATGCCAAGTACATAATGCCAAGTACATAATGCCAAGTACATAATGCCAAGTACATAATGCCAAGTACTTAATGCCAAGAACGTAATGCCAAGTACGTAATGCCAAGTACGTAATGCCAAGTACGTAATGCCAAGGACGTAATGCCAAGTACGTAATGCCAAGTACGTAATGCCAAGTACGTAATGCCAAGTACGTAATGCCAAGTACGTAATGCCAAGTACGTAATGCCAAGTACGTAATGCCAAGTACGTAATGCCAAGTACGTAATGCCAAGTACGTAATGCCAAGTACGTAATGCCAAGTACGTGAAGTCAAGTACGTGAAGTCAAGTACGTAAAGTCAAGTACGTAAAGTCAAGTACGTAAAGTCAAGTACGTAAAGTCAAGTACGTAAAGTCAAGTACGTAAAGTCAAGTACGTAAAGTCAAGTACGTAAAGTCAAGTACGTAAAGTCAAGTACGTAAAGTCAAGTACGTAAAGTCAAGTACGTAAAGTCAAGTACGTAAAGTCAAGTACGTAAAGTCAAGTACGTAAAGTCAAGTACGTAAAGTCAAGTACGTAAAGTCAAGTACGTAAAGTCAAGTATGTAAAGTCAAGTATGTAAAGTCAAGTATGTAAAGTCAAGTATGTAAAGTCAAGTATGTAAAGTCAAGTATGTAAAGTCAAGTACGTAAAGTCAAGTATGTAAAGTCAAGTCTAGAAGTCTATAAAGTTTATGTCTATAAAGTTCAAATCTATTAAGTTCAAATCCATAAGGTGCGATAAATCCTATAATGTCCATGAAATCTGATAACGACCATATGACTATGAATTTCAGTAATGGCTATTAAGTTCCGTAATTATTATTAAATCCTGTAATGATTATTAAATCCTGTAATGACTATGCAGTCCAATAATTACTTACGTCTAGTTAAGGCTATAAAGAATCATGAGGTCTTTAACATCTAATAAGGAATACGTAGTCTACACAAGACAACAAGGTTCGTCATCTCTTCATAAATGTCTAAGGTTCTTAAGTCTCTAAGGTTCTTATAGTAGCTCAAGTTCACAGTCAAGCTCAAGTTTATGGTAAAACTTATGGGCTAAATTCATAGTGAAGCTAATGTTATTATAAAGCTAAAGTTTATAATGAAGCTAAGGCTTGTATAGAAGTTGAGGTTTATAATGAAGCTAAAACTCATAATGAAACTTAAGTACCCAGTTGGTGAACCTAAAGTACACAATCAAGCTAAAGATCATAATGGAAATAAAGTTCATAGTGAAGGTAAAGTCAAAGTCACTTTGAGTACATATTCAAGTTGAAGTTAGTAATGAAGCTACTTAATGACATTTAATGAAGCTGATGTTTATACTAAAGTTATGATAGCCAGTAACGATCAGTCGATCGGGCAATAAAGTAAAGTTGAGCCGGTAACGATCAATGTCATGGATCGGGTAATTAAATAATAAACTGGTAACGATCAATGTCATGGATCGAGTTAACAATATAATAAACTGGTAACGATCAATGTCATGGATCGAGTAACGAATAATGGTTAACCGGTAACGATCATTGTTATGGATCGGGTAACAAATATGATTATCAAGACCCTAGATAATATAATATTCTAGTTAGTCGCTACGATTAAATTCTAAAAGTTAATAGTATAATATTAATTACTCAGACGAGTTAAAAGTAAAGATTTAATGTTAAACAACATATAAGGAGTAACTATTGCTTTAACATTAAAAACAAAATTATAGGTATATATCAAGAAGGCATTTATACATGAACGATGGGACTCGTTAAAGTCAAATGGCCGAGCTGTTACAGTTTATATAACCATTTGTATAATCACTAATTGAATATTAAAGTTATTAGGTAAAGTTAAAGGTATGCTGTTTGGCAACTTACATAAAAGACAAGTTTTAGGTGAATACATTGTATTTCCGTTTGCCATGAATTGACAAGGAATTGCCAAACGATGTGTATAACTGTTGTAATAATCGAGTATTGAATTATTACTATTAATAACGGTACAATGATTAAAATCCACCTTCGTATATAATAAGTTCTAATAAACAAAATATTACTTCCGATGTCACTGGATTGGTAGATACCAATCCAGAGATATCCGACCAATGAGAGGCTCGTATTCTCCGCCAAGAAGACGCGGGTATTTTATGGCGGCGTGGTAACCCAACGTTTTTGGGAAGAAGCCATTATATCCGCAGGACAGGTAGTGAGCAGTAAGGTACCAAAGTTGAAGCATAAGAATTAAGGCAAAGAGCAAGTTTAAATGTAAAGTGTTAAAAGTACAGAAAGTATGTTAAAGTTCTTCATGATAAAGTTTCTCATATCTTTGAGATTATTGCTTTTAATATCATGATCTTACACAGTAAATCCACAAGCAACCTTTAGCTGAGATGATGCTGATGATGTAGCAGACTATGTTCATTGGACACATGGACATGCACGCCTTCAATCGAACCATCAGCGCTGTGATAAACTACAATCGCAGCCTGGCTTGGGTTCAACACGCAGGGCTGCCACCGCTAAAAATTTAAAATACTGAAAATACTGTCAAAAATTTAAAGCTCAAAAAATACTTTATTCAGTGCGGCCGCACGGAGCATATCGACGCGGCACACATTACAAAATAAAACAACACCATTAATATAATAAAGCACATAATTGAACCTGTTCACTTCAGATGATGTCCCGCGCATCTTCGTCTGCGTCACATAAAAACGTCACGTGGGTCATAGGCAAAGATTAAAATCGTTAGATAGAATCGTTAAATAGTTACATGAGATCGCAGCGTTTTGTTTCCACACGAAATGAGACGTTATTTTTTTTCACGAAAGTGCAACGTAACGTATAACATGATTGCACATTAAATGATAACAATAACAGTTTGGTTTATTGGTAAAACCAATGTGCGTGCGTTAACATTATTGTTAACACACATATAAAGACAATGCCAGCTTTTGGTGTCAGGGCACATCTAACGATTTTAATCTTTGGTCGCAGGCACCTAGTACAGGAGCGACTTGAGAACCATTGAATACAATTTGTGAGAATTTAGTACCTACTATTATTCATCTTATTATACTCTGTTCGCCGAAACAAGCTAATAGGGAAATCATAGACTTCAGGTTATTGGTCGCAGATAACGAACATAGGGCACTTGCACACTGTGCACGCTGTGTGGCCAAAAGTCAGTCTTACCTGTCTCTTGTGCGGTGCGGACGTGTCGTTCGGTGCTCGTTACATGTGTTCTCAGTATACAAAAATGGCAAAAATGTATAAAGCATGTAGTTGATGTAGTAGAGCCTGGTATGGATGTTATGGATAGGAACGTGGAAAATATGGCAGAATGTTTTATTATAAACTTGGAGTATTCGAAGAAAAGAACATTTCTGATGTTTTATTTTTTGTACACTACCCAATTAAACAATCAAATCAAATCAGTATCATAATAAGTAGGTCAATCATCAATAACCCACTCATCCACAAAACCCCGGGCGAAAAGCTAGTGAATAATGTAAGTAATAGTTTGAAGTGAGCAATTCTGACGCTTCATAAATCATCTATAATAGAAGCAAAGGCCTCCTTTTTTACTTTTAAAATACAGGATTTTATCGCGTAACTTTTTAGGGGTCCGTAGTACAACAAGGAACCCTTACAGTTTCGCTTTGTCTGTTAGTCTGTCTGTCTGTCGTTGGCTTTACGAAGAGCTAACAAATATTTAAAAAAATATAGAGACCTCCTTTTTTGAAGTAGTACGTAGACTAAGCAGAATATGAATCAAATCAAATCATTTATTTATGAAAACCTTCACAATATATTAAGTATTTACCGCAATTAACAAGACCTTACCCCCCATGCTAGTTATAAACTTTGTTACAGCAAGGTAAGGACTATCAAACTACGCTTACATATACAAATACATCACTAGGTTTTAGATACATATACATAATAATAATATATAAAATAGATGCATAATAATAGAAAACAATAACACCTAAATATACTTATATAGTCAGGTCATCGGATTAGACACGTCGCCGATGTGATGACGTGTGCGCGGTGTCTAGTGTCGGGCGTCCAATAAACTTTCTAAACACTACACCTTTCGGACAAAAACCAGCGTCCATGAAGTAGCGAGGCGTTGGGTAGGTACTCTTATCATAAAGGAATTGAAATTCACCTTCGGAGAGATTCCAACTTGACTACTCTCAAGCTAAAGCCAGCATTTGTCTTCAAATACTCGGCCACGCCCTCGGCTGTCACGGCGTAGTGGACGCGAGAAACGTAGAGTTGTGTGGTCGGTATCTCTGCACGTAGACAGGACAGTTCCTGTACTCTACAGGACTCGACAGGAACCTATCTACGTGCAGAGATATTATATGATGAATATAGAATAAGAATAGCTACTGTAAATAACAATTCCATTCCATGCCCCCTAAAATTTGTTTTTCCGAAAGAGTAGGTTATTGACAAACATTTGAGCCGGAAAAGAGCAGTTTAAAGTGGCAACCCCAGCGTGAGGCAGCCTCGTCCCATTTCATACATTATAAATAGTAGCGTTATTACACGGAAGCACAGCACCACTCTACCCAGGCCCCTTCCACGCGAAACTCCACCTAAATACGAGTGAAACTCCCTGATTCGATATATTCTAGGAGATCTGTTTAAACTGGCCGTTGGATACTGTATCGTAAATTATGGCAAGCGTTATTTTCTTGTGTGAAAATGTCCCAAGTCAGCTGAAATGTTACAATTGGATATTAAAACAGATATGCTGATATTTGTTTTAAAGTTTTGATCAGATTTTTTTGGTTATAAGCTGGAAGATAACCGAACGGGCCACCTGATGGCAAGTGGTCACCTTCGCCCATGGACATGGATTTGCAACATGGTAAAAAAACCGGCCATATGAGAGCTGGGCTCGCTCATCGAGAGTTCCGTAGGTATGTAGGAACATAATAATTAATATAAATTAGCTGATCTGTTTTGTTAGTTTTCCATCATTGGATGGATCAGCTAATGACCGCGCGTAGTGTTGCTTAACCTCGATGATTGATTTCGTACTTTTTAATAACGATTTTTTTTATGATATCATTGCAAATGTGTAGTTTTTGGATTTTTTTCTGTACATATAGTATAAGATGATACACCTTGCCAAATTTCATAATTCTGGGTCTACAGGAAGGAACCCTACGAATTTTGAATGCTTTGAGAATGTCGAAACATGCTTTTTTGCGTCATAAGCAGTCGTATCTTTATTTTCAGGTTAACCTAAAATATTGTTTTTTTCACTGCTTAGCTTAGCTCCGCTTAGCTTGCAGTAACAGCCTACTAAGGGATACCTCTGGAATATGGGCAGCAGCGTCTTTCCGTGTATCAACATCCCGTTCTGAGATCGTCAACCCGCCTGCTAAGCGTGGTTAGTATGGCAACTACCCCTCATGGAGATCCATGTTTGTTTTACGGCTGAAATTATGATATTCTCTAGTGTCGGCGTCCAATAACCACTTAGGATCGTTGTTTATGCAGTAGGTACATACTAAACAATTTTCTACGATTATGTTCAGAAATAAAAATATAAAGTTTATTTCGACGTCATGGAATATAAATGTGTTATTAAAGTTATTTTATGTTGTGAATATTTTTATAATTAATTTCTATTACAGGCCCGGTAGCGCCTAATTAGCATATTTGACGATAATGACGTCTACAATATGGCGGCCGCTTTCAAGCGGGCCGTTCACCGCAAGATGTGATGGCTCATGACATGCTCGCCTTACATTCCTTAGGTTGTGCCACGATCCTGTGCCAATCCAATCTATCGTTTTTATCTATGTCGTCAAGTCGAAGCCATTTTGTGTTTATTCAATAGAGTAATAGCTACATAGTCAATTATGAATCAAGTAGTCAAAGAAGAACACATTTAAACTGAATATAGCACATAGTTGGAATTCGTTCCCTTCAGATTTTTTTTCCAAGTGAAGGGTCGTCTTTCATTCGAACGAGTCCTTAATCCTTTGCGTGCCGGCCCCCGCCATATTAGTACAGTTCCTGCACACCCAGGTGTGCATCAGACATTTGAGGAGTGAGCCAGTGAGCAGCTCGCATCAGAACACTACTGTCATCTTCATCATCATCATCTCAGCCGTAGGATATCCACTGCAGGGCGTAGGCCTCCCTCATGGATCTCCATGTGATCATGAGGGGTTGTTGCCATACCACGCTTGCCAGGCGGGTTGGCGAGTGCCGTACGGGATACTGATACACGGAAAGATGCTGCTGCCCATCTCCCGGAGGTAGCCCTTGGCAGATTTTTACTGCCTCCACGGGCAAGAGAGGAGGGGCAACATAATACTGCCGGCACCCCACGCAACACAAAATTCAAAGTATTCTTTTATATTATATATAATGCACAGCGTTCACTAGCCATTTTCGTAATTTACTTCTGAATAAATTTCCACTCAGCTGTTTCAACTCTAATGGAAGATGATTCAATATTTTAATTGCTAGGATGTTATTACTAAATAGTAATCAGGTCCGTAAAATGCCGTTACCGACTCCTTCCAAACGCCCGACGTGTTAAACTGACTGCGGGATTAGTTTTTAATAACATTCAGAGAGTAGGCAGAGAAGTAAATAGTATAAATAATACATTAAATCAAATGTAGTTGTTAGTGTAATTAACTTTAATAACGTTTTATCATAATAAAATAGTATTCGGTTTTTCTTTGATTTTTTATAAAAATAATCGACCGTCGAACTCTCGAATGAAGGGTTCCGTACTATTATTTGGCAAAACAACACTAAACTATAAATATACAATTAAATACTCTGTGAATATTTCAAGCGTCTACCGGTTGCCGTTATCAATATCGAGCAAAAAACGGCAAAAATGTCTTATGGGATAAAACCCATAAATACGTATTTTATTGTTTCTAGTTATTTGTGTTATATAGCGGCAACAGAAATACATCATCTGTGAAAATTTCAAGTGTCTAGCTATCACGGTCCATGAGATACAGCCTGGTGGCAGACAGGCGGAGATCGGAGTCTCAGTCATCATTTCAGTCGTAAAACGTCCACTATTGAACACAGGCCTCCCTCATCTCCACGAGGGGTAGTTGTCATACTCACCACGCTTGGCAGGCGGGGTCGGCGAGCGCAGTACTGGTTATTATGATGCACGGAAAGTCACTGTTGCAAATCTTCCGGAGATATCCCTTAGTAGGCTCTTACTGCATCCACGGGCATGAACGGAAAGGTAACATTCTACAGCCCAGCACCCCACGACATATGTACATACAATCATCATAAACAAACAAAACGTTGGTCGTGGGGTGCCGGCTGTAGAATGTTACCCCTCCTCTCATGCCCGTGGATGCAGTAAGAGCCTGCTAAGGGATACCTCCGGAAGATGGGCAGCAGCGTCTTTCCGTGTATCAACATCCCGTACTGCGCTCGCCAACCCGCCTGCCAAGCGTGGTGAGTATGGCCACTACTCCTCAAGGAGATCCATGAGGGAGGCTTGTGTTCAGTAGTGGACGTTTTACGGCTGAAATGATGAAACAAACAAACGTTTGGTTTTATAATATTAGTGAGTTGTCGCTAACCGCGGGTCATTTCCCAAGACAATGGCGCCCGCTTGCCGGCGCATCCGCCGCTATCTGCTCGTGTGCACTTAACTTTCACCATTTCGCTTATCGAGCGGTTCTTTATCTCCAACCTCATTTCCTTAGGGCTAATTAACTTTAGCATAGAAATGTGTGATACTGGCTTTGGCCCGCGTCTTCGAACAAATGACAATACAATACAACCACAAATAAAACATGAATAATTAACAAAAATAGGTAGAAAAAAAAATAATAAAACATTACATTGCGGAGAGGAAGAACGTGGCGCGGGTAAATGGATCCCCAACTCAGCATTACCTGGCCAGGCTCAGATGCTACGCTGGTTTTCAGTTGGGTCTTTGCGTTGAGGTCTATCATTGGGGGCATTCGCTTGTAATGTAACAAACCAATATTCAACTTAGTTGCAAATCAGTAACTGGAAATAGCTACTACTTCTTCCGATTTATGAGTTAATTTCATGTTAGTCCAACTGATGCAATCTTTTTCTTAGATTTCTCTCAGAGACAGCCTTCTTGACTTTCTTGTGCGACATGACATTAACTTGTTGGAAACAGACAATGAAAAAATAAAAACAGCATCACGGACAACAAAAAGCAACAAGCGACAATTTTACTGTTGTCGTCAGAAAAAATATTATAATGAATTTACGCAAGAGATTAAATGGCCCTCTCAGACTTTACTGTTGTGTTAAAGATAAAAAAAACGTTTATATTGTTTCACACATTACAAAATAAACAACAAAATTAAAGATATGCATGTATGGAAACAAACAAGGAAATCGCTCAATCGCTCATCAAGGAATCGCTAGGGTATTTAAAGGTAATTTTATGCGATAAATACCCGGTTATATGTAAGTATTATAATAAGATCGGATGTTAATAAGATATTTAAAAGGTATGAATTGACTTGTGAATGTGACTGTTGTGGTGCCCACTAGGGCTTATAAGAACTGAACCTTCATACAAAACTACAGCAATTCCTGTTATCATCATTATAATTGTCGTGACCCACTGCTTGTAGTAACCCACTGCTGGCTTAAAGCTCCTTCCCTAATCGCTAATCAGCTCTTCTCTGGGCCTTTTGCATCCAGGTCTTGCCCTGTACGGCAACTATATCGTACTTTTCCCGTACCCTATAAACAGGTATTTATGTAAACAGTAAACATATAAATAGGTATTGAGTTTCCACCGGGAAAAACTTATTCATAACTTTATTTGCATATATATTACCAAGGTCTGTTAAAAATAGAATATTTGGCCATAACTTTGGGTATGCAGAATTTAAATTATTTATTTTATGATTGCTGTCATTTCAACTGACCTCTACCTGCCTATTATATAATGTTTATAAAGCATGCCAAATGTCCGCTATTGAAAGTTTACTTTGCCATTACGGTCAGTAGGCTGGTTACGTATCTCGCGACAGGTTTGCAACAGGTGTATATCTCGCGACAGGTTTGCAACAGGTGTATATCTCGCGATCATCGCTATCAAACGCCACAAAAACGGGACTACAGGAGCTCATGGAGTTATTAAATAATAAATAAATAATGCTGGACAAATCACACAGCATCATCTAGCCCCAAGCTAAGCAGAGCTTGTGTTATGGGTACTAGATGACTGATATACTTAATACATTATACTACATAGATAGATATTTTTATTGTTTATAGAAAAACACCCAGAACACCCTGAACAAATATCTGCAGATCGTACAGACATTTGTTCCGAAGCGGGAATCGAACCCGAAGGGGTTGCCCTTGCGTCGCAGGCGGACCTTCGCCCGCTGCGCCACAGAGCTCGTCTCGAGCTCGTTATGCCCTTCTTCTACACTATCGGCATATCCTTCGGGGATGCTCACAGAATGCTGCCAGCGGTCCAGAGTTATTCTGAGTTTCTTCTCCGGCTTCAAGGAGTTTTGTTGGCTAGGGTCGTAGTAGTATCACGGGGGACAATGCACAATACACCCCAATGCGGGACGTCTGGTAATATTACCCCTACTAAAGTTTGAAATGAGATGTTGGGATTGTTTGTTGAAAGTAAACCTTGCAGTGCGGTGAGTTGTCCTTGTTTTCAAAATCAGAGTTTACTGGTAGGACACGGCCAAACAGTACGACTGTTTTAACTCGCTGCGAAAATTATCTGCGGGCTCGTGTAACTTCCGGGTAGGGTCACCATGGCGGACTATCCGTGCTAAGAATGGTTATAGGTAAAGTTCACAAAAAATATTCACCAGTAATTAATTCTTAAAAGTTTCATCATCATCATCTCACCCTTAGAACGTGGGCCTCCCTTATGGATCTTCAGGAACTGATCATGAGGAGTTATTGCCATACTCACCACGCTTAAAAGGTGGGTTGGTAGACGTTGGATGTTGATACACGGAAAGACGCTGCTGCACATCTTCCGCAGTTTGCAGATTTTTACTGCATTTACGGACAAGAGGAGGAGAGGCAACATTCTACTTCCGGTACCGCACGGCCTAATTATTTAATTAAAAGTTAGCGGGTTCGTGTCACGAATGACACCTCCGTCTGACTGACTGTGACACGCGAACGCATTACCTGCATTATACAATGCAATTACAGCAATGAGGCACTCAATAGAATTATGCAAATATCCAGATAATAATATTCAATTGAACCTGCTTGTTTTGTTGTTAGATCAATTGTTTCGATTGCTGCAAAATGTAATTACTATTTACAAAGAACTTGTAGAATTATAAAAGGGATTTAAAAAACTCTTTCGAGTTTGTAGGTAAACGAAGAAATAGCGATTTCGGCATATTCAACTAAAGATGAAGCAATTGCATTCAGAAGAAGAGATGATGACAATGAATGTTTGCTTATTTTTAATTTCTTCATAGCTGTATTTATAATTTCCCAATACCTATTAATATGTCATTTAATCCACAACGCAGTTCCTATATTTCACCTTTTAAACACTGGTGACTTACACTACTCATTTGAGTGCGACGCGAGCACCTAAGACCCTCTCCACCCGAGAGGGTGCTGCGTCAACTCTATTTCCTGATGAAAGTTCCTGACAGTTAACCTATTTTTAATAAACTTTTCTTGTAGTAAGTAAAACTTATGTGAAAAGTTCATCCGGGGAAGCACTACCACCATACCTATTTCTGCCGCCAAGCAGTTGTCTGCATTGCTGTGTTCCGGTTTGAAGGATAGGGCGGTGAAGTTACGGGCACAAAAGACCTTACAACTCTATGTCTCAGGGTGACGGGCGCAATGCAATGCAGCGTTGGTCACGTGCTGAGTGAACATCATCACCGCGGCATTGCAGTTGTTATGGCTTTCAGCTTTGTTTCGGGGTTGTTGCCATACTCGTCACGCTTGGCGGGCGGGGTGGCGAGCGCAGCACACGGAAAGACGCTGCCCATCTTCTGTAGGTATCCCTTAGCAGGCTCTTAATGCATCCACGGGCAAGACAGGAGGGGCAACATTCTACAGCTGGCACACTACGCTACTATTAATTGGCATGTTTGAATACATATAAACTTTTATTTAGATATTATTTTTACATCTTCTCGAGTCCATAATCGTCTACAAGAGATATGCCATCGAGATTACATGCGTGAAAACACAACAAAGTCACTTTCTAATTTGTAACAGCATTAGTATGCATTAGACGATTTAAATATGGCAGCCATGGTCACAAACAAAACAATAAATCAGAGATACAAAATTTCCATATATTATAAAGCCGAAAGTTTGTTCGTATAGACGTATGGATGTTTGTTACCTCTTCATCCAAAAACTAGCCTACGGATTAAGCCGAAATTTTGCACACATAATAAATGTTGACTAGGATTAACACATAGGCTACTTTTTATCCAGGTACGACGCATGTGGACTAAAATTATAAAGGGGTAAAGTTTGTGAGGTTGTAGGGGGTAATCTCTGGATCTACTGAACCGATTTCCAAAATTCTTTTACTAATAGAAAGCCACAGTATTTGTGAGTGTCATAGGCTATAAATTACCGCCCAACGAAGTGGGCACCGGGTCAGCTAGTTTATAATAAAACCGGACAAGTGCGAGCTGGGCCCGACCACCGAGGGTTCCGTTGGTATGTAGGAACATAAGAAATATTAGTAAAAGTTTTAAAAATGCACAAAATGATTCGGTCATCCATCGAATTTATGACCGCGCGTAGGGTTGCCTAACCTCGATGATTGATTTTGTACTTTTTTACGGACGATTTTTTTATGATTCCATTGCAAATGTTTCTGGATTTTTCTCTGTATCTACAGTACCTGTAGTACAGTACCTGCCAAATTTTATAGTTCTAGGTCTACGGGACCGTAGACAGTACCCTATGAATTTTTATATTTTATTCCTGTAAGAATGTCGAAACAAGCGTCTTATGTGGCATACACGGCCGTATCTTTATGACGACACCGTGCCTTTTTCATTCTTGTCGATTTTATTCATCCTAAGGTTGCCTGGAAGAGATCGCTTATAGTGATAAGGCCGCCCATTGTACTTCCACTTTTAGTTTTGTAAGTTTCTTTCTATGTTAATTTTTGTGTTAGTATTAAGTTAAGTATAATAAAGAGTTATCTATCTATCTATCTATCTTTTTTTCAGGTTAACTTAGAATATTGATTAGAACACAGTTTAAGAAGCTGTAGATTTGAGTATATGGTTTTAATTTCAACTCGATACCTCTACACCTCGAGATAAAGGGTCTTGACATACCGACAGACAGACGGACAACAAAGTGATCCTATAAGGGTTCCGTCTTTTTTCCTTTTGAGGTAAGTACGCAACCCTAAAAATGTCGTTGATTATCAAAACTAAAGCGTGGGCTTAAAACGTCCCATCAGCATACCTAAAGGTCATATCTATGAATTAACTAAGTATTTTATAGTTTTAGCGACGACCTCTGTGGCGCAGCGAAGGTCCTCCTGCCACGCAAGAAGTTTCGATTCCCGCCTGGGGACAAATATCTGTACGGTCTGCAGGTATTTGTTCAGGGTGTTCTGGCTGTTTTTCTATATAAAAGTTTTGTATAATGTATTAAGTATAACAGTCATCTAGTACCCATAACACAAGCTCTGCTTAGCTTGGGGCTATAAGATGATGTTGTGTGAATTGTCCAGCATTATTTATTATTATTTATTTCTGACTGGCTTGTTGGTTATAGTCGACTGATATGTTTGGGTTCGATTCCCGGGAAAAATGTTTACGTCGATCAGAGGCATACGTCCACTGCTGGACACATGCTTCTCTGATTGATCTCCAAGTACTGATCATGAGGGGGTTGTTGCCATACTCGCCACGCGGGGTGGCGAGTGCAGTACGGGATTTTAATACACGGAAAAACACTGCTGCCCATCTTCTGGAGGTATCCCTTAGCAGGCCCTTACTGCATCCACGGGTATGAGAGGAGAGGCAACATTCTACTGCTGGCACCCCACGGCTTGGTTAATTTTGTTTTATTACATTCTAATGACCTAATTGATTCTTTTATGCGTTTTCTTTATATAATTTGTTGGTGTTGTGTGTGTCAAAAAAAAGTTATTTTCTTTCATCTTCCTTTAACATAAAATACCTGAAGCCTGATTTTTATTTAAGATTATGGTTACCCTAGTCCTGGTCCCACGCTCCGGAAAACATGAAGCTAAATTAAAAACGAAATCAAGATGATTTGCATGTGTTATTTTTGGCGAGAGGCTGCGTTAACTTTATTTTTACCTCGAACGGGTTTATTCTTTAACGGTGGAAGCGTTATTTTGGCGAGATTTAAAAACCTGTTGAACGGGAAATAAAATAAAAGAAAATTATACTAACATTTTATATTTAGCGCCTTATGTTTTATTTATCTTTTCTGGGTCTGTTTATTTTTTTTAATCATTAATGAGCGAGACACCTTTGCCGTGGGGTGCCGGCAGTAGAATGTTGCCCCTTCTCTCTTGCTCGTGAATGCAGCAGGAGCCTGCTAAGTGATAACTCCGGAAGAGGGCAGCAGCGTCTTTCCGTGTATCAACATCCTGAACTGCGCTCGCTGACCCGCCTGCCAAGCGTGGTGAGTACGGCAACTACCCCTCATGGGAGGCCTGTGTTCAGTAGTGGACTTTACGGCTGAAATGATGATATATAGCTTAAAATGTTTGCCATCTTTCTTCTCTTCTTTTGCCAGGTTTCTAATTTAGGCTATGATGAAATCAGTTTTCAAATCTGAAGTTTTTGTTTCTGCGTAGTTCAG
This sequence comes from Pasiphila rectangulata, assembly GCA_963082625.1. NCBI lineage: Eukaryota > Metazoa > Arthropoda > Insecta > Lepidoptera > Geometridae > Pasiphila > Pasiphila rectangulata. Next base: position 18,842,350 of record OY720251.1, on the reverse strand, counting down.
CATCACATTTTTCTTTTTGAAACCTTATTATATAGATTGGGTATCTTGTTGTATATATTATTGTGAGGCCTTTGCATCTATTATAGATGATTTATACGGCCGCAGCAACTGGTAATGTCATGCTGTACGGGACCTTATTCAACTATTAGTCAGAGAAAAGAACAGGTATATACGTCTGAAGCTAACTAAACCACGGGTTTCCTCACGATGATTCCTTCACTGTTAAGGCACTTGTTAAGTGTGCAAACACATATTTCAAGAAATAAAAACCATTGATGCACAGCCGGTATCGCACCCACGACCTTCGTTTTATATTGTTGCGCCGTGCGCAAACGCAAACTAGTAAGTTAGCGAAAGATCCAGAGAGGACCGATGTGCGAGCGGCCGAAAGAGTCCAAAGGTCACTCTATTGTTTTCAACATAAACACGTGAAGTTTCTAGACAAACCGGTTTTGAAACAATAGTGGGGTTTGTAAATAAAGTTGTAAAAAGTTGTTTACTTGTCTATTGTTGTCCTGTTTCTATTGTCTGTGAATCTTGATACTTCGGCGACAAGAATCTTCTTTATGTGCGATATAAATACGTCAGCGTGTTTGCCGAGGTTTGTCTTTATTTGGCTACGGAAGTGAACAGTGCGATATATCCAAGTGACTTCAAAGTGAATACAGTGATCAGTGAAGTGAATACAAGTGCTATAGTGTTCAGTGAATAGTGAACAAGTGTTATAGTGGAGAACAGTGTTGTTCAGTATCAAAGTGTACTGGTGAGAATCTGCCGAGAGCTTCTTATTGGTGTGATCTGTGATTAAAGTGTTAATTTTGGTTTAATTGGACTAAATTATTTAATCCCAAACCCCCAGCTCGTAACAATATTATAGACGAAACAGTAATAGGGTTATTTGTCATTGTAATTCGCTGTCAGAAACTTAGAAGGAGGGAAGATACCTCAGTGTATCCTGACGTCTGAACTGCGTTGAAATATCGGGAAACTCAAAGAGACACAAATCTTTGTACCCAAATTCACGCGTTTACTAATTTGTACACAACTTAATATTTGGCAGTCAAAGTCAAAGTCAATGAGTGTTTATTCAATAGAGCAATATAGCCACATAGTATAGACAATTTATAAAAGAAGAACAAGACACATTTAAATTGAATAAAGAACATAATTGAATTCGTTCGCTTCAGATAACTTTTTTTCCAAGTGAGGGAAAGAAGCGAACAAGACACCTCACTCTTTCAAGAACAGGATGTTGATACGCGGAAAGACGCTGCTGCTCATCTTCTGGAGTTAGGCCTTAGCAGATTCTTACTGTGTCCACGGGCAAGAGAGGAGGGGCAACATTCAACTACCGGCACCCCACGGCAGATATTGGATATTGCTTCTTTAAATTAAGCTGTGTAATTAAAAGGATCAATATCCAACCCCAGATGTTGACTTATGACCTCGGTGACCGCTTTGCTTCCACGCAAGTGTTCAACTGTAGATATCTAGATCCTCGGTCTGGATCTCCATCATCATTACAGCCGTAAGACATCCGCTACTGAACACAGGCCTCCCTCATGGATGGCCACGCTTGGCAGGCGGGTTGGTGAGCGCAGTACGGGATTTTGATACACGGAAAGACGCTGCTGCCCATCTTCCAGGGGTATCCCTGAAAGATGGACCTTACTGCATCCACGGGCATGAGAGGAGGGGTAACATTCTACTGCCCCACGGCTTGGTAGGAATAATCAGATTTAATTTTGTTTTTTTTTTTAATCCGAATAACCACGGACAACTTTCCATACACGAAAACGGTAATTATCTCCCGCCCAATCTTTTTAACAGCCTGCACAAAGTGTAAATCGTTCGTAATGGCTGCCTTATCGCCACCTGTCTTATCTACCAGTCCGAAACTAATTAAAGACCCATAAGTATTTATTGCCCAGCAGTGGGCGTTATCTGACCTCTGGCTTTGTACCTAACATTAGGGATGGGACCGGTTGTACAACGGAAATCGGAGTAGAGGTTGATTTGGTTTTTCGAAAACAAAACGTATGACACTGACGTAGGTAAGTTCTTCCTTAAGAATTTTATACTTAGTATTTTTTTAAATGGTAAAAGAATTCTTTTTTATTTATTATTTTTTTAAGTGCAAATATATATAATATATTTTTCTCATAGGTTTTCAATATTTTACTGGACAGATGCACATTTGAGTATTTTAACCTGGTTATGAGAGACTGGTGCCATAAATAGGCTTATAGCCTGTATTACTGGTCACCAGGCCCCCGCTCCACGGATGCAAAAACATTTGTATATTATAAATACACATCTGTAAAAGATGGAGATATAAAGTAAATTATAAACAGAAAACTAAAACTAAATAAAGGAAATCAAATTCTGGGTTCATTTTATAGTTATTCTGTGTGATAAAACGTATGAGAGTAGTATGTAATTTATTGTTTTAAAACTTATAAACTTATAAGTTATTTACTACGTAAATTGATGTCATCATCTTAGTTCAAAACTTCAAATTTCCTATTATGTTTTATATGTTTTAACACAAAGTTGTTCAAGCCATTTTTAGGGATCCAATCCTCCATTGGGATTGTTCCACTTAAAACACTTCAGCTAACTCATCTAAGTGAGTTAAGGTCGTAATCAAATAAAAACAAGCGTTTATTACTTATTTTTTATTGCTAGAACTAAAAAGTTATATATAATAATCGCTTAATGACTGAGTTCTTATGGCTCCCTTCCAGCTCCATCATCAGACCATGGTTACAATCTAGCACCAAAGTACTTTTAAAGACGAATTAAACTAGTCGAAACTCGATAGGGTTGTGTCGTTTAGCTACCGAGTTCCTATTGAGCCACCTTCCAGTTCCATCATCAGATCAGCTCTATGTCATATTAATGTTGCATTGTCATCCCATTTCCAAATGCATGCAAAATTTCAGCTCAATCGGTAACCGGGAAGTTGATCAAATTTAACTTGCAAGATTTGATAAAATTTTCGGAAAGTTCGTGAAATTCGGAGTTGTTTCGGAGTAGTGCGTGCCCTATGGCACGGGGTCGAACCTGCTCCATCATCTGTGGCGATAAGGGCACGGCGGCACCGTAAACCGGCGCGCGAGTTATGATATGTTCCACTATTATGTATTATAATATCACTATTATTGCGCCTCAGAACGAGCGGGTATGTTAGGTCAGTGATGTTTATGCCTATAGTTATCAACTAATTGGTTACTCGATTTTCCCTTTCGATATTATTACTGCACATCATTTATTTGTAAGGTCATTTAAGAAAATTTTTTTCTAAAAAAAAATTATAAAAACAAATATGTAGGTACTCTACAGTATATCAAAACGGTAAATCACTGGCCGCAGTGGGGAGCTAGGAGTAGAATATTTCCCTTACCCTCTTTCCCGTGGATACAGTAAGGATCTGCCAAGGGATATCTCCGGAAGATGGGCGGCAGCATTTTTTCGTGTATTACGCTCGCCTACCCGCCTGCCAAGCGTGGTGAGTATGGCAACTACCCCTCATGAATATCATGAGGGAGGCCTGTTCAGTAGTGGACGTTTTACGGCTGAAATGATGTACGAAAAAGAAACATATTGTTGCTGTTTTCCGTCCATAAAGGTCAAAAGCAATTTAACCGACGTAATTCAGAAAAGAATCCAATAAATGAGCCTTGTTTAAAAACGTCGAAGTAATTCGGCGGTTTTCCGGCTGACCACACGTAAACAAAGACTCGAACCTCGTTGAATAACAAATTACATGCGAGCACAGGCTGTATGGAGATGTAATCAGATCCGTAGGCTTAGAAATGCCATAATTCAATGTTTATCTCAAACACCGTCCTATGTTGTTTTGAGTTTTACCTACATATATTAACTTTAATGTTAAGCATAATATTATGTCAAATATTGTAACAACAAAGAGAACTGTCGTGGGATGTTACCCTTCCTCTCATGCCCGTGGACGCAGTAAGAGCCTGCTAAGGGATACCTCAGGAAAATGGGCAGCAGCGTATCTCCGTGTATCAACATCCCGTACTGCGCTCGCCAACCCGCCTGCCAAGCGTGGTGAGTATGGCAACTATGTGTACGGATTGAGCTGATACTTTGACCAGAACAAACTAATAGGCTACTATTTCCTCCGGGTACAACGCTTGCGTAGCGGCGGGCATAAGCTAGCGAGCTAGTCCCAACATAATATTCATAATTAAAGATCTTCGGCAAAGTTGCTCAGCACTTTCACTGAAAACATTTTTGGAAAATAGCTACCTAGCTGCCCACTTTGCGAGCTATCTTAATAAGCTAACTTCGTAACCCAATTTGAAAATAATTTCGGACAGTGCTTATAAACCGCAAGCTATACAGAAAGGGCACTGCCGGCAGAAGAATGTTGCCTCTCCTCTCTTGCCCGTGGAAGCAGTACGAAGCATATCTGACATCGGTAGATGAGCAACGGTATCTATCCATATATCAACATCCTGTACCGCACTCGCCAACCCGCCTGCCATGCGTGGTGAGTATGGTAGCAACCCGTCATGATCAGTATTTGCAGGGAGGACTATGTTCAACAGTGAATGTCTTACGGCTGAGACATACAGAAAGGGCGGTGCGGTTAAAAGTTTCATCGTCATCATTTCAGTCGTAGGTGCGCGGTCCGCGTCCACTGCTGGACATAGGCTTCCCGATTAGATCTCAAGGAACATGAGGGCGTTTTTAGTGTTATTTTTCTTGTGATCTTGGCTTGTGACAGCAGACTAGTGTTTTAAGGCTTGGCGGTATCCTTCACTATGAGCGCGACTGTACGTTTAAAGCGAAAATTGTTTTCACCAGTAATAACATCGAACCCGATATCGGCAAAGAGGATTATCATCATCATACAAAATTATCGTATTGGATCGCACTGCACTGCCGCCGCGCCGCCGCGCCGCGCCACGCCCCTTCAGTCTAACTTGTTTTGGGTTATTCACCATCCCCAGGAGCTGTATGTATCTCACTAATATTATAAAGCCGAAAGTTATAGCTATAGGACTTGCACGCACGTCCCACACAATAAACAATAAGTTGTTTATGAACGGGCCTTGAGCGTTGCGCAACAAGCCAGCTACTTGCTGTTGCTACGCACCACAGAGCAGTGCACAGAGGAGGCACTGCTAGCAGATATAGGTACCTTTTACTCCAAGGCTAATGTATCTTCAGGCGGACTATGTATCTCTCGACAGGTTTGCAACTGGCGTAAATTTCGCGATCATTGCTGTCAAACGTCGATTCCTTGCTGTTAACTAATATAAAATTGACCTTTGGCAGCAATGATGGCGAAATTTACGCCTGTTGCAAACCTGGCGCGAGATAAGTAATCAGCCTACCGGCTGTCTACTGCGAAATAACTGATTGGCTCGAATGACAGTGCTGGGGGCAAATTCTCGTAAATCGTGATTTTGCGTGATACTTCATCTCATCTCACTTCTCAGTATCTACTCCGAACTTGTCACATCACTGTAAAAGTCTACTATCATCTCAATAGCTGCTTTTAAACTTAAACTCGATGCATCGCGATCAGTTTGCAATAGATATCTGTCTATCGTGAGATCACGAGAATGCAAAAATTCGTTCCATTCGAGAGTTTGAAATTTTTGTGCTATTTGTTCTTTCTGAGCGTTTATCACTTGTATCACGATTCACGAGAATAAGCCCCCAGGTATTAGTTTCATATTGTTATGATTTTATGTTTATTTTCGCAGTGATTAAAAAAAATAATGCTAGAGCTTGCTAGGCTTGCGAGTCAAAACCCCGTGCTGCTTGGAGTGGACAGCCAGCAGAGCCTTCTATTTATACAATGACACCAATAGTTACCCTGCATTTATTGGTACAGGAAAAGACAATAAAAGACCAGATACCACCACAAACCAGTAACAGCACAGTGCAAACTGCACTGCCCCATCTGTGCAACTGATCTTTGCGCAGGTCATCAACCCCTCGCGCGGCCTCCGATACAAACAACAGCTGAGCTTCACACATGCACATTGCACGCGCGTACACACGTGTGCATGTGTGCGGACAGAGCCTTCGGACTGACCTACTGGTGTTAGTTTTTAATTAAATGGTATGTGTAGTGAAGCAATGGTTCTTGGAGATACTTTGAATAATACTATGAGAGTTTGTAGAAAGATATCCTGAGAAAGCCGCGGGGTGCCAGCAGTAGAATGTGGCCCCTTCTCACTTGCCCGTGGATACGGTAAGAGCCAGCTAAGGGATACCTCCGGAAAATGGGCAGCAGCGTCTTTCCGTTTATCAACATCCCACACTGCGCTCGTCATCCCTTCTTGATTCTTTACTACCTGTATTATAATATGTGTACTCAACGGAATAGGAGTTCAGTTTCAGCCACATAACAAGTCGTTTTGGTAGGAATAAAAAATATTACAATTGAATTTGTATTATTTTTACAAATATGTATAAGCCAACGTTACTACTTAATAAGATGGAGTTATTTCTTATTCTATTATATTCTTTAAATGCTTTTTTTGATGGCCTATCATATTCCACTGCTGGGCAAATGCCTCTATATTTCAACCACAAAATTTCTAATTACAAAGACCATTCTACCTAAACATAAAAACTATGTCGGTCTGTACTAAGAATTTATCTCCCGGTATAATTGATTTTACGCCATTTCAAGTTCAAGCAAAAAGCTTGGTCAGTTTTTATCATTCTCAACTCCGGCAAAAAGCGAGCGGCAGAGACCTTTGAAGAGCTCAATCAAAACATTACGTGGGTAGTACCCACTAATGAGATAACTAAGCCTAAAAAATACTTGTTTTTGGTTTCGAAGCCTTCTCCGTGTGTAGGCGGAGTAGTTTATTCTACGTCAATAGTGTAAAAAATTATGTTCTTAACAAGGTAGTATTTTATCAAGCCAATGGCCGCAAAAGTGTTTACTGGAGTAGGTGAAGAAATTATGGGCACATGAGATCCATTTGAAGATCAGTGTAGAACAAAGCAATTTGCTTAGCATTTATGCTACATAATACTGAAATAGGTACCTTTTTACCCACATCCCTTAAGTAAATAGTTGTATCATCATTTCAAGGTAGTTGCTATCCCACGCTTGGCAGGCGGGTTGGCGAGCGCAGTACAGAATGTTCATACACGGAAAGACGTTGCGGCCCATTTTCCGGAGGTATCCCTTTGAAGACTCTTACTGCACCCACTGGAACATTCTACTGCCAGCACCCTACGGCTATAGTTGTATATATTTATTTGATTACTATTATATGTATTCTTTCTATAGGTAAGAAATTTTGTTTTCATCTTACTCTCATATAATAATGCACGCACACTGTTATTTTATAAGTAGCTACCTAAGTATTTTTGTGCTTTCCTATATGAAGCTTTTGTGTTTGGGTAAAATAAATAAACATTTCAAATATTACGTCTTAGAACGCCCTCTAACTGTTACCCTATGTAATTGGGTGACGGGCGGACGAAGCAGCGTTGGTCACGTGCTTACTGGACGTGATCACCGCGGTACTGCAGTTGTTACAGGCAGGGGTTAGTTTCTGTAATCTGTGGTATCACGTACATGTAGATGTATTTACATTTGCAATACAACTGCTAAAACGAGCACACACAGAAAACTATAATTTCTTTGTAATTTTTTTTATCATTAGGTGAAGTTGAAATTATCGTGTTTTGAACCGTGAAATAATCAATAATCTTTATCCACCTACAACATATATTTTTGTCCGATATTTGATGTCCGAAATTCATGAAAATTGGCTAATTTCGAATATCCAGACCATAAGCAAATATTTAAATCGTTGATACGCTCTTACCGGAATAAAACCGCGCCGTTTCGTTTTCACATGAAATGAGTGAGCGCGCTCATTTGGTATCAGTCAATATGTAAAGTTCGTGCATCATGATTACATTACATTCTTCATTAATTGCTAACAATAACAGTTTGGTTTATTCGCAAAACCATTGTGCGTGCGTCGGCAATATTGTTAACACACATTTAAAGACAACACCTACTACAGTTTTTGGTGTCGCACATCTAACGATTTAAATCTTTGGCCTTAATTTGTTTACTCCCTACTGATGTTGATATAAAAGTAACGTATCTACATATATGAAAGCATAATAAGCTTATGGTTTGTAGAGCAGTCTTGTTTGTGAGAGCACTAGAGCACATTTAAATCCTAAGATATGCCCTGACACCAAAAACTGTATTTATATGTGTTTTACCAATAATGCCGACGCTTACTGGTTTTCACTGGTTTTTCCAATAAACCAGACTGTTATTGTTAGCATCATTTTGTGAAATTATCGTGAAAAAAATAACACACACCACGCCCGGCTAACACTGTGTTTACACTGAATCCAAATGAGCGAGCTCCCTCATTTCGTGTGGAAACAAAACTTTGTCATAACTGTAAGGTCATATCTAACGATTTAAATCTCTGGAAGCACTAAGGGAGCCGCGTCCGGGTTGATAGCCGCGGTGCCAACACTGCTAGACCATAAGAACATGGTGGACTTGACTTGTTTGCTTTTAACTTAGTTGCATCACAGATTACAGATGGTTGCATTACATTATTTGAGCTTCTGTTGGGCATAAAAACACAAAGGTAATCCTTTACAACATCATCATCTTCATCATCATCATTTCAGCCGTAGGACGTCCGCTGGACATAGGCCTCCCTCATGGATTTCCAGTTATTGCGGTTGGAAGCGATCTGCATGCACCGTCGACCTGCGGTCTTCACCAGGTCGTCAGCTCATCTTGTAGGTGGACATCCTACGCTGCGCTTGCCGGTCCGTGGCCTCCACTCGAGAACTTTTCGGCCCCATCCGCATCCGTTCTGCGAGCTACATGGCCTGCCCATTGCCACTTCAACGTGCTAATCTGTTTGGCTATGTCGGTGACACGAGTTCTTCTATGTATCTCCTCATTTCTGATTCGATCCCGTAAAGGGTTACACCATGTGTCTTAAGTATTACTTACTTTGGATTTCTGATAAAAATAACATTATCTAATATTCGTGTTATTTTTAAGGTTTTGTACTTCAAAAGGTAAAAACGAAAACCTTACAGGATCACTTTCTTTCCCGTCTGTCCGTCCGTCTGTCTGTCTGTCTGTAAAGACCCTTTATCTCGAGAACGTGTAGAGGTATCGAGATGAAAACCATATACTCAAATCTGCAGCGTCTTTAAGCTGTGAAGTGACAAATATTCTAAGTTAACCTGAAAAAAGATACGGCCGTTTATGCCGCAAAAAACGCATGTTTCGACATTCTTAAAGGATTCATGCTTCCCGTACACCTAGAACTATGACATTTGGCAAGGTATATCGTCTTATGCTGTAGATACAAACAAAAATTAAAAACCATACATTTGCAATGTAATCATAAAAACAATCGTCATTAAAAAAGTCCGAATTTAATCATCGAGGTTAAGCAACCCTACGCGCGGTCATAAATTGGATTAGTGACCGAATATTTTGTGCATTTTAAAAACTTACTAATATTTATTACTAGCGGACCCGGCAGACGTCGTACTGCCCGCTGTTATGTATACATGCTGACAGCAGCGCCATCTATCGGGTTCAATTGTGTTGGTCCAACTGTTTAGGAGGAGTTAGACGTACGCCCGCTCCGCTGTAAATATTTTGTCGCTTCGTAGATAAGCCATTATTTCCCGGATAATATACATTCCGGGTAAATAGATTCCAGGTTAATGGTTCGGGAAGCGATTGAGATTAAGAAGCATCCTAATTTCAATCGTGAAGACGGTTTCAGACACTCTGCCTCGTGGAATCCAGTGATAGCAAAGTGTACTGAAAGTGGCGTGAAAAATCAACTCAGTATGTGGATACAGTCAGTGTAGTGTCCCAGTGGGAACCGGCCCTATTACTTTTTATAAAGATCAAGTGAGGGTAATTCAACAAACGCCTTCGCTTTGCTGCGGTACCTCCAACACGTCAGTCTTCCCGGGACCATGCTTGGTGCAGTCCAAGCGAAACGTCGGGAAATAATAAAGGTAATTTACGCGATAAATACGCGGTTTTATGTATGTTAATCATGTGCTGTGATCGCGAAAGTTTAAAAAAGACAACTGTAGTACATTATTTTGACCTATCTCGTAGGGTTCAGCCAGCGTTTGCAATGTAAGCGCAAAAAAATGTGTTTATTTACGACATCACATTAAAAACCACTAATAAGCATTGGTACGGGGGTACCAGAAAAGGGGCGAAAGTTTCCGAAAAAAGAAAAAAAAAATTAAAAATTTCATACAAAATGAGGTCACAATAACTCCGGCCCCTGTGACCCTAGGGTCACCAAAATCAATCAGTACCCTTCTCTCATTAAGACAGTGCTAACAAAAAAAGTATTATGTAAATCGGTCAACGCGTTCAGTTGTAATCGTGTCATGCACAGACAGACAAACAGACAGACAGAAAGCGCTACGCATAATAGGGGGCTTCGACCCCTAAAATTATCAATGTTTCTCTACTATATTATGCATGTATTATACATATAAACCTTCCTCTTGAATCACTCTTATCTATTAAAAAACAGCATCAAAATCCATTGTGTAGTTTTAAAGATCTAAGCAAACATAGGGACAGACAGACAACGGGAAGCGAGATTGTTTTATACTATATATACATATGTATAGTATGTTCTATACTATGTTCCTACATACCTACGGAACCATCGGTGGGCGAGTCCAGCTTTCACTTGTCCGGTTTTATTTTTAATAGAACGTCCCAATCCCACGTCTTCCCAATAACATTACGTGGGATTGGGACAACACGGTCACCCATCAACGAAGGCGGGATAATGTGAAGAGATGTTTACAGTTTTCGAGATTGTGTTCAAGTAAGATCATTTTGGAAACAAAATCATGGGTTTTAATCCCTGTGTAATTTTCGTTACTAAACCTATTTTTGTCGTAAATTGACCTGCAAACATTGGCTGCTACCAATCTTTCGGAGGTATCCCTTATCAGGCTCTTACTGCAACCACGGACATGAGTGGAGGGGTAACATTCTACTGCCGGCACCCCTCGGCAACCTTCGCTTAAGTCAGTCAAACTAGTGGAATAACCCGTTAATAATGTGATTCGGAAGCATCGGAACTGCTGAAGATGCCCAAGACCTTGTAATTAACCTAATGACCTGCCGGTCTTGGCTCGCTTTACTTGATTTTACCTCGTGGGTGTGTAGTTTGTCAAAGCTGATCGTATCTCTTGAAACTTGGTACAAGGAAACTATAAAAAAGTGTGAGTTGGATTGCGCACTCAGAGTTCCGTACCACGTATATTAATAGATATTAAGGTTTATTTTATGGGGCCAACTTCATTTTTATTATTTGTTACAGAGACCATGGTTAACGCATATAATGTGAAAACTCTATACTAGCTATGTCGAGGTGATAGACGGACGGAGAGACAAGCATACATACACCGTAAGTCAGTAAGAGAGTTTCGTTTGCACCCTTTGGGCAGGGAACCCTAAAAAGTACACGATGATGAAAATAGCCACTGAAACTCAGTATCAGCTCCGCATACGCCGTGAGACACACGGCGTGTCAGTTGGTGACCTGTATCCTATTTGACGAGCTTTGTGGCTTAGCGGGCGAAGGTCTGCCTGCGACGCAAGGGGTTGCGGGTTCGATTCCCGCCTCGGGACAAATGTCTGTACGATCTGCAGATATTTGTTCAGGGTGTTCTGGGTGTTTTTCTATATATAATAAAACAAATATCTATCTATGTAGTATACTGTATTAAGTATATCAGTCATCTAGTACCCATAACACAAGCTCTGCTTAGCTTGGGGCTAGATGATGCTGTGTGATTTGTTCAGCATTATTTATTTTATTTATCATAATATTTTTATTATGTTTAGTTTTCAATTTACCTACGTACATACCTAGTACTTAAATAATCTTAGCTATACTATTAGAGCAATTCAGGCCTAAAAAACAAATCAAAATTGCTCCACCTAATTTAATTAAAGTAAATGCTTGCCTTTCCATCAGGACGGCGAGGCTGCCGCCCGTTTTGCCCACTGCTGGGCCACGTATGGTGTTGCAGCCATATATGGCGCTGATTAGACATCAACAGGGCCAAGTATGGCTTCTTGCGAGCTTGCAGAAGGCTCGGGTTATGAGGCTGCTTTTTTGCGACGCTGCTGCTCTGAAATAAGGCCAGTTTTCGATCCAGTTAATGCCCTATTAAATAAATTAGGCTAGGTGCGTGTCAGGCCACGCGCAATATAGGGTTCCGTAGTTAATCGTAGACCTTTTAGAGGTTGGTGTATGTTTTTTGACATATTACACATACGACACTAAAAAATCAAGCGCACAACTCTTTCAGATACTTAATAGAGTATTTTTTTTATTATGCCTTATATGGGATAGATAATTAAGTATTTTCTTTCAGCCTTCCTAATAAAGATATCAAAGCTAAAAGGTTTAATTGTTATACATTTCCTAGAATGTTTATGGTTGAAACTACATTTATATACATTGTTAGTTTATCAGTTTAGATTTTAGAGGGAGGAAACGCTCCTGCCAAGCGTGGCGAGTATGACAACAATCCTCTCATGATCAGTACTTTGAGATTCTTGAGGGCGGCTTTGGTCCAGCAGTGGACGTGAGTAGGAGTCCTATGGTTGTGATGATGGTACTGAAAGCTCACTGGACAGACATACTTTACGACAGTTCGTTGGAACGGCAGCTGTATTGTTACAAATAAATAAATAAATAATGGTGGACAAATCACACAGCATCATCTAGCCCCAAGCTAAGCAGAGCTTGTGTTATGGGTACTAGATGACTAATAATACTTAATACATTTTACTACATAGCTTTTTTTTTTTTTAGTAGTTTACAAATAATACATAATTGTATTCTAATAATATTACAATCTAGCCAAGTAGGCCAATGAGCAATTTAACTTTGACTTAGTTTTATAAAATAAATTATATCTAAGAATGTGTCCAGTGGCACTTTTCTTAACGTCTCTATGTTCTTGTGTTCTTTTTTGTTATATTTACACTATCACTTTACACTACACTAACTCAAAAGGTTCTTTTAAGTCTTCTCACTTGATCTGTATATTATCGAGGAGCTGGATTGCCTCAACGTTTACATGATGATGAAGTCGTTTTTCGTGAGCTTCTGCGTATTTTTGTATTATTGTAGCAACGAAGTCTATATTAAGGTCCCGGTGGAGATCTTCGTTTCTTACGTACCATGCTGCATTCACAATATCCCTGAGTACTTTGTTTTGGAATCTTTGTATAATGAGGATGTTACTTTTTTTGGTACAGCCCATAGCTGTATACCATAGGTCCATACTGGCATCAGGACTTGTTTGTAAAGCGTTATCTTGTTATGTACCGACAAAGCTGATTGTCTTCCAAGCAGCCAGTACATCTGTTTGTGGCGAAGCTCCAGCTCATCTTTTTTCTTCTTGACGTGAGCTTTCCAGCGAAGCTTTGCATCATGCGTCATGCCTAAGTACTTGGCTGTATTTTCATAAGGCACTTGCTTATGATTTATAAATACTGGATGATACTCTTCTTTTTTGTTGGTGAAGTTTATGTGGATCGACTTTGTTTCGTTTAAGTTAATCCTCCATTTTTTTGTCCAGCCGTGTACCTTGTTGACGGCGTCTTGAACTTTTTCTGTCGCTTCTGCATGAGTTCTTCCAAAGGCCATTATGGCAGTGTCGTCGGCAAATGTTGCAATGATAGTATTTTTTAATTCTGGAATGTCACTAGTATATAAAAGGTACAGGACCGATATTTTTACTTACATACTACATAGATATTTTTATTATATATAGAATACAAAGTAGTTTACAAGGCTCTAAGTGGTACCTGTTTACTCAAAACATCGTAATAAATGTCCATTAGTGTACTACTTACTACTTACAGCTGCTTTCAGTTATAACGGTTTACATATTACAACCACTTTCAAAGATTTGCTTATAGGGTTCTGTGCTCAAAGGGTAAAAACGGGACTCTATTACTAAGACTCCGCTGTCCGTCTGTCTGTCTGTCTGTCTATCCGTCTGCCTGCCAGACTTCTCATTAACCGTGATAGCTAGACAGTTGACAGGAAACAACAAATTAATGTGTTTCTGTTGCCGCTATAACAACAAATACTAAAAACAGAATAATATAAATATAAATAATTACAGTAATTTTTTTCCGTTTTTGCTCGATATTAATAACGGCATAACAGCAGGTAGACGCTTGAAATATTTACAGAATGTTAAGTTGTATATTCACTACTAGCTTTTGCCCGCGACTTCGTCCGCGTGGAAGTCATAAAACGTAAAATCCCGTTTTTCACGCAGAGCCACTTTTTTCAAAAAATCCCTTCTTAGTGCACCTCTAGAATACTCAAGGTACATATATGTGTGCCAAATTTCAAGTCTTTAAGTCCAGTGGTTTGGGCTGTGCGTTGATATATCAGTCAGTCAGTGAGTCAGTCAGGACTTTGAAATATATATATATAGGTATATATAGATAAAATAAATAATTAAATTAAAATAAACAAATATTTGAGGATATCCCATATGTACTACAAACATGATATTAACAAGTTGTTTTGCCAAATATTGGTACGGAGCCCTTCGCGAGTCCGACACTCACTTGGCCGGTTTTTATTTTCGGTAAGTAAACAGATCGCAGGCGAGGAGATGACAAGTGCAGCGAGGCGACGACTGAACGGTGGCGGAGGGACGGACGACGCGAGGTGGGTCCACGACGTAAATAAATAATCATTCATTTAATTTCACCCGTAAAACGTCCACTGATGAACACAGGCCTCCCTCATGGATCTCCATGTGGGGTATTTGCCATTCTCACCACGCTTGGCAGGCGGGTTGGTGAGCGCAGTATGGGAAGTTGATACACGGATAGACGCTGCTGCCCATCTTCCGGAGGTGTCCCTTAGCAGGCTCTTATTGCATCCACGGGTAGGAGAGGAGGGGTAACATTCAACTGCCGGCACCGCACGGCAAATAAATAATGCTGGACGTTATTGTCCAGCATTATTTATTTATGTTATTATTTATTCACACAGCACCATCTAGCCCCAAGCTAAGCAGAGCTTGTGTTATGGGTACTAGATGACTGATATACATACTTAATACATTATACTACATATACCTCTATAGATATTTTCTGCCATGGGGTGCCGGCAGTAGAATGTTACCCCTCCTCTCATGTCCGTGGATGCAGTAAGAGCCTGCTAAGGGATACCTCCGGATGATGGGCAGCAGCGTCTATCCGTGTATCAACATCGGGTACTGCGCTCGCTAACCCGCCTGCCAAGCATGGTGAGTATGGCTACTAGGGGTAGTTGCCATACTCACCACGTTTATGAGGGGTCATGCAGATCCATGGGGAGGCATGTGTTCAGTAGTGGACGTTTTACGGCTGAAATGATGATGATGATAGATATTTTTTTACTAAACAACGTGTATTATAACATGTGTAGTAACCCGAAAGGGTTTCAACCCATGAAAACAACTAGTTTTAGAAGGAAAAAATTAGGAAATTCGTTTTGTTTTTCTTTTTTTTTAGGTTGTCAGTATCGTATAATTAGTTGATGAAGTTAAAACTTTCGTGGTCTTTTATTGAATGAAAATCACTGAATCCTGAAAAGTCGTAGGACAAAAGTTGTTTCTTGGGATGGTCAGAATCACCCCCTTTCGGCTTAGTACACATGTTATAATTCACGTTGTATATAGAAAACCATCCAGAAAACCCTGAACAAATATCTGCACATCGTACAAACATTTGTAGAATCGAGCCCGCAACCTCTTGCGTCGCTGGTGGAAGGCACAAACTAACGGAGGCCTATACCCAGCAGTGGGCGAAGTCAGGCTGTGGTGTGAAGTTACCAATCTTATCAAGATTTTTTGACCTCACAGGATTTCGTGGTATGCCGTGGGGTGCCGGCGGTAGACTGTTGCCCTTTCTCTCTTCCCCGTGGATGCAGTACGAATCTGCCAAGGGATAGGAAAGGCCTTTGTCCAGCAGTGGACGTCCCTAAATTTTGGTTACGGCACTTCTGGCCTTAGGATGGATCGGTTTGATCAACGCGGGCTCGAATGCCGACAGAAACGAAAATTATAATAAGAACTACCATGTAACCTTGTTAGTTCTGTTGGAAACCCAACGAATGTCGCGTAAAAGTAACGAGGAGGTTTTTGCCCAGCAGTGGGTGCAAATTGACTGAAACGATGATGATGGTGATGTAATTATTTTCATCACCATCATCATCGTTTCAGCCAGTTTTGATTTAAATAATGCTTGACATTTTACGCAGCACGACAGACCTTAACGACCCAGAGCTTTAAGTAAATTAATTCAATATTCTTACAATCCCACTGCTGGTAAAAGGTCTGCTCCATCTTTTCCCTGTTCCTAAACATGTAACACACACACTAACACACACCACCTAGAACAAATATCTGTATATCGAGACATTTGTCGGGATTCGCTCCCTCCTTCATGCCTGTCTGTCAGATTTTGATAATTACGGTATATACGATAAATGTAGTTAAGATTTTATAAAAAAACTAGCTTCTGCCCGCCGCTTTAGGTGCGTTGTATAGGTACAAATAAACTGTATGTGTTAACTCTAATCAACATCTACACGTGTACAAACTTTCAGCTAAATCCGTTAGGTAGTTTTTGCGTGAAGAGGTAACAAACATCCATACAAACAATTTTTCTACTTTATAATTTAGTATTTGAATGAATTTGTCCTTCTACACCACTGCGCCACGGCGGGCGTCAATGCAATGTTTGTTTGTGATCGCCTCGCGAATGCAGAGTGGCAGATAGGAAGAGCTAGTTAATAAGTATTGCACAGTTGCACACGCCGATGGATGTTGGCAGCACACGTACAGAACTAGGACGAGTTTACGTAGGAAACTGGTTGCAACAAGCGCTTGTAGAAGCTAAGTAACGGTTGAACCGGGTCGTATTGGACAGCGACAAATCAAATTCAAAAAGTGTTTGTTCATTCAAACCCAAAGATTGATAGATTTTATCGCGTAAACCATACAGAAATACAACCACAAAACCACAAAAACAACAGAAATACCCAATGGACGGTCTTACCCAAAGGCTACATACTATAAGGTTTCTATTTTGTGTACATATAAAAAATAACCTTTCAACTACTTCTTATTAAATTTACGCTAACAACGCATTACCTTAATTTAATAATAGATAAAAATTCGATTTATAGATAGATAGATGTAATAAAACAAGGCTTTTTCGAATTCCAAACGCATTTTTCCTAAACTTCAATACGGAGTTTATGGAATTAAAAAATGTTTTTTGATGCTTTGTATAAACTTCAAGTTAATACCTTCAGCCGTTTCGGAGAAAATGCGTCTTGACAGACAAACGAGTGGTCCTTAAAGGCTTCTGGTTTCCCTTTTGAGGTTTGGAACCCCAAAAACTGTAAAATTGCACTATTCATATTTATACATTATGTACTTACAACTTCTCTAACTACTGAATCGCTTTTTTACATCCTATAAGCGGGTTACGAGCGCTAGCAACCTGCTTTCTATGAACAGTGTCCCTTGGCAAGTTTTATTCGATCAGATTGAACAATGGATGAATTAATATGCAGGCTTTGAAGTAAAGACCTGCTCGCCGCCCTCAATGGGCACTCAATAGCCCCTTTGTATGGAATGAGCCTCCTTTCTGTACTTATAGGTACATTCACATAACCCTCTTTCTTATTCCACGCATACTCGGACAAAGCAAAATTAACACATTTTATTGTTTTAAAACATTAACACAACCATCATAAAGTAACTTTAACGTTGTCCACGGAACCGCACGATAATAAAATCACAAACATACGAGACGTGAGCAGATAAAATCTGATAAAAATATAAAAGCCTTGTTGCTAAGCCGCCCCGGCCGCAGCTGCCCGGGGTCACCTCATACCCCTCTTAAATCGAACCCAACCCTTGTCACAGATATTTAAAATTAAACACTTATTTACGCTTGACCCTACTTTAACTGCCAAAACCATAAAATATACGGATTAAATGGAAATAACGGGAAAATCCGCGTGAATTCATTGTCTATGGTCATTTGCTGATATTTATCCGGCGCCATGCAGAGATGAAAAACTCTACTTTTTCCGCATGAGAATAGCTTCATAAGGGAATGGAAAAACGCATATTAAGTGGACTATATGCTTACGTAAATTTCTTGGTAAAAAATCAGTATTGTGGTAAAATTTACGACGATTAAGATCTAGAAAGTTGAAAGTTATCGTGATGAGCACTGCTTTCGATTTGAGTTGTTGAATTATTAAATAATAAATTAAAAGTAAAAAAAAACCTTTTAACAAACAAGCTTTCATTTAAATGTACCCACTAACAATAATAAAATAAACATTTTCCATTAAAGCTTTATATCAACTTAAAACGCCTTTACATGTCTCGTCATTCAGTCGTATAAATAAAAGATCTTAGAGTCTTCGGCATATTTCATCATTCAGTCGTATAAATAAAAGATCTTAGAGCCTTCAGCATGTCTCATCATTCGTCGTATAAATAAGAGATCTTAGAGCCTTCGGCATGTCTCGTCATTCAGTCTTATAAATAAAAGATCTTAGAGTCTTCGGCATATTTCGTCATTCAGTCGTATAAATAAAAGATCTTAGAGCCTTCGGCATGTCTCGTCATTCAGTCTTATAAATAAGAAATCTTAGAGCCTTCGCATGTCTCGTCATTCAGTCGTTTAAATAAGAGATCGTTGAGCCTTCGGCATGTCTCGTCATTTAATCGTATAAATAAGAGATCTTAGAGCCTTCGGCATGTCTTGTCATTCAGTCGTATAAATAAGAGATTTTAGAGCCTTCGGCATGTCTCGTCATTCAGTCGTATAAATAAAATATACTAGAGCCTTCAGCATGTCTCGTCATTCAGTCGTATAAATAAAAGATCTTAGAGCCTTCGGCATGTCTCGTCATTTAGTCGTATAAATAAAAGATCTTAGAGCCTTCGGCATGTCTCGTCATTCAGTCGTATAAGAAAATTCCTAAAGAAACCACGGCATGCGTCGCCACCTGTCGCCACCGGCATGCATCGCCACGCTATATTATGCCATCATTATAGCGTGGCGACGCGTCGCCATGGCATGCGTCGCCACCGGCATGGGTTGCCACGCCAGAAATCGGTTTTACGTGCGGCTATAGATGTTTCACATCAAAAATAATCCAAAGCGTTTCATTTGGATACCTTCAGCAAAATTAGCGAGTCACCTCTCACGATAAATTATTATAATAAGTCCTTGCAAAAAAATAATGTCCGAAGTAATAAAACGTTTTGAATCCTGGCTCGCGTGGTCCGCATAATGCTGGGATGAATCCGGATATCCCATACGAGCGGATGTCGTAAAATTCTATGCAGTAATTTGTATAATTTTGACCGTTATCACGAGAGGCGGCAGTAGTGCGGCCACGGAGTTTAGCCGAAGAGTTATTCGGCCACAAATAAAGCTTTAGGAACGTTGAAATACAAGCGCAAAATGCATACAGAATAAGACCACAGATATAAAACTTTTGGGGGAACAATAGAGATGGTACAGGAAATATCATCGTATTTTGTACTGTCATACTTGGTTTCATTACAACGAGCCTATTTTCACCTAAAATCTGAAGTATATTCTATGATTTTACTGGTAGCCTCTTTCTGATCTTATCTACAAATGCGAGATTGCAAAGCATGAGATACGAAGGGCCCTGAACTTGGAAACTGAAGAACTTGGAAAAATCTTGGTATACGATAGTATTATTCAAACTTACGCTTTTCATCACAACACATTATAAATTAAATTGGATTATAGGATATAATCACGTAACTACCTCTACTAAGTGGACTCGGAAACCAATCACTATACCGAACTCCACAATCCCAAGAGAATTTACAACAAAAGGCACTATTACAAGATAATGGTTCGGGAAGTGATTGAAATAAATGAATATCTTAATTTGAATCGTGAAGACGGTTTCAGATAGTGTGCCTCGTGGAAACCAGTGATATTTAAATGTACTTGGCATGTGAATGAACCTAAGTGTTGGTTCTGTGTGCTGTCCCAGTGTGTCCCAGTGAACCAGCCCTTATTTCAATAACTATGAAGACTATGTGAGTCTGAGATGATGCCTTCATTTTGCTGTGGTTAACTCCAACACGCTAGTTTTCCCGCGCCTACAAAAGGTGTAATCCCATTGAATCGTCGGGTAAAAATAAAAGTAATTACGCGATAAATACCCGATAGTCCAGTATATGTAATAACGAATTTAAAACCTAGGTGTCCATAAACATGAATTTATTATGTCGCACCGACAATGACGTGACTAGCACCTGCTTACCAATAAAATCATCTGATATTCAAAAATCACACCCATTTGTCGATTCAACTAGCTGATTTTAACAGTTTACTGTAGCTTAATAGTAAATACCATCAAGAGAAGAAGATTATCTAGTTTTAATCTCGTAAAAGGTAACCTAATACTGTGAATGAATATATAATTTATTTCAGTTATTATTAATTCATATACAATTTGATCAGTAAAACACACCCACACACTTTTTATTGTATTTTTCTATTACTTCTTAAGGTGGGCAATATAGTGTTTTGTATTTTATTGTAAAACTTAATAGTAATTGTTAGTCAACATTATATTCAAATTAATATATATAATTTATAGATGATAATAATTAAATAATTCTACGAACGAAACATTTCCATATGGGCGAAAAAAATCTATCAGCTCTAGTTTTTAGGATGCTATATGGATTTTGTCGGCCTCGCTTCGGCCTCAGCTGACCACGGCCCAGGCCTAGCCGCTGCATAATGCATCGCATTATTCAGAAATTATCGTGTTTGCGTGTAAATTAGCCCGTCACACATACAGCTACCTTAATGCCTTTATTTTGCCGGAAGGTAATGCCATCCAATATTATTTGTTAGGGTAGTACTTTTTTAAGGGTATACCAATTATTGCCTATTCGGATCGGGGTAATTTTCTACGAGGAAATGTGAATGGAAATTTTATGATCCTTAATGCTTCTTTATCCTTCAAGATAGGAAATGAATAGGCACAAATGGGACAATTCCGAGGTTCGTTCATTGCGGTTATATAGGCTGGTGAAAATGTTAAAAATTTCTCTAAGAGTGTTTATTTGTTGTTTTTGTGCATAATTTTCATCACTTGTAGTTAACTTTTATTACAGAGTTTGTTGAAGTTTTAAATACAACAACAATGTCAGGAACATTAAAATTATTCTAAAAAATAATTTGAGGATAATAATGTTTATGAGTTAATAATGTTATGTATTTTATATTATTTATTACGAATGACTTTAGGCATTTTAATCATAGTAGATACGGATATTAGTGGAAACTATATTTGAGGTCCTTATATTATAAGATCTTGATTATTCAGACAAAAGATGTCTAAGTGGTGCGTTCAAAGCAAAGGGCAGAAACTAAGTACCTAAAGTAAATTATAAATGGCTGCGCGTGGCATTTACCACTGCTCGCATCACCAAAGACAACACAAGTTTTACTTCCCATAAACAGTATTCTCCACGGTTTAATAAACCCCCAGTTTCGCAAGCCGTGAAATTTCCCGCGGGGCTGTCAAAATATTCGACTTAAACGCGTTATTAAGCCTGAAGGCCGCAATTTTTCTAAGTCATTTCCTTTTAGCGCCAAAATCATAAATCTTCAGTGTATCCTGCTTAGAAGATTATGCAGATTACGTCTCGAAAAGCTTTTGGAATGCTCCTTTCTGATACAAAGGGAAATGAAAATTCTTTACAAGTGGATGGCGTGTGCTTACATGTAACACGTTTAGCTGTAGTGGATGTTCAAGGTTAAGAGAGGCCCTTTGTACTTTCCCTCAGAGAAAATAAAGGATAATTTAAGTACAATTTTCTGTAAGATAAAAGGAACGGTAAAGGAAAACATCGAGAGAAAATTTGCTCTGAATGAGAGTGAATAAGCGAGATTGATTATTGTGTGATGGGCAATGTCCCAGGCCCGTGGGGTGCCGGCAGTAGAAAACATTCCCCTCCTCCCTTGCCCGTGGATGCAGTAAAAATCTGCCAAGGGATACCTCCGGAAAATGGGCAGCAGTGTCTTTCCGTGTATCAACATCCCGTACTGCGATCGCCAGCACGCTTGCCAAGCGTGAAGTGTCTGGCAACAACCCCTCGCTATCAGTACTTGGATCACCAAGTACATGATTTATGATGATGATGATGAATGTCACTGCAGCGTCCCATACTGCATGAATACTCAATGCTGACGTTTTATAAACCAAGTTCTCTGAAGCGAACGAATTAAATTATGTGATCAATTTAAATGTGTTTTCGTCCTCTTTTGAAGTTGACTATTCTAAGAAGCTCTTAACTCTTATGAATAAGCATTTATTGATTTCGACTCTGAATTTAATAAACATGAAAGCCTTATTTACTTATAAGAGCACTATCTATCAGCTTTACTTCGCCAGATTCGATGAGAACAGAAGGTAAGCAAACAGCAAAATCTATTTGCTCCAGCTTACTTAGAATAGATATTTTTTACAGAATTTAAATAAATAAATAAATAAAATGTTTTTATTTTCAGACAACAAGATCCATAAGTGTTAGTATCACCTTAAAACTATGTTAGTAGGCAGAATAAGTCCTATACCATCATTAATTTTATGCAATGTCTTAACATTGGGCTGTCCCATTTATTGACCAATGTGTGCAGGATGCTGTTGGAGCTCGCGCGCCACCTGCGCAGTAGTGAGGCAGTTCTTTTCCGCATGCAGGCGTGGAACCCATCGGTCCGCGCCTCAGCGAACATGCCTGAGGCGCTGCAGAACCGCGGGAGCCTCAGCAACATCCTAAACGCATTGTTGTATTGGACACGAAGGGCGCTCACCGCTTTTTGAGTATATGTGATCCAAAGGCTACTCGTATAGAAGGTTTGGCAGTATGATTTGAACAGCGTAATTTTGACCTCTTCTGAACAACGGTGGAACCTTCGAACCAGCATATTAGCTCTCACGGCCAGCGCCCTTCGTTCCCTTTCTATATCTAGCTCGTCACTAAGATTGTCACTCACAATATGACCTAGGTACTTAAAATAAGAAACCTGTTTTAATGCAGTTCCATTTAAATTAAACACTGGTAGATATTTAATGTTTCCACTTCTTGGCGCAAATACCATGAATTCACTTTTTTTAACATTATATTGCAGACCATGACTCTCAGCATATGTCTCACATGTCTGCAATAGTTTTCTAAGTGCACTGACAGATGGTGCCAGCAGCACCATATCGTCGGCGTAACTAATGTTATTCACACAAGTTCCATCGATATAGCACCCGATTGGTTGGCTGCTGAGACCATCTATCAGGTCGTTCACATAAAAGTTGAACAGGTGGGGAGAGGATACCCCTCCCTGCCTTACACCACATTCCTCACACACCACAACCCACACCGAATTTGTTTAATACAAATCAAAATGCACATTTGTTCGTCGCCGAGTGTTTTAGTCAATTTCTAGATCGCGCTAGCAAGAACTCGGAGCAGCAGTATATACATATATTAAAATTTATTTTGAATATACGAATTACTAAGTACAAAAAACCAAAGTGTTTTAATTCCACCCTGCCTCCTCGGATTAGAGTTCTTCAGAATTGATTACATTTTACATTGAATTTACATCAGCTTACGTGGTCCACAATCCACGCTTAATAATCATTATTATAATAAAAAATCAACAAAATAAGTGATATTCAGGTGGAGGCTTACTTCCGTTGTGTTCACATCAAATTTAGCTGAAGTATAGATGCCGGCAGTAGAAGGTTACCTCTTCTCTCTTGCCCGTGTATGCAGTAAGAATCTACTAAGGGATACCTGCTGAAGATGTGCAGCAGCGTCTTACCGTGTATCAACATTCTTTACTTGTCTCGCCAAGCCGCCAGTTAAGCGTGGCGTGTATGGCGTGGCAACAACCCCTCATAGAGATCTCTGAGGGAATTCTGTGTTGATGTTTTACGGCTGAAATGATGGATTAAAGGATTACGTGATAAATTCCTGTGTTTTTCTCTCAATATTATAAAGAGGAAAGATTTGTATGTTGCGTTTTGTATGTATGTAACGAATAAACTCAAAAACTACAGGACCGATCTTTTCACCATTCGAAAGATAAATTATCCCTGAGTAACATAGGCTATTCCGACGGGAACGGGAACTACGCGTGTAAAACTGCGGAGTGTGGCTAGTACATTACAATGTCAGCAAATCGCGAAGGTTTAACAAGTTCCAAGATAAACACAGTGCCGTGAAGGTGGTAGAGTGTGTGCATTCTCCACTGAGAACACTTCGTTTGCCGACTTTAGGTTATCGCCTTGGTAAACTGTATGTCTTGTTTTTCGTCCACTTGACTGGGAACAGCTTTTGTAGTTTTCACTTATATAATTCTAGAATACGTAAAACCTTAATACTAATACTCAACATCCACACAACATCAAATTACATATACTAATACACACACGAGTACACTACATACTACATAACAGATACACTGCTCCTTAGATTATCAAAACTAATTTCAGTATACACATTTATTGCTTGTTGGTTGCTCGTTTTCTGGTCACTGCAGATGGTAGTACTGAAAATCAGTGTTTGCTCTATGAGTAAACAGAAGCTGAGTTGCTACCTTTTTGCCTTACTGCAACACACACATTCAGTATTTTTGTTTTATTTTTTGGGCAAAGGTTTATAATTGTATTATTGTTTTTAACATTTGTTTATTTTGGTTTTGCTTTCTACTTGTTTGTATTTTAATCGGTTTCAAATTGTTTAATTCCATTGTAAGAAAATGTGTATCAACATTTTTGTAAAAATTGTGTGTGCTGAAGTAGCAAATAAAGAATTTATCTATCTATCTATCTGTCTATGAGAGCTAACTAGAGCAGAGTGCAGGCGCCCTTGGGCCGGGGGTCAGGTCATGACTTATGCAGCAAGTTTTAATGAGCACCCTTATACCCGGGGTGTCAAACGGAACCCCTTTTTACATTGTTTTTCCCTTTTTGCTGCGTAATGCGTAATGTTATGAAGTTTTGTTGCGCCGTGGGGTGCCGGCAGGAACCCCTCCTCTCATACCCATGAATGCAGTTAGAGCCTGCTAAGGGAACCTCCGGAAGATGGGCAGCAGCTTCTTTCCGTGTATCAACATCCCGTACTGCGCTTGCCAACCCGCCTGCCAAGTGTGGTGAGTATGGCAACTTCCCCTCATGGAGATCTATGAGGGAGGCCTGTGTAGAGGACGTTTTATGGCTGAAATTTTGATTATGAAGTTTACTTACAAGTCTTATAACTTATAACATTAATTTCTGAGGCTGATATGTTTTGTTTATGTAACGATTCAAAAATACATAGCTATACTCCAGCCACTTTCGATGTAGAATCATCATCAGCTCAGCAGTGGACGTCCTACGATCTCCCTCTTGGATCACTACGTCCTTATCATGAGGCTATTGCCATACTCGGCACGCTTGGCAGGCGGAAGGACTCCATGGTTTTACCCGCGTAGTTCCCGTTCCCGTAGGAATACGGGGATAAAATATGCTATATAGCTGTGTTACTCAGGGATAATGTAGCATTCTAATGGTAAAAGAATTTTGAAAATCTGTTTATTCTACAAACATACAAAATACAAATATTTCCTCTATAATACTATTATAGAGGTAGATATACACTGGCCTGCAAAAGAAGGTATAACAGTTTTTAAATTCAATTTTCTCCTAAACTATTAAAATTAGAGACTTTCAATAAAAACAACATTAAGAATAGTTAACAATATTTTTTGAATATAAGTTTATTTGACTTAACTTAATGTTTTTAATCTTTTAAAAGGAGTTTGTCAAAAAGGAGTTTTTATAGAGGTATAACAAAACTAAATTTTCTACATTCAAGTTTTTATTTCAAGTTTCTAATTTAAATAGTACAGGAGTTATCGTCATGTTTATGAGTGGTATACCTTCTTTTGCAGGCCAGTGTAGATAACCAAACATCCAAACTCACTTTCAGATTTTATTAAACTAGTATTAGAGGAATTTCCTTTTAGTCAGGTAAATGTTGAATGGGTGTGATTTTAGATGTTCAATATGTCGATATTGAATGATATTGTCCATTGACATCCCAATGATATTATCCGTCGAAATTTATTAGTGTTCTAAATCGTTTGAACAGATAAAAAAAACAATGATTTATATTCTATGCCAAGTGCCACAACAATAACATAACCGATAAAGGTCGAGCATTTGGGTTACCATAAAATTAATGAAATAAGCTTTTCACATCTTTAACATTAATGATCTATACAGAGCAGCTGGTAATCATGCTGTACGGGACGCTGCAGTGCCCGGGAAATGCTTAGATGGATGAGGCCTGCCCAGCACCTATACCGTCCTCTCAGCGATCTGTATAATCTGCCGAATGGCAAAACCCCCACAAGGTGTTATATAATACTTTATATTAACCAAACAGAAAATTGCCAACGCCTGCCGTTTTTCTCCCTGCATAAAGGTACAAAGGAGCTCCCTCTAATAAATTGGGTGTAGAGCAAACTGTTATGACGTAACAAAAACTTTTTTACCGACGGTAGTTTGAGATGGTCCGTAATGGCGGCGGAATGATTCAGGACTGCTGAGTTACTGCCTCGTAACTAACTTCTGGCAAAGATTTGAATCGTTAGACACGCCCTTACCGTGATTGGATCGCACTGTTTTGTTTCCATACGAAATGAGTGAGCTCACTCATTTGGAATCAATGTAGCTCTAAATACAGTGTTAGCTGGACGTGGTGTGTGTTATTTTTCATATTCATACTAATTTATTATATTGCATAGTGTACAATTTAATAAGCTTAGGTCTAGGATGCTATAAAGGTACGCACATTTACCCTGTGAGCAACATTTGAATAACATTGAAAATAATAAACATTTATGTCAAATGCATCAAGATTGAAGTAGTGAATAGACAAAAAATATAATAAACTTACTATGAAATCCGTCAAAGGTCAACCACGTCAAAGTCGAAGAAACCTATGATGATTGACAAAAACGATTAAATTAACACTACTTATGATACTTGGTTGATGAGTTGTGTAAAACCATACACCTAAAATCATAATAAGGAGAAAAAGATACGTATACAGCCTGCCGGGTAATGAAGCGTTCCGTTATGAAGTTTAATACTTACTAGCTTATGCCCGCCGCGTCGCTCCGCATGTTTTGTATCTGGATAAAATGTAGCCTATGTGTTAATCCCGGTCAACATATGTACGTGTGGAAAAGCTCAGCTCAATCCGTAGGCTAGTTTTTGCGTGAAAGAGCAACATAAACACAAACTTTCGCATTTATAATATTAAGTAGGATCTGTCAGGTTTAGTATTCACTAGCGGTAATAGATCTTTAACATTCTCACATGCTCACGTTTTATGATTCATCTATAACTTGCGTGTGGCATATATCAATATATAACTATTCTATTCCACATAAATCTAACACGCAGGGGCCACGCGTGTAAAGAGACATAATTCGAAGGTTTTATTATGATGACTTCTCGCTAAACTTTTACTACCCTCAAAATAGCGTTTTCCATTTAACTCGCCCGAAAATAAATAGTGTCAAATGTCGACCACTTTGTTGGCGGTTAGTTCGCCACAGTCAGGTTTTATGGGTCGTAAAAAATATTATGGCCGGGACCGGGTGTTGTGTGGCCCGGCCGAGTGACGGCCCGGCCGTAAACATCGGCCTCGGCATTCTAGGAACGGAAAATTGGAATGTTATGAAATTGTGGACAGCAGCGGAATCGCTTATCAGTGATACGATGACGGGGATCATCATCATCATCATCATTTCAGCCGTAAAACGTCCACTACTGAACACAGGCCTCTCTCATGGATGACCATGACCTCACCTCTCCACTAACCCTAAGTTGCCATACTAATCACGCTTGGCAGGCGGGTTGGCGGGCGCAGTATGGGATGTTGATACACTTCCGTGTATCAACATTCCATTCTGGTAACGCTGGTGCCCATTTTCCGGAGGTATCCTTTAGCAGGTTCTAACTGCATCCACGGGTATGAGAAGAGATGACAGATACTCGTGTATAGTGATTTTGCGTGAAACTTCATATCATCTCACTTCTCAGTGTCTACTCCGAACTTGTCATATTCCTCTTATAGTCTACTATAATCTCGATAGCCGCTTCTTACCAGTCAATGCATTACGATCGGTTTGCAATAGACATTTGTTTATCGTGGGATTACGAGAATGCAGAATGTTATTTTCTTGTATGTAAAGATTACAGGACATTTATTACAAACTCTCTAAATCTATGAAGCCCAGGTTAATTCATTTGGTCTGGGTAGATAGCAGACGACTCCACCTATCTGCCATTTTCGTATGTTCAACGTTCTGCCGAACACCTGTATATATATCTGCTCGGATTTCTAGGGTTTCTTGTGACAGGTTGTATACACGGCCCTGGGGTACCAGCCGTTGAATGTTGCCTCTCTTCTCTTGCCTATGGATGCAGTACTGCGTTCACCAACCACGCTCGAAAACCGCATCCAAATCAGTTGCGTTGTTTAGTAGGAGAAGAGAGCCAGGCAGACAGACAGACAGACGAGCGAAGTGACTTCAATTCGAAGAAGAGATCGAGAAGGGAGTTAATTGCGAATTACATATAAATTACAAAAGGTGTTTTCTACCTGCTTACCAAAGTAATATAAGAATATTTATATTCGAAAGGAAGGTGATGAGAGTGATTTTAACAACAGCTCACGAGTCTGTCTTCAAACTTTATTTTGATTCAATCTTCTGAAGGTTATTCCAAAGTCTTAGCCGCTTTGATGGAAAAACTCTTATCGCGAAATCATGACCTGTGGGCCGGAATTTCAAGTAGAAGATTTGTAGATGATCTCTTGGGCCTATCGAGTAAACGTGGTTGCCAAGAAATTAAAATGATTTAAGGTAGTCAGTAGTTTGTACATTTTCATCATCATCATCATCGACAGCCCGATTTCACCAACTGCTGGGCATAGGCCTTCTTAAGTTTGTGCCATCCACCGCGATCCTTTGCCAGGCACATCCATCGACGCCCCGCGATGTGTACTAGGTCGTCGATCCACCTCGCCACCGTATTATTCGTAAATTTTAGTATTATGAAAAGAAGACAGAGCTCCCAAGTTCCTGCGTTCACTAATAGAGAAGAAGACAGAGCTCCCAGGTTCCTGCGTTCACTAATAGAGAAGAAGACAGAGCTCCCAGGTTCCTGCGTTCACTAATAGAGAAGAAGACCGAGCTCCCAGGTTCCTGCGTTCACTAATAGAGAACTTCTTCTCTATTAGTGAACGCAGGAACCTGGGAGCTCGGTCTTCTTCACAGAGCTGCCAGGTTCCTGCGTTCACTAATAGAGAAGAAGACCGAGCTCCCAGGTTCCTGCGTTCACTAATAGAGAAGAAGACAGAGCTCCCAGGTTCCTGCGTTCACTAATAGAGAAGAAGACAGAGCTCCCAGGTTCCTGCGTTCACTAATAGAGAAGAAGACAGAGCTCCCAGGTTCCTGCGTTCACTAATAGAGAAGAAGACCGAGCTCCCAGGTTCCTGCGTTCACTAATAGAGAAGAAGACAGAGCTCCCAGGTTCCTGCGTTCACTAATAGAGAAGAAGACAGAGCTCCTAGGTTCCTGCGTTCACTAATAGAGAAGAAGACAGAGCTCCCAGTTTCCTGCGTTCACTAATAGAGAAGAAAACCGAGCTCCCAGGTTCCTGCGTTCACTAATAGAGAGCCACTTTAGGTTGGCTCGATATTCACTTCACTGTTACAGCCGTGGTAGGACTGCAGTCCACGTCCACTGCTGGCCATAGGCACACAGGCCTTCCTCATACATTTCCAAGATCATGAGGGGATTGTTGCCGTACTCGCGACGCTTGGCAGGCGGGTTGGCGAGAGCAGTATGTGATGATGTTACACGGAAAGACGCTGCTGCTCATTTTCCGAAGCAGAGCAGACTCTTAGCAGATTCTTACTGCATCCAATGGAAAAGAGAAGAGGCAATATTCTAGTGCCGGCACCTCACAGCATATTCACTTATGTGGTCATATTTACGCAAATAAAATACAAGTATGAAACGCATATCAGAATATACACAAGACGGTGGAGTTTATTTGGCAAATCCTGATTGAGATCTACAAAGCTACATCTGCGTAATCAATTATTGGTATTCTTTCTTCCACATACCTCAGTGCCTTAAGACGAAAGTCTATAATCAGTGTGTGTTACCAGTGATGACATATGGAACTGAGACGTGGTCCTTCACTATTGAACTTATGAATAAGCACAGAGTCGCTCAACGAGCTATGGAGAGGGCTATGCTCGGGATTTCTCTACGGGATCGAATCAGAAATGAGGAGATACGTAGAAGAACTCGGGTCACCGACATAGCCTAACGCATTAGCACGATGAAGTGGCAACATAGCGCGTAGAACAGATGGCCAATGTGGCCGCAAACTTCTCGAATGGAGGCCAAGCACCGGCAAGCGCAGCGTAGGTCGTCCAACTACAAGATGGGCAGACGACTTGGTAAGAACCGCTGGTCGGCGGTGGATGCAGAATGCTTCCAACCGCAGTAATTGGAGATCAATGAGGGAGGCCTTTGTCCAGCAGTGGACGTCCTACGGCTGATATGATGATTCTTGATGACCAAACAAATCTTTATCAAAGCAAATATTTGTATAAAACACAAAAACAAAGTCGTTCCAAACATATTTATAGCGCTCCAAAAGAACCCTCGCGTTTTTAACTTCGAACTTTACGATCCTGTTTTTGTACAAAAAACTTTTAGTGTCAATAATTTAGAACTACACGGACGTTGTCCGCAAATCGACAGCTTAAAGCGCCGTTACTAAGGCCACTTAAATTTAATAGCGGTTAAATTTAAGTGGTTTTAGTAAACGGAGCTCGTGTAAGTTACATAGTATCGAACAATAAAAACATGGCGTTACAACATACCTATTTTGAAACAATCGAAAGTTCTTTTGATTTTTGTGCTGTAGAAAATACTAACGAATATTTTTGTCGCGTAATTACCTTTATTTTATTCCCGACGTTTCGACCGGATTGCGCCTGGTCGTGGTCGCGGGGAGTGTGAGTCTCCCCGCGACCACGACCAGGTGCAATCCGGTCGAAACGTCGGGAATAAAATAAAGGTAATTACGCGAGAAATACCCGATAATCCCATATTTTAATAATGTGTTGTGATCGCGAAAGTTTAAAAAAGAATATTTTTGTATCTTTGTTTTGCCATAAAGGTTGTGTTTATATTGAATAGAGCAAAAAGCTACCAAGAATAGTCAATTTACAAAATAAAAACAGGACACATTTAAAATTAATAAAGCACATAATTTAATTCATTCGCTTCAGAAAACTCCTTGTTTGCGCGTGGATGCAGTAAGAACCTGCTAAACGATGCCTTCGGAAGATGAGCTGCAGCGCCTTTCCGTACATCAACATCCTGCACTGAGCTTGCCAGCCCGCTTGCCAAGCGTGGTTAGTACAAGAATACAAGAGTTTATCCATAAAAGATTATTTTACAAGTCACAGCATGGCCACAGCCCCTCATGATCTTTAGATTCAAGAAGGAGGCATGTGTCCAGTTAGCAGTAGACGTCTCCTACGGCTGAGATGAAAAACAAAAATGTCCGCAGTTTAATCATCATCAAGCAGTCGTGGTATCTACAATATGGGCTCCAGAGAATCGCTACGTAATAAATTTAAAGAAATTAATATAATGACAGTTCCCTATCAATATATTAACGAAATTCTGCTGAAAACCTACAAAAATATTAATATTTTTCCTAAGAAAAGTGATTTGCACAATGTAAATACTAGAAATAAAGATAAACTCGCGTGGTCCACTATTGGGCTATGTACCTAAGGTGAAATGTATCTGACAGAGGGCAGTGTACACACTTCTACAATAAATTTCCTATAGAAATGCAGCAATTTTCTATCAGTAAGTTTAAAAAAATATAAAATGTAATCTTCACAATAAAGCTTACTATAAAGTATCTGATTATATAGAAGACAAAAATGATTGGAATAAAATTTGCAAAAACTCCGAAATAACTAAAAATACTAACTATTAAAAAGAACTGTGTTTTCTAATCACTTCTTATCACAGTGCTTAAAACAGGGAAGCGTTAAAAATGTATTTTTTTTATTTTTGTAAGTTGAGTGTCTATGTTTTGTAATTGCAAACTATGGAAATAAATAAATGAATTTCTGAATTTCTTATCATTTCAGCCGTGGACGTCCACTGCTGCACAAAGGCCTCGCTCATGGCCGAGTACTGATCATGTAGGGTTGTTGCCATACTAACCACGCTTGGCAGGCGGGTCGGCGAGCGCAGTACAGGATGTTATTACATGGAAAGACGCTGCTCCCATCTTCCGGAGGTATCCCTTAGCAGGCTCTTACAGCATCCATGGGTATGAGAGCAGAGGTAATATTCGACTGCCGGCACCCCACGGCGTGAATATCGCCGAGTATAGTTATGTAATTGGTATTATTTACCTACGTTACCTACATAAATAAGAGGCTCTGTGTCACGCAGTAGGGCTGCGGTCGCCCTCCCAGCGAAGTACGAGCTAAGTATACGAAAGTTTGCAAGTAAACAAGCTGATAATACTCATAGAAAATTCAAATTTCATTAAAAGCTGTCACGCCGTCCGGCGGGTGCTAATTAATTTTCAAGATTACAACTTGAAAGTTGGCTGAACACTTTCGGTAAGGGTGGGCTTTTTGGGATTGAGAAATTCTGACTCCCTCAGGGAATTTCTTGAAATCATACTTTGCTTGCTGCCGTGCGGTGCCGGTAGTAGAATGTTATCTCTCCTCTCATTCATTTTTTTGACGAGCTCTGTGGCGCAGCGGGCGAAGGTCCGCCTGCGACGCAAGGGGTTGCGGGTTCGATTCCCGCCTCGGGACAAATGTCTGTACGATCTGCAGATATTTGTTCAGGGTGTTCTGGGTGTTTTTCTATATATAATAAAAATATCTATCTGCATATGTATGTAGTATAATGTATTAAGTATATCACTCATCTAGTACCCATAACACAAGCTCTGCTTAGCTTGGGGCTAGATGATGCTGTGTGATTTGTCCAGCATTATTTATTATTATTAAAAAAAAAAAAAAAAATCCCGTGGATGCAGTAAGAGGCTGCTACGGGATATCTCCAGTAGGTGGACAGCAGCGTCTTTCCATGAATCAAGATCCCATACTGCGCCCGCCAACCCGGCTGCCAAGCGTGGCGAGTATGGCAACTACCCCTCAGGAGAGGATTTGATTTTTGAGGAAGGATTTGATTGGGATCATTGGGGATTTGTGACCACCCTACAGTACAAATTACTTTTAACTCGGTCAAAAAACCAACCCTGACGAAGCAATTCAATTTTAAGTGTGACAGTTTATAAACCAACATTCTACATCGAATTTGGTCGAAGTATAAGTGTATCTTGGAGATCCATGAGGGAGGCCTATGTCCAGCTGTGGGCGCGCACAGCGGTCCTGAGGCTGGGATGAAGATGATAAGTGTATCTTCGTTGTAGCATAACTCAAACACTCATAGACAAAGCAAACAGATAAATAACTTAACAGCGAGGTTGATATTAAATATTTATCTTCGCACGAAGCAGGAACGGGTTAGCGTAAATAATTTTCATAGATTTAAACCTAAAATTCTATGTTATCATCATCATCATCATTTTCACAGCCATAAGACTACGGACCACGTCCACTGCTGGACACCTGGATCATGAGGGAAGTGTTGCCATACTCGCCACGCTTGGCAGGCGGGCTGGCGAGAGCAGTACGGGAAACACTGTTGCCTATCTTTCGGAGGTATCTCTTAACAGGCTCTTACTTCATCCGCGGGCATGATAAGAGGCGTAACATTTTACTGCCGGCACCCCACGGCGTATATGGTTTACTTCAAAACAATTTTCGCGAAAATTTCCGAATTAGTAAAGCCCAAGTGAAATCTCTAAGATATGGAGATATCTGTGTCGCGCGACCCTGAGCAGCGAAATGGGACAGTCAGTTCCGAAGTTTTGGAGCCAAGAGTGGTTCCGTAGAAGAGTAGTCTCAACTAAACAGTGCCTTCAACAAATAAGTAATTATTCAAAACAAAAACCGTCTTCAAATGATGAAAAAACTCAGTCAAGTGCGAGTCGGATTCGCGCACAAAGGGCTCCGTACCATTATTCAATCAAAATCACATTTGTTGTATAGGAGCCCCCTTAAATATTTGAATTTTTAGTATTTGTTGTTATAGCGGCAACAGATTCAGATTCAGATATATTTATTCCATTAAAATTCCATCCTCCATTTCCATTAAAACATCAATAGAAATATAGAAAAATTAAATTATGCATACTCTTCACGATTTTCGTAAGACTATAAATTAAAATTATACATATCAAATGTAATTAAAATCATCAGCTAATGCTTCGTAAAGATTATAACATGATTGTATAATAAAAATTGTCTAACTTTACTATTAAATTCAGCGTTATCTAAATTGTGGACACATTACGGCAACTTATTAAAAAGTTCAACCCCTATAAAAAGAAAACTGTAAACAGAAATACATCATCAGTGAAAATTTCAACTGTCACGGTTCATGAGATACAGCCTGGTGACAGACACACAGACGGACAAACAGACGGACAGCGGAGTCTTTGTAATAGGGTCCCGTTTCTACCCTTTGGGTAATGAACCCTAAAAAGAGTTTGTTAAAAAATATTAAAATCGGACTACTCTGTAAAGTTATGCGTGGTCATACATTACAATCAGTGAGTGATCAATCAATCATCCCCGGGTTTCCTGCCCTTTTTTTTAAATGCAAATTTATTTTTAATCAGATAAAGCTTAATTAGTTAAATAAATTAAAAGTAAATAACTTTTTAACAAACAAGTTTGTATTTAAACGTAATCCTAAACCTTCCACAAAAAGAATGGGTAAATAGTGAAATTATAACGGAAATCCATCAAAGAAACCAACTGTAGATAAAACTTAACAAAACACCAGAAAATGAATGTCTCTTAACAGATTTAAAAGCAAAGAGAGACTACACCGCAAAACTCATTCAGAATACGAAAGATAATTACTATTACAAGAAATTCATTATGTATACTAGCAAACCCATAAAAATGTGGAAATTAATCAACGATCTGGCGAATAACAATATAAAAGAATCATGTATCCCTCCAAAGCTAATAGTTGAATCGAAAATTATTGCAAATGAAAACGATATCTGTGAAGTGTTCAATCAATATTTTTCTACTATAGGTCCCAAATCGGCTAAAAAGATCCCTAAAACTTATCACAGCAACTACATTCAAGCTCTTCCAACAACTATTACCCATGGCAAACTAACTTCCCTCAACCCTTGCACATGCGATGGAATCAATAAAGTTATAAAAAATCTTGATTCAAATTCTAGCGCCGGTATACACACATCAACATTGTCTAGGGATATTCAACATTTTGTTGATTATTACAAAAACTTTCTTTTTTAACAATTATTTCTTTAGAAAACTAGGTATGGCAAGAATCCTTATTTTGTATTGTTTATTAATAATAATAAAGTAGAACTGTTTGATATTATTTATTAATAAAAATTAAAGTAGGAACAAAATCTCGAAAAATCAGAAAATTTGCAAGGTGCGGTAAATTGTGTTAAAACTATTTTTACGTTGCCATGACTTTATAAATTTACCTTTTTACTATTTAATAATCGGTGTTGCCTCCCCTGACGTTGATAACACATCTGCACCGGTTATTTATACTCAAAATTAGAGTGTCAAAGTCTCGCTGGGGTATGCGATCCCATGTTCTTTTTAAATGGCAAAAAAGTTGGTCTTCTGTGGTCAAATTTGACGGCAAATTACTGAAAGCCCTTCGCTGCAACATGTCCTAAGCGTGTTCAATTGGCTTTAAGTCAGGTGACTATGCAGGCCAGTCCAAAACCGCGACATCATGTTCCTGAAGGGCAGCTGACACCAATCGCGCCGTGTGTGCAGGGGCATTATTATGCATGAGCTGAAATTCCTGGCCAATTTGAACTCTGTGAGGGATGATCACAGGTTCTACGACCTCGTTTCGGTATTTTAGTGCAGTCATGCTGCCTCTTATCCAAATGAGTTCGGT
Organism: Pasiphila rectangulata; assembly: GCA_963082625.1. NCBI lineage: Eukaryota > Metazoa > Arthropoda > Insecta > Lepidoptera > Geometridae > Pasiphila > Pasiphila rectangulata. The sequence goes on along the minus strand of OY720251.1, from coordinate 18,805,989 downwards.
TCGCGCGCCAATACGAATTCCCGCCCAAACCATGATTGTCCCACCTCGGTACGAATGGACCTCTTGTGGATGCTGGAGGCGACTTTCTCTGCCTGGAACTCTCCAAACACGTGTTCTTCGTGAATCGAAGTGGAATCCAAACAGAGACTCATCAGTAAAGAGAACCATTGTCCATTGGCCATTGTTCCATAACAAATGTTCTTGAGTCCAAAGAAGTCGCCTTCCGCGATTGCCTCGTCGTAGAGCTGGCACACGAAGCGGCATTCGAGAATGAAGATCGACTACATGTAGCCTTCTTCTGACGGTTTGGTCGGTGACTGACAGCTGATTGTCTGACTGAAGCCTTTGCACTAGCTGCTTTGCTGTGAAATTGGGTTCCCTCCTGGCGGAATTTTGAAAAAAACTATCCTGTCTAGGGGTGGTTACTCGTATTTTTCTAGTGTGGCGCTCTCTTACATCTCCAGTAATAAGATAACGTGACCACAATCGATAAATTACGTTTTGATTGGTGTTTAGGGTATTGGCAACCACGCGTTGAATAGCACCAGCTTGTAACATGCCTATCACTCTTATCATTTCTCCTCTGCTTAAATGTCGACGTTCTATGATATTACAAATATCACAAGATCCGTTAAAATTAAAAATGTCTTAGATAACAATAATTGATAACTAAATAAAAGTTGATTTATCTTAGGCAAAATTAACGTTGTTTAATTTTAATCGGAGTTTTCCCATTCTATCTTTTGTTTATTGCGTTCTATTTTTATTCTTTTTCCAAATTTTGAAAAAGGAACAAAAGAGGTTTAATTCCATATATAAACTTTTTCTAAAAAGCAAATAGTTTGTAGGATTTTTGTAAGAAATGGAATATCCCTAGACAATGTTGATGTGTGTAGATGGAATTAATACTAAAAGCATAAAATGCATAGAGAACCTTATAATAAACCCGCTTTCCAATTGCTTCAACAAATTACTAATCAGGCAAATTCCCAGATACGCTAAAAATTGTCAAAGTATCTCCTATACACAAGTCAGGACCTAAGACAGACCTTCGCCTATTTCAGTGCTACCTATACTTTCCCAAACATTAGAAAAAAATATTACACACGTTTAGAAAAGTACGTAACCTCAATTAACTTTATTTGTAAACAACAATATGGATTTAGACACAAAAGTAACATACTAGCTGCGACAATAGACGAAAATAAAAACAAATATAGAAAACAAAAATATTGGCTTAGGTATCTTCATAGATCTAAAGAAGGCATTTGATATAATAAGCCACAATTTTCTAATCAGTAAACTGAAATGCATAGGTGTAACTGGGACTTCCCTAAAGATGTATAAGTCATATCTATCAAACAGATCACAAATAGTTAAAATAGATAATTTCCAGAGTAATTCAGCGCCTATAACCTGCAGAGCACCGCAAGGTTCAATACTAGGTCCCTTTCTCTTCTTGATTTATATCTATTATATAAATGAAATAGGCCTATCTGGACAGATGACCTCGTATGCCGATGATACGTGTCTGTTTTACTTCGGAGCCTCAATACACGATATCCTGCCACAAGCTAAGAGATCTTGATACCTTATTCAGCTGGTTTCAACACAATCTGTTGGCAATAAATACTACTAAGGCATGCTACACCATATTCAAAGCAAAAAATAAAATAATCCCACCTTATACTCCCGATATTATTGATAATGTAGCCTGAAAATAAAAACACACTGAAGTATATCTCGGTATACGCATGGACAGCCATTTGACGTGGAATATACAAATCGAATATATCAAATGCAAACTCTCATCACTTGCTGTATTATTTAACATTATTAGTTATCACTAGACATGTTTATCAGTCTGTTCATCTCAGTCAACGTATATTATTATTGCAAGGTCGTTTGCCAGTTAATTTGGATTAATCTAGCTCTTCTAATGATGTTACCCTACTTTAGACCACGTATCAACATCGAAGAGCTTCAAGCTCAAATATACAACGGCATGGTCGACAGTACCACCCTACATTTTGTGTACTGTGCAAACCCAACATAATATAACGGGCGGCATACTTCGTAACTAGTTCGCCATCTTAAGTACGCCGCCATTTTCGATTTAGAGTGACGTTATTCATTTTAAATTTAAATTTAAGTTTGAAATTGTTACCGTAATTGTGTATTTAAATGTGTACTTATCATCTATGGATTTTGTAAGTCTGAAATAAATTATTTTTATTTATTTATTATTTAAATAAAAGCTTGTAAAACGTAGATAAGGAAACCTTTGCCCAGCAATGGATATATATTTTTTTATTAATTTACGTGGTACGATGCTTTGCTTATCTGTTGTCGACTTTCAATTATTATGTATTGTAGTTAAAAATGTATTGTGTCTAAGACGTGTCCAAGTGTTATTCAATGTCCTTAAGGACAAATGAGTATGCCCAATGTTCATACCCAAAGAAATTTCGTCTCACGTTCACCGCTATAGCCTCATCCAATCATCTCTTTGTCTTTACTCATAAATGTTGAATTAGCAGCAAGATGCGGGCCCAGTCAAGACGGGATCTCACAAAATGCCTTATGAAATATCTCAACAGTTGATATAAGTACGAACTTTGAGCCCTCGCCAACTTTACAAAATAACTTCAAGTGAAGGGGCGTCTTACAGAGACTGTTTACTTTTTCAGCGAAAATTGAAATTGTTTTGAGCTTAAATTATAATTTTAAATGAATAATGTTTTGTGAGTAAAATTAGGCTATCATTTTCAAATATAGCGTAATTTCCATTACAGGAAAACGGTAATGTATTTTACATTTGCACGTAATCTTCTTTTCATCACAAACCAGCTGGAAAACTTCAAAATAATGTAGGAAAAAAGTAAGGCCTTTATATCTATTATAGATGATTTATACAGCGTCAGCCACTAGTAATAATGCAGTACAGGACCCTGCAGTGCCTGGGACATTGTCATTGTAAGATGGATTAGGCTTGCCCAGCACCTATACCATCCTCCGAGCTTAGTTAGTCGGCTACATACTACTCGGTCAACACGGCTTTCAAACACTAGGTGTCGCAGAAAACCAGCGCAGGTAGCGCCATCGCTACTGTGCACATGATACAAGATAAATAAATAATACTGGACGATTCACACAACATAGGTTACAGTAATGGTCTTAAATAAAAATAGGTTCAGCTATGTCTCGCCGTAGATAGGCATACAAATATTAAAGGTAACATACAAATAAAAAATATATAACATGCTAATTATTAAACCTCATATAATAACTATAAATAATAAATTCATGCAATTAAACATTTCAATAAATAATTAACTAATAATTTATGGAAAAATGTCAGATCAGATAAATAACTCTTAGGCTTGTTTGGCATTTAGATATTCTTGTATATTGTAGTAAGCTTTGTCTGTCAATAATTGTTTCACTCTACATTTAAATAAATTCAAAGTTTATATATCTTTAATACATTTAGGTAGTTAGTTATATAGTTTAGGCACCATGCAAAATATGCTTTTCCCAAATTATAGAGTATGAATAGCAAGGGACCTAGTACACTCCCTTGAGGCACACCATATGATGTTTGTCTAAGGTCTGATTCATATGTCAGTTCTTGTTTCGACACTAGGCACAAACGTGGTATACGTGTTTTTTGCCATCTCCCTTTAAGATCTTACATAAGGTCTAGTCTATTACCACGAATCCGATAGTGAGATAGCTTGTTGAGTAGTGTATCGTGATCTAAGAAGTCAAAGGCTTTGGTTAGGTCCATATACAGAGCACATACTTTATTCCTGGTATCCATGTTATACATTACGGTTTTTAGAAACTTAAATATGGCTATGTTTATGATTTTGTTCCTGCGGGATCCTAGTTGTCCATGCTGAGCGATTTCTTTTTCTGTTTTCATACTTTCTATTTTTAATTTGTGTCCATATGTATGATTTATAATCGTTTTTAGGGTTACGTACCTCGAAAGGAAAAACGGAACCCTTATAGGATCACTTGGTTGTCCGTCCGTCTGTCTGTCAAGACCCTTTTTTAGAAACGCGTAAAGGTATCAAGCTGGGATTTATATCAAATACTCAAGTCTACTGTCTCTTAGAGCTGTGAAAAAATCAAACTTCTAAGCCAACGCAATCAAAAGATACAGCCGTTTATGCCGCAAATTTCCGCAAGTTTTCGACACTCGCAAGGGAAAAATTGCGAAAACTGTAAATTTTAAGTTAAATCATATAATAAAAACATTTTTAATAATTTTAAACTTACCACCCCTTTCCTCATGAACGCGTTGCGGTATTAAATTGAAATTCATATCAAATACTCCGGTCTTATATACCTACAGGTTTGTACGGAACCCTCGGTGCGCGATTCCGACTCGCACTTGGCCGGGTTTTTATCCTTATTTTATGTATTATAAAAAATTAAAAAACTTTGTATATATTTTTTTATAATACATAAAATGAATCATACAATCCGAACCACACCTTTGGTTAAATATGTCTCTCCACCTCTTCTTTGGTCTGCCCTGCTTTCGCCCACCATCTCGTGGGATCCACTCAGTTCCTCGCTTTGCCCATCTATCATGCTTCAACTTGCAGATGTGTCCGGCCACATGATTGTATCCAGATTGTACACCGGATTGTATGAGACAGGCGAGGAAAAGGGAGAAATGGAACGATTTAGGGGAGGCCTACGCCGTGAAGACGACTATTGCAGAAGAATTAGATTAGACAGTGAATAAGGATTAAAAGAAATAATTAGTTAAACTTAAATCTAATGATAAAAATAGATAAGACATGTAATTCAGGAAGGCAGTAGAAGTAAAGCCTTTTTTTTTATTTGTGTATATATAAGTACCGCAACGGATTACGAGACTTAAGTTCGGACAAGCTACTAGTTTAGTAAACCCAAGTCTTTGCCCAGATAATTGCCTCAGTAAACTATTAAAATAACGATGGCTTCACCCAATTGCTGTATTTATATCGCTCTACATCAATACAATGCTAATTACTCGACATCTGAATAGGAGCATTTGCGAACGATCGCTTCATCCTTGGAAATGCAAATCAATCTAAATGCCACCTTATTACCGACCATTCAGGCGCAAAATCAAACGAAAACCATTCAGCTGGTAACGTGCGTGACCAGAATAATACAATTTAGTAAATCACATTGCACAGAGAATTTATTTCTATTGTCATGCTATTACGGTTTAATTTCCTTTATACTAATGTCTGTGGTATTGAGTACTCTGTGGCTATAGTGGTTTCATTATTTGGAGCTCTATAGTGAGTGGAATAAGGCTGGTTTTGGTATGCGTGAGTACGATAAACAAAGTTGGAGGTTACTTCCTGATGGGCGCATCCCATTAATCGTAGTTGTATCGCTTCACCGAGTATAATTAAACATATATAATGTTTCTGTTGTTTCCATATTTTGTTTGATTAGTTTGGGCTGTGTGCCTTCGGGGCCAAATGCCAAAGACTGTGGAAAACAAAGCGATTAGTGGAAACTTCATATAACGAGTTTTGGTGATTAGATGTTTGTTGATATCGTGTAACTTGCTTTACCTTCTTGGAAAGTCTTATAGTATAAAAGAAAACGTAGATTTGTACATTATTATTGCTGGACAACACGCACAGCACAGTCTAGTCCCTAAGTAAGCAAAGTGAAGCAAAGCTGGTGTTATTGGCACCAGATGGTTGGATAAAATATCTAGCTAGTTACTTACATTATTTTTGTATAAAATAGAAAAATGTTCAAATAGAAAATGTCTAATACTAGTAGATTCGCCGTGGGGTGCTGGCAGTAGAATGTTACCCCTCCTCTCATATCCATGGATGTAGTAAGAGCCTGCTAAGGAATACCTCCGGAAGATGGGCAGCAGCATTTTTCCGTGTATCAACATCCCGTACTGCGCTCGCCAACCCGCCTACCACGCGTGGACAGTATGGCAACTACCCCTCATGGAGGTCATGAGGGAGGCCTGGTGCAGTAGTGGACGTTTTACGGCTGAAATGATGACTAATAGATCGCATCGACAATCTTTTACCTTGATTTTACGTAGTGATTTGGATTAGATTGTTGGATTTTTCTTCATCGAAAAATGTTTAAATTTAATTCGTGTTTCAACGGTGAAGGAAAACATCGTGATAGAACCCGCGGCTCATTCAGACATATTGACTTGTTCTTTCCTCTGACTAATATCAAACTACATAAGCTGAGAGGATGGTGTAGGTGCTGGGCAAGCCTAATCCATCTTACAATGTCCCAGGCACTGCAGCCTCCCGTACAGCGTGATAACCAGTTGCTGACGCTGTATAATTTATATACTTGTATATAATATATCTACATTCTCAGCAATAAAAACTAATCAACGCGAAAACAGATCAACAACATGTGTTCAGAGACGTCTCGTTTAATGTGGTAGGTACAAGAATATAATTAAAGTATTTTTTGTTCCAATTAATCAGTCTCTGACGAGTTAATAGGCATTTTGTTACGCTTACCATATGAAACCACTTATTGTTTCATACAAAAAACCATTTATATTGTGCTGTGGGGTGCCGGCAGAAGAATGTCGCCCCTTCTCACTTGATCATCAGAACTGGGTGTAAAAAGAAGCAAACATTATAAAGTAAAACAAAAAACCCAGCCGCAAGACAAGTTTAAATTTAGGTCACCAAACTATTCTTCGGACACCAGTGTCACTACAATATTTAATTCCTCATGGGTCTCATCACCGTAATCGAGTTTAAAAAAGGGACCACCTCTAAAACATGACCTACCTTATAAAAAAAACATCAATAGGTCTACCATGAGTTTTCACAACTCGCTAGCGACTTTAGTTAGAAAAATGTATGAAAACTTGTACTATCTGTCTAGCGGATAGTTTGGTACTAAAATACGCAGTAAACTATGTAGGTTGGGCTTCATTTGCTTAGAATTTGGTACCATGAGTTACAAATCTGACAGATGTCATATACTAACGTAGGTACAATTACCATGGAACAAATAAACACGTGTAGGTGTCGGGGAATGACCAATTTATTTGTTAAATTGTTACTCCTCGCGCCATCTATATGTTGAGACAATAACTAATTTTCGAATAACGTTTTGATGTTCGCGCGGGATTACCAGTCCTCTATTTATTTGGTCCATGCTATTACTACTGTAGTAATGGCAGGCGAGCTAACAGTGACTACATTAGTAGTCACACTTAATCATCAAAAACAAACAAAGAAAAAAAATCCTACAGTCGATTTTAGAACCTCATCCTTTTCAAAGTAAGAGTTTTAACAAATTTCTTACTTTTCTGACATTACATTTCTACTTATCAAGGCATAACTAGTTATTTCTAGAACAACCAAACTCACAGCTAAATTGTTCTTCAAACACTGCTATTTACGCAAACGATTACTGCCTCCCACACGGTGGCTAAATATGTACATAACATGCACATAAACATGACCAGTTAATATATAACTTACATAACGTGCCAGTAAACAAACTGAGTTTGTCCTTGGCGCTGAGGTTTATTGCTATGCCACTGTTTCATATTGGACGCTAAGGGTCTCCCCACATTAGTCGACGCGGAATCGGCTTAAGCCGGTTAAAAAAGCCTTATGTCTACGAAATAAGACTGTTACTAACACCATTCGCATCGGCTCGGCTCCGTCGACGCGTCGCGACGCCGGCCGACGGCGAAACGAGCCGTTTGCGATTAGCTGATCAGCTGACTGCGCTCTACAACCCGCCTGCCAAGCGTGGTGAGTATGGCAACTACCCCCATGAAGATCCATGAGGGAGGCCTGCGTTCAGTAGTGGACGTTTTGTGGCTGAATTTATGATGATGATGATGATACAAAAAGGGTCAATAGATTCTAATTATACACTCTAAATAGAGTTATTTAAAGCCGAGATTATTAATCTCAAACCATCTTTAAAAATATCAGAGCCATTGATTTAAAAGAGTCATACACGTAGCATCAATTTCATATTTCAGACGCTGTGTACTTATCTTAAATTCTCTAACATGTGAACGCATACCCTACGCAGTGCGGCAACTCTCTGACGCCACGCCTCTTCATGACGTCAGCACAAAAGGGCCCAACCCTTACGAAGAAAGTTAACTCGCAGCCAAGGAGTCGAAAGTAGATATAAAAAGGGTTTTTTCTGGCTCAGCTTAGTCAGCTTTGACGTTGTGACCATATTATTTGCTCTGAATATCTAAGCTGACAGAATGACATATTGGCTCTGTCCATAAGCTTCTTATTAAGCGGCAACTCTTAAGATTAGGCGTCGCTAACTGGTGACCACGTCTTATTGCGATTAGTACAGTGTGTACACGGACAAGAGAGAGCATTCTATTTCTACTGCACACCACGGCATCTTAATAAGTAAATTTCTTATTTTTTTTATATGAATCTATGTTTTGTTTAGTAATAAAAAAAATATGGTTCCGTTTTTTTCCTTCCAAAAATACTTGTTGTCATGGGCTGAAACCACCCCCTTTGGGTACACATGTTATAACACACTCTGTATGTTCTAGACACAACATTATGTTGTGTTATTTATTTTATCTATCATCATTTCAGCCGTATAACGTCCACTACTGAACACAGGCCTCCCTCGTGGATATACATGAGGGGTAGTTGCCATACTCACCACGCTTCGCAGGCGGGTCGGCGAGCGCAGTACGGGATGTTTATACACGGAAAGACGCTGCTGCCCATCTACCAGAGATATCCCTAAGTAGATTCTTATTGCATCCACGGGCAAGAGAAGAGGAGCAACATTCTACTGGCGGCCCCACGACATGCTCAATTTACTACCTATAAATTATTTGAATAACGATGATGATGATGATGATGAAATACACACCTTAAAACAATCATAGGATCTTATTATCACTGATATTAATTATTATAATAATTAATAAAATTATAATTAAAAAATCGTGTCGTAATAATTTCCTCGGGGATTAATACATCTTACCCATAGTAACTGAGAGAAATCAGTAATTCTTGAACAAGTACTCTTTTTTTTATTTTGTATTTTTTTCGACTATACTATTTCGTCCCACTACTAGGCAAGAATCTGCTAAGGGATAGCTCCGGAAGATGGACAGCAGCGTCTTTCCGTGTATTAACATCTTTTAATGCGCTTGTCGGATTTATAATTAGTTCCTAAGTTATTAGAGTTTCATAAATAGATAAGAATTTACTGCTTATATCTACCAAGACCCTCAGCAAGGCAGCAAACCTGTTTGGCTTATCTGCTAAGCCTAACAGCAGAGTACGAGGGTGGAATTAATATTATAAAACACATACAAGAATGTTTAAGTACCAAGGCTATATTGATTCTACACAAATAACCTATCACACAGGAAAACTAGGGATTATATGTATTTAATAATAACTACTTCAGAGTCAATGTCAAAAAGTGTTTATTCAATAGACCAAAACGCTACATAGATAGAACAGGCAATTTACAAAAGAAAGAACACATTTAAATTGAATAAAGCACATAATTTAATTCGTTCGCTTCAGATAACTTTTCTTTTCAAGTGAGGGGAAAGAAGCGAACAAGAAACCTCACTCTTTCAATATGGTTGTACATAGACAGACATTCGTTTGTCTTGTCTTGTCTTTTTATTTTATGGCTTTTTGTGTTTGGTTTTACACAATTCCGCCAGTGTCAAGTTAATTGATAAATTCTTAAGTTATTTGGCTGGCCATGTTGGCGGCCATAAAATAAATTCCAGACATTCGTTTATTTGCTTGTATAGCACACATATACATTAATGACAGTGAAAGAACAGATACAGAGATTTTAAGTAGAAGATAATAATTTTATGCCAAACTAACATATATAAATAAAATATATATTACACAAAAAAGGTATTGTGTTTATGCGCTACAGTAGCAAATCGGTCACGGCTCAGCATAACGCCTAGCCACTGGGAGGTAGCTAGGTGCTGGTATTCTTCCGTGGCCTTGTGGTCCATAGACTCTGTGAGGAAACATCAAGGATTTGTGAAGTAGAAGCTGAAATTATAAAAAGACAGGTGTGTGTGTGTGTGTAGTCATAATTTATTAAACAATATAACATACATATCAGTATATACCAATTATCAGAGCACAAACGTTAAATTATGTTAATTGTAGAATAGAAGAATCTTATAAACACATACATAACTATGTTAATTTATTATAGACACAATATATCTACCAACTTAGGGCTTAATTGGTTGAACACAAATCTAGTTATGGACACAAACACAATGTAACGAGTTTAATAGGATTTCTACAGTATTTGGTATTCTAGCAACACGAACACTTATTACAAAATAGTGTGTGAGTACATAAAGATGTAATCAAATCAACTTATCTTTATTTATGTAGCCGCACAACCAAAAAAGTGTGATTGTTTTTTTTTCGAAATAACAATATATGTTGTTGACCGCAGATGGCCATGAGAACGTTACCGGACTATGGCGAGCGCAGAAGGCGCCCAGCCGCAAAAGTTAGGTTGGGACAACAAGCTCAAGGGCACCACTTAGGTTCGAACCACGGCTTGGACTGTTGCCAGATTTTTTTATGTAATGATGGTTAACGTTCAGGTCCAAAATTGCACCTTAAGACGGAAGAGTGTATTCTTCGGCCCCGCCGGCGGGACCGGTTATTGAAGGTGTGCCTAGCAGCTAATTTGGCACGGGTGTACGTCACCTCCGGGTTAGCGGCGGTGAGCTCGTCAACGGGCAAGCCGAGAACGTGTCTCAGTCGACGGAGGAAAAAGTGTGATTGACTCGCCATTTCAATCTTATATACCTTCATCAAAACAAGTTGCTTCGCCCATTCACAAGAAAAGAGAAAATGCAATTTGCTTATAACTATTTTTAACATCATATAATATCCATCATCCCGATGGGTTGACGATGTTCGGAAGACCGTGGGTTGCACCTGGCTAAGAGTAGCTTAAGGCGAATGGCAAAATCAAAGGGAGGCAGGCCTATGCCCAGCAGTGGGTCGATAAAAGCTGATGATGATGATGATAATATACTAGACTTATGTTGAAACTTATTCTAAGATCATTCTTATTCATAAAAATATAAATATTCTTCATTTCAAGCGAATATTTAACAATATATGATCCAAAGTGAACATACGAGGTACAAAAGTATTTTAAAGCTAAATTTAACACAATGGAGCCACTTCTAAATTCAAATATTGATTTATAATTATCTTATGAACTGATTATCAAGCTATATTATTAAACAATAACGAAATGTTTTTAGTTTACTCATAGTGATAAATACATCTAATATCAAAACAAGCGACATCTATTACATTGTGGAAGAACTAAGTCGTATGTTTGCTAACAAATTGTCAATCCCTTGCAACGAAATAAGGCTTTTCAGAAACATTCTTAATTTACATAAAATCTATAAATATTAGAGGGTTTAAGCTTTTTTGTTACGTAAGTTTACATTTATTACTCTTAATTTCTATTTGTATTTCCATCTAATTTCTTTATAAGAAATTACTATTCTGTTACGCTCGTCAACCCGCTTGCCAAGCGTGGTGAGTATGGCAACAACCCCTCATGATATTTAGACCCACGAGGATGGCCTATGCTCAGTAGTGGACGTCCTACGACTGAGATGTTGATGATGATATCACACCCTTTCTACCAAAAAATCAAAGCTTTTGACTTTTTAACAAACAACCAATCAAATCAATATAAAATCTTTGGGTCCAATGTCAAAGCAGCACGCTTTATGGGTGCGAAACGTGGAAGGTCACAAAAGACATCTCTCGCAAAATCCAAGTCTTTGTCAACCGCTGTCTCCGTCTCAACCACTGGCCCGAGATCATCTCTAACGCGAACCTGCTAGAGAAGTGCCATGAGTGCCCGATCGACCACCAAATTAGGCAACGCAAGTGGAGATGGTCACACGCTTAGAAGAGATTCCAATCATAGGTACATGCTTTGGTATCAAAGCAAGCGCTTGATTGGAATCCTCAAGGGAAAAGGAAGCGTGGCCGTCCCCGACAATCATGGGCCGTGCTAGGAGCGACGAGCATCGGAATGACTTGGAGTGAAGTGAAGCGAGAAGCTCAGGACCGGACTACTGTGAACTGCCCTCTGCCCCATCTCGGGGGCATAGGATATTAAGACAAATAAAGTTAAAATCAAACCTAGAACTGAAAATAGAATATAATTTACTTACATAAAAACTATCCATTACACCATTAAGGATTAAGTCATCATCATCATCATCATTTCAGCCCTAAAATATCCACTACTGAACACAGGCCTCCCTCTTGGATCTCCATGAGGGGTAGTTGCCATACTCACCATGCTTGGAAGACCGTTTGGCGAGTGCAGTACGGGATGTTGATACACGGAAAACGCTGCTGCCCATCTTGCTGAGGTATCCATTAACAGACTGTTACTATCACTGCATCCATGGGCATGAGAGGAGGGGCAAGATTCTACTGCCGGCACCCCACGCCTACATATACTTCGTTTGCATAAAGCCTATCCATTACAAGTCACCACTAAGGATTAAGTGTCTAGGTCTAATATTAGAAGTACTAGCCTCAGACATCCCGTCTCTGTTGTGTAGTAACACGTGTGGCCTTGCTGTGCACGTATGTATGTATTGTGTTTGTATGTAGCACAGTATGTAGCTTAGTGTAAGTACGATAGTGAACACGTGGAGACAAACTGCGACTCATTGAAAGCCATTTTATAAGCTGTTAATTGTAATTTGTGACACAGTTACATTTATAAACAAGAGCTGTACATACAAAATACAAGTCTTTCCTCTTTATAGTGTTTATTGTATATAACAGTAAGTAAAACCTAAAAATCTACATAATTAATAGTATTCATTTTGTTTATTGTATATAACAGTAGGTAAAACCTAAAAAATTAAATAATTAATAGTATTAATTTTGTAGATTTTCAGTTTTCCTTTTGTACGAATAAACTTAAAAACTACTGGACCGATTTTCAAAATTATTTCACCATTACAATGCTGCAGTATATTTTCTTCCCGTATTCCAACGGGAATGGGAACTACGCGGGTGAAACTCTCTGCGTGCGGCTAGACTCTGATCTTTCAGTATTATAAAGAGGAAAGATTTGTATGTTGTATTTTGTATGTTTGTGACGAATAAACTCTAAAACTACTGGACCGATTTTCAAAATTGTTTCACCATTAGAATGCTACATTATCCCTGAGGAACAAAGGTTGTATTTTATCCCAGTATTCCATCGGAACCTCAAAATCGGTCCAGTATTTTGAGTTTATTTGTTAAAAACTTACAAAATACAAAACTTTCCTCTTGATAATATTAGTATAGATTTTAAAGTATACAATAAAGTGTTCATTCATTAATTCTAGATTGTTTGACTTTTATGATTGGGATGTTACCTCTATTAAATTGACGACCTGTGTGGCGCAGCGGGCGAATGTGCGCCTGCGTCTTAAAAGGTTGCGAGGTTCGATTTCCGCCTCGGGACAAATGTCTGTACGATCTGCAGATATTTGTTCAGGGTGTTCTGGATGTTTTTCTATATGCACATTCTATATCATGCTGCAGTGCCTGAAACATTGTTAGATGATTCTTTTTCACAGCCACTCCAGCAGTGATAGTCCTCCATCATACATCTCTTAGATCACGAGGGGATTGTGGCCACACTCACCAAGCCTGCCAAGCGGGTTGGTGAGTGCAGTATTGCTTGTTAATATGCGGAAGGACGCTGCTGCTCAGTGCTCATCTTCCGGAGGTATCCCTTGGCAGATTTTTACTGCATCACGGGAAAGAGAGGACAGCCATCATTCTACTGCCGGCAGGTAGCCCACGGCTAAGAACCAATATAGACTAATATGTATTTTTATTATAAAAATAAAAAAGTAAGGCCTTTGCATCTATTATAGATGATTTATGCAGCGTCAGCAACTGGTAATCATGCTGTACGGGACGCTGCAGTGCCTGGGACATTGTTTGATGGATTAGGCTTGTCCAGCACTTATACCATCCTCTCAGCTTAGTCAGCTGTTAGTCACAGGAAAGAACAGGTCAATAATACGTCTGAAGCTAACTAAGCCGCGGGTTTCCTCACGATGTTTCCTTCACCGTTAAGCACGTGTTAAATGTGAACTTACACTTTTCAAGAAAGAAACATCCATTGGTTCACGGCCGGTATCGAACCCACGACCTTCGGATTGAAAGTCGAGGGTACATACCATTCGGCCAACACAGCTTAAAAAATAATAATATTAATTAATGTTAATTTTGCTATCCATCATGTCTGAACAGTTACGCACTTCAATTTCCTTTACTAGCAAAAAGTTTTCCATAACATAATACCTACGCGAAACAAAAAATCTGCCAACTAGTTTAAATTTAGCGAACCGCAAAAAACATCCTGCAAAAAACACTTGTTACAGAGTTGGTACTGTTTTTATATGCGTGATCTCATAATCGTGTTCTTCAATTCTGCATATATTCTATCTATACACATAATAAAAAGCAACTTGTTTGTTTATCTCAGCAACTGTTCGCTGGATAACCCAATTATCGGGGAAGTTTAAGCTATACACATCACGCTACGAGCAACATGGGCGAAGCTTTAATAAAGAATGTTGCAGAAACGAGGAAAATTCCTTCAATTTGAGAGCTTCCGCTGCGTGCGCTGCCTAAACGGTATAAGTTACGCATTTTTTCATTCCCTTTGAACGTTCTAAAATTTTCTGTGGTAGCTTATGTCTATCTTTTAAGGTTGACTCACTTTAACCTTTTTTATTGTTAGACAATTTGTTTTAAAATAATTCGTTATTTGCGAAGGTGCTATTATACACATGGTATTAATCGTTATCCAAGTTTTCCATCACACGTATTTAATTTTGAACATAATTACCCTTAATATGATTTTACTAAAATTAGTCTTTTTTAAAAGACTTGTTAGACTTTTTTATTGACTTTTGGCCTATACCCAGCAGTGGGTGATTCCGGGCTGAGAAGAAGAAGAAGTCTTTTTTAAACTTTCGCGCCGAGGTCATGGAAGCCGTGGGGTGCCGGCAGTAGAAAGTTTCTTCATCTTTCATCATCTTTTCAGCCCTAAAACGTCCACTACTGAACACAGTCCTCCCTCATGGATCTCCATGAGGGGTAGTTGCCATACTTACCACGCTTGGCAGGCGGGTTTGCCAGCGCAATACGGGATGTTGATACACGGAAAGATGCTGCTGCCCATCTTTCGAAGGTATCCCTTAGCAGGCTCTTACTGCATCCACAGGCATAAGAGGAGGGGGTAACATTCTACTGACGCCACGGCAGTTTTAGGTATAGGTCCACTCTGTCTAACCTAAGTCTCTCTCACGTGACACAGACGAAGTGGCGCGGGACTGCTAGTGTATGTATACTGTGCGTCATTTACTCTTCCACTTTTCCCATCGTGTCCTTGACGAAACTAGTTTTTATTTTATTTTATTTTTTGTGCTTGTCGTTACACACAACACTATCTACAAGCAAACTAACCTAATTAGGTTCTTGTTTATTTTTAGCTGTGTTAAGATGGGCAGCAACGTCTTTCCGTGTGTCAAGATCCCGTACTGCGCTCGCCAACCCGCCTGCCAAGCGTGGCAAGTATGGCAACCTGGATACTTGGAGATCCATGAGCGAGCGGCTGAAATGTAAGGCCTTTGCATCTATTGTAGATGATTTTTACAGCGTCAGAAACTAGTATTCATGCAGTATGGGACGCTGCAGTGCCTGGGACATTGATAGATGGATTAGGCTTGACAAGCACCTATACCATCCTCTCCGCTGAGATGAAGGTGATGATATTGTTCCACTGCTGGGCAGAGGCTTCCCCCAATTTGAGGCTGACCGCAGATGGTCATGACAACGTTACCGGACTATGGCGAGCGCAGAAGGCGTTCAGACGCAAAAGTTAGATTGGGGCAACAAGCTCAAGGCTACCACTTAGGTTCGAACCACGGCTTGGACTGTTGCCAGATTTTTATATGTAATGAAGGTTAACGTCCAGGTCGTCCAAAACTGCACCTTAAAACGGAAGATTGTATTCTTCGGCCTCGCCGGCGAGACCGGTTATTAAACGTGTGCCTCGCAGCTAGTGTGGGACGGGTTGACGTCACCTCCGGGTTAGCGGCGGTGAGGTCGTCAACGGGCAAGCCGAGAACGTGTCTCGGTCGACGGTGGAAAGTACATATTATCAGAAGCGATGTCCCACCAATCTTTATACCTATGTATATATTTATATAAATATATAATTATGTCTAGATCGTCCCCCACCCCTTCGTAGGCGACCGCAACCACGACTCCCTTGTGGCACCCAAGGTGTGATAACCTTAATCTATATCAAAATTTCAGTAGTCGCGAATGAGGACCTTGACAGATTGTCAACTTTTACAACAAATGCGCTTTGCACGTCAGTCCATAATGGCAATCGTATGGTAGATAGAACTAGTATGGTTTAGGTTAAATTATACACTCGCTTTCTGTGGCTGAGATAGCAGCACTTTCATTGATATAGATAAAAGATCTGACTACAAACTTAACAGTCATTTATCCCAATAATTCTTTATCTAAAAAAAACCTACCTCAATACTAACATAACGATCAAGTACTTCACTTGTAAATGAGAAAAATATCCAAACCGCTAATATGCCTTACATTTGATTAGTTCCGTCGATTTTTCATGGATCCCATCACCAAAACAAAGTTTTGAAACAAGCAAACATTATTATGTTAAACAAAAAGTATTTTCCAAGGTAAGAAAATATCCTCTAAAACAAAAAAAACACTCGAAAACGACCTCCTATTTGAAGACTGTTAAAAATAGTCAATACCAGACGCAAATATATAAAATGACTGATTGTTAGATCTCGTAACGCGATCTGTCGCCACCCCGGCTGCGCAAACACATGCCCGTACATACGAGTATTATTGCTATTATGTACAATTGTACATTACACTTGTACCTACGGGAGTGGAGGTCACGAGCAACGCCAGAAGCACAGCTTTTGCTTTACACACACTCTTTCAATATAGATTTCTATTGGTATAACACTTGTAACTTATAATATAAGATACTGAGGACACTGTAGAAATTTGGTTGAATTGACGTTTCACAACGTATTAAGTTTATTGTATTTTTATAACTTTTAGTGAAGAGTTCATCCGGGGATGTAGGTGCCATTTAAAAACACCACTTTAATAATAACAAACTACAATGCTAGTTTACTTACTCAGTAAATAAAATGTTAAACGACTATGGGTAAGTATATAAGTTTATACATATCTCTACAATATTATAATTACATTCATTCATATAAAATGTATAATAATCCTAAACATTAAGTTTGTTAAGTACCTAATAGAAAGCTAAAAAACTCAAAACGACGGGAATTTTTTGGGAAAGTAAAAGAATTTTCTTAAGAGAAGTTCTAAACGTGTAGACAGATTTCATTGCGTCAGTAGTTCCGTCGAATGCTGCATCACTATGGAACGTGCACTCACACGCTACGCCGAGCGCTACGCAACTTTATTAAGCTACGCCACACCATTTACGAAGGAAAAGCTACGCAAATTCATTAGCTTAGCTACCCTAGGCTGTGGGGTGCCGGCTGTAGAATGTTGCTTGTGGATGCAATAAGAGCCTGCTAAGGGTTACCTCTGGAAGATGGGCAGCAGCGTCGTCCCGTGTATCAACATCCCGTACTGCGCTCGCCAACACGCCTGCCGAGCGTGGTGAGTATCGCAACTATCCCTCATGGAGCTCCATGAGTGAGGCCTGTGTTCAGTATTAGTAGATGTTTTACGGCTGGAATGATAATGCATTACATAGGCTCCGAAGCCATTACCATTTAGAATGCTACATTAGTACTCGTAACATCCCACTAATATTATAAAGCCGAAATTTTGTTTGGATGGAAGTTTTGTTACCTCTTCACGCAAAAACTAGGCTAAGGATAGAGCTGAAACTTTGCACACGTATTGATGTTGACCAGGATTAACACATAGGCTACTTTTTATTCAGGTACGACGCATGCGAAGTGGCAGGCAGAAGCTAATAGGCTATATTTTATCACTGTATTCCCACGGGAACGGGAACTACGCGGGTGAAACTGCGCAGTGCGTCTAGTTACATATAAATAAGTACGTATGTACGTACTATTGTTTAAAGATGTACATAGCTACATATGTACACTTGGTGTATCAGTTACCGGGACACGTGTGGTCGCCACTCGTTCATAACAAACAGTAATGAATTATTGATTGCGACACTGATAATGTTATGCAGGGTATGATTACGTGATTACGTGTAGTGATGTTTTTTTAGTCGTTCTGTTTGTTTTTGATAAAAATGTTTATTACAAAATAATAATCATTATCATATCATCCGTAGGACGTCCACTGCTGGACAAAGGCCTCCCTCATTGATCTCCAAGTTGTACTATCATAAGAAGATTGTTGCCATCATCCACAAGCAAGAGAGGAGGGACAACATTCTATTGCCGGCGCCCCACGGCAACCCTCGTGACAAGTTAAACAAAATCCTGTAATTTTAAAACTAAAAAATATGTTAACAAATCGCGAAAGCTTAACAAGTTAAATTAAACAATTTCATTCATTGTACAAGTTAGGCTTAGTTGAGTATTGATTTTTGTTGTGCTGTCTTCATTCGCAAACGTTGCTTGGCGACTAAGTCCTTAATTAATTAAAAAGAATAATTGTTTGTCATAAGCTCGAAATTAATTTATTTCATTACCATCGACCCACCTCTCCGCGCCGCGGAGCGCCGGCGCCGGCAGGAAAATTTTGCCATTCATTTCTTGCCCGTAAATGCAGCAAGAATCTGCGAAGGGATACTACTGAAAGATGGGCAGCAGCGTCGTTCCGTGTATCAACATCCCGTACTGCACTCGCCAACGCGCCTGCTAACCATGGCGAGTATTTCAACAAGACCAGTACTTGGAGATCCATGAGGGAGGCTTATATCCAGCAGTGGACGTCCTACGGCTGAGATGATGATGATGATGATGGACCCTTCTCAACCCACTGCTGGGCATAGGTCCATTTTTGCTTTTGCCATTAGATTAACATTCATTACATATTCATCGTCATCATTTCAGCCATAAAACGTCCACTAATGAACACAGGCCTCCCTCATGGATCTCCATGAGGGGTAGTTGCCATACTCACCACGCTTGGCAGGCGGGTTGGTGAGCGCAGTATGGGATGTTGATACACGGATAGACGCTGCTGCCCATCTTCCGGAGGTATCCCTTAGCAGGCTCTTACTGCATCCATGGGAATGAGAGGAGAGGTATCATTCTACTGCCGGCTTCCCACGGCGGTTACATATTATCATACGTTAATTGCAAGATCCTCTAATAAGGAAAATTCAGAAATTCATTCATTTGTTTCCATTACAAAACATAGACACGTCAACTTACAACTAGTAAGAGTATTAAGTAAGGAGATAAAGGAGATCTTTGCCCAGCAGTGGGACTCAGTATAGATTACAAAAACTCTTTATTCAACCTTGCTTAATTCTAACACAAACAAAATAACATAGTGAATAAAACAAACTTGACAAAAAACAGAAGCACAATGGCCCCCATATCACTATAAGCGATCTCTTACAGGCAACCTTTGGATGGACAAAAACAACAAGAAACTAAAAGCACGGTTTCGTCATAGAATAAAATTAAACTTAAGTATGTTAAAGGGCCTTTACATTATATAAAAAAAAAACAACATATATCAGCTATGGTATGACGACCTCTGTGGCGCAGCGGGCGAAGGTCCGCCTGCCACGCAAGAGGTTGCGGGTTCGATTCCCCCCTTGGGACAAAATCTGTACGATCTACAGATCAGGTTCAGGTTGTTCTGGATGTTTTTCTATTTATAAAAAAACATCTATCTATATGTGTTAATAAGTATATCAGTCATCTAGTACCCATAACACAAACACTGCTTAGCTTTGGGCTAGATGATGTTGGAATTGTCCAGTATTATTTAT
Organism: Pasiphila rectangulata; assembly: GCA_963082625.1. Classification (NCBI taxonomy): domain Eukaryota; kingdom Metazoa; phylum Arthropoda; class Insecta; order Lepidoptera; family Geometridae; genus Pasiphila; species Pasiphila rectangulata. The sequence goes on along the minus strand of OY720251.1, from coordinate 18,785,898 downwards.
TTTATTTATATTTGTGGTCTGTACGGACAAGTGTTTGTTTATTTTGCTTACAGAATCCCGCCTTGATTACCCTCCACTCGACAACGGAGGTTAAATATTGTTCAGAAGTCTCGTAAATTGATTTGGTTAGAAGTTGCAGGGTGATTAAGTTATGGACTATTATTTTAAACTAAAGTTCTCTTTTAATTGTTCTTAACTTGACAACTAATCAAAGTTTCCTTTATAAGGGAAATATTTTGAGCTGGCTATGTACTATGACCTAATTGCCTTTTGAAATTATGCAGCCCTTAAGTAATTAATTTATAATTCAATTATTTATTCCAGACAACTTAATACCATAATTTATATAATACAATTTCACCTAACACATAAAATTAAATAGAAATAATAAGTATTTATTAGTATATTTAATTGTGTCAAATTCCTAAATATGTATTATTTGTAATTTCCAAGTGTGGTACGTCAAGGTTAATAAGTTTATTCAATAGAGCAATAAGCTACATACATTTACAAAAGAAGAACAAGACACATTTAAATTGAATAAAACACATACATATGTAATTGATTTCGTTCGCTTCAGATAACTTTTGTTTTTTCCAAGTGAGGGCTAGAAGCTGTATGTTTGTCTTATGTTAAGTTACCAAATGAAATTAAATTTCTTTTTAACTAATAACAAACGTCACAATAAAATGTATACTGGTATTCCATGCTGTACGGGACGCTGTAGAGTCCGGCGGGCTGATTACGTATCTTGCGACAGGTTTGCAACAGGCGTAAATCTCGCAATCATCGCTGTCTATGTTCAATTTTTTAGTAGACTAGCTTTTGCCCGCGACTTTGTCCGCGTGGAAGTCACAAAACGTAAAATCCCCTTTTTCTCGCAGAGCCACTTTGATTCGAAAATATAAATCCCATTTATTCCCTATCCCGTAGGAATTTCGAAAAATCCCTTCTTAGTGTACCTCTTGGATACTCAAGGTATATTATATGTGTGCCACAAGTCTTTATAAGGTCCACTGGTTTAGGCTGTGCGTTGATATATCAGTCAGTCAGTCACTTTGAATTTTATATACATAGATAAAAACTAAAAATTAACGTTTGATCGCGAGATATACGCTTACCTGTCGCAAGATACGTAATCAGTCTGCCGGACATTGTTAGGTGGATAATTCTTGCCCAGGTCCTATACCATCCTCCCAGTATAGTCGGCTACTAGTCATAGCTGGACAAAGGCCACCCTGGCCAGTAGCCATGAGCCGTACACACCACGCTTGGCAGGCGGGTTGTCGAACGCAGTACGGGATATTATTACAAGAAAAGCCGCTGCTGCCCATCTTCCAGATGTATCTCTTGGCTTACAGCATCCACGGGTAAGAGAGGACAAACATTCCTCTGCCGGGACCCTACGGTATATAACTTTGTGGTAAATAAACAGAACTGAAACTGCTATAATAACAGCTGAACTTTCCTGTTGTCTAAGTTCTTCAAATAATAATTTAACACAAATCACGCTCGAAGCCAGAGTCTCTTTTCGAGCAAAACAAAATGGTGCTCAAGTCGACGCGTATATTTTTTATCGATAATATTTTTTATGTATGACCATATCTTTTACAGAGTAGTCCGATTTTGATGATTCTATTTTTATTGGTTAGGATAAGCCCCAAGGATGGTGCTATTAAAATAGATATCCACCCTTAGGATATTTTTATAGTCAGTCAAATCTTTTATTTTACTGCAGCTACTGAGACATTTTTTGTTAACTGGCCCTTAATATAAAATCCATTACTGAACACAGGCCTCCCTCATGGATCTCCATGAGGGGTAGTTGCCATACTCACTACGCTTGGCAGGCGGGTTGGCGAGCGCAGTACGGGATGTTGATACATGGAAAGACGCTGCTGGCGATATTCCGGAGGTATCCCTTGGCAGATTCTTACTGCATCCACGGGCAATAGAGGATTCAACATTCTACTGCCACCCCACGGCAATATAAAATCTATTCTAGAGTATTACTTTGCCTTGCTTACGACTTTTCAAGCTTAAACTTAAACTTTATTCAGTGCGGCCGCAGGGCCGTATTGATGCATCAATTTACAACAAAAAAAATACAAATTCATAGAATCTGTTCGAACGAATTGGAATCTGTTCACTTCAGATGATACGAGAGTTAGAAAAAGAATCAAACAGAAGAACCTAACTCAGTCGTTAAGATCATCATTTAACAATTTTATTTTATCTTATGTTACGTTTGTTTCGGAGTTTGAACAGATTCCGTCCCAAGTGATTTTCTCCTCTAGGTAATCTGATATTTTATAGGAAGCTTTATTGCAAATATTGCGTTTGACAACGTGAATTAATTCAATGTTAACTTCTGCAATTCACTTGGGAAAATGCGTCGTCTTAATATCAATAAAATCGACCAAGTCCGAGTTGGACTCGCGCACGAAGGGTTCCGTGCTGTTATTCAATCAAAATCACGTTTGTTGTATGGGAGCACAGGCGTAGGGCTCCACCAAGCCCTCGTGGTCACGGGTAGACTGGCCACGGTCCCGCGGCCACGAGAGGGGTATGGTCAGGAAATAATAAAACAAGGCACGCCATAAAGTCCCACTTAACAGTTTCAAATATGGTCCATTGATCGCGAAAGCTTACATTTTTTTTCTGTGTTTTATTTCCGTGTGGTCTTTGTGTGTCCGATTGATAAAAAACTTTTGACTTTGGCGTAAGTTTGTACGCTACCAATTAAAAAGCACTAAATATAACTCTCTGCTACAATGTATCAAGGGATCATTCATTGAAGTAATAGCGATAGGAAACTATTACTTACTCCAAATCATTAATTTTCATTGTTTTCGTATCGTTTGTTGTTCGATTGAACTTATAAACACAAAGACCACAAATGACGTATTAATCAAAGATATAATAACTTTAGATACGTCCTTAGCGTAATGAGACTGCACTTTTCCACACGTAGATAGATAGATAACTCTTTATTGTACTTAATACTACGTGGGGCGCACTAAAAGTTTCCGGAATGAATAAGAAAAAAATACTATTAAAGGTCAAAAAAGAATTTATTGTTTCTCAAAATATTCTCCCTTTGCGTAAATGCACTTTTTCATGCGATTAAACCAATTTTGAAAACTTTTGTGCCACTCCTCCGTGGTGACCTCAGAAACGTGTTTTTCATACTCTTCGACAGCCTCTTGTGATGAAAATCGTTGACCGCGTAATTGGTTCTTAATTTTTGACCTTTTTTCACCTTCAAAAATTCGTTTGTTTGTCTGGCCGTGTGGGAACTAGCATTGTCGTGGTGCAAGATGATACGGCGTTTCCGGTTATTTTTACGGAGTTCGTCAATAATTTCCGGCAAACAAATGGTCGTGTACTAGTCACTATTCACGGTACGACGATTCTCTAAAGCAACAGTAGCCACGTGTCCAGTTTTATTAAAAAAAGAAGCAATCATCCGCTTAGATGCACTTTTCTCGCGCGCCGCTTTGGATGGCTTCGGCTCATCTTGAAAGACCCATACGCTTGATTGCTGCTTTGTTTTGGGATCGTAGCAATAAATCCATGTTTCGTCACCTTTTACTTTGTCCCACACCAAGTTTGACGCACCTTCGTTGAATCTGGTAAGCATGGCACTGCACCAAAAAACGCGGTCCGTTTTTTGAGCCTTGGTCAAATTGTGTGGGATCCACCGCGAGCACAGCTTTCTCGAACCCAAATGTTTCTGTGGATTGATTATATTTGACTCATGCCTATGTCTAAGGATGCGCGTATCTCATGGTAGGTCACATGCTTGTCTGTTTCAATCATACGGCGCACAGCATCGATGTTTTTGTTGTTCACAGCGGTGGACGGGCGACCATCGTGAGATTTGTCACTGAGATTGACACGACCGCGCTTGAATTCTGCAAACCAGCTATAAATAGTCGTCTTGCATGGTGCTTCATCGTCAAAAGCAGATTGAAGCCAAGCTGTTGATCTGTCAAATTACACTTAAAATCGTAGAAAATCATACTATGAAAATTTTCCCGAGGTCAATCCATGTTAATGTAGACACAATTTTTAAAATGGCGCCACAATGTAAAAACAATTGACAGTCAGATGAAACAAACTGCATTCTACAGCCAAAGAGTTCCATTTTCAAATCTTGTAATTACTTTCTAAATAATAATATTGTTTATGTGAGTAGCCAGTTCTGAAAACTTTTTGTAACCTATGTATTACAAAAATAATTTAACATAGAAAGAAGATTACAAAACCAAAATTAAATATAAACACGTAATGAGAGAGCTCACTCATTTGGAATCAGTGTACAGTGTTAGTCGGACGTGGTGTGTGCTATTCTTTTTACGAAAGTTCGTACAACATTATTGCACAATAAATGGTAACCGTTTAGTTTATTCAGTGTGCGTCTGAATTGTTGTTAACACACCTATAAAGACAATCAAATCATTTATTTATTAAAACCTTAACAACATATAACACATTTACCTATTACTATAGTAACTATACAAGACCATACCTCCCGTGCTAGTTAGTAACTGTGTTGCGGCGGCAAGGCCAGGTCTCTCCAACATGCATGCTGTGCATGAAGCACACAGTTTTTGGTATCAGGGCACATCTAACGATATAAATCTTTGGTATTAATCTGCGTTCAACCAATGCTCGCGTGGGTGCCGCCGGCTCATAATTTTGACGGCATAGTCCCATGTCACTGCGCAGTCAAACTGTACCTGTCTAGTTTATAACTATAACAGTTACTCTGATCACAAAAGAATATGATAAGTTATTGGGATTCGTAACATAAACAACATAAGATAACAAAACGTGACGCGTGCTTTCTAAAACATAAAATTGATCGGTATTTTTTTGAGAAAAACGTCTGTTTCTGATGCTCTGAGCAGTATTAATAACTACTATTTTTTTATAGATGAGGTGCCGGTAGCAGTATGTTGCCACTCCTCTTTTGCCCGTGGATTCAATAAGAATCTGCCAAGGGATACGTAAGTAGAGTCATTCCGTGTATCAACATGCAGTACTGCGCTCGCCAACCCGCCTGCCAAGCGTAGTGAGTATGGCAACAACCCCTCATGATCAGTACTTAGAGATCAATGAGGGAGGCCTTTGTCTTTGTCCAGCAGTGGATGTCCTTGAAGAGAGGAGAGGGGAAGGAAATATTTAAAGGCTGTGATCCAGTATAACAGTACGTGCATAGTACGTGCCCGCGAACGCCGCACGCACGCTTACGTGATACGTACGCTGCACGCGTGTCCGCGATACCCATCGTTACGACGCTGCCTACATTTAGACCACACAACATGTCAACTTAACAGTTTCCCTTCACACATAAAACCGGCCAAGAGCGAGTTGACTCGCGCACCGAGGGTTCCGTGCCATTATACAACATAACTTGTGTTAAAGGTGATTTATATTTGTTGGAGAACCTTGACAGCGCCATCATTTCTCTGATAGCGGAGCTTATGTAGATTTTTTTTACTTTAAATCTGTTTTCTAAAAATCTATGCTAGAGTTTGTTTTTATAAATCATATTAAGAATATCTTCTACATGTTCGTACATGCAATAGTAGTAAATAAGCGTTATCTGATACCATCTCAAATTCCAAGTCGATAGCATCCGTGATTCTCAGATATCCATCTGTTCTATGACAGACAGACAGACAAAGCCACAACATAAGGGCTTCCCTTTTACCATTTTGGTCCGGAACCCTAATAATGACATGGAGGCCGCGGATCTAACATGGTGATTACTTTGTTCCTGGAAACTTACTATTTTTGACTATTCTACGAAACAAACAAGTACCTAGTCAAAATATTATTAGGCAGAAAAGCATGGCTACTTTAGTCCCACTGTAGGGTCTCATCACAACCTATATAAATAATAAATACTTGGCGTTAACCCGTCCCACACTAGCTGCTAGGCAGACCTTCAATAACCGATCCCGCCGGCGGGGTCGAAGAATACACTCTTCCGTCTTAAGGTGCAATTTTGCACCTAAATGATAACCATTATTACATATAAATTTCTGGAAACAGTCCAAGCCGTGGATCGAACCTAAGTGGTGCCCCATCGTAACTTTTGCGGCTGAACGCCCTCTGCGCTCGCCATAGTCCGGTAACGTTGTCATGGCCATCTGCGGTCAATAACAGTCATTTCGAAAAAAAAAGACATTTCTTTCACACGGAACATCTAGCCCCGAAATAAGCAGAACTTGTGTTATGGTTAACAGATGATTGATCTACTTAAACACATCATATTTATATCTATACTAATATTATCAAGAGGTAAAGTTTGTGAGTTTGTGAGGTTGTAGGGGGTAATCTCTAGATCTACTGAACCGATTTTCAAAATTATTTTACTAATAGAAAGCCACAGTATTTGTGAGTGTCATAGGCTATAAATTACCGCCCAAAGAAGTGGGCACCGGGTTAGCTAGTTTTTTATAAATACATATGTACATGTCATGCATAGTAAAATACCCAGACGTAGAAGAAATATCTGTAGAAAAGTTACAAGCGTTTGTCCCGTAGCTGGAAAGCCTCCTATATGTCGGCTTTAAGCCGAGCCACTAACGCAGTCAAAATATATGTGATTGTGGACTGATTGTAAGGCTTTTTCTTTGGCAAGGGCCAATAAGACGACACGACAGTATGGTAAAGCATAGTGTGTAGAGGTTCATTTTTTGCTTTTTCCCTCACTTGAAAGACAAATATTTCTAATGCGAACGAATTCAATTATTTGCTTTTCTTCAATATAAATGTTTTTTGTTTCTATGTTGTAAATTGACTATTCTAAGACGACTCTAATTAATAAACACATGACTTTGACTTGATTGAATCATCATGCATTAAAAGGTCCTGTACAGCTTAATTGCTCACTATTATTAGATATATTTATCATAATTTATTCTAAAATATCATTAATTTATACCTTATCAACTTATAACATATTATATATATATATACCTTGCCTCCCGTTAAAAGTTAAAAACTGGAACGGCAAGGCAAGGTCACAAGGCCGAGGAAGGTAGACACATTTTCAAAGCCATCTAGGCACATGGCCTACAGAAGACTTCTACATACTGATGATGATCAAGCTACCAGATCCATTTCATCCATCGGTACCGAGTTTTTAACGCTCTAACAGAAATAGTCCTACTCGGAAAGTATAAATGTGTTCATGCAATAGCTCTGCCTGACTGTTTCATTTCAATCCATAAATATATATCTGCTTATTTTGTAACCCTTTGATCGTGTTTCGAACAGATTTGGACAAAGAACATTTGGGTAGCTGTGATCATTTTTGGAATTTTAATGAATGGTTTCGACGGGTTTAAGGCGAAAGTGTTTTTAATATAAATTTGAAAGTAAAAAAAAACTTTTTAACAAACAAACAGATTCAGATTCAGATTCAGATATATTTATTCCATTAAGATACATACAGTACACTTGGAAAGGTCAATTACACATAAAAAACATCAATAAAAAAAAATTAAATTATACATACACATCATGACGCACTATAACATAACTATAAATATAAATTATACATTTAAAATGTAATTAAAATCATCAGCTAATGCTTCGTCAAGATTATAATATGATTTGTATAATAAAAAATGTCTAATCTTACTGCTGAATTCAGCGTTATCTAAATTGTGGACACAATACGGCAACTTATTAAAAAGTTTAACCCCTACAAATAGAAAACTGTTTCCTAGTTTGGCCAGTCTATGAGTCGGAAGACAAATACTATTTTTATTTCGAGTATTATAATTATGGATGTCACATTTCAATTTCAATTTATTCATGTTCGATTTTACATACATCAGATTTTGAAAAATATATTCACCAGTCATGGACATTATGTCTAGGTCTTTAAATTTAAGTCTACATGATTCAAGATTTTTCATTTGCAAAATAGAACGGACAGCTCTTTTTTGCAATATAAATATTCTCTGGGCATGAGATGAGTTTCCCCAAGCTATTATACCATACGTCATGGGGGAATGGAAATATGCGTGGTACACAAGTTTTGCTGTTTTTATATCACTTAGGGTTCTAATTGTTTTTATAGCGTATACTGCGGATTTTAGTCTACCAGCAAGATTATCAATATGTTTGTTCCAAACTAATTTATGGTCAATTTCAACACCTAAAAATTTGATACTATCTACAGTTGTCATAAAATATTTTTCAATTGTATTTTTAACAAGTTCGTTATTATCAGGGCCGGAGCCCAAAAAGAATCTAACTATATTTGTTTTTTCTACATTTAATAGTAAGTTATTGGCATAAAACCATTCCTTCATATTACAAATGATCTTATCTAATTTTAAACTAACATTATTCTTACAATTATCACTTATGATTACAGTTGTATCGTCAGCAAAAAGTACAATGTCTGGCTCATTTTCTACACAAACAATAACATCATTTATATAAATTATAAATAGGAGAGGTCCCAAAATCGAACCTTTAGGTACTCCCATCGCAATATCATTGGCTTCTGAACTGTATCCATTTTGTTCAACAATTTGTTTACGGTTTCTTAAATAAGACTCAAATATTGAAAGTTCTCGGTGCCTAATGCCGTAATGTTTTAGTTTCAACAAAAGGATTGAATGGCAAACACAGTCAAAAGCCTTTGATAAGTCACAAAAAAGTCCATATGTGTTTTTCCTACTATCTAAACATTTAATAATTCACCATAATGAACATATATTTTAGAATATTATTTAGCTGGCGAGCAGCGATGTATCATAATATCTTTGCATCAGCGCGATCAACACTGTACGTCGTATTACTATTGTGTAGCGACATCTAGTTGTGGTTCTTGTACTAACCTAAATCTCAACCTTACATTTTCCGCTACGACGCTCTCTTCGTCATCTTATAGTTCTAAAACACTTCGCCCTTATATTTTAATCATCATTTCAGCCGTAAAACGTCCACTACTGAACGCAGGCCTCCCTCGTCCATATCCATGAGGGGTAGTTGCCATACTCACCATGCTTGGCAGGCGGGTTGGCGAGCGCAGTATGGGATGTTGATACACGGAAAGACAAGACGGAGGTATCCCTTAGCATGCTCTTACTGCATCCACGGGCAAAAAAGGAGTTTTCTGAAGCGAATGAATTAAATTATGTGCTTTATTCATTTTAAATGATTCAGATTCTTACTGCATCCACAAGAGGAGAGGTGACATTCTACTGCCGGCACCCCACGGCACACGGTACATTGTCTTACTGCTGGCCCGAAATTTCCCCTTCCTATTTCCACAATATCCCTCCACGTCTCCACTTCCTACCCATACCACGTACAAATTAGGGCGGGTTCGGCATGTTTCATCATTATTTTAATTATTTATCTCCATAGATACCGTTTCACCTTGAAAGTTAAAACGCGTTTGATCCCATTTAACAGTCTCATTCCGGATGAATAATCAATTTGCAGCACAAGGGAGCTGTACCTCTATAAACGTAACAAGGGCCGAAGTAAATTCAACTTTTTATGTGTTTCCTCGAATAATTTCCCTTTGGCGAGCGACTTGTTTACTCGCGGTAATTTTTCGGCTCCAACTTTTTTGTTATAAGGATTAAGTGGATAACTTTCGCAAGTCTTAATGTCCGAGTGTATCGTTGTAAAGTTTCTGTTCCGAAACGAAAATATACTAAAGTACGCGGGAATCGTGGAAACGAGAAGTGCGTACAAAAGTTGGGGCATAATTGAATTTTATGGCTTTTTAGAGGAGAAAAATAACTTGGCGTTGAATTTAAAGAGCTTAACGCAAGAAATGTAATTTTCTCAGTTACAATGCTGTGTTCCGTTATTACATTCAAAGGACGATGCCGCAGGCGGGACTGTTTCATTTAAGAGGAAAGTCTAATAATGTCCGCCGGCCGTAGGCTATAATTTTTTTGTCGAATCAATTCATTTATTCACAAACGTCGAGAAGATATTGATGGAATACCTACACAGGTTCCAAACATGATTAACCAATTTAAGGCATGCAAATTATTCACCTCTCTTGCCCGTGGATGCAGTAAGAATCTGCCAAGGGATACCCCAGAATATGGGCAAAAGCGTCTTTCCGTGTATCGACATCCAGTGCTGAGCATGCCAGCCAACCCGCCTGCCAATTATGACGAGTATGGCAAAAACCTCCTCATTATCCCAAAGAATTATGAGGGAAACCTATGTCCAGCAGTGGAGTGGACGTGGAGAGTAGTTTTAAGGCTGAGATGATGAGGCGAATTGTTTCGCGGTGAGAATCAAAAAGCTATCTAAGTGAACAACAAATATACAGTAACAAATCCGGCAGTGCCTTACCTCTGCATCTTCGTTGTTGATAGTATATTCCGTGATGAACTGGGAGCCGATTTTTCCTGAAGCTGCCTTGTAGAGAGGCGCAACACGTGTCGGATTGTTTTGTAGTATTTTTTCAAGCGCTTATTAGTAGATTAGCGGATTTGTTACTATAGGTATATTTGTTGTTCATTTAGATATTATGATGAATTTCTGCAAAGTTACGCCTGAATCAATTAATTTCATAAAGCTTGAATTAAAGCTTAATGATTAAGATCATAGCTATTACAGGTGTACAAAGGCCGCCCTTTGTACTCCTGTGTTGGTTTATTATTGTTTTTTTGTGTTTGTATACATTCAATGTGGTATGATTACAATAAAGAATCGTATTTTATTTATTGTTAAACATAAAGTAAACCTAGATATACCCCATCCAGTCGCCAAGGCCATATCTGTAGACTAAATATATCTTGTAATAGATGTGAGCCAGTCTTGACGCACGCGCCGGGTCGGAGGTGAGGATGCGTTGACCGGACTTATCAGTAGAGATAATGGACGACGCACGCTCAAAGTGGCGTATCAAGCGAATCAAGTTTATAACACACATTAAGCAAGGCATTTACAATCTGTTCTAGATGATTTATCATCATCATTCGTAGCTATAAAAGGTTTGCTCAGTAAGCCAGCATTTTAGTTTGGACTTGAATTCGTCGTGGCTATAAAAGGTTTGCTCAATAAGCCAGCACTTTAGTTTGGACTTGAATACGTCGTAGCTATAAAAGTTTTGCTCAATAAGCCAGCACTTTAGTTTGGACTTGAATACGTCGTAGCTATAAAAGTTTTGCTCAATAAGCCAGCACTTTAGTTTGGACTTGAATTCATCGTAGCTATAAAAGGTTTTCTCGATAAGCCAGCACTTTAGTTTGGACTTGAATTCGTCATAGCTATAAAAGGTTTGCTCAATAAGCCAGCACTTTAGTTTGGACTTGAATTCGTCGTAGTTACAAAAGGGTTGCTCAATAAGCCAGCACTTTAGTTTGGACTTGAATTCGTCGTAGCTATAAAAGGTTTGCTCAATAAGCCAGCACTTTAGTTTGGACTTGAATTCGTCGTAGCTATAAAATGTTTTCTCAATAAGCCAGCACTTCAGTATGGACTTGAATTCGGGTAGACTTTGGGCTTGTGTAACAGAGCTGAACTGGTACAGCATCAGCAACTGGTATCCATGTATATCCATCGTGAGGAAACCCACGGCTTAGTCAGCTTCAAAAGTATTGCCTAAACATTCCTCTGACTACTTAGCCGACTACGTCTACGATCTACTGTAGGATGATTTAGGTGCTGGGCAAGCCATCTAACAATGTCCCAGGCAATGTTATGCTGTACCGAAGCTGGTACAGCATGAATACTAGTTGCTGAGGCTGTATAAATCATTTATAGTAGATGTAAAGGCCTTCCCTAATGTGTGTTATTCGCATGGCGTAAATTCTACGTATAATAAAATAATATATTCATAAGGAACATTTTTTTTTATTATAAGCTCGAAGACGAGCAAATGGGCTACCTGATGGAAAGTGGTCACCGTCGCCCATGGACACCTGCATCACCAGAGGCGAGGCTAATCCCACAGAAAACCATAGAAAACCCATTTTCATTGTATTACAAAATAAACGTACCTACTAAGGTACGTAGAAAAGTAATACCAACATTGCATTATGTAGTGTAGACTATAGGAAGGTAGATATGTGGTACAGATAAGTATCGTACAATATACCTTTCCTCTATTCCGTGCGGTACACCGGTGCTCAAACGTTACCATGAACGCGAAAAAGACACGGATATTATTTATTTGGCTCTCTTGCCCATGAATGCTGTAAGAATATGCCAAGGGATACCTCCGGAAAATGGGCACCAGCGTCTTACCGTGTATTAAAATCACCTACTGTGCCTACCAAGCGTGGCGAGTATGGCAAAATCCCTTCATGATCTTGGAGATGAAGGTATATGTCCAGCTGTGGACTTAGACAGAAGTCCTACGGCTGAGATGATGATTGAAAGCCTTACAAACCCTCACCGGTTTGTTAGCAGGTTTCACTGAATCTAAACCGTGACAAACTCCGCGTCGGTATTATCACTGGCCACTGTTCCCTTAATAAGCACCTTTATACACTAGGTATTACTGATAGCCCCCTTTGTAGGGGGTGCATGACAGCAGAGGAGACAGCCGCGCACGTACTCCTGGAGTGCAGCAGCTTGGCGTCTCAAAGAAATCTAGGTATACCTCGGGGAGCCGGGGACGCCCCGGGAGGCCTGCGCCGACACTGCAAAGCTGCTGGCTTTCCTGGAGGACATCGGGTGGCTGGACTGAGCAAACGCCGTCCGACACGCAAAAAGGGCCCATCAGCGGCCTAGTTGCGGAAACCAGTCCGCTCACCAAGTACCTAGTAAGTAAGTAGCAGGTTTGATTGCGAGTGCGTGAACCACTGTAGTACACTGCACAGTTCAAGGTTGTTTAGGTTACTTTAATCCTAAATCCTACTTTAGTTCGGTAGTCGCAGCAGCAACACGTTCTGGGAACAGTAATGTTGTTCGTTACAGAGCAACTATCTCTGCGTATTTTGTTGTTTCTAGTGCATTCTGTGACAACCTAGCACAGGCATTCTGCACTCTTTGTATCAGTTAGACTGATCTACTAAGTAGACAAGTTCCATAGACTGATCGCCGTAGTTGAGGCGGGATAGTACAAGAGACTCACATAGCATGATTCTTACATCCTCACTCAAATATGGACGTATCTTGTATAGCATTTTCAAGCGGAATAGTGATTGGCGTACAGTCTCAGCTATGTGAGTTTCAAAATGTAGATGACTGTCCATGGCAACGCCTAGATTTTTAGCTTCTGCAACTTGTTCAACAGATTCACCATTTACTGTATACATATATTGTAAAATTTTTAACTTTGGCTAATAAATTATTTTGTATTTGTATTTGTATTAGCGCTAGAAAGCTGTTGCAGCTTTTTATTTGTACCAAATAATATATACTTAGATTTTTTGGGTTTAAGATTAAGGAGTTAGAACTGGACCACTGAAAAATTTGTTCTAAGTCTTGGTTTACCTTTACTACAGCACCAGCACAATCTGAAGGAAGGAAGGGGAGCCTGAGCTGAAGGTCATCAGCATAAAGGTAATAGTGGCAGAATGAGAGCTTTTTGATTATGTCAGCACAATAGGGGTGAGGGTGAAAAGTACTGGCCTCAAGACGGAGCCCTGCGGTACGCCGCGGGGGACAGGGGGAAGATCTAAGCACCCTGCCATCAGAAGACAGAAGTTCAACACATTGTGATCTGCTGTCAAGGTAGCTAGAGAAACATCTTACTGTTTTAGAGTCGAAGCCATAGTAGGATAGCTTAGATAAAAGAAGAGGAATATTTAAAGGGTCAAAGACCCTGGAGAAGTCCAGCAAGATCAAGAAACTACATTTACCCTCATCCTGAGAAGCTAAGAGTAGATTATCCACCACAATAAGTAGCGTTGTCGCAGTGCTATGTCCTCTTCGGAATCCAGACTGGTTCTGGGGAAGAATCTCATGGTCCTCGAGGAATTGGGTCAATTGCATACAAACAATCTTCTCTAGGACCTTGGATAAGCATGGAAGAAAATTTATAGGTCTAATGTCATTAAGAGAAGATGGTTGACTGTTCTTGGGTGTAGGTTTTACAATAGCCACCTTCCATAAGTCAGGAAAAATACCTTCCATTATAGATCCATTAATTATGTTAGTTATGGTAATCAGGGGCGCGGGTAGTGTTAGGAGCAGCATGACTATGGAGACACCGGTTATACCAAGAGCATTATATTTCAAACTTTGTATAACTTTAAGAACTGTGTCTTCATTGACAGGCTTTAGGGTAAAGGAGAAGGAATGATATCTACTAAATTCAAAATATATGAGAAGAGAGTTCTTAACCTTGTCCTTACCAGGTACATTCAGAAAGTGGGAGTTGATAATATTGTAAGGGTAGTTCAGATGATTCTTTTTTATTGGGAATTATACTATTTTTTAGATTTTTCCAGAGAGATATTGGATTATCTATACCATAAGTGAAATAGACTCTTTTTTCACTCTCTAATGCAGAATTCATGAATAACCTTCATACTTTTGTAACATTTTTTAGAGAGTCTGACTTTTGTATTCTGTACTTACTGTGATAGCTATCCCTTATCCTCATCATAGTTAAAACAGTACTTGTAATCCAGGGGTGGGGTGGGCCTTTAAATTTCTTAATTTTTATTGGTGCATGTAAGTCAAATAAGTTATAGATTAAAGAAGAAAAAGTTAACACCAGTTCATTAAGACAATTAGCTGAGGGGAAGTGAGTGCTCTTAAATAGAATTAAGGTCATTATTAGATTTTTCAAAGAGTATGTTGTTAAGAGGTCTGAATGTTACAAGGCGTGACACTGGCTTTTCCTTTTTAATATGGAATTCTACAACCAGCATTGGGTGCCTACCTAGGTCAGGTGTATATATATTTTACACTTACATTAGATGAGTGGTATTTCTATGACTTGACTTAGATTAAGACAGTGCAAGAATTGCCGCAGCAGTGACAGTTTCTTACTCCTGATAAAGAGCAAATCTATGTTAGTCTCCTTATTACCAGTATTAAGTGGTCATAATGGGAGAAAGATGCTATGGAGTCAGTGATAGCATTCAAAAAGGAGGCAGTATCCTGCCATAGTGGTCTATAACCTGTGCCTAATATTACTGTTTTCCCTAGCCTACTACTAGGAGTAGGTTTCAGATAAGTGTTGCAAGACAATGCAATGAGCCTAACCTTTCAACCTGTGCAACAGGTTATTATGTCCTATATTCCATTCATTGGTTATTTTATTTTGTAATTTGTAACGCGTCAATATGGTCCGTGCGGCCGCACTGAATATAGTAATTTTTGAATTAAGAATTTTGTGCTAGTAAAAGTTTGAGCATCCGGCGGTAGGTGAGGCTAGAAGGGCCTAACTGTACCGACCGGCAAAGGTCACGCCGATAAATGGGCCCTTTGTTTCCATTCTGTAAGATCAAGGCTCTATCTGCCAGAGAAACTGGGGAATTGTCGTTAGATGTTTTTCTATGGTTTAAGTTTTAGTTACCTTTTACAAAAATGTTAATTTACTAAATATGGTTGCTTTCGTTTATTCATCTAAAGGGGGTTTGGATCAAAAACGCGCCACGCTGATCAAGTGCATGTTACGCCCGCCTGCCAAGCGTGGCGAGTATGGCAACAATCCCCTAATGATCTTGGAGATGTATGAGGGAGGCCTATGTCCAACAGTGGACGTGGACAGCAGTCTACGGCAGTAATGATGATGATGATATATTTACGGTTTATATTAGCTGGCTGCAACAAGCATAATTTTGGATTACTCTCACTAGATTAAGTGCACAGATCCAGCCTGGATCTAGTGAGAGTTTTTTATTTGTAAGTACTCTCAGTAGATCCAGTTTCGAAATTTACAAAAAAAATTCAATGTTAATGCAATTATAATTTGAATCTTCAAGTTCCATATCGATATTTTTGACAGGTGTCAAACTTACAGATGTCAAAATTGACAGAATTTTTCATACATTGAACCTTACCTGTGTTGAAATAAATATATTTTTTATCCCCACTCCTCCGCCGCCGGTTCAACATCCGTGCTCAAGATCAAGTTAGGTGTTGCCTTTCACTGGTGCGGTGATGAAACGACCTGCCCCCGTGTTACGTGCCGAGGTTAAGGGGAATGCGGACTGTTCCAAACAGACCTCTATCCATGGAAAATACTACTTTGTAAGCACTTACAGCTAAGAGGCGCCATACCATGCTGCTGGCTGTTTTCTAGTATACAAAAGTCCTGTATACGAGCCTCGAGGAGGAGTACGGGATGTTGACACACGGAAAGACGCTGCTGCCCATCTCCCGGATGTTTCCCTTGGCAGATTCTTACTGCATCCACGGGCAAAAGAGGAGGGGCAATATTCTACTAATGGGCCCAAAGGCAACACAGAAATAATTTACAAAAGCACAATCGTTCTCTTTAGCTTTTTTTTTAGTTAAACAGCATCCAGAACTTTTTAAGAAAAAATGTGACGTTCAAACTAGAAAAAAAAGAGAAGTTGTCAGCAACAGATTGCACAAACCAATTTACAAACTAGCGATGACACAGAAACAATCATACTATATGACACTTAAAATATTCAACAATTTACCAGAGGACTTAAAAAAACTATCAGGAAATTTATTTAATATCCAGTTAAAAAAATGGCTTCTTAGTAAATGCTATTATTCTATAAATCAATATTTTAATTACAGGGACATAGAGGATTTTGAATATATTTACTGACATTGTTTTTATTATTATAATCAATTAATTAAATCATTTATTTTTTGCATGAAATCTGTAAATTTAATTATCTTATGTGTAGTGTTACTTATAAGCCAAAATATTTGCATGCCTAGATAAGGTAGAATATAAGGGACATTTCGGGCGTCGAATTCCTTTCTGATGATATCTCGTACTGGGTGTCCAATCTGAAATATAAAACAATACTTACATTAGGACAAATACTTTGACACATTTTAAGAAACACCCATATTTGGTTGTGATGCTGCGGCACGCTCGCTGTGCTCGCTCGGCTCGTGCGTTGATAGTGCAACAGTGCCCGGACCTAACCTTACCAAGTTTTGGTGATTCATTGTACGTCATATATCTACTATTTTAGGAATAAATATTAAAGATCAGACCATGAGGGGCCTGTGCTCATAGCGCTCATGTAGTGGACGTTTTACGGCTAAAATGATGATTGTTATGATGATAATTTAAGACCTCCGACTCTGACGCGTCCGTAGCAGCCCTGGGCCTCCAGCGGTGGTTGACCGGCCACCGAACGAAGGTGACATGTAGATGGGCTGATTATTCCGTGAATAATGCCTGAATACTGAATTCCTGATGTGTCCCGTCGTATCATAAGGAACGTTTACCTTCGCGCGGTTGCCACGCCAGGCAGGCGGGACTGTTAGATGATTCATATTTATCGGCATTTTATTCAGTTTTGTTGCTTTGTTATGCCATAGACATACCAAGTGTCTAATACTTTGATCCATAAACTGTGCGCTTGCAATATAATCTATAATAAAATTAATAAATGAAGGGTCCACTGCAATAATGCTGAATGTCCAAAATTTTACCAATTCAAACCAAGTATGCCATTCGATTCCTTGATCTGCAATAATTTAATATTAAAGTAACATACTTAATCTAAATTGTTATCATATCACTGATAAGATACCTCAGCGATGAATATTGAAAATAAACTAAAATTTCACATGGTAGACCAATAAAATAAACATTTTTAATATTTATGGTTCATTTTCGCAGAATAGTTAGTTAGAAAGGACCGTAAAAAAAAGCAAAAAGAATTCTCTCCGGCGGGGAATCGAACCCCGGTCTCCCGCGTGACAGGCGGGGATACTTACCACTATACTACCGAAGACGGTAACTGTGAGATTGAAATTAAGCAACAGAATGATACGTAGGTATATATTTCAACTATGATGTCCAAACCACAGATTACAGAAACTAATCCAAACCAAGTTCATGCAGATCATTAGGTTCTGTAATCTGTGGCCACATCTCAAAGCGAATAATTTGTATATTGCTATTTTTGAGATAGCTTGGGCAAAAATCAGCCCAAGTACATTAATTTTAAATTAAATTAAAAGTTTTCAGGTTTTAATCGGTTTTAAATACTTTTGAACACCTTGAAATAGCAGCCGTAAATAATACAGATGTAAATAAAAAAGTGTCAGTGTGAACTGAGACCGTGCCTACTTATTTATCGGCGCATTTGTATAAACTAATAAAATAATGACGTCATGAACACAAGAGAACTATTTCGGCGTCCATTGCGTCCAAAATTTTCGTCTAATTACGCGCTAAATTAAAAAATAAAATTTAATGCATTTTTGGTGGCACTTAGGTACCAGCTGAATAAAAATATGGTGATTTTTTTGTGGTTTATGAGCACTATATAATCTAATTGTGACACTTTTGAACGTGTGTAATACTGGTAATACCTACAATACCTAAATAAGCCTAAAACCTATGCCGGCGGAGTAATACCTAATAAATACTAGCGGTAAATATTAAATTGACTGGCATAAATAATAAAATAGAAGCTAAAACTCTCCTGTACACTATTTCTAAGAAAATGCTAGGAAACTGTCATTATCTCTAAGCGACAACACAAAAACAGGCGCAAGACAGGATAACGTCTGGCGGACAGCATGACATCCGCCATATTGTTTTTACAAGTTGATTAGAGTTTGAACCTTAGCGCGTTGCAGTAAGGGTGGGATTTCAAGTGGGATTGCGTAAAGAATACGCGAATGAAGATGAATGAGTGGGCCTGTAGACAACGGTTTAAACATGTTCGCATGTAGCAGAAACTAATTTCATCATCATCATCATCTCAGCCGTAGGATGTCCACTGCTGGACATAGGCCTCCCTCTCCATCTCCAACTACTGATCATGAGGGGTTGGTGTGGTGCCATAATCGCCATGCTTGGCAGGCGGGTTGGCGAGCGCTGTACAGGAAGTTGATGCACGGAAAGACGCTGCTGCTCATCTTGTGAAGGTATCCCTTGGCAGATTCTTACTCCATATTCTCATTCCGTACTGCGCTCGCCAACCCGCCTGCCAAGCATGGTGAGTATGGCAACTATCCCTCATGGAGATCCATGAGGTAGGCCTGTGTTCAGTAGAGGACGTTTTACGGCTGAAATTATGATTGACCAGCTGACTTTCCACCACCCTAGAGTCAGCTAATCTAGAACGAATTCAATTATGTGCAATGTGTCTTGTTCTTCTTTTGTAAATTGACTATTCTATGTAGATGTTTGCTCTGTTTGATAAACACTTTTTGACTTTGACTTTGAGCTGAGTTTTTTGATGTAAAACATCTTTTGCGGGGGTAAAACCGATGGACGAGAGGTGACGCGTGACGCATGGAGATGTGCGAGTTAGTACCTAGCGCGACAGCCCTTCGTCCATCGTGCCCATCGTGTTGACAGTGGCGACTGGGGCGACTGTAGCGACTGTGGTGGCTATGGTAACTGTGGCGACTGTAGCGACCTTAGATCTCAATCGGGAGGAAATTACTAAAATAGTTTTCTTTACATCATAGCAGCGGCAGAATGGATCGTACCTCATAGTGGAGCAGCACGCCACAACGTGTTTGGAGGACCACTGCTGCTCAACCCATCCTCAGAACCGCAGGCGACGTCCACGGGGCTTCATGATACTACTCTCTAAACAATTTTATCGTC
This sequence comes from Pasiphila rectangulata, assembly GCA_963082625.1. Classification (NCBI taxonomy): domain Eukaryota; kingdom Metazoa; phylum Arthropoda; class Insecta; order Lepidoptera; family Geometridae; genus Pasiphila; species Pasiphila rectangulata. Next base: position 18,766,193 of record OY720251.1, on the reverse strand, counting down.
ATCTCCATATTGATAATATAACACAACATTGACGCGAGAATTAGACGCGTATGTACATAGCAAATGTATTGTGATCGTGAAACAATAAATAAAGAAAAAAATAATCCACAGTATGTACATGCATCAGGTACATATTTATCACAAAAAAAGCATAATGTTAGCCTATCTCAGCAATTTTAATGCTTAAAACATCCTCCTCGCAATCAATCCTCAAAAGAAACACGAACACAACATTTAAGGAATAGGGGATAAAATAATTAAGGAAGTCCTATAATAAATACATAAGAGACCTCCAAATTGTTTTTAATCTTTCAGCATTTGATTTGATGCGATACGTTAACGAACATAAAGACCTTCTCGACGAAACATTTCCTACCATAACCACAGATTACATAACCTAACTTTCTCATGAACCTCTTGTCTACACAGGATCTCAGATGAAGTAGACTAGGCACCTACCTAGCTAAGCCCGATGTTTTTATCACCAGTCCCACGGGCGTCTGATTAAAGTACCTACTGCTTGTACCACTGGGTTAAATAGCTGTTAGCAGGATTGTCCCGTTTCGTCCCATTGAATCTTTCATTAACTAATATTACGTGTGGGATTTATCCAATTTACTTCATGTTTTTTACACCAATTGAGATTTAGATAGGCACACACAGCGTCACAGAAAAGTTCCCCAGTTACAAGACGGCTGGGCGCGGCTGGGGGGTTACTTAATTATGCGCGGTCTCCAGTTTTGCGCATCCAATCTTGCACAGTTGTTTGTGCCAGGTCGCCGGGGCATCTTACTGCCATCTTTCCACACTTCTTCGCCCCGTCTGTGATCTTTACTCCAGCACTTACCTGCCTCAACTTTCATCGAACCTGCGGCATATCGTCGCCTTAATTCTAATAAAGCGTATCTCATTTTTGAACCTAACTGACATTTTGTGTGCTTTGGATAAAGGCGGGAAAAGGACATCTTTCTCTTTCTTTACTTTGCAAAGTTTGTATGAAAAAGAGTGAGATAAAAGACTCGACGTAATACGACGCATCTCGGGTCACTCGATCTTTCTGCGAATATGCATTAACTCATTGAGTCGCCATAGTTTGTTGACATCGCGCTGGTTCCTCCGCGATTTATGTGTTGTGTGATTGTTTTTATAAGCTGCTAAGGTATGACATTGTTTTTATTTTGTTATTTGATATTTACTTACTGTTTTAAACATATTTTATTCGTGGTAAACCCTTTGATACTAGTATAATTACGAGTTATAAAGTAACTTTTGAGATACTGCCTATTCGATTTTAATTTTATAGTTTGCCTTTGATATACGACCTATTTCCATAGATGTTTGTATTTTTTTTCAGATACCATCAAAATGGATTCAGATGATGAGGACCAGGAAATTCTTAATATATTGGCAGAGAATGGTATAAAAGTAGCGAATCCTAAGATAAAACATCAGAGCCGGGTAAAAATTTTAGAGAACATTTTAGTATACAAACCAGACAACGAACTCCTTCATGCGATTAATATAGCACCCGAATCTAATCTTGTCATTAAGTCCCAAAACGAAGCTTCTTTAGAAGTTGATAAGCAGGCGTCGAACTTGGCTTCAATACTTAATGTTGCTACTGATAATGGTCCTCAAATAGAATTTGGAGACACAGTTTTTGTTACCGGGATTGATGAAGGTACCCCTGAATCTAATGCTATTATTGAAATATGCGGAGCTTCGGAATGTGTCAATGAATTGGAAATCACGCATTTTGCTACCAATGATAGTCCAACAATTCGAGTTGTAGAATTGGAAGCCACCACTACTGAACCGATTGTAGACACAGAAACGTTGGTTGTGGAATCTGGACTTGAAACAATTGACACTGAAGAACCAAAGAACAAGCCCAAACGCAGAAAACATGCAGATTTTAAAGAATGGCAAAGAAATATTACGAAAGAAAAGAGAATGCGGGGTGAAAGTTATTCAGGATATTCCAGAAAGGAAAAAAATGTTACGACAGGTATACAAAGAAGTAAAAGGCAGATTGGACCAACATGTGACTCCAAGTTCTGCGAAAATAGCGACAAGCGGTTTTGCTCCAAGTATGGAGAGCATGATAGACAATGCATTTTTGATAACTTTTGGAAGGAGCTAGATTGGTCAGGGAAGAAAAGTTTTGTTACTTCAATGATTGACACGATCCCAATCAAACAAAAGACAGTTGATTCACACAAAAGGCAACAAAGCTATGTGTACTATCTAAAGCTGAATGAGGAAACAAACCAAGTCTGTAAAAAAATGTTTCCTAATTTTAATGAAAGTGCCATTATTGCTATTTTAATTTCAATTGTTTTTAGTTGTTTTAATACAAATTAGTTTTTTTTGATACTTTTCAATTATTCTTAATTTTATTGAATGTTATTGCTAATAAAACTAAGTACTAAGCTATCTTAATTTTAGAAAATAAATGTTTTTTTTACAGGATGATGACTATTGATGACTTTAATTTTTTATGTTAATATACATTATCTCAGTAAATTCATCATGTTAATAAAGCGTAACTAAGATATTGAGCTTCTTGGACAACCAAATTGTATTACAACTTAAAAATAAGATTATACTAGTATTTTGATAGTTAGTTTAGAACATCACTTTATATTGTTGTCAAAGAATTAAAACAATAAAAACAGTTTTTTGACCCTCCTGAAAAGTTGCCATTTCTGAGATACGCTTTATTAGAATTAAGGCGACGATAAGTATGTTATAAAGCAGTAGCTGGTCAAGGAACAATCTTCTCATTTTTAGAGTAGTAAGTTTAAACTTATTCAAAAGTGATCATAGGAAGACTTTAAACGGAAGCAACGATAGTTAGTTGAGCGTAGAATTTTTTTCTGAACTCTTTCTAACTGATCGATCACTATATTTAGCATTTCTATGCTATGAATGGGCTCCACACAGATGGAACATACTCTAAACTGACTAATAACTGAGATCTCGCTAAAGAATTATATAATAAATCTGTGGTTTTATATTTTTTCCACTGTATCCAAGCTTTTTCTTTATCTCTGAATATGTTAATTAGTGGGCGATAAAACCAGACTAGGTAGCCATTTGATTTTACAGGGTACAGTGGTACATGTAACTTTATTATTTCAAATATCTTTTCATAGAAATAGTTAGTTGCCTTTTCAATCGATTACTCATTTAGACAATTATGCCAGTTGACATTATTTATTTTTTCATTAAAAAAAGTATAATTACCCTCTAAAGAGCAATCAATATTTAGGCACAGGATGCGCATTCATCATATTGTGAGTGTAAATGAGACAAGAACACAGAACGGCGGATGTAAACAGTCCACGGGCACTAGCATATACTAGCATATACACATATAGCAGGTATATGTTTCGATATTCGATATAAAAAGATCCAAAATTCTATTTAAGGTATTTTTTTGTTTGTTTGTTTGTTTATATGCATCGAATATTGAACAATTATTTCACTATTAGAACTCTACATTAACCCTAAATAACATATGCTATATTTAATTCCCGTCCCACGGGAACGGGAACAACGCGGGTGAAACCGTGGAGAGCGGCTAGTAATAAATAAAAAATACATTTATTTACAAAAGGGAGAAACAACTTAGAGTTTTTGGGCACTAAAGAAAGATGATAAGTGTTGTAACCATTAACACTAAATCTGTCTTGTTTTATCCTCTTGTACGAGATCTCTACCGTTACTTACTTTACCATATACACGCCTTGATGTATGGCTGCCCTGAGCAGCAGGGCTGCCGCTCTCTTCGGGCCGGCGCCGGCGCAGCTCCGCCATTAGAAAGGTCGCGATCGACGGATTGCCCAACAATGCCACATGCACGGCACTGCAGTAACGCTACTTGTAACGTTTCCCTTTATAACCGTTTCTGTTTCAATTAAAGGTTTTTTTTTTCAAATAATGTTACTACATTTATAACTATTGAAATTATCATTCTTGTAAACACAATGAATTGTCTTTTCGATGAGTTACACTAATCATAGGCCCTGATGATTTCCAGATGATACGGGTGTTTCTCGTAGAAAAGTTGTAATTTTTTTAATTAAGGTTATATATAATATGTCAATAATTTCCAGCAATGTCATCAGAGCGAGTCATTAGAGAACCATCCAATCTCGCTGTGGACAGCCCGCTTAGAGAAAAAGCTACGTTTAAAGTAAGTTTACAAAAGAAAAACAAAACACATTTTAATTGAATAGAGCAGATAATTGAATGCGTTCGCTTCAGAACACTTCTTCCACGCGATCCCTTAGCAGATTTATACTGAATCCACGGGCAAGAGACACCACAGGATTATCGCATAGAATCCTTTTATCAGGGCACAACGTATGCGAAGCGGCGGACAGAAGCTAGTGGGTTTATAAAAGTTTATCTCAACCAGTCGTACTACACCTGAACTGTGACATCGCCAATTATACCTCAGCCGGCGCCATACCATGGCCCTACTTATAGGCCTTTGCATCTATTATAGATGATTTATACAGCGTCAGCAACTGGTAATCATGCTAATAAATCCCGTACAGACGGGAGGCTGTGTTGCAGTGTCTGGGACATTGTTAGATGGATTAGGCTTGCCTTTACATTACCTATACCTTCCGCTCAGCTTAGTCAGCTACGAGTCTTTCGTCGGCCGCGTCCGCCGAAGCTTTCAGCACCTCACTCGACTTCGCCTGGGGAACGGTGCGATTTTAAGAGCATTGTAGAACATATTAGTCGGAGGAAATAACAGGTCAATACGTCTGAAGCTGACTAAACCGCGGAAAATTGTAAACACAGTTATGTACAAATAGTATAAAACTAAAACATAAGAACACATGTTAAATAAAACATCTTATTATTAAAATTAGACTTAAGAAGAATATTTTTATGTAGAAATAAGATTGTAAGAAATTAACTGATAGGAAAACATAATTATTTATACTTCTTCTAAGAAAAAGAAATAATGAAAACCAGTGTACAACCCTTATTTTCCCGTAACAAAAGCTCTGTTTAATTCAGAGATAAGTTAGGCAGGTTAGCCGACGGCCCCTTAAAAAACACAGGTAGGCGCCAATAAAAAAAAAAACCGCGGGTTTCCTCACGATGTTTCCTTCACCGTCAAAGCACTTGTTAAGTAAGCACATACATTTTTCAAGAATGCATTTGTGCACGGCCGGTATCGAACACACGACCTTCGGATTGAAAGTCGGGGTACATACCACTCGGCTCTTGCACCATCGCCCTAAGCTGGGATTATTTAATGAAGATAACGACTTCATATTTAATTTTTATTCTATTAGACAGTGATTTCGAATGAAACCGTACCAAAATGTAACGTAGGAATAGTAGATTGTTAACCGAGGGTCGAAAGAATCAATACCCGAGGTATTTAGACGCCCGAGCGCAGCGAGGGCGGCTATAGTCCGAGTAGGAATTGATTCTTTTACCCGTGTTAAACACTCTACTTTTCATTTCGAATATGAGGAAAATAAAACTAATTGTATAACTAAACTATTTATCGATAATATATAATAATATTAGTAGTACTTACCTATTTAAAATTAATCGTCAAATCAGGACCTATTTTTTGAATTCCTTCACAGATACATAACAGATTACTATCCCGCCAATTTATGTCGACTTTTTAAATATGGAACTCACCGCGTAATTGTTGCGGCTTATTCCGCTCAAAGAAGTTTGGGCTAAGTTCACACTGGCTGTTTAGAAACTCACATGGCCGCAGCATTTTTTTTTAATTAGTTTTTTTTTTACATAAAACTCTTCATAGCTGACAGCAGTTCTATTTTTAAAGTTCATTCCGGCCCTTAGGTGGGAAAATTTGTATGAGTTTTTCCCTCTCTATGGAGGGAAGCAGCATTTTTCTCCCAATAATCAGATCAAAACAAAACAACACTACTTTCCGAGTATGGGAAATGAAAAGTCATTGTCATGATATTAGGCAAAAGCTTGTAAGAAAAACCTGCATGAATTATTGGTATCATCTTTTTATTTTTACAAGCTTTTATCTAGTTTCACCTGCCAGACGTCGGCCTGTAATCCAATCTTGCGAGATAAATTTGATCCACTTCCCGGTTGCTTGTTTTTAAAAATATTTTTTTTAAACTAACTTGTTTAGTATTTGTACTTGTTTATTTTTGTATAATCTTACTTTTTTGTCCATTTATATTATACTTATTTTTCTTGGATTATTTAGCAAATATGTATGTCCACTTATGATGATTATGTGTGTTGTTTATGAATAAACATTATCATATCGAATATCCTCCGAAACATAAACATTACAACTTACGTATACAAATATGTTTACTTCCCGTGCGCCTTTTTATGTTATTAAATAAAGATTAAGTTTGTAATACATAATAAAGAAAATGATTTGGTCGCAAGCTGACTGACTTACCTAAATGGGAAATCGATTTCAAAATATCAAGATCGCTCTATAGATAACTACTGTTCATTTCTTTTGTTATTTTTATATTTAAGGTATGCAATAAAGCATTTTCTGCCTTTCTATCTATTCATCATTTCAGCCATAAAACGTCCACTGATGAACACAGGCCTCCCTCATGGATCTCCATGAAGGGTAGTTGCCATACTCACCACGCTTGGCAGGCGGGTTGGTGAGCGCAGTATGGGATGTTGATACACGGATAGACGCTGCTGCCCATCTTCCGGAGGTATCCCTTAGCAGGCTCTTACTGCATCCACGGGTAGGAGAGTAGGGGTAACATTCTACTGCCGGCACCCCACGGCAATCTATTGGTCTAAACTTAAATTCGCAGACAAGAGATGGCCCTGGCAAGGTTCTCCAACAAATATAGACCGCCTTTTTATTGTAGATGGCACGGAACGCTCGGTGCGCGAGTCCAACGCTACTACCCATCTTCCGGAGGTATCCCTTAGCAGGCTCTTACTGCATCCACGGGCATGAGAGGAGGGGTAACATTCTACTGCCGGCATCCCACGCCTTTTATCATTTATCGAAGGCGCAATTTCTTTGATTTTTCCCGACGTTTCGATTACAGCACAACAGCCGTGGTCACGGGTTGACTCACATTCTACAAAATACCTGTTTCATTTCATTCATTTTTCATTTATTTATTTTAACCATTCAGTTACTTACATTGCATAACGTTGGCAAGTCCTTAATTAATATTAACAAATATAAACATGAAATCAGACTCACTACAATAGATTTAAATATAATATTATATCCATAGATTTAATTAAATTTATGAATGTGCATCAGAAAATGAACAAGCCATATACTCATTGACATGGTAAAATGGGTGAGATTCCAAAAAGCCTTTGACTTCACGTTTGAACAGTGCGAACGGAAGACGTGTTATGTTGTATTATATATAAGGTAGCTTGTTATACAATTTAATCTTTAAACAAGAACCTTGTTTAAAAGTTTTAACGAGTCCAGTTTTTTTTTACAAATAATTTTTCTATATTAGTATTATAGTTATGTAAATTCATTTTCATTGGTAAATTGTCTTTCTTATAAATAATGATATGACAGTCATTATATTACTTTTTTTAAAAAAGGGTTTTACTGATGTCAATCTGGGTAAAGCATGAATTATACGTAGTGATCTCTTTTGACATATGAGAACCCTTTTATTTTGTGAGGCGTTTCCCCATACAGTTATACCATAAGTAATTAATGAATGACAATAAGCGTAATAGACGGCAATTAATGTATTTTTGTCTGCTACAGGTTTCAATTCAAGAAGTTTTTGATTTTGATTAATAAAATGTATTATGATCGCGCTAGTTGAAGAATGACTAAGTATAGTAAGAAAAGATTTAGTTAAACTTAGAGTACTTTGCCGTGGGGTGCCGGCAGTAGAATGTTACCCCTCCTCTCATGCCCGTCGATGCAGTAAGAGCCTGCTTAGCCTTTACCTCCAGAAGATAGGTAGCAGCGTCTTTCCATGTATCAACATCCCTTACTGCGCTCGCCAACCCGCCTGCCAAGAGTGGTGAGTATGGCGACTACCCCTCCTGGAGATTCATGAGGGAGGCCTGTGTTCAGTAGTGGACATTTCACGGCTGAAATGATGATGATGAAATTTAGAAAACGTATGCAGCCACAGGACTCTGCTAGTTCAATTGAAAAGCATCCCGTCACGGCCCCTAGGGCTTGTGTATCCTAAAACAACAAACGAGCGCTTCTTACAGTGCCGCATAAATCAGAGGATCCATTGCCTATGGTTCCCAACTTTCGCAAATGTTCAGCCTAATGGCTCTATTTGCAAGTACCTACTCGAGGGAATAAGGGCCAAGGTTCTTACGAAGTCTCTTAAGTATGTTTATGATTCTATACTGGGTATGTGCTCGATGTTTATATTACTGGACTTCCAATTAAAAAACAATTTTGAGTGAAATTCTCAACATTTGCATACGAGTGGACATTATTATACTTCGACATTTTTACACATAGACCAAAATATACTTTGGCACTTTTCTACTTTGACAAAATGTATTGTTGGCATTTTTATACATTGACATTTTTATATAAATGGACATTATTATACCTTGTCATTTTTCATTTTGGACAAAAGTCGTCAAACCCAATTTAACAGACTGCAATACATGATAAAGAATCTTTATACCTTTTCTAAATTTACAACTTTCAGCTATTATTTCCGTGAGATCAACACAAAAGTCAGACTATTTATTATACCTAAGCACCGTTGAATGATGTGGGACTGCACATGATAATGGTCTCTTAAAACAACATTTCCATTATTAACAGCCCAGTGGAAGTAAAAAAATACACTGGCTTCTCCAAAACTCTCTTTGTCAGCCTTGTTTTTTTTTAGTAAAGTAAGCAACTTTTATTTTTCCCGTTTTTTCGTAAATTCCAGTTCAGGGAAACTCACGTACTTTAACGAGTTTGAGGTGCTTGACTTTTAATCACATTTAGAGTTCACTAAATAAAGACGAAAATGTTAGGAAAAGCTCTTTTTAAACTTCCAATGTATTTCAGTTATTTTTAGATTAAAATATCCACTTCCTGAATACGACTACAATTCTTTCATTATCTTGGAGATCCATGAGGGAGCTACTTGGAAAAAAAAAGCTATCTAAAGCGAACGAATTTAATTATGTACTCTATTCAATTTACATGTGTCTTGTGCTTCTTTTGTAAATTGACTATTTCTATGTAGCGTTTTGCTCTATTGAATAAACACTTATTGACTCTGACTTTGAGTCCTAAGGCTGTGAGGATGATGCTTTCTATTCTAGGCGTTAGGTAAGAGCTTTAATGCATGTGTATCAGGCGAACTCAAGTTTTCCAATAAGTAATGAATCAATCCTTAGCCAAAGTTCCAAGCTCGGATACCCAAGAACTTTACCTAGGACACTTTAAGTAAAGTTTTGAAATATAGACTTTTCAGAACAGAATCTTAAAGTTAAAGTATTTTCAGACAAACTAAAGAGCGGTTTATAAGAGCCCTTTCTTACAAGTTTACAAGTACTTAATTTATTATAATATGAAACCCTAAAAAACTACATAATTAAATAAATACATAATGCTGGACAATTCACACAGCATCATCTAGCTTGTGTTATGAGTACTAGATGACTGATATACTTTAATACATTATACTACATAGATAGATATTGTTTATTATGTATAGAAGAACATCCAGAACAACCTGAACAAATAGATGCAGATCGTACAGACATTTGTCTTGAGACGGGAATCGAACCGCAACCTCTGGCGTCACACGTGGACCTTCGCCCGCTGCGCCACAGAGTTCGTCAAATAGATACTAAACTTCTCAAATATTGTTGGTTTATAGAAATTTTGTAAGAGTCAGGATGGCAGGTGTACTTTTTCAAAAATCAACATGTATGATAATGTTATACACAAAAGGAATGTACAAGCAATGTGCTTGAATGTACTTTAATGAATTTCAATGTACCTCCATGAAACAAGAATAATTTCAATGATAAATTGAGCCGCGGTCCTGGCAGTCAGAACCACGGGTGTACTCTGATAATGATGGTTATAGATATCTCATGGTTACCTGATATTTACCAGATGAATGTACGTTCAATGTGCCTCGTAAAAATATAATCAGAAATAAAATTTAACGCCTATTCGAATTTTTCCACGGCAATATTACTGATAGAATAATTACACGTTTTTCGTCAGGCGTTTGGCGGTAGCGTTGATTCCCTTTGATAAAAATTGTTATTATCTCGGAATCTCGATAAGTTAAAAAAACACTAAATGTATTAAAAAATAACGCTTGCGAAGCGGCGGGCTGAAGCTAGTCTTATATATATATTAGTAGATATATACATAGAGCTAGAATTATTTTGAAAAACCATCGAGCTTACGTAAAAGCTCGATGGTTTTATGCCCTAAATTTAAACTTGCTATTGGGTTTTTCGTTTACAAGTATTAATTAATATTTGCTTGCTTTTTAACCCAGTTCTGATGATGGGATCCATCATAAATAAATAAAAATAAACTAGAAAAAGTAATACTCAAATGCATTCATCATTCATAATAACAGCCGTAAAACGTCCACTACTGAACACAGGCCTCCCTCCATAAGGGGTAGTTGCCATACTCACCACGCTTGGCGAGCGGGTTGGCGAGCGTAGTACGGGATGTTGATACACGGATTTCACTTGCACTCTTTAATTATGAATATCTCTATTAGCTCGTTTCGATTTAGTTTCGTTTAATAAACAATACACCTATTTATAAAAGTGGTATTTCCGAAAGGGATGGAAAGTATACAATTATTTCGTTATACAACCACACTCACCTGCATAATAACGTAGGAAGCTTGCCTACAGCACACCTAGTTATTAGTGAGGAAAATTAGAAAATTATCCACACTGCACTTAATCAATCTAGGTAATAATCTAGCACTGCTCTCCATTCCTTGAAAACTGGTGTGCAGTGCACAGCAGTTAAATAGGCACATAGCAGTAGCACACATCAGTTTAATAGGCAACGAATAAAAACAAATAAAAAATAAAGAGCTTTATTTCCTCACCAATTAAAAAAAAAGTTTACCAACTAAGAATAGGTTTTTATTCTAGGCAGTAGAATGTTACCCATCCTCTCATGCCCGTGGATGCAGTAAGAGCCTGCTAAGGGATACCTCCGGAAGATGAGCAGCAGCGTCTTTCCGTGTATCAACATCCCGTACTGCGCTCGCCAACGCGCCTGCCAAGCGTGGTGAGTATGGCAAATACCCCTCATGGATCTTCATGAGGGAGGCTCGTGTTCAGTAGTGGACGTTTACGGCTGAAACGACGACTATTTTTTAACTAGTCTATCTGGTAAGGACCGCCTTTGGCGGTAAAAGCATCCTCCAAGTTTGTCCATCTGCTTCTATCCTTGGCTGTTCTGGACCACGTTTTTCCGGCAATTTCTGTGATATCATCACACCATCTCTCTCAATAATAATTCTTAATTGGGATCCGAGAGGTAACGTGGAAGCTCTTCAAAATTGGACATACATTCATTGATTTCAATATTTTCAGCGAAAAGCCAAGCATCTATGTACATTCAAAGAATATGATGAGTTTATAATAAAACGACCAATCAGGAAGTGTATCTATTCAAGCCAAAAAAAAACAATTCGGTTCATATACGACGAAGTTCAAAGATATCGGGAGTCAAAAAATCAAAAATGCAGACAGCTTGAGACCTCTTCAGCGCAAGGTAGATGGCATGGCACTTTAAAAAATCCGGCCAACGTCCTTTGAAGTCATTAGATATTTTAAAAATATTCATGATCTTTCAATATTTTAAAAAGATTTAATGATTTTTTAAGTCGTTGGCCGGATTTTTTTAAAGTGCCATGCCATCTACCTTGCGCTGTAGCAGAGATTAACAAGCGAGCAACTGATAAATAAGCGGTTATATCGAAATTACGCGATTAAGTTAAGTGTGCAGCAAAAATATTAAGTACTTAACCACGCAGCTTTCCTTTTAAACGCCTCAAATTAAATATCTTGATAAACTTGTGGCTTGTAGACGTTTACTTTGGTTACTGGCTATCTAGATCTGTTTAAAAGATTTTGACGATAAATAGTATTTTTTTTTATTTATACAGGTGGATTTTTGAGACGGGGCAGGTATCGGTCGGGCATCGAACCTTCAACTGAGTCTTTGTCAGCTAACCATCTGCGCCACATAAGTCGTACTTACCCTAAAACCAATAAAACATACACCCCCACCCCCAAGTACAGTAATGTATGTATGTGAAATTTCCATCAAAAGGCGGGCAATCTTCCAAAAGAGGATCCTTCAGCATTCTTCCAGGGTCAGCACATCACGCGTGACGTCAAGACAATGTTCTACGTGACATCGTTTCGTCACGTGCGTCGTAAAAACAAATGTTTGACGATAATTTACCTACGCTGTGCGGTTCTGGAAACAAATACGCTCTAAGGCTGCCTGTTCACTGCAGCGGAGAAAAGGAGTAAGAGCGCTTGCCCACACGGCGACTTTTTGTAGCGGTGCTCTCGCGCGACGGCATTGCTACGACCGCGTATCAGTCGCGTTTGCAACGCGCGACAGAAGCGATGCATACGCGCGACAGAATCGCGACTAAGGGCAGTTTCAGGCTAGTGTTTTTAAATGCGCATATAAGGTCGTTTCTGGAAGCGCACGTAGGTGCATATTGTAGGCGCGCCTTTTGCCACATGCGCAACTTGTACGAAAATATGCCCGTTCACGCGTTTCCGGCTTTTTGAAGTGCGTCTGCCGAAACGTCCGTATACGCGTAGAAAAAAACGCTAGTCTGAAACCGCTCTATATGGTACAGAGCCAGTGACAGAACCGCGACTGTATCGCTGAGAATGCGTGTCAGCATCTTGACAGCATCGCTACAAAAAGTCGTCGTGGGCGAGCACTCTAATACGGAGCGGAGACACGGACTGTGCATGTCCATTGATGCGGAGTTGTGTACTGTGCACGCGACAAGTCATTTGAAGCGGGCGGGGCGGCGGACGATCTCTTTTTCTGTTACTCTTCTTCTCCACTCCGTCGTATCGATCCGCTTCCACACTCCGTTTCCACCCCGCGTTGAAAATGTATGAATTTTTCATCTATTTCAAATCCATGTCTTCTGAAGCAGAGCGCAGATGAGAGAAGGGATAACATTCTACTGCGCCACCCGCCACCTGCGGCACCCCACGGCTAGAGCTAAGATTATATTGGTTAATATTGTCACAGCTCCGCTCTTCTCTCTTCTCCGCTCACGTAGACAGGCAGTCTAAGGCTGGCCTCACAACCGGTGTGCCTCTCTAAATTCATAATTTGAATTCAAGCTGCAGCGAATTTTCAGAGGATCCAATCAAGCACAGATGAATTGAAAAACAAAGGTATATCCGGCAAGAAAAATATGAATATGTTTATGATATAATACAAAAGTATAAAATAATATAAAATTAAAAATATCATGTTCTTTATTAAATTTAAATGTTTTGTTTTTATTTTGTAAACGGACTATTCTACGTAGCATTTTGCTCTATTGAATAACCACTTATTGACTTTGACTTTAGTGTGGTAAACGCCGCATATACTGGTCGTGTCCCAGGAACCGTTGTGCGGAATGCTATTTCCCCATAAAAAAGTATGATAAGCAGAATGCGAGAAATGCAATGACAATAAAGCTGGAACATAAAGCCCCCTCCCTCGTCTCCAGGGTGACCATCAGGCGACACATTTGCATGGAGAACGCAATTACTTGCGTCCAGCTCATAAAACAAATATTTAGGCAGGGCGGAGGGGTGGCTGAAATAGGTGGCGTGAAGCTCGCCTGGTGCGAACCGTAAGCATATGACTATGAACGTATGGATAAGTTGTCATAACCATCGTCTTAGCCATATGACTGCTGTCCCTGTCCACTTTCGACATAGGCCTCCCTGGTGGACAAAGGCCAGGTCCAGTCCCATTTAAGTATACCAACCTTTATCCCCACGTCAGCGATGCCTGTTTTTGAGCGCAGCAAGTATTTTAAACCAAGGAAATCCTAATAAGAGTTAATTCTTAAGAAATAGGTACCTATCTTATCGGGTTAACCAGGATTTGTAAAGAAAGCGTCAACTAGTGTCAAAAATAGGAAGTCTTCTTAAATTTCAGATTTTATCATGGATTTTTGTCCCGGGTCTCAGTGTTTTCTATGTATGGCTAGTATGTATTTACCCACAATTTATTTTACACACATTTATAAGTATTATATCCAACAACTTTGATGCTAGATGGTGCTGTGTGAAATGTATTTTATTTGTTTATTTAGATTTTTCATGTGAAACATCCTATCCGGGGGTTAGACCAAACGCACTACATATGACGCGAGAAAATGACGGAACGATGACATGTGAAAATGGCATGGGAGTAACTAGTTACCGTCTTTCACATTAAATTATTTTTTTAGGAGTAATTGCAAAAAATAATTCCCGAGGTTTCGGACTGGTCCTGCGCCCTATATAATTGTGCCTCGCGGTCCCGGCCGCCACGGCGTGACGTCCAAGTCCCAAGCACGCCTGGAATGCCACAGAGGACGAGGATTGTAGATGTCGCTGTGGTTCACGTATGGACCGACACCCTGGGAGGGGCGTGCTAAAGTGATATACTGGTATTGCTCGACTAAGGGCGCTTTTGAAAGGGCATGCCAAATGGCGTGGCATGTACTGTTTATTAATATGCATTTTTGAGACGTCTATGTTTTTGCTTTTTTTACACGAAACAAGCAAATTGTACTTACCACATTTAGATTACAAATTTTAGCATGAAGCCATAAGAGTAGCGCAATGAAATTTATAATAGAGGTATATTTAGAATAGCTACTTGGATAGTGCAAATTTGTTGTGAAAACCAAACGGTATTATTTTTATCATTATATTTTTAATGGTTCATAAAGTTATGAAAATACTGAATTATTTAATTTTTTTGTCATTTAAATTGTTTTTTGACCCTTTACAATGAACGACACTTAATGTTCTAACAGCTTAGTAGAGAAAAAAAATCTAGCACCTACCACAATAATTCATGTCACCATAAATAAAAAATCTCATCGTACTCGGCATTTGGTAAAAAAATAAAAAAATATCATTTATCATCATTTATTTCATCATTTCGGCCGTAATACGTCCACTACTGAACACAGGCCTCCCTCATGGATCTCCATGAGGAGTAGTTGCCATACTCACCACGCTTGGCAGGCGGGTTGGCGAGCGCAGTACGCATGTTGATACACGGAAAGACGCTGCTGCCCATCTTCCGGAGGTATCCCTTAGCAGGCTCTTACTGCATCCACGGGCATGAAAGGAGGGGTAACATTCTACTGCCCCACGGCAAAAAAAAATATCATAACTCTGAAAATACGAAAAATCGCGGATTATACATGGAGATGATTCGGATAGCCCTCGAGGTCCTCTACTTCCCATCTTTATTAGATCACTATTTCTTGGGACACCTTGTATGTTTTGTTTTGTGTATTATCGTAATGCAAAACTAGAAACAGAAATTACGGGCACATGAGACCTTATAACTCTATGTCATTGGGTGACGAGCGCAATGCTATACAGCGTTGGTCACGTGCTTCGTGAACGTGATCACCGTGGTATTGCAGTTGTAACAGGCAGAGGTCACCGCATAAAAAAAATATACCTTTGCCGATGAATCCACAGATACCAGAGTGAAATAGGAGATATTGATTAAGTAGTAAGTTATGCCGAAGCCAAGGACAGAACCGTCTAATTAGAAGCTAGCGCCCAATCATCCACAAGTCAGAACCAATCAGCCGGGGATCAATTCCTGCCAAATTGCACGTGACAACCCCCCTACCCCCACCCCCTGAATGATGAGTCGCATTCGTTACTGGCGACCCAAAGGGCAAGATAGGGCCATATTAGATATTAGACTTCTGTGGCGCAGCGGGCGAAGGTACGCCTGCGACGCAAGAGGTTGCAGGCTCGATTACTTGACTTTCCGTGGGGTGCCGTCAGTATAATGTGGCTCTTCCTCTCTTGCCCATGCAGTAAGAATCTGCCAAGGGATCCGCAAGATGGGCAGCAGCATCCTTCAGTGTGTCAATATCCCGACCTGTGCTCGGCCGTCTGCCAAGCGTGATGACCATGGCAACCACCTTACTAGCAGGAGAACATCAGGGAGGTGTTTGTCCGGCTGCGGACGTCCCACGGCTAAAGTTATGATGATGAGGTACTTAGATATCCTCATCATCATCTCAACGCCGCTGGCCACAGGCCGCCCTCATGGATCTCCTATGATCAAGAGCGGTTGTTGCCATGCTCGCCACACTTGGCAGGTGGGTTGGCGAGCGCAGTACGGATTTTGATACAAGACGCTGCTGCCCATCTTTCGGAGGTATCCCTTTACAGATTCTTATTGCATCCACGGGTAAGAGAGGAGAGCAACGTTCTACTGTCGACATCCCACGGCGCCGACCTGTAGTTACCTACTTAGATAAATTTAAATTAACAGAAATACATCGCTCTTCACACTCTTATCTCTAAATTTTCATCAGCTTTTCCTTTATCTTCTCGTTGCAGCTTTTAAGCAATAAACATGAAACATAACATCGGGAACTCGTAAATAATATCAGAAATAGTCGAGATGCCATTTGAGTAACAGTTTTGAAATATATCCGAATCGTGGGATAATTAATTACCTCAATTATATTCTCCCTTTACGCCTGGGTCGTATAGATGAGCACGCATCAGAATTATTCTTGTTGATTTTACTGTTAGAGTTGTAAATATTACCTTATAATTTTTCATCATTTCAGCCGTAAAACGTCCACTACTGTACACGGGCCTCCTTCATGGATCTCCATAAGGGACAGTTGCCATACTCACCACGCTTGGCGGGCAGGTTGGCGAGCGCATGATGGAAGTTGGTACATGTTAATGTTGGTAAATTCATTTTCACTTAGTTGAAGCACAAGTCATTTGACATTTTTTATCCTTCTTTAAACTGAAGCTAAAGATCCTGAAAACTTTTCAAAGTCAATAAGTCTTTATTACTTAGGTAAAAAAATGCCACGTAGAAGTGCATAAGAAAAACAAAACATATTTATAATTTGAATGAAGCATTCGTTTGCTGCAGAAAACATTATTTTCCAAGTGATGGATAGAAGCGAAAAAGAAACCTTACTCTTTCGAAACTGCAAGAAACACGAAATAAACGTGATAAGAAACTATCCAAAACATGTCGTGCGACACAGTCAAAGTCAAAGTCAATAAGTGTTTATTCAAAAGAGCAAAACGCTACATAGAATAGTCAATTTACAAAAGAAGTACAAGAAACATTGAAATTGAATAAAGCACATAACTGAATTCGTTCGCTTCAGATACCTTTTTTTCCAAGTGAGGGAAAGAAGCGAACAAGAAACCTCACTCTTTCAACAGAGTTTTGACCGTGTTAACAGTATAGTCCAGCTTAAGATCGGCCGGAAGTGGTCGCTCTCGGCCGGATATTAATAGTCCCTTCTATAATATGTCCCATTTATTAGTTTCAGTGCGGTTTCATCACGTCGTAACTCAAATTAATGAAAATTGGGAAATCCCATGAACTAGTTATATCACAGTTCGCTTGTATCTGGAAAGATTGTGCAATAAATCATCTAGACTGTTTTAATGGGGCGAAGAAAACACCGGGTTACCGGCCAAGTTATCTGTCTATTAAAAACTTCTTTTTAAGCAATCTTTTACTCTATTAAAATTTTACGGCTTAGTTAGCTTCAGACGTATTGACCTGTTCTTTCCTCTGAATAATAGCTAAGCTGAGAGGATGGTATAGGTGCTGGGCAAGCCTAATCCATCTAACAATGTCCCAGGCACTGCAGCGTCCCGTACAGCATGATTACCAGTTGCTGACGCTGTATAAATCATCTATAATAGATGCAAAGGCCTTACTTTTTTTTACTCTATTAAAAGTAGGCTTAAGTTTTTAACCGACAAAAACGGAGGAGGTTCTCACGTCAACGATATTTTTTTTTATGTATGATCGCTTATAACTTTTTACAGAGTAGTCCGATTTTCATAATTCTTCTTACTGGACAGGTCCCCGTAAGTCCCCGTAAGTCCCATAAATTATAAATTAGGAAAAAAATAACTCTAAGGATAGGAAAACAAGGGACGATTGATTGTTCACTCACTGATTGTAATGTATACGCATAACTTTACAGAGCAGTCCGGTAATGATAATTCTTTTTTATCATTTGAGGTCTGTTTTTTTTAATCTGTACTAATATTATAAAGAGGTAAAGTTTGTGACGTTGTGAGTTTGTGAGGTTGTAGGGGATAATCTCTGGATCTACTAAAAAATTCTCTAAAAATTATTTTACTAATAGAAAGCTACATTATTTGTGAGTGTCATAGCCTATTTATTAACCCTAAAAATTAAAAGACTTTTTGTGGTAGTCTGGTTTGCAAAGTACATGTGACGTCCTACGTCTGAGATGATCATGGAATGTAAGTAAAGCTTAACCAACCCGTAACTGTCCAAAGGTAGTAATCTACATATGTATAAGACATAGACAACTAACATAAATGAGAAAAAAGAAATAAGAAAATTTTATTGTTAAATTGTGTAGGTACATATACATACATACATGAAGGTCTTAAATAAATTTAGGTATCAACAATTTTATCATACCTATGACATACAATAAAAAATTTGCAATTTAATTCTATATTGCACAAAATTATACACAAAGTTGGCTTATAACTTAGAAAGACTGAATAAAACGGCTGATATTCAGTCTTTCTAAGTTCTGTTAGTTTTCCTTGTTTTCTTACTGTACATAAAAGTAAACAAAAGGCCACACTTCTCGCTCTTGCCTCTAGAATTCAAAATTAAAATGAAACCATCAAGCCAGGTCGCAGTTCCCGACTCCAGGAAGACCATTCATGTAAGACTGCGCATTACGGCGCCTGGGCGACTAATATTGCGCCTGCTGCCCCTAATTTCCTTTGCAAATTGAATTTTTCTTGTGAAATGAGGCGGGGTTTCGCAGAATGTTTTCGACTTCTAGGGACCTCCTCTTCCGTTTAGGAAATGTAATGAGCTGTAGGATTGAGGTCGAATGGAAATTACGAGGTCCCTCTGGATGTTTTTAGGGTGGAATTGTCTTTGTTGGCTAATACGTGGGCTTAAAGATAGTAAACGTTTATTCCATGCGACATTAGTAAAGTACAGGATGTAAAATACTTAATACCTTACTGTCTTACATTTATAATTAAAGAGATAGTAGCTCTATGCACCTAACAAGTTTGGATTGAAATGAAACGGATAAATTCGAGCACGAACTGCGCCCTAAGAGTTCCGAAATTAGAAGATATTGTGTTTAGTGATCTATCTATTATTAATTCTTGAATAAATCAAGGCCTTTTCGAATTTAAACGCATTTTGTTTCAAACATAATATTGTATTATTTGGTATTACAAAAAAGGAAATTCCTGAATTTCAAAGTTTGTCCTCTACTTGTGACAGCATTCCAAATTTCAGAGTTGTAAGACTTCTGGAAGTGCCCTAGAAGTGTTAAATTTTTGCCACTTTAGTCACAAAACTTGACACTTGTCTTGTTGCTAAAATTTCTGAATGCCTAAGGCAGAACCTTGTTTTTGAAAGGGCAAAATTTATGTGTGGTAAAAATTTAAACTTGATTCAGCCCTTTCGGATAAAAGACAGACGGACACGAGTGATCCTATAAGGGGTTACGATTCTTCCTCGAGTATTATTGAGTTGTATTGTTCAAAAGTTCAGCTCAATCAGGAAGTGGGTCTAAATCAGATTGCAAGATTTATTTATTATATATGAGATTAGATTGCAAGATCATACAATGCAAGCTAAACATTCATCGATTAAATTTACATGCGTAGTTTGGTTGGATTAACGTAATAGTAATACTGGATATATCACACAGCATCATCTATTGCAAAGTAAGCTGATACTAGGTGATTGATAGAATACCTACTTAAAAATATTTATATGGAATTACATACTTATCATACATAGAAAATATCCAGACTCAAGACAATAATACAAATATGTAGATATAGGGTAATAAATGATACAACTGAGAGTGTGCCTACGTCTGTCACCAGCGCTGGTAATGTAAGAATTGGCGACTAGCGTGACCGGCTCCTCGCCACTGTAGCCTCACCTTAGCACGCCCGGAACGCCAGGTGGCATTATATTATTCTGATCATACTTTTAGCAATAGTTATACATCACATGAGGGAACAAAGCAACACAAGCTCTGCTTAGCTTGGGGCTAGATGATGATGTGTGAATTGTCCAGCAAATAAAAAAAAGTGAAAATTAAACCTCACTCTTTTACATCTATTCATTATTACAACTTTTTAAGGATTCTCAGAGTAGGTCTCAATCTTACGGATCCGACCAGACCAATACAAAATCATGACTGCGTTAATAATAAAGCCCGAAGCGAGGTTGAAATATAAAGGTATGTAAATAGACTACTTTCGTCCCGGATCCGAGAAAAGCAGAGATTAGTGTAAAACTCTCTCGGCCGCCTTGCTCCCCTTCTAAATTTTAATTACGCTTCCCCCTCGCAGACTACAAGACGCAGCCGCAGGAACCTGCGTCTTGTAGTCTCTGAGACAGGCACAAAGCCGGGTGCTCATTTCCGAAAACTTGTAACATGGATAAGAGAGTTGTATCATGAAGCCGCGTGAACGTTGGGCTGGGTAGCCCCGAACACGTGAAAAAACATGTTCAAAGGACAACGGATGTTGTCCTTTTTTTTCTTGCAGTTTTGTTTCTTAAAAAAAAGCAATAATTCCTTATAGTGAACTTTGCTATCTTCCTTATTTAGAGTACTTTCCTTCCAGGTGGCATTAAAAACTTCACCTTGTAGGTATATTTGTTTTTATTTATTCAGGTAGATATATTTTTCAAGTTGAGCTGACGTATTTTCCACCACTCTAGAGGTAGAGCCAGCTGCCTTTTTTATTCTTAAAGATATTGGGTTAGCTTTACCATTCAAGCTGTGGCGTCTTATTATTACAAAAAAACACATAGCCTATAAGACCACTAAGACTATCTAATTTTAAGTTTCTTATGTGATTTTTTGTTGGATATCCTAAAATAAAAAAGCACCTGCCGTTCACGGCGCTTCGTGATACAACTCTCTAAACCGTTTTACAAGTTACCAAAATCTATGCCTGGCACGCAGGTTACTACGCAAAACCCCGAAAACTATTTAAATTGAGACCCTGGGACGAGTGACGTCACACCCAGTTTCGTGATGTTATAGCTGCATGTTCTATACGATGCTTGAAGGTCGACTGTGTACTCTATCGTTTGTCGCAGAGCAAATGTGGAGGGCGCGTGATGCCTCACTGAATGAGAAAGTAAGATATTGCTTGTAATTTTATAGTGTTTGACCGCACTTAGGTAGAACAATTCAAGGATGTGAATAAAAAAAATAATAACGTTTATTTATATATCTCTTACAAAAGTACTTAGTCAATAAAGTTATATAGTATGTAGTAGTGTACAAATGCATACTTGCTTAGTGAGAGACTGGTGCCCGATGTAGGTTCTTTTAAACCAGTATAATACGAGCTCTGTGGCGGCGCAGCGGGCGAAGGTCCGCCTGCGACGCAAGGGGTTGCGGGTTCGATTCCCGGACAAATGTCGACCGCAGATCTGCAGATATTTGTTCAGGGTGTTCTGGGTGTTTTTCTTTCTATATATAATAAAAATATCTATCTATGTAGTATAATGTATTAAGTATATCAGTCATCTAGTACCCATAACACAAGCTCTGCTTAGCTTGGGGCTAGATGATGCTGTGTGATTTGTCCAGCATTATTTATTTATTATTTATTACAGGTCACCAGGCCACTCCTCAGCTTGATCGCCACAGTACAGATGTATAACAAAAAGACACATGAAAAAAAATTAGAGATAAATTCAAACTAGAATTTAAAAAACGCACAAAATAATGCGTGTATGTCTGTCTATGTGTGTTAGTGTGTGTGTGTGTGTGTGTGTGTGTGTGTGTATGTATGTGTATGCGCATGCGTGTGAGTATATATGTGTGTGTAAGTATATGTTCCGAAAAAATTGCACTCCCATACAGGGTCAATTTTTGAGACGGGACAGTAAGGGCAGGTACCTTAACCGTTATAGTTACAGGAAAACGTTTTTAGAAGACTATTCGTAAATTTTTAAAATATTCTGAACTGCATTTACAGATGTATAACTGTAAAAAAACTTTGGAAAAAATGTACAGTCAGCAAGAAAATGGTCATTTTACACAAAAACTTTTTTTGATGCCAATCGATCCTCTTGCTTATTAGGATCAAAAGTCTCTACTGGACCTACTGAGGTTTGAGTACTATAAATGTCAGAAATTGCCTAAATTTTGATCCCTATAATATTTTTTTTTTTTTATTATTTAGTATAATGTTAACAAAAGTAAACCTATACTAAAATATATTACAATCTAGCCAGATTGGCCAATGAGTAACTTAATGCTAACTTAGTTTTATAAGAATGTAAACTGTAAGATAGTGTCCATCAGCACTTTTCTTATTGTCTCTAATTAAGGAAAGACACTTTGTTATTGTGTTCTTTGTTTAAAATATAATATTCACTTGCACTGTCACTGATTGTACTATGTTAGCTCAAAAGGTTTTGTTCTCTTGAGCCTTCTCAATATGTCGGTATGATCGAGGAGCTGGATTGCCTCGATGTTAACATGATGATGCAGTCTGTGTTCATGACTCTTTGCATATTTCTGTATGACTTTGTCGACGGCCTGTATATTGAGGTCCCGATGGAGGTACAACCCCACAGTTGTATTCCATAAGTCCATACTGGCATGAGAACTTGTTTGTAGAGAAGTACTTTATTGTGTACTGCCATTGAAGAATTTCTTCCAAGCAGCCAGTACATCCTTTTGAAACGAATTTCTAGCTCTTCTTTTTTCTTTTTTACATGAGCTTTCCAGCGAAGTTTGGCGTCCAGCGTCATGCCCAAATACTTTGCTGTATTTTGGTATGGTATGATTTTATTGTCGATGAATACAGGGTGGTAATCTTCTCTTTTATTTGTAAAATTGATGTGTATTGATTTTGATTCATTTAATTTAATCCGCCAGATTTTTGTCCAATCATATATTTTATTTAAAGCTACTTGAACCTTTTCGGCTGCTTCAGCTTGTGTTTTTCCTACAGCCATTATAGCAGTATCGTCCGCGAAAGTTGCTATGGTGTTGTTTTCTGTTTCAGGGATATCACATGTGTATAATAGGTACAGGACCGGACCTAGTACACTTCCCTGTGGTACCCCTGCTTTGATTGCTTTCAGTTCTGAAAACGAATCTTCTTGTCTAATGCTAAATGCTCTATCCGTAAGATATGATGCTATTAAGTCTACATATTCTTTTGGGAGCATTCTTTTTAACTTAAATAATAGGTCCTCGTGCCATACTTTGTCAAAAGCCTGTGCGACATCAAGGAAGATAGTGGTGCAGACTTCTTTATTTTCTAGAGTATTTTCTATAATATTTGTTATTCTATGGACTTGGTCAATCGTTGAATGTTGTTCTCTAAATCCAAACTGATGTTCCGGAATGAGTTTTTTCTGAGTAGTATTGGTTTTAGCCTTTTTAGAAAAAGTTTTTCAAATAACTTTGAAATTATGGGTAACAGAAAAATCGGTCTGTAAGAGGAAGTCTCGTGTGCTGGTTTTCCTGGCTTCGGAATCATTATCACTTCAGCAACTTTCCATAGATCTGGTACATGTCTAATCATAATAAGAATTTTTTTTTACATTTTCATATATGCTAATATTGGTAAAAAAGTGTTATTTTTAACCATTTAAAATTGCAAGTCGATACCATCAGTAGATCAAGAGTTCTCGAGATATCCATTTGTGACAGACGGACAGACAAAGTGATACCATAAGGGTTCCTTTTTACCATTTTGGTCCGGAACCCTAAAAACAAAACGCATTTAAATTGAATAAAGCACATAGGTAATTGAATTCGATCGCTTCCATTTTTTCCCAATTGAGGGAAAGAAGCGAAGAAGCTTTGGCCATTTTCATTTCCAATTTGCCCTACAGGTAGACAAACGCCGGGTGTGTTGCAACATGTATTATAAAACCCTACTCACTATTTCAAAAGCAAATTCCTCATACATTATGTATGGCCGGCTGAAAGTGGAGAAGACTTGACCCTTTGATGCTCCTAATAGGTTGCTTATAGATTCTGTATCCGGAACCCTGGGAGGCTTTGATGTGGAACACTGAACCGTTTTCATCCAATCAAAGAATGGAAAGTTATTGGTGGCTGACCTTTTTCTTCAAAAGAGCCCAGCGTAATGGATTCATTAAAAATTAAGTGTTGTTAAAGTTGCCGTGGGGTGCCGGCAGTAGAATGTTGCCCCTCCTCTCTTGCCCGTGGATGCAGTAAGAATCTGCCAAGGTATACCTTCGGAAGATGGGCAGCAGCGTCTTTCCATGGATTAGTATCCAGTACGGCCAACCAGCCTGCCAAGCGAATATGTTAAAAAACAGATTTTATTTTATTTGATAGTAAAAATGTGACAAAATAAACGTTTCTTTATCTTTATCTTATCAATCCCCTTATTATCTTGGTGATCCATAAGGGTGGGCTATGTCCAGTAGTGGACGTGGACAGCAGTCCAGGCTAGTCGTTATAGTTTGCCGAGAAAGATCATGGTGAAAACCACATTTACGATATTTTCAGATTTGTAATGAAGAAATTCATTACAAATCTGAAAATATCGTAAATGTGTATAACTTTAATATTTAACAAACTGAACCCTAAATTGAAAAACTGTCTTCGCAATCCCTAAACGGTTTTAAAATACCTGTTAAAAAATACCCCATAGATGGGTTATTCAAGAAAAAAAAACGTATTTATCTTAACGTGTATGGAAAGTCCCCAAATTAATATTTTTTGTACCGTTATCATAGCGTGATATTTTTTATGTGCATGCTAAATTACAGCTTTCACGAACTAATAGTCTCTTCGTAAAGCCGACGACAGACAGACATAGCGAAACTATAAGGGTTCCTTTTGGCCCACGGAACCCTAATATAAACCAGATGATTTGTAAGATACAAAATATATATTTATTTATAACATACTTATTATATCATCATCATCATTTCAGCCATAAAACGTCCACTAATAAACAAAGGCCTCCCTCATGGGTCTCCATGAGAGGTAGTTGCCATACTCACCACGCTTGGCAGGCGGGTTGACGAGCGCAGTATGGGATGTTGATATATGGAAAGACGCTGCTGCCCATCTTTCGGTATCCCTTAGCAGGCTCTTACTGCATCCACGGGCATGAGAGGAGGGGCAACATTCTTCTGCCGGCACCCCACGGCTTTATATACCTACGTGGAAAACACCCAGCCCGGAAACAATTATTTGTAGATAAAACAAACATTTTTCCGCCAGGATCTAACCCGCAACCCCCTGTGCCTTAGCCGGCTTTTAGATCAACTAAGCCAAGGAGAATAAAGATGTATTGAAATGTATTTAACTAAATACGTTAAATTTTTAGGTATGACGGTAAAAATCACGTAAAGCAAAGAATAATCAAGACGTGCTCGAACGCCTGTTCTATTTTAATTTAACAAAGCACTCATCTTAATGCATTTTATAACCCGTCTCTTAGGAATAATTCTCGTTGGAAATTAAATGATGATTAAATTCTTCAGAAATACCATCCCAGGGCTTAAAAATTTCATCCCTCGAACGTAAAAACCTCGTAACCTCTTTAATTAACTTTGATAAAAATACAACCCCCTTCGATGAGACTAAGAGGGTCGGCTTAACATTTTATGTGACCTTTGAGAGGACCCTATCCCTAATAAATAATATATTATGTATCATGGAATTTGCGGAATCAGAATCGCTGTTGGCGCAACCCTGGAGGAGTTCAACCTTGACAAATTGTCAACCTTTCAAGGTGTACATATGCTACAATTCAGCTCAATCGATTTTTGTTTATGTATATTCCAAGTAAATAAAAGGCGAAACATGAACGACACTCTCTGTTTAGTAACTACAATAGCAGTTTCAGTGTCAGCTGCCATAGGGTGCCGGCAGTATAATGTTGCCCCTCCTCTGTTGCACGTGAGAAGTAAACGTATGAATCTGCAAAGGGATACCTCCGGAAGATGGGCAGCATCGTCTTTTCGTGTATCAACAACCCGTACTGCGCTCGCCAACCCGCCTGGTGAGTATGGCCAATAACGACTTGTCATGATCTTAGTGATCCATGAGGGAGGGCTTTGTCCAGCTGTGGACATGCTACGGGTGACATGATGATGATGATGAATAGCAGTTTCTGTATAAACCATAGCTTAGTGTTATGGATACCAGATGGTTGATAAAATACTTTTTTGTTTTTTGTTAATACACTCGTGAGCAAAAAATCTACTTAGGACATACGCTCGCGGTTAAAAGTATATAGCAAAAAATCTGAAGCTTTAATTCTTTATCTGATTTTAAAATCTCAAAGCGGCTAGTTTTAGCTTTAAAATGAGTGGTCTACGTTGGTTTTTTAAATTTAGTTTTGGTAAAGAAAAAATATTAAGTGAGAAGGAGTCATAAACAACGAAACAAGGTGATAATAACAGTAAAGAAAATGCATGCTTCATCATCATCATCATTTCAGCCGTAGGACGTCCACTGCTGGACATAGGCCTCCCTCATGGATTTCCAGTTATTGCGGTTGGAAGCGATCTGCATCCACCGTCGACCTGCGGTCTTCACCAGGTCATCATCCCATCTTGTTGTTAATGCAAGCTTAAATTAAGCTTTAAAGTCGGGGTTACGCGCGGGCCAGTCCATAGCAGCAATTTCGACCTCCTGTAAATACTGCATGACGGAACCTGCAGTATGTGGACATTGTCGTGCATTAAAATGAAGTTTTTGTGACGTGATCCCCTAAAATCTCTTCTATGTATCGGTTCGCCGTCAATCCTCCCACTCGACCGCCAGTTTTAATAAAAACCAACTCGGTTTTTGCATCAATTGAAATGCCCGCCCACACCATCCAGGAAACTCCTCCAAAGCCACATTTTCTTTGATGCAGCACTGCGCGAATCTTTCTCCGGATCTTCTGTAGACTCGTCCTCTTCTATCGCTACCATGCAAGCACACTCTGCTGTCATCTGAGAAGAGAACTGAGCTCCATTTTGTCAGTCCAAACAACGTGTTCTCTGGAAAATCGTAGGCGGGCTGCTCGGTGGGCTGGGGTAATTTGGGGCCAGTAGCTGGCCTTTTTGATTCCAGGGTTAGCTGCCTTAAGTCGTCTTCTGACTGTCCAGCCATTCCCAGCCACTCCTCGCGTTTCTCTGAGCTCTTGTTGGACTTGAACGCCAGTGAGGGCCCGATTTCTCAGCGATGTGCTGACAATTAATCTGTCATCTCTCTCCGATGTGCAATAAAGTCTTCGATTAAAGTTACCAGTCTCTTGGTAACGACGGTAAACTCTGGAAACAGCAGACTGGCTCATGTTTAGCGCATGTGTCACTTCACGCTGAGTCTGGCCTTGTCGCAACAGGGTGACCGCTTGAGCAGCTTCATTACATGTTGTGTCCATTTTCAGGTAGAATTCTTGTTTTTTGATATCGGAGATGTGTATCGGTTAACGTTTGACGGCTAATTGATAAGGGTGGGTCAGGTAGATAACCTTTTATATGGGTCAGTAACCCTTCAAAAGCACTATTTTTTATTTATTTATTTAAATAGGACATCCAACACAGGGAACACAAACACTATTGTAAACAAGCGTAAAGAGGATGGTTACCGATCACAACATATTGTTGGGTTGTGTGAGCAAGAAACATCACAATATTTTATATCATTTTGAAGTTAATACTATCAGCTTTAACATTTTACCAAGAAAAAAATATTATTCGTAATCGGCCTGCGGTTTATGTGATTCGATGTGTAGGTGTAGTGACAGTTGTTTTGTGTGCTCATGGATTTGGATACCGTGGGAATAAGCCGTGGTAATACCGTGGTTTTGTAATGTCTTTTTCGCGTAAACAGCAGCGCGCGGCCGTAAATACCAAGACCCGGGTTTTTTCCGCAGAAAACTTACAAACATTGGTCCCGCAACGAGAATCTACCCTGGTACTTCCTTGCGTCTCAACCGGCTTTAAAACCAGCTGAGCTAAAGAGGTCATCATGTACATGGTGTAGTTAACTGCAGGCTTGCGAGCTGGGGTCCACTTGAGGCTTGATAGTAGGGTCCGAGATCTTAATCACCATTGGTACTCCTGGAAAGGAATTAAGGAAGCGAGATCTCCGCCAATTAGAAACATGCGAGGGTGAAACAAAGTACTCTTGTAGTTGTGTTCAAAAGAAGTAATCAGCATGTTCATAATTTTTATCATCATTTCAGCCGCAAAACGTCCGCTACCGAACACAGGCCTCTCATGGATCTCCATGAGGGTAGTTGCCATACTCACCACGCTTGGCAGGCGGCTTGGCGAGCCCAGTACGGATGTTGATGTACATAAAGACGCTGCTGCCCATCTTCCGGTAGTATCCCTTAGCAGGCTCGTACTGCATCTACGGGCATGAGAGGAGGGGTAACATTTTAATTCCGGCACCCCACATCACACCAATCAGCAGTTTCTGTAATCTGTGACCTTACTCCGTTGAAACTACAAATAAAAAACAGGAATATTTTACGGTAAACTTATCTGTTAATACATTGCTTGAGTAGAACACTTGTTGTTAAAAGTTTGTGTATGTTTTTTTACGTAAAACTGGTATTATCAGGAGTTTTCAATGAGTAAACCCCATTGTACAGAACTCTAAAAAATAGCTTTATTGTTATCACAGACACATACCTAGGTGTACAGAACAATAAGGGTATATTATAAAAATAAGGAAAATATAAAAAGGCCTGCCCCTCTGCATAAAAACTGCCAAGTTCCTTCCTCATTCGTTAAGTCGTCTCAGCACACAACAACTCAGGTTTCACTTAAACATTCGTAGGATGATATTCCGCACTAATGAATTCTCGTCCGCACACAAAAAGAACATCATAAATACAATTCCGTGAAATAAAGCAGAGCGGTCGTACGAGAGCGATTGGTAAAAGCCAAGGGCCGCCTCCGTAGGGATAACAATTTCCTTGAGGGATGGCCGTTTGAGAATACGGGAAACGGTCCACGAGCTTGTTTATGTGGGGGACATGAATTGATTATTTAGATAAGGTTTTTTCGATTTTCTGTTGATCGAAGTGGGAGTTGTAACATGTTATGGGTCCTCATTCTTAAATCTACTCATTTTGGGGGTAGATGATGCTTTGTAAAGGTCAAACATTACCTATTAATAGTTCTTTTATTGACATGTCATCGTCATCTTTTCAACGTAGGACGTCCACTGTACATAGGCCTTCCTCATGGAACTCCAAGTACTGAACATGAGGGCTTGTTGCCATACTCGCCACGCTTGGGTAGCAAGCGCAGTCTTCCGAAGGTGTTCTTTTGATTCGTACTGCATCCAAGGTCAAGAGAGGAATGACATCGTTCTACTGCCGCCACCCCACGCCAATTGACGTGTACACAAGAGGAAATAAACTAACTTTAATGTCTTCCAGGCCGAATTCATTTTATATTTAATTAAAATTTTATCAGCTTTTAAATTGTTTCAGTCTCACACGACCAAGCAAATACTGGTTGCATGTGTGTCTCCAGTTGTATTTATAACTATCCCAATTTAGACAATAAGTCTTAGAATACAATTAAAAGAATCGCAGTAGTAGCAAACGAGGTGAAGATCTCTTAAGTAACCAATCGTTGGTGCAAAGATCTTTCTAATTCCTATTGGATTATTCTACTCTACACTAACCATGTCCCGCGTTGCAGTATATTATGCATTTTTCCCGTCACACTACATTACCTTAACCAGCCCAACTCCTTTAAATGAGAAGGATTCTAGGGCGCCGCGCTGGCAACTTTCCATGAGTATCCACAAAGGATATGAAGATGTTGTAGAGGAAAGACATGACTCGATGAGATGTTAAAGTCCCATTTTTGATCTTGCGTCCTTTGCGGCGTGCAGGGCAGTAGCACACTGTCTCCTGCGCTTCATACACAAGCAAAAGCTATCGAGTCGTTCCTAGTCCGTGGAAATGGCTTATTCCAAAAATCCCCTTCCGGCTCTCAAAGGGAACGCAAAGGGATTTATGGACAAAATGTCCACAAATCCCCTTAACCATTATAATCATATATTCTTTTGTATTCTCATATGGCCCATGACAAAAACATTATTTTTGTCCCTTAACTCGTCCACTTTTGAATGAATTTAGTTCAGTCAGACATAAATCATCATTTCATTCGTAAAACGTCCACTACTGAACACAGGCCTCCCTCATAGATCTCCATGAGGGGTAGTTTCCATACTTACCACGCTTAGCAGGCGGGTTAGCGAGCGCAGTACGGACACAAATAATGTTAGTAAAATAAAATGAAACTACAATTTTTCGGTCGAATTAAGGAACGACTCGAACTTTCAATAAGGCATGAAATTAATAAAATGAACAAAAAATGAAAGACGCTCTCTGTTTATATGCGATAACAGCTTCTCGATTCTATGGAACCCCAGTTCAATTTCCTTCCTTTCCTTAAGCATCCACCTAAAAAAACTTCATTACAAGCAAAACTCAATAACCTCTTTCTCTACCCCTATAGCTATAACTTATAATACCTTGAAGAAGCCCGTAATGTTTAAGAGAAGTTATTTACCGTCACGCTGCCACGCCGCCGCCCCGTGAGCGGCTCATATCCATTCACGGCGGAATCCACCCGCCCTAATTATATTTGAAGCCGGGATTACCGATGTACGGCTGGCTTGTTTGATCGGCGCAAATATCGCGCTATTGAGAGGGATCCTGGATGAAAAACGGCTTTAGGGTAATCATCATTTCAGCGTAGGACGTCCAGTACTGAACATAGGTCTTATGTATCTCCAAGTACTGCGGTTGGTAGAGGCCTGCATCCACCGCCGACCAGTCCTAACCAAGTCGTCTGGCTATCTTGTAGATGACACTCCTCCTATGCTGCGCTTGCCGGTCTGTTGTCTCCCTTGGAGGTATAGAGCCTATCGCCACTTCAATGTGCTAATCTGTTTGGCTATGTCGGGTTGTATAAGGTGGTTTCATACTAATAACTAACTATGAAAACTGAATAACGGATAACTCGACTCGGTGGTTATTTTAGAAGGAAAAGTTTTTGGGTGAGATTGGTAAGGGTTGGTGAGGGTTGCATTTATAAAGACGCTAGAGCGACACAATTAATTTAACAATAACTTACGACCACTTCTTACCCGTACCACACTTACTAGAATAGTAGTACTAGTACTACGGGTGAAAAATAATCCCCTTGGTACTACCAGTAGTACCACCGGTAGTGAAGAAGTGCTTACAAACTCCTTAGCTCAGTTCGTCTAGTAGCCTAAGACGCAGGAGGTAACGGTTTCGATTCCCGTAGGGGGACAAAATGTAAGTACAAAATATTTAAGTACGTACAAAAATATAACAAAATTCAAAACTATTTAAAAAAATCGTTTATTCATAAAGGTCAGAAATTGTACAAAATTATCGATGTAGTATATTTTAGTTTAACCTAATTATTATATTTTAGCTAAGACCTATTTGTGTTGCTTAAACATTGAGCATCTCGTTCTAACTAAGCTCTAGGCTTGTAAAAAGAAACGAGCGACCACTGCTTCGGCACACAATTTTACTATTATTATAACTAACTAATATTAATTAGCGGGAATGTTCACGTACTTGTTATCTGATTCGGATGATTCCTTATAAAACAATGTGAATGTGTATACTCTCCGAAAGCCAAGACAGGACTGATTAAAAAATGCTTCATAATGCATCATAACGCTTCCTATAGATGTGAACAGTAGCCATCACGACAGAGAGCATCACGACACAACACGTCAGACAAATGTGAATCTAGCTAGGATATGACTTAAAACTCTACGACAAATTCATAATATTCGAGCAGAGCATCAAAACGCAAACGAAGTCGCGAGAAGCATCTAGTATTTAATAGTTTTGAATTTTCATATTCATTAGCGGGCATGTTCACGTTCTTGTTATTGTTGGCGGAGGCACATTCCCGGTTTTGAGGATTATTTGCAATTTCATACTTGCACGTGCATCACTAACGCGTCACAACACGCTGGCGCATGCAGATTAGTCTGACACGTTGTGCCGTGTCGCTGCACCGCCCCCGCGCCTCACCCAACTTGACACGGACCGGGATCGCTTCTGATGCGACACAACACAAGCCGTCAGAACACACTGCATCAGAGATATGTGAACGCTAACATATTAAATGTATGAAATTGAAACCTTTCTGATGCATCACGACACAACACGTCAGACAAATGTGAATCTAGCTTTAGCCTTCCATGATAAATCAGCTATGCAACACTAAAGACATCTTATTTTTATAATTAATGGAATCAGGCATTATTTTGCGGAAATCCATGACAATAAAATGCAATGAAAATATTTAGTTTTAATTCCGCTTATGCTGAGATGCATGAGCACCGCCCTCCCGCCCGCTAATTATGCACATGCAGGAAGAACTAGTTTGTCAGTGCAGCATGCATACCCAAACCTATACGACGACACGTGTTTCGCCTCTCCGCGAGGCATCATCAGGTGAGACGCTGAGGTGTTGACTGGTCGGCGGCTGGAACGAATTTTTTTTCGTTCCAGCCGCCGCACTAATTATTTCCATTGCATTTTATTTATCTTATTTCTAGTTCCTGAAATTAGCGCGTTCAGCCACACAAACTCTTCAGCTTTATACAAGTTTATAAAATAAAAAAATTAAGTAACCCCTTGACACATTATCTAGTCTCCGAAATATTTTTTTTTGTAATGTGTACCCTCCGTTTTGCAATCTACACATCATGCCCTTTCATTTGATACCACACTTGGGTATATTTGAAAACATTCGATTGTTCCTACTTTCAACCCCCATATCTCATGAATGGCTAAACGAATTTCTATAATACTTTCAGTTTTGCATTCTACTCATCATCTCCTTTCATTTGATACCAAACTCCGGTATATTTGGAAACATTTGATTATTCATCCCCTCTTTCACCCCCCATATCTTGTAAACTTCTTAACTGATTTTGACGATTCATGTTTAAGAAACACCGCCGGTAAACCTGCTTTCAAATAAAGAAAACTGCATGCAAATCGGTCCACTCGTTTAGGAGCTACGGTGCCACAGACAGACACACACACATAGCGGTCAAACTTATAACACCCCTCTTTTTTGTCGGGGGTTAAAAATTACACATGTGTATATAAAATTCTTCGTATCTACCGCGTCCTGCATCGAACACCTTTATTTGCACATAAAAGGAACCTCCTAGAACAGAATACTAAAAGAGACATGGTAAATAAAAATATAAATAACTTCGTGGTTCCTCCTGCCCACGCTAATTGTCATGCCACGTTAAATATAAATGAACATTCGGTGGCTTAGAATGAGCCTCCGTAAATAGGCCTTTATGCTCCAACAAAACAATTTGGAAACAGAAAAGATATTAGCAATATACAATACTGGCTTCTACCTTCTACTGGCCGTGGCGTGCCGGCAGTAGAATGTTACTCCTCCTCTCATGCCCGTGGATTCAAAAAAATTCAAAATTCAAAAAATACTTTATTCAGTGCGGCCGCATGGACCTTATTGACGCTGCAATACTGGATGCAGTAAGAGTCTGCTAAGGGAAAATTAAGCCTCCGAAAGATGGGCAGCAGCGTCTTTCCGTGCATCAACATCCCGTACTGCGCTCGCCAACCCACCTGCCAAGCGTAGTGAGTATGGCAACTACCCCTCATGGAGATCCATATGGGAGGCCTGTGTTCAGTAGTGGACGCTTTATGGCTGAAATAATGAATACTAGTTTTTGCCCGCTGCTTTTCAAGCCTTATATAAAAAAGTAGCCTTGTGTTAACCTTAGCCATTATCTTTACACGTACAAAAGATTAATTCGTAGCGTTGTTTTAGCGTAATAGTTAATAGGTAACAAACATCCATACAAGCAAACTTTTAGATTTATAATATTTGTAAGATTAATTTAAGGAGCTAACCTATTTATGGACGACCTTAGTGGCACAGCTGGTTTAATAGCCGGCGGAGCAGGAGGTTGCGGGTTTGATCCTAGCCGGGTGCAAAATGTTTGCTACAACTTGTCACAGGTCTGATAGATAATTTTTATTGTACTCTTGATGATCATTCCCACCGCTGGACTTACTACCCTATTGGCATGACTGGCTACCCTATTTGGGTCCATTAGGCATCATCCCTAGCACTTATCCCACACTAGGGGCCATCCAAAAGAGTGTTTACAAGCGTCATCATCATCACCTCAGGACTGCCCATGGGAAAAACACTGCTTTCTGAAGTCAATACCCACCAGAGAGAATTTTTGACCCTTGATAGAGAGGGCAAAAGAGCAACATTTTTAAATTTAGAGCTGTCAGCGTAAAATTGTGTGTATTTGTTCCGTTTTAATTTTAGAACGGCACTAACCAAATACGTTATTTTAGTCAGTTTTACATCAATCAAATAAGCTTTAGCTAGTAAGTACAACAACAAAATCGCCACCAGTGTAGCCTTAAAATATTAACGTCTTGTTTATGAAAAAAGCCGTCTAATAGAAATATCACTCCATAGATTACGACACGGTCGCGGTTCCATACGAGTACCTATGTCGTACTATCTCCCTAACCATCTGTCCAAATTATATGCAATAAAAGGGAAAAGTCTTTTGCTTTTAACACTTGAGACGATAAATTTACTTGTGTGTATGTCTGTGTGTGTGTGACCATTCTGTAATCTGTGGTGTGACTCCGTTTTCCGCATTTAGACTCGTAGTTGGTCCATTATGCGTGAGGTGTCTGGCTAGCATAGCCAGCCCAATATATAAATTTACTTATTTATATAAGAATTCATAATTGTCGATAATAGAACCATCAATAGAACATCACCTTACGGTTTAAATTATGTTTTAATTATAAAAAACGTCTTTTTGTAATTATGATAAACAAAGAAAAATATCTAGTATTAATTCCGCTAATGCTGAGATGCATATGCACCGCCCTCCCGCCCGCTAATTATGCACATGCAGGGGGAACCAGGCTGTTAGTGCAACATGCATACCCAAACCCACACGACGACACGTGTTTCGCCTCTCCGCGAGGCATCTTCAGGTTAAACGCCGAGATGTTGACTGGTCGGCGGCTGGAACGAAAGTGAAGCCACAACGCAGCGGCTACTCCTTCTTTTTGTAACTTAAATAAGAAAGTTAGACATAGGCTGTCGCTGACTTTTTTGTAGGCAGTATCAAGCTCTTAAACTTTTATCTAGAACTCAATCATATACCTAGCTCTCATCATTAAGGCAGCGTTCGTAAGAAACGTTTTCGTTCAACCGTTTTTTCTGTGACTTACTTTGCAAATCAAACTACCACGAAAACTTTTAAATTTACGGGTAAATTTATAGCCAATGTCACTCACAAATACTCTGTGGCTTTCTATTAGTAAAATAATTTTCAAAATCGGTTCAGTAGGTCCAGAGATTACCCCTTACAACGTCACAAACTCACAAATCACAAACTTTACCTCTGTATAAAGAGGAAAGATTTGAATGTTGTATTTTGTATATTTGTAAGGAATAAACCAAAAACTACTGAACCGATTTTAAAAAGTCTTTCACTATTAGAATGCTACATAATCCCTGAGTAACATGGCTATATTTTATCCCCGTATTCGCATGGAAACGGGAATTACGCGGGTGAAACCGCGAAGTGCAGCTAGTTTATCAATAAATTTCAGTGCAGATTATTATGCGAGATTATACCCACTTACTTTCCACCTACAGCACCATGCTAGTTATCAGTTGGCACATCCACCCACCCTAAATTAGGGTCATATGGGACCCAAAACCACAAGGCCCTTGTAAACAACGAGATACCAAAGGGCTCGTTCGCGCTGAGAAATGAGACACGTAAGGGATAGTCTATATTAGCTGAACCCGTGATAAGAACTGAGTCGACCAAAGGACATAGGGGCATGTGACGACCTGACTTTGTTTTGGAAGTGATCAAAGTAGGTTGAGTTTTCAAAATAAATATCTTTAATATAGTCTTATAAAAAGTAGACACGGAATGTGACAAACAAAAATTAACCTGCTAGACCTCTGCACCATGTCAAACTTTAAGGTAGATAAATAAAAATATATAGGTTTTTCCAGTAAAAAAATCGGCCATGTGCGACTCACACGAAAGATCCCCTACCATTATTTGGCACAACATCATATTCAAAACAAATATACAACTAAATATTCTGTAAATATTTCAAGCGCCTTCCTGTTGCCGTTATTAATATCGAGCAAAAAACGGCAAAAAAATCACGTGTGTTTTATGGGCCCTTATATTTTGATTTGTGATTTTTACCAGTACTAAGATAGCATATTTTAAATAGTAAAACATATTTACCGGCTTACAGTTAATTGTTATCATATATTTTATAATTTCTCGAAACCTTAAATCACTTCTGTCGCCAACTATACAAATCACCCTAGATTTAAGTACAGTAAAACTGAGCGGACGAGTTGACGAACGAAAATAATATATTTTTTAAATGTGCTATCCCGTTTATTGCGGTTAGACAAGTTTATTGCGGATGCGTTGGCACATTACTCTTAGTCGGGGTTTAGTCGTGTGCCTGAACTAGGTAATGCTGTTTTTAGACAAAACGAGGTCACGTAGTAAAAAATAGTCATAGATGTCTTGTCACGAGGTCATAATTACGTATTTAACATCTATACAAAAATCAAGCTTATTGGCAACAAATACAAACTAGTGCAAACTGGAACGCCTGTTTTGTCTGTATGTCCCAAATGAAGGTTGTAGTGAATCCCGATTTTTAATAATAGACTACCAGTAACGTCTTTTTTAACTTCCACGACACGCTATTAACACATATAAAGCCAAGTATTTTTAAAGTAAAAAAATAACCAAAACCTCAGCTTTATGCTGATTCTTTGGAAGCAGCGCTGGTTTTCAGCTAACACTTGTGTAGGTAACATCATAGATCAAAAAAAATTGGCCCTTCACGGGACGCCTGGCAGATGTAAAGCATTTTCACTACAGTCGCTACAGTAGCCCCAGTTGCCATAGTCACCACACTCGCCACAGTCACCATAGTTAACACGATAGGCACGATAGACGAAGGGCAGTCGCCCTAGTACTAACTCGCACAACTCCAAGCGTCACGCGTCACCTCTCGTCCGATCGGTTTTACCGCCCGCAAAAGATGTTTTACATCAAAATACACATAACAGATATTACAATTATTGACAGTTACAATTAGCCGTAACTGTCCCACTGCTGGGCAAAGGCCATGACCCATCTCTCCGTGCTTCTCGCTATCAATTTGACCCATGCGCTATTATATTGATCTAACTCGTCACGCCATCGCTTCTTCGGTCTGTAATTAATGAATAACTTATATTATAATAGATTAAAGCTATTAATTAAATTAACATCCTAAACCCTTCGGTGTTCAGCAGCGGCCGGTAATAGCGGGTGATTATCGAAGGGCCATTGACGAAGGGCTGACGGATAGCCCTTCGTCAGCGTTAGAGCAGTCGCCTGGTGCCTGCGCAAACATCGCGCACTCGCCATGAGCGATGGTGTTTGCCCAGCTCCGATCCGAGTACTAATTGACCCTTTGCTTTGGGACTGAGCGAGTGAGATCGATAGGACGGTAGATAGATAGATAATCTCTTCTAAACTCTTATATATCATACACGATATTATCTTTTCATTACCTTTATAAGTATCCACCATTAAGGATGAACGAGTCGCTCATCTTTCCATACAAACGTGGAAGGGTAACTACTCCACTGTTTGACGTTAACCATCCAACACTAAGGATTATATCAATTTATCTCGTCATAATCTATGTTTGTATACACCCCAAACCGTAAAAAAGTATTTACTTCAAAAATACAAGCTTCTAAACTTTCGTATTTCAACACTGATTTTAGCCCTACTTTGAACGAAACTAAATAATATAAGTCGAAAGAAAACTCAAAAATAAATGCTGTTCCGACATAGTTTAATTATTCAAAAGTTTAAATAAATGTTATTTTGAAAAGATTACACTAAGTTTTTCTATAATAACCCTTGTGCTAAAAGTCTATTCACATATTTTTGCGCGGTCGGTTTAGGAATGAATCATTGTGCATTTCATTCTAGCGCGCAGGTAAACATGTGAAGATGTCGTAGGAGTGTCTTAGTAAATAAATAAATAAACACACTATGTCAGGTGGGATAGCATACATTTAGGCCGCGCTCACGGACGACTTTGCCTCCGCGAATAGTTGGACCTTAACAGCACTATCTCGTTCGGACACATTGCTTTAACGTCAGTTCAGTGCTTTAGCCACAACACCGCGTTGTTATACCGACAGAACGAGTCGCGGCAAAATTCAGAATAAAGAAATGTTAGAACCATTTCTTTACAAGTATATCTATTTATTGTCCTATGTACTTGTCGTACGCCACCGTCTTCTCATATTCAACTATTCGTGCCCATCCAAAGGTTGCCTGCCAGATATCGCTTTTAGCGATAAGGCCGCCCATTGTACCACTTTTTGTAAATTGTGTGTATTTCTGTTTCTTTTCCTGTTTGTTATGGTGTGCAAAAAAGTATATTCTATCTCTTCTAAATCATACCAGTGTTTCTACTATGAGTTGTTCCTCTTAGATCGCCTGCCGTTACTACAGTAGTAATACTATGACATCTGTCAGATTAGTAACTTACGGAACCAAATTCCAAGCAAATGAAGTCCAAACTACAGTCGCTGTAGAATAGTTTACTGCGTATTTTAGTACCAAACTATCCGCTAGAGGCGCTGTACAAGTTTTCATACATTTTATGCTTTCACGTGCAAGAAAGGAGAGGCAACATTCTACTGCCGACACCCCACGGTGTGAATGTTTAATGTTTATATAGGATGTGTTCAAAAATTCAAAATTAAAATATCAAGTCTAAAAATAATCACTGAAGTGAGTCAGTGAAGGAGTACATTTATTCTGTTTTTTAACTTTTTATTGATGATACAATACGATTCAATTTTATTTCTTCTTGCTAACGGGCGTCGAATTCCTTTCTGATGATATCTCGTACTGGGTGTCCAATCTGAAATATAAAACAATACTTACATTAGGACAAATACTTTGACACATTTTAAGAAACACCCATATTTGGTTGTGATGCTGCGGCACGCTCGCTGTGCTCGCTCGGCTCGTGCGTTGATAGTGCAACAGTGCCCGGACCTAACCTTACCAAGTTTTGGTGATTCATTGTACGTCATATATCTACTATTTTAGGAATAAATATTAAAGATCAGACCATGAGGGGCCTGTGCTCATAGCGCTCATGTAGTGGACGTTTTACGGCTAAAATGATGATTGTTATGATGATAATTTAAGACCTCCGACTCTGACGCGTCCGTAGCAGCCCTGGGCCTCCAGCGGTGGTTGACCGGCCACCGAACGAAGGTGACATGTAGATGGGCTGATTATTCCGTGAATAATGCCTGAATACTGAATTCCTGATGTGTCCCGTCGTATCATAAGGAACGTTTACCTTCGCGCGGTTGCCACGCCAGGCAGGCGGGACTGTTAGATGATTCATATTTATCGGCATTTTATTCAGTTTTGTTGCTTTGTTATGCCATAGACATACCAAGTGTCTAATACTTTGATCCATAAACTGTGCGCTTGCAATATAATCTATAATAAAATTAATAAATGAAGGGTCCACTGCAATAATGCTGAATGTCCAAAATTTTACCAATTCAAACCAAGTATGCCATTCGATTCCTTGATCTGCAATAATTTAATATTAAAGTAACATACTTAATCTAAATTGTTATCATATCACTGATAAGATACCTCAGCGATGAATATTGAAAATAAACTAAAATTTCACATGGTAGACCAATAAAATAAACATTTTTAATATTTATGGTTCATTTTCGCAGAATAGTTAGTTAGAAAGGACCGTAAAAAAAAGCAAAAAGAATTCTCTCCGGCGGGGAATCGAACCCCGGTCTCCCGCGTGACAGGCGGGGATACTTACCACTATACTACCGAAGACGGTAACTGTGAGATTGAAATTAAGCAACAGAATGATACGTAGGTATATATTTCAACTATGATGTCCAAACCACAGATTACAGAAACTAATCCAAACCAAGTTCATGCAGATCATTAGGTTCTGTAATCTGTGGCCACATCTCAAAGCGAATAATTTGTATATTGCTATTTTTGAGATAGCTTGGGCAAAAATCAGCCCAAGTACATTAATTTTAAATTAAATTAAAAGTTTTCAGGTTTTAATCGGTTTTAAATACTTTTGAACACCTTGAAATAGCAGCCGTAAATAATACAGATGTAAATAAAAAAGTGTCAGTGTGAACTGAGACCGTGCCTACTTATTTATCGGCGCATTTGTATAAACTAATAAAATAATGACGTCATGAACACAAGAGAACTATTTCGGCGTCCATTGCGTCCAAAATTTTCGTCTAATTACGCGCTAAATTAAAAAATAAAATTTAATGCATTTTTGGTGGCACTTAGGTACCAGCTGAATAAAAATATGGTGATTTTTTTGTGGTTTATGAGCACTATATAATCTAATTGTGACACTTTTGAACGTGTGTAATACTGGTAATACCTACAATACCTAAATAAGCCTAAAACCTATGCCGGCGGAGTAATACCTAATAAATACTAGCGGTAAATATTAAATTGACTGGCATAAATAATAAAATAGAAGCTAAAACTCTCCTGTACACTATTTCTAAGAAAATGCTAGGAAACTGTCATTATCTCTAAGCGACAACACAAAAACAGGCGCAAGACAGGATAACGTCTGGCGGACAGCATGACATCCGCCATATTGTTTTTACAAGTTGATTAGAGTTTGAACCTTAGCGCGTTGCAGTAAGGGTGGGATTTCAAGTGGGATTGCGTAAAGAATACGCGAATGAAGATGAATGAGTGGGCCTGTAGACAACGGTTTAAACATGTTCGCATGTAGCAGAAACTAATTTCATCATCATCATCATCTCAGCCGTAGGATGTCCACTGCTGGACATAGGCCTCCCTCTCCATCTCCAACTACTGATCATGAGGGGTTGGTGTGGTGCCATAATCGCCATGCTTGGCAGGCGGGTTGGCGAGCGCTGTACAGGAAGTTGATGCACGGAAAGACGCTGCTGCTCATCTTGTGAAGGTATCCCTTGGCAGATTCTTACTCCATATTCTCATTCCGTACTGCGCTCGCCAACCCGCCTGCCAAGCATGGTGAGTATGGCAACTATCCCTCATGGAGATCCATGAGGTAGGCCTGTGTTCAGTAGAGGACGTTTTACGGCTGAAATTATGATTGACCAGCTGACTTTCCACCACCCTAGAGTCAGCTAATCTAGAACGAATTCAATTATGTGCAATGTGTCTTGTTCTTCTTTTGTAAATTGACTATTCTATGTAGATGTTTGCTCTGTTTGATAAACACTTTTTGACTTTGACTTTGAGCTGAGTTTTTTGATGTAAAACATCTTTTGCGGGGGTAAAACCGATGGACGAGAGGTGACGCGTGACGCATGGAGATGTGCGAGTTAGTACCTAGCGCGACAGCCCTTCGTCCATCGTGCCCATCGTGTTGACAGTGGCGACTGGGGCGACTGTAGCGACTGTGGTGGCTATGGTAACTGTGGCGACTGTAGCGACCTTAGATCTCAATCGGGAGGAAATTACTAAAATAGTTTTCTTTACATCATAGCAGCGGCAGAATGGATCGTACCTCATAGTGGAGCAGCACGCCACAACGTGTTTGGAGGACCACTGCTGCTCAACCCATCCTCAGAACCGCAGGCGACGTCCACGGGGCTTCATGATACTACTCTCTAAACAATTTTATCGTCATCTCCATATTGATAATATAACACAACATTGACGCGAGAATTAGACGCGTATGTACATAGCAAATGTATTGTGATCGTGAAACAATAAATAAAGAAAAAAATAATCCACAGTATGTACATGCATCAGGTACATATTTATCACAAAAAAAGCATAATGTTAGCCTATCTCAGCAATTTTAATGCTTAAAACATCCTCCTCGCAATCAATCCTCAAAAGAAACACGAACACAACATTTAAGGAATAGGGGATAAAATAATTAAGGAAGTCCTATAATAAATACATAAGAGACCTCCAAATTGTTTTTAATCTTTCAGCATTTGATTTGATGCGATACGTTAACGAACATAAAGACCTTCTCGACGAAACATTTCCTACCATAACCACAGATTACATAACCTAACTTTCTCATGAACCTCTTGTCTACACAGGATCTCAGATGAAGTAGACTAGGCACCTACCTAGCTAAGCCCGATGTTTTTATCACCAGTCCCACGGGCGTCTGATTAAAGTACCTACTGCTTGTACCACTGGGTTAAATAGCTGTTAGCAGGATTGTCCCGTTTCGTCCCATTGAATCTTTCATTAACT
This sequence comes from Pasiphila rectangulata, assembly GCA_963082625.1. Lineage (NCBI taxonomy): Eukaryota > Metazoa > Arthropoda > Insecta > Lepidoptera > Geometridae > Pasiphila > Pasiphila rectangulata. Next base: position 18,723,447 of record OY720251.1, on the reverse strand, counting down.
AATATTACGTGTGGGATTTATCCAATTTACTTCATGTTTTTTACACCAATTGAGATTTAGATAGGCACACACAGCGTCACAGAAAAGTTCCCCAGTTACAAGACGGCTGGGCGCGGCTGGGGGGTTACTTAATTATGCGCGGTCTCCAGTTTTGCGCATCCAATCTTGCACAGTTGTTTGTGCCAGGTCGCCGGGGCATCTTACTGCCATCTTTCCACACTTCTTCGCCCCGTCTGTGATCTTTACTCCAGCACTTACCTGCCTCAACTTTCATCGAACCTGCGGCATATCGTCGCCTTAATTCTAATAAAGCGTATCTCATTTTTGAACCTAACTGACATTTTGTGTGCTTTGGATAAAGGCGGGAAAAGGACATCTTTCTCTTTCTTTACTTTGCAAAGTTTGTATGAAAAAGAGTGAGATAAAAGACTCGACGTAATACGACGCATCTCGGGTCACTCGATCTTTCTGCGAATATGCATTAACTCATTGAGTCGCCATAGTTTGTTGACATCGCGCTGGTTCCTCCGCGATTTATGTGTTGTGTGATTGTTTTTATAAGCTGCTAAGGTATGACATTGTTTTTATTTTGTTATTTGATATTTACTTACTGTTTTAAACATATTTTATTCGTGGTAAACCCTTTGATACTAGTATAATTACGAGTTATAAAGTAACTTTTGAGATACTGCCTATTCGATTTTAATTTTATAGTTTGCCTTTGATATACGACCTATTTCCATAGATGTTTGTATTTTTTTTCAGATACCATCAAAATGGATTCAGATGATGAGGACCAGGAAATTCTTAATATATTGGCAGAGAATGGTATAAAAGTAGCGAATCCTAAGATAAAACATCAGAGCCGGGTAAAAATTTTAGAGAACATTTTAGTATACAAACCAGACAACGAACTCCTTCATGCGATTAATATAGCACCCGAATCTAATCTTGTCATTAAGTCCCAAAACGAAGCTTCTTTAGAAGTTGATAAGCAGGCGTCGAACTTGGCTTCAATACTTAATGTTGCTACTGATAATGGTCCTCAAATAGAATTTGGAGACACAGTTTTTGTTACCGGGATTGATGAAGGTACCCCTGAATCTAATGCTATTATTGAAATATGCGGAGCTTCGGAATGTGTCAATGAATTGGAAATCACGCATTTTGCTACCAATGATAGTCCAACAATTCGAGTTGTAGAATTGGAAGCCACCACTACTGAACCGATTGTAGACACAGAAACGTTGGTTGTGGAATCTGGACTTGAAACAATTGACACTGAAGAACCAAAGAACAAGCCCAAACGCAGAAAACATGCAGATTTTAAAGAATGGCAAAGAAATATTACGAAAGAAAAGAGAATGCGGGGTGAAAGTTATTCAGGATATTCCAGAAAGGAAAAAAATGTTACGACAGGTATACAAAGAAGTAAAAGGCAGATTGGACCAACATGTGACTCCAAGTTCTGCGAAAATAGCGACAAGCGGTTTTGCTCCAAGTATGGAGAGCATGATAGACAATGCATTTTTGATAACTTTTGGAAGGAGCTAGATTGGTCAGGGAAGAAAAGTTTTGTTACTTCAATGATTGACACGATCCCAATCAAACAAAAGACAGTTGATTCACACAAAAGGCAACAAAGCTATGTGTACTATCTAAAGCTGAATGAGGAAACAAACCAAGTCTGTAAAAAAATGTTTCCTAATTTTAATGAAAGTGCCATTATTGCTATTTTAATTTCAATTGTTTTTAGTTGTTTTAATACAAATTAGTTTTTTTTGATACTTTTCAATTATTCTTAATTTTATTGAATGTTATTGCTAATAAAACTAAGTACTAAGCTATCTTAATTTTAGAAAATAAATGTTTTTTTTACAGGATGATGACTATTGATGACTTTAATTTTTTATGTTAATATACATTATCTCAGTAAATTCATCATGTTAATAAAGCGTAACTAAGATATTGAGCTTCTTGGACAACCAAATTGTATTACAACTTAAAAATAAGATTATACTAGTATTTTGATAGTTAGTTTAGAACATCACTTTATATTGTTGTCAAAGAATTAAAACAATAAAAACAGTTTTTTGACCCTCCTGAAAAGTTGCCATTTCTGAGATACGCTTTATTAGAATTAAGGCGACGATAAGTATGTTATAAAGCAGTAGCTGGTCAAGGAACAATCTTCTCATTTTTAGAGTAGTAAGTTTAAACTTATTCAAAAGTGATCATAGGAAGACTTTAAACGGAAGCAACGATAGTTAGTTGAGCGTAGAATTTTTTTCTGAACTCTTTCTAACTGATCGATCACTATATTTAGCATTTCTATGCTATGAATGGGCTCCACACAGATGGAACATACTCTAAACTGACTAATAACTGAGATCTCGCTAAAGAATTATATAATAAATCTGTGGTTTTATATTTTTTCCACTGTATCCAAGCTTTTTCTTTATCTCTGAATATGTTAATTAGTGGGCGATAAAACCAGACTAGGTAGCCATTTGATTTTACAGGGTACAGTGGTACATGTAACTTTATTATTTCAAATATCTTTTCATAGAAATAGTTAGTTGCCTTTTCAATCGATTACTCATTTAGACAATTATGCCAGTTGACATTATTTATTTTTTCATTAAAAAAAGTATAATTACCCTCTAAAGAGCAATCAATATTTAGGCACAGGATGCGCATTCATCATATTGTGAGTGTAAATGAGACAAGAACACAGAACGGCGGATGTAAACAGTCCACGGGCACTAGCATATACTAGCATATACACATATAGCAGGTATATGTTTCGATATTCGATATAAAAAGATCCAAAATTCTATTTAAGGTATTTTTTTGTTTGTTTGTTTGTTTATATGCATCGAATATTGAACAATTATTTCACTATTAGAACTCTACATTAACCCTAAATAACATATGCTATATTTAATTCCCGTCCCACGGGAACGGGAACAACGCGGGTGAAACCGTGGAGAGCGGCTAGTAATAAATAAAAAATACATTTATTTACAAAAGGGAGAAACAACTTAGAGTTTTTGGGCACTAAAGAAAGATGATAAGTGTTGTAACCATTAACACTAAATCTGTCTTGTTTTATCCTCTTGTACGAGATCTCTACCGTTACTTACTTTACCATATACACGCCTTGATGTATGGCTGCCCTGAGCAGCAGGGCTGCCGCTCTCTTCGGGCCGGCGCCGGCGCAGCTCCGCCATTAGAAAGGTCGCGATCGACGGATTGCCCAACAATGCCACATGCACGGCACTGCAGTAACGCTACTTGTAACGTTTCCCTTTATAACCGTTTCTGTTTCAATTAAAGGTTTTTTTTTTCAAATAATGTTACTACATTTATAACTATTGAAATTATCATTCTTGTAAACACAATGAATTGTCTTTTCGATGAGTTACACTAATCATAGGCCCTGATGATTTCCAGATGATACGGGTGTTTCTCGTAGAAAAGTTGTAATTTTTTTAATTAAGGTTATATATAATATGTCAATAATTTCCAGCAATGTCATCAGAGCGAGTCATTAGAGAACCATCCAATCTCGCTGTGGACAGCCCGCTTAGAGAAAAAGCTACGTTTAAAGTAAGTTTACAAAAGAAAAACAAAACACATTTTAATTGAATAGAGCAGATAATTGAATGCGTTCGCTTCAGAACACTTCTTCCACGCGATCCCTTAGCAGATTTATACTGAATCCACGGGCAAGAGACACCACAGGATTATCGCATAGAATCCTTTTATCAGGGCACAACGTATGCGAAGCGGCGGACAGAAGCTAGTGGGTTTATAAAAGTTTATCTCAACCAGTCGTACTACACCTGAACTGTGACATCGCCAATTATACCTCAGCCGGCGCCATACCATGGCCCTACTTATAGGCCTTTGCATCTATTATAGATGATTTATACAGCGTCAGCAACTGGTAATCATGCTAATAAATCCCGTACAGACGGGAGGCTGTGTTGCAGTGTCTGGGACATTGTTAGATGGATTAGGCTTGCCTTTACATTACCTATACCTTCCGCTCAGCTTAGTCAGCTACGAGTCTTTCGTCGGCCGCGTCCGCCGAAGCTTTCAGCACCTCACTCGACTTCGCCTGGGGAACGGTGCGATTTTAAGAGCATTGTAGAACATATTAGTCGGAGGAAATAACAGGTCAATACGTCTGAAGCTGACTAAACCGCGGAAAATTGTAAACACAGTTATGTACAAATAGTATAAAACTAAAACATAAGAACACATGTTAAATAAAACATCTTATTATTAAAATTAGACTTAAGAAGAATATTTTTATGTAGAAATAAGATTGTAAGAAATTAACTGATAGGAAAACATAATTATTTATACTTCTTCTAAGAAAAAGAAATAATGAAAACCAGTGTACAACCCTTATTTTCCCGTAACAAAAGCTCTGTTTAATTCAGAGATAAGTTAGGCAGGTTAGCCGACGGCCCCTTAAAAAACACAGGTAGGCGCCAATAAAAAAAAAAACCGCGGGTTTCCTCACGATGTTTCCTTCACCGTCAAAGCACTTGTTAAGTAAGCACATACATTTTTCAAGAATGCATTTGTGCACGGCCGGTATCGAACACACGACCTTCGGATTGAAAGTCGGGGTACATACCACTCGGCTCTTGCACCATCGCCCTAAGCTGGGATTATTTAATGAAGATAACGACTTCATATTTAATTTTTATTCTATTAGACAGTGATTTCGAATGAAACCGTACCAAAATGTAACGTAGGAATAGTAGATTGTTAACCGAGGGTCGAAAGAATCAATACCCGAGGTATTTAGACGCCCGAGCGCAGCGAGGGCGGCTATAGTCCGAGTAGGAATTGATTCTTTTACCCGTGTTAAACACTCTACTTTTCATTTCGAATATGAGGAAAATAAAACTAATTGTATAACTAAACTATTTATCGATAATATATAATAATATTAGTAGTACTTACCTATTTAAAATTAATCGTCAAATCAGGACCTATTTTTTGAATTCCTTCACAGATACATAACAGATTACTATCCCGCCAATTTATGTCGACTTTTTAAATATGGAACTCACCGCGTAATTGTTGCGGCTTATTCCGCTCAAAGAAGTTTGGGCTAAGTTCACACTGGCTGTTTAGAAACTCACATGGCCGCAGCATTTTTTTTTAATTAGTTTTTTTTTTACATAAAACTCTTCATAGCTGACAGCAGTTCTATTTTTAAAGTTCATTCCGGCCCTTAGGTGGGAAAATTTGTATGAGTTTTTCCCTCTCTATGGAGGGAAGCAGCATTTTTCTCCCAATAATCAGATCAAAACAAAACAACACTACTTTCCGAGTATGGGAAATGAAAAGTCATTGTCATGATATTAGGCAAAAGCTTGTAAGAAAAACCTGCATGAATTATTGGTATCATCTTTTTATTTTTACAAGCTTTTATCTAGTTTCACCTGCCAGACGTCGGCCTGTAATCCAATCTTGCGAGATAAATTTGATCCACTTCCCGGTTGCTTGTTTTTAAAAATATTTTTTTTAAACTAACTTGTTTAGTATTTGTACTTGTTTATTTTTGTATAATCTTACTTTTTTGTCCATTTATATTATACTTATTTTTCTTGGATTATTTAGCAAATATGTATGTCCACTTATGATGATTATGTGTGTTGTTTATGAATAAACATTATCATATCGAATATCCTCCGAAACATAAACATTACAACTTACGTATACAAATATGTTTACTTCCCGTGCGCCTTTTTATGTTATTAAATAAAGATTAAGTTTGTAATACATAATAAAGAAAATGATTTGGTCGCAAGCTGACTGACTTACCTAAATGGGAAATCGATTTCAAAATATCAAGATCGCTCTATAGATAACTACTGTTCATTTCTTTTGTTATTTTTATATTTAAGGTATGCAATAAAGCATTTTCTGCCTTTCTATCTATTCATCATTTCAGCCATAAAACGTCCACTGATGAACACAGGCCTCCCTCATGGATCTCCATGAAGGGTAGTTGCCATACTCACCACGCTTGGCAGGCGGGTTGGTGAGCGCAGTATGGGATGTTGATACACGGATAGACGCTGCTGCCCATCTTCCGGAGGTATCCCTTAGCAGGCTCTTACTGCATCCACGGGTAGGAGAGTAGGGGTAACATTCTACTGCCGGCACCCCACGGCAATCTATTGGTCTAAACTTAAATTCGCAGACAAGAGATGGCCCTGGCAAGGTTCTCCAACAAATATAGACCGCCTTTTTATTGTAGATGGCACGGAACGCTCGGTGCGCGAGTCCAACGCTACTACCCATCTTCCGGAGGTATCCCTTAGCAGGCTCTTACTGCATCCACGGGCATGAGAGGAGGGGTAACATTCTACTGCCGGCATCCCACGCCTTTTATCATTTATCGAAGGCGCAATTTCTTTGATTTTTCCCGACGTTTCGATTACAGCACAACAGCCGTGGTCACGGGTTGACTCACATTCTACAAAATACCTGTTTCATTTCATTCATTTTTCATTTATTTATTTTAACCATTCAGTTACTTACATTGCATAACGTTGGCAAGTCCTTAATTAATATTAACAAATATAAACATGAAATCAGACTCACTACAATAGATTTAAATATAATATTATATCCATAGATTTAATTAAATTTATGAATGTGCATCAGAAAATGAACAAGCCATATACTCATTGACATGGTAAAATGGGTGAGATTCCAAAAAGCCTTTGACTTCACGTTTGAACAGTGCGAACGGAAGACGTGTTATGTTGTATTATATATAAGGTAGCTTGTTATACAATTTAATCTTTAAACAAGAACCTTGTTTAAAAGTTTTAACGAGTCCAGTTTTTTTTTACAAATAATTTTTCTATATTAGTATTATAGTTATGTAAATTCATTTTCATTGGTAAATTGTCTTTCTTATAAATAATGATATGACAGTCATTATATTACTTTTTTTAAAAAAGGGTTTTACTGATGTCAATCTGGGTAAAGCATGAATTATACGTAGTGATCTCTTTTGACATATGAGAACCCTTTTATTTTGTGAGGCGTTTCCCCATACAGTTATACCATAAGTAATTAATGAATGACAATAAGCGTAATAGACGGCAATTAATGTATTTTTGTCTGCTACAGGTTTCAATTCAAGAAGTTTTTGATTTTGATTAATAAAATGTATTATGATCGCGCTAGTTGAAGAATGACTAAGTATAGTAAGAAAAGATTTAGTTAAACTTAGAGTACTTTGCCGTGGGGTGCCGGCAGTAGAATGTTACCCCTCCTCTCATGCCCGTCGATGCAGTAAGAGCCTGCTTAGCCTTTACCTCCAGAAGATAGGTAGCAGCGTCTTTCCATGTATCAACATCCCTTACTGCGCTCGCCAACCCGCCTGCCAAGAGTGGTGAGTATGGCGACTACCCCTCCTGGAGATTCATGAGGGAGGCCTGTGTTCAGTAGTGGACATTTCACGGCTGAAATGATGATGATGAAATTTAGAAAACGTATGCAGCCACAGGACTCTGCTAGTTCAATTGAAAAGCATCCCGTCACGGCCCCTAGGGCTTGTGTATCCTAAAACAACAAACGAGCGCTTCTTACAGTGCCGCATAAATCAGAGGATCCATTGCCTATGGTTCCCAACTTTCGCAAATGTTCAGCCTAATGGCTCTATTTGCAAGTACCTACTCGAGGGAATAAGGGCCAAGGTTCTTACGAAGTCTCTTAAGTATGTTTATGATTCTATACTGGGTATGTGCTCGATGTTTATATTACTGGACTTCCAATTAAAAAACAATTTTGAGTGAAATTCTCAACATTTGCATACGAGTGGACATTATTATACTTCGACATTTTTACACATAGACCAAAATATACTTTGGCACTTTTCTACTTTGACAAAATGTATTGTTGGCATTTTTATACATTGACATTTTTATATAAATGGACATTATTATACCTTGTCATTTTTCATTTTGGACAAAAGTCGTCAAACCCAATTTAACAGACTGCAATACATGATAAAGAATCTTTATACCTTTTCTAAATTTACAACTTTCAGCTATTATTTCCGTGAGATCAACACAAAAGTCAGACTATTTATTATACCTAAGCACCGTTGAATGATGTGGGACTGCACATGATAATGGTCTCTTAAAACAACATTTCCATTATTAACAGCCCAGTGGAAGTAAAAAAATACACTGGCTTCTCCAAAACTCTCTTTGTCAGCCTTGTTTTTTTTTAGTAAAGTAAGCAACTTTTATTTTTCCCGTTTTTTCGTAAATTCCAGTTCAGGGAAACTCACGTACTTTAACGAGTTTGAGGTGCTTGACTTTTAATCACATTTAGAGTTCACTAAATAAAGACGAAAATGTTAGGAAAAGCTCTTTTTAAACTTCCAATGTATTTCAGTTATTTTTAGATTAAAATATCCACTTCCTGAATACGACTACAATTCTTTCATTATCTTGGAGATCCATGAGGGAGCTACTTGGAAAAAAAAAGCTATCTAAAGCGAACGAATTTAATTATGTACTCTATTCAATTTACATGTGTCTTGTGCTTCTTTTGTAAATTGACTATTTCTATGTAGCGTTTTGCTCTATTGAATAAACACTTATTGACTCTGACTTTGAGTCCTAAGGCTGTGAGGATGATGCTTTCTATTCTAGGCGTTAGGTAAGAGCTTTAATGCATGTGTATCAGGCGAACTCAAGTTTTCCAATAAGTAATGAATCAATCCTTAGCCAAAGTTCCAAGCTCGGATACCCAAGAACTTTACCTAGGACACTTTAAGTAAAGTTTTGAAATATAGACTTTTCAGAACAGAATCTTAAAGTTAAAGTATTTTCAGACAAACTAAAGAGCGGTTTATAAGAGCCCTTTCTTACAAGTTTACAAGTACTTAATTTATTATAATATGAAACCCTAAAAAACTACATAATTAAATAAATACATAATGCTGGACAATTCACACAGCATCATCTAGCTTGTGTTATGAGTACTAGATGACTGATATACTTTAATACATTATACTACATAGATAGATATTGTTTATTATGTATAGAAGAACATCCAGAACAACCTGAACAAATAGATGCAGATCGTACAGACATTTGTCTTGAGACGGGAATCGAACCGCAACCTCTGGCGTCACACGTGGACCTTCGCCCGCTGCGCCACAGAGTTCGTCAAATAGATACTAAACTTCTCAAATATTGTTGGTTTATAGAAATTTTGTAAGAGTCAGGATGGCAGGTGTACTTTTTCAAAAATCAACATGTATGATAATGTTATACACAAAAGGAATGTACAAGCAATGTGCTTGAATGTACTTTAATGAATTTCAATGTACCTCCATGAAACAAGAATAATTTCAATGATAAATTGAGCCGCGGTCCTGGCAGTCAGAACCACGGGTGTACTCTGATAATGATGGTTATAGATATCTCATGGTTACCTGATATTTACCAGATGAATGTACGTTCAATGTGCCTCGTAAAAATATAATCAGAAATAAAATTTAACGCCTATTCGAATTTTTCCACGGCAATATTACTGATAGAATAATTACACGTTTTTCGTCAGGCGTTTGGCGGTAGCGTTGATTCCCTTTGATAAAAATTGTTATTATCTCGGAATCTCGATAAGTTAAAAAAACACTAAATGTATTAAAAAATAACGCTTGCGAAGCGGCGGGCTGAAGCTAGTCTTATATATATATTAGTAGATATATACATAGAGCTAGAATTATTTTGAAAAACCATCGAGCTTACGTAAAAGCTCGATGGTTTTATGCCCTAAATTTAAACTTGCTATTGGGTTTTTCGTTTACAAGTATTAATTAATATTTGCTTGCTTTTTAACCCAGTTCTGATGATGGGATCCATCATAAATAAATAAAAATAAACTAGAAAAAGTAATACTCAAATGCATTCATCATTCATAATAACAGCCGTAAAACGTCCACTACTGAACACAGGCCTCCCTCCATAAGGGGTAGTTGCCATACTCACCACGCTTGGCGAGCGGGTTGGCGAGCGTAGTACGGGATGTTGATACACGGATTTCACTTGCACTCTTTAATTATGAATATCTCTATTAGCTCGTTTCGATTTAGTTTCGTTTAATAAACAATACACCTATTTATAAAAGTGGTATTTCCGAAAGGGATGGAAAGTATACAATTATTTCGTTATACAACCACACTCACCTGCATAATAACGTAGGAAGCTTGCCTACAGCACACCTAGTTATTAGTGAGGAAAATTAGAAAATTATCCACACTGCACTTAATCAATCTAGGTAATAATCTAGCACTGCTCTCCATTCCTTGAAAACTGGTGTGCAGTGCACAGCAGTTAAATAGGCACATAGCAGTAGCACACATCAGTTTAATAGGCAACGAATAAAAACAAATAAAAAATAAAGAGCTTTATTTCCTCACCAATTAAAAAAAAAGTTTACCAACTAAGAATAGGTTTTTATTCTAGGCAGTAGAATGTTACCCATCCTCTCATGCCCGTGGATGCAGTAAGAGCCTGCTAAGGGATACCTCCGGAAGATGAGCAGCAGCGTCTTTCCGTGTATCAACATCCCGTACTGCGCTCGCCAACGCGCCTGCCAAGCGTGGTGAGTATGGCAAATACCCCTCATGGATCTTCATGAGGGAGGCTCGTGTTCAGTAGTGGACGTTTACGGCTGAAACGACGACTATTTTTTAACTAGTCTATCTGGTAAGGACCGCCTTTGGCGGTAAAAGCATCCTCCAAGTTTGTCCATCTGCTTCTATCCTTGGCTGTTCTGGACCACGTTTTTCCGGCAATTTCTGTGATATCATCACACCATCTCTCTCAATAATAATTCTTAATTGGGATCCGAGAGGTAACGTGGAAGCTCTTCAAAATTGGACATACATTCATTGATTTCAATATTTTCAGCGAAAAGCCAAGCATCTATGTACATTCAAAGAATATGATGAGTTTATAATAAAACGACCAATCAGGAAGTGTATCTATTCAAGCCAAAAAAAAACAATTCGGTTCATATACGACGAAGTTCAAAGATATCGGGAGTCAAAAAATCAAAAATGCAGACAGCTTGAGACCTCTTCAGCGCAAGGTAGATGGCATGGCACTTTAAAAAATCCGGCCAACGTCCTTTGAAGTCATTAGATATTTTAAAAATATTCATGATCTTTCAATATTTTAAAAAGATTTAATGATTTTTTAAGTCGTTGGCCGGATTTTTTTAAAGTGCCATGCCATCTACCTTGCGCTGTAGCAGAGATTAACAAGCGAGCAACTGATAAATAAGCGGTTATATCGAAATTACGCGATTAAGTTAAGTGTGCAGCAAAAATATTAAGTACTTAACCACGCAGCTTTCCTTTTAAACGCCTCAAATTAAATATCTTGATAAACTTGTGGCTTGTAGACGTTTACTTTGGTTACTGGCTATCTAGATCTGTTTAAAAGATTTTGACGATAAATAGTATTTTTTTTTATTTATACAGGTGGATTTTTGAGACGGGGCAGGTATCGGTCGGGCATCGAACCTTCAACTGAGTCTTTGTCAGCTAACCATCTGCGCCACATAAGTCGTACTTACCCTAAAACCAATAAAACATACACCCCCACCCCCAAGTACAGTAATGTATGTATGTGAAATTTCCATCAAAAGGCGGGCAATCTTCCAAAAGAGGATCCTTCAGCATTCTTCCAGGGTCAGCACATCACGCGTGACGTCAAGACAATGTTCTACGTGACATCGTTTCGTCACGTGCGTCGTAAAAACAAATGTTTGACGATAATTTACCTACGCTGTGCGGTTCTGGAAACAAATACGCTCTAAGGCTGCCTGTTCACTGCAGCGGAGAAAAGGAGTAAGAGCGCTTGCCCACACGGCGACTTTTTGTAGCGGTGCTCTCGCGCGACGGCATTGCTACGACCGCGTATCAGTCGCGTTTGCAACGCGCGACAGAAGCGATGCATACGCGCGACAGAATCGCGACTAAGGGCAGTTTCAGGCTAGTGTTTTTAAATGCGCATATAAGGTCGTTTCTGGAAGCGCACGTAGGTGCATATTGTAGGCGCGCCTTTTGCCACATGCGCAACTTGTACGAAAATATGCCCGTTCACGCGTTTCCGGCTTTTTGAAGTGCGTCTGCCGAAACGTCCGTATACGCGTAGAAAAAAACGCTAGTCTGAAACCGCTCTATATGGTACAGAGCCAGTGACAGAACCGCGACTGTATCGCTGAGAATGCGTGTCAGCATCTTGACAGCATCGCTACAAAAAGTCGTCGTGGGCGAGCACTCTAATACGGAGCGGAGACACGGACTGTGCATGTCCATTGATGCGGAGTTGTGTACTGTGCACGCGACAAGTCATTTGAAGCGGGCGGGGCGGCGGACGATCTCTTTTTCTGTTACTCTTCTTCTCCACTCCGTCGTATCGATCCGCTTCCACACTCCGTTTCCACCCCGCGTTGAAAATGTATGAATTTTTCATCTATTTCAAATCCATGTCTTCTGAAGCAGAGCGCAGATGAGAGAAGGGATAACATTCTACTGCGCCACCCGCCACCTGCGGCACCCCACGGCTAGAGCTAAGATTATATTGGTTAATATTGTCACAGCTCCGCTCTTCTCTCTTCTCCGCTCACGTAGACAGGCAGTCTAAGGCTGGCCTCACAACCGGTGTGCCTCTCTAAATTCATAATTTGAATTCAAGCTGCAGCGAATTTTCAGAGGATCCAATCAAGCACAGATGAATTGAAAAACAAAGGTATATCCGGCAAGAAAAATATGAATATGTTTATGATATAATACAAAAGTATAAAATAATATAAAATTAAAAATATCATGTTCTTTATTAAATTTAAATGTTTTGTTTTTATTTTGTAAACGGACTATTCTACGTAGCATTTTGCTCTATTGAATAACCACTTATTGACTTTGACTTTAGTGTGGTAAACGCCGCATATACTGGTCGTGTCCCAGGAACCGTTGTGCGGAATGCTATTTCCCCATAAAAAAGTATGATAAGCAGAATGCGAGAAATGCAATGACAATAAAGCTGGAACATAAAGCCCCCTCCCTCGTCTCCAGGGTGACCATCAGGCGACACATTTGCATGGAGAACGCAATTACTTGCGTCCAGCTCATAAAACAAATATTTAGGCAGGGCGGAGGGGTGGCTGAAATAGGTGGCGTGAAGCTCGCCTGGTGCGAACCGTAAGCATATGACTATGAACGTATGGATAAGTTGTCATAACCATCGTCTTAGCCATATGACTGCTGTCCCTGTCCACTTTCGACATAGGCCTCCCTGGTGGACAAAGGCCAGGTCCAGTCCCATTTAAGTATACCAACCTTTATCCCCACGTCAGCGATGCCTGTTTTTGAGCGCAGCAAGTATTTTAAACCAAGGAAATCCTAATAAGAGTTAATTCTTAAGAAATAGGTACCTATCTTATCGGGTTAACCAGGATTTGTAAAGAAAGCGTCAACTAGTGTCAAAAATAGGAAGTCTTCTTAAATTTCAGATTTTATCATGGATTTTTGTCCCGGGTCTCAGTGTTTTCTATGTATGGCTAGTATGTATTTACCCACAATTTATTTTACACACATTTATAAGTATTATATCCAACAACTTTGATGCTAGATGGTGCTGTGTGAAATGTATTTTATTTGTTTATTTAGATTTTTCATGTGAAACATCCTATCCGGGGGTTAGACCAAACGCACTACATATGACGCGAGAAAATGACGGAACGATGACATGTGAAAATGGCATGGGAGTAACTAGTTACCGTCTTTCACATTAAATTATTTTTTTAGGAGTAATTGCAAAAAATAATTCCCGAGGTTTCGGACTGGTCCTGCGCCCTATATAATTGTGCCTCGCGGTCCCGGCCGCCACGGCGTGACGTCCAAGTCCCAAGCACGCCTGGAATGCCACAGAGGACGAGGATTGTAGATGTCGCTGTGGTTCACGTATGGACCGACACCCTGGGAGGGGCGTGCTAAAGTGATATACTGGTATTGCTCGACTAAGGGCGCTTTTGAAAGGGCATGCCAAATGGCGTGGCATGTACTGTTTATTAATATGCATTTTTGAGACGTCTATGTTTTTGCTTTTTTTACACGAAACAAGCAAATTGTACTTACCACATTTAGATTACAAATTTTAGCATGAAGCCATAAGAGTAGCGCAATGAAATTTATAATAGAGGTATATTTAGAATAGCTACTTGGATAGTGCAAATTTGTTGTGAAAACCAAACGGTATTATTTTTATCATTATATTTTTAATGGTTCATAAAGTTATGAAAATACTGAATTATTTAATTTTTTTGTCATTTAAATTGTTTTTTGACCCTTTACAATGAACGACACTAAATGTTCTAACAGCTTAGTAGAGAAAAAAAATCTAGCACCTACCACAATAATTCATGTCACCATAAATAAAAAATCTCATCGTACTCGGCATTTGGTAAAAAAATAAAAAAATATCATTTATCATCATTTATTTCATCATTTCGGCCGTAATACGTCCACTACTGAACACAGGCCTCCCTCATGGATCTCCATGAGGAGTAGTTGCCATACTCACCACGCTTGGCAGGCGGGTTGGCGAGCGCAGTACGCATGTTGATACACGGAAAGACGCTGCTGCCCATCTTCCGGAGGTATCCCTTAGCAGGCTCTTACTGCATCCACGGGCATGAAAGGAGGGGTAACATTCTACTGCCCCACGGCAAAAAAAAATATCATAACTCTGAAAATACGAAAAATCGCGGATTATACATGGAGATGATTCGGATAGCCCTCGAGGTCCTCTACTTCCCATCTTTATTAGATCACTATTTCTTGGGACACCTTGTATGTTTTGTTTTGTGTATTATCGTAATGCAAAACTAGAAACAGAAATTACGGGCACATGAGACCTTATAACTCTATGTCATTGGGTGACGAGCGCAATGCTATACAGCGTTGGTCACGTGCTTCGTGAACGTGATCACCGTGGTATTGCAGTTGTAACAGGCAGAGGTCACCGCATAAAAAAAATATACCTTTGCCGATGAATCCACAGATACCAGAGTGAAATAGGAGATATTGATTAAGTAGTAAGTTATGCCGAAGCCAAGGACAGAACCGTCTAATTAGAAGCTAGCGCCCAATCATCCACAAGTCAGAACCAATCAGCCGGGGATCAATTCCTGCCAAATTGCACGTGACAACCCCCCTACCCCCACCCCCTGAATGATGAGTCGCATTCGTTACTGGCGACCCAAAGGGCAAGATAGGGCCATATTAGATATTAGACTTCTGTGGCGCAGCGGGCGAAGGTACGCCTGCGACGCAAGAGGTTGCAGGCTCGATTACTTGACTTTCCGTGGGGTGCCGTCAGTATAATGTGGCTCTTCCTCTCTTGCCCATGCAGTAAGAATCTGCCAAGGGATCCGCAAGATGGGCAGCAGCATCCTTCAGTGTGTCAATATCCCGACCTGTGCTCGGCCGTCTGCCAAGCGTGATGACCATGGCAACCACCTTACTAGCAGGAGAACATCAGGGAGGTGTTTGTCCGGCTGCGGACGTCCCACGGCTAAAGTTATGATGATGAGGTACTTAGATATCCTCATCATCATCTCAACGCCGCTGGCCACAGGCCGCCCTCATGGATCTCCTATGATCAAGAGCGGTTGTTGCCATGCTCGCCACACTTGGCAGGTGGGTTGGCGAGCGCAGTACGGATTTTGATACAAGACGCTGCTGCCCATCTTTCGGAGGTATCCCTTTACAGATTCTTATTGCATCCACGGGTAAGAGAGGAGAGCAACGTTCTACTGTCGACATCCCACGGCGCCGACCTGTAGTTACCTACTTAGATAAATTTAAATTAACAGAAATACATCGCTCTTCACACTCTTATCTCTAAATTTTCATCAGCTTTTCCTTTATCTTCTCGTTGCAGCTTTTAAGCAATAAACATGAAACATAACATCGGGAACTCGTAAATAATATCAGAAATAGTCGAGATGCCATTTGAGTAACAGTTTTGAAATATATCCGAATCGTGGGATAATTAATTACCTCAATTATATTCTCCCTTTACGCCTGGGTCGTATAGATGAGCACGCATCAGAATTATTCTTGTTGATTTTACTGTTAGAGTTGTAAATATTACCTTATAATTTTTCATCATTTCAGCCGTAAAACGTCCACTACTGTACACGGGCCTCCTTCATGGATCTCCATAAGGGACAGTTGCCATACTCACCACGCTTGGCGGGCAGGTTGGCGAGCGCATGATGGAAGTTGGTACATGTTAATGTTGGTAAATTCATTTTCACTTAGTTGAAGCACAAGTCATTTGACATTTTTTATCCTTCTTTAAACTGAAGCTAAAGATCCTGAAAACTTTTCAAAGTCAATAAGTCTTTATTACTTAGGTAAAAAAATGCCACGTAGAAGTGCATAAGAAAAACAAAACATATTTATAATTTGAATGAAGCATTCGTTTGCTGCAGAAAACATTATTTTCCAAGTGATGGATAGAAGCGAAAAAGAAACCTTACTCTTTCGAAACTGCAAGAAACACGAAATAAACGTGATAAGAAACTATCCAAAACATGTCGTGCGACACAGTCAAAGTCAAAGTCAATAAGTGTTTATTCAAAAGAGCAAAACGCTACATAGAATAGTCAATTTACAAAAGAAGTACAAGAAACATTGAAATTGAATAAAGCACATAACTGAATTCGTTCGCTTCAGATACCTTTTTTTCCAAGTGAGGGAAAGAAGCGAACAAGAAACCTCACTCTTTCAACAGAGTTTTGACCGTGTTAACAGTATAGTCCAGCTTAAGATCGGCCGGAAGTGGTCGCTCTCGGCCGGATATTAATAGTCCCTTCTATAATATGTCCCATTTATTAGTTTCAGTGCGGTTTCATCACGTCGTAACTCAAATTAATGAAAATTGGGAAATCCCATGAACTAGTTATATCACAGTTCGCTTGTATCTGGAAAGATTGTGCAATAAATCATCTAGACTGTTTTAATGGGGCGAAGAAAACACCGGGTTACCGGCCAAGTTATCTGTCTATTAAAAACTTCTTTTTAAGCAATCTTTTACTCTATTAAAATTTTACGGCTTAGTTAGCTTCAGACGTATTGACCTGTTCTTTCCTCTGAATAATAGCTAAGCTGAGAGGATGGTATAGGTGCTGGGCAAGCCTAATCCATCTAACAATGTCCCAGGCACTGCAGCGTCCCGTACAGCATGATTACCAGTTGCTGACGCTGTATAAATCATCTATAATAGATGCAAAGGCCTTACTTTTTTTTACTCTATTAAAAGTAGGCTTAAGTTTTTAACCGACAAAAACGGAGGAGGTTCTCACGTCAACGATATTTTTTTTTATGTATGATCGCTTATAACTTTTTACAGAGTAGTCCGATTTTCATAATTCTTCTTACTGGACAGGTCCCCGTAAGTCCCCGTAAGTCCCATAAATTATAAATTAGGAAAAAAATAACTCTAAGGATAGGAAAACAAGGGACGATTGATTGTTCACTCACTGATTGTAATGTATACGCATAACTTTACAGAGCAGTCCGGTAATGATAATTCTTTTTTATCATTTGAGGTCTGTTTTTTTTAATCTGTACTAATATTATAAAGAGGTAAAGTTTGTGACGTTGTGAGTTTGTGAGGTTGTAGGGGATAATCTCTGGATCTACTAAAAAATTCTCTAAAAATTATTTTACTAATAGAAAGCTACATTATTTGTGAGTGTCATAGCCTATTTATTAACCCTAAAAATTAAAAGACTTTTTGTGGTAGTCTGGTTTGCAAAGTACATGTGACGTCCTACGTCTGAGATGATCATGGAATGTAAGTAAAGCTTAACCAACCCGTAACTGTCCAAAGGTAGTAATCTACATATGTATAAGACATAGACAACTAACATAAATGAGAAAAAAGAAATAAGAAAATTTTATTGTTAAATTGTGTAGGTACATATACATACATACATGAAGGTCTTAAATAAATTTAGGTATCAACAATTTTATCATACCTATGACATACAATAAAAAATTTGCAATTTAATTCTATATTGCACAAAATTATACACAAAGTTGGCTTATAACTTAGAAAGACTGAATAAAACGGCTGATATTCAGTCTTTCTAAGTTCTGTTAGTTTTCCTTGTTTTCTTACTGTACATAAAAGTAAACAAAAGGCCACACTTCTCGCTCTTGCCTCTAGAATTCAAAATTAAAATGAAACCATCAAGCCAGGTCGCAGTTCCCGACTCCAGGAAGACCATTCATGTAAGACTGCGCATTACGGCGCCTGGGCGACTAATATTGCGCCTGCTGCCCCTAATTTCCTTTGCAAATTGAATTTTTCTTGTGAAATGAGGCGGGGTTTCGCAGAATGTTTTCGACTTCTAGGGACCTCCTCTTCCGTTTAGGAAATGTAATGAGCTGTAGGATTGAGGTCGAATGGAAATTACGAGGTCCCTCTGGATGTTTTTAGGGTGGAATTGTCTTTGTTGGCTAATACGTGGGCTTAAAGATAGTAAACGTTTATTCCATGCGACATTAGTAAAGTACAGGATGTAAAATACTTAATACCTTACTGTCTTACATTTATAATTAAAGAGATAGTAGCTCTATGCACCTAACAAGTTTGGATTGAAATGAAACGGATAAATTCGAGCACGAACTGCGCCCTAAGAGTTCCGAAATTAGAAGATATTGTGTTTAGTGATCTATCTATTATTAATTCTTGAATAAATCAAGGCCTTTTCGAATTTAAACGCATTTTGTTTCAAACATAATATTGTATTATTTGGTATTACAAAAAAGGAAATTCCTGAATTTCAAAGTTTGTCCTCTACTTGTGACAGCATTCCAAATTTCAGAGTTGTAAGACTTCTGGAAGTGCCCTAGAAGTGTTAAATTTTTGCCACTTTAGTCACAAAACTTGACACTTGTCTTGTTGCTAAAATTTCTGAATGCCTAAGGCAGAACCTTGTTTTTGAAAGGGCAAAATTTATGTGTGGTAAAAATTTAAACTTGATTCAGCCCTTTCGGATAAAAGACAGACGGACACGAGTGATCCTATAAGGGGTTACGATTCTTCCTCGAGTATTATTGAGTTGTATTGTTCAAAAGTTCAGCTCAATCAGGAAGTGGGTCTAAATCAGATTGCAAGATTTATTTATTATATATGAGATTAGATTGCAAGATCATACAATGCAAGCTAAACATTCATCGATTAAATTTACATGCGTAGTTTGGTTGGATTAACGTAATAGTAATACTGGATATATCACACAGCATCATCTATTGCAAAGTAAGCTGATACTAGGTGATTGATAGAATACCTACTTAAAAATATTTATATGGAATTACATACTTATCATACATAGAAAATATCCAGACTCAAGACAATAATACAAATATGTAGATATAGGGTAATAAATGATACAACTGAGAGTGTGCCTACGTCTGTCACCAGCGCTGGTAATGTAAGAATTGGCGACTAGCGTGACCGGCTCCTCGCCACTGTAGCCTCACCTTAGCACGCCCGGAACGCCAGGTGGCATTATATTATTCTGATCATACTTTTAGCAATAGTTATACATCACATGAGGGAACAAAGCAACACAAGCTCTGCTTAGCTTGGGGCTAGATGATGATGTGTGAATTGTCCAGCAAATAAAAAAAAGTGAAAATTAAACCTCACTCTTTTACATCTATTCATTATTACAACTTTTTAAGGATTCTCAGAGTAGGTCTCAATCTTACGGATCCGACCAGACCAATACAAAATCATGACTGCGTTAATAATAAAGCCCGAAGCGAGGTTGAAATATAAAGGTATGTAAATAGACTACTTTCGTCCCGGATCCGAGAA
The DNA here is from genome assembly GCA_963082625.1 of Pasiphila rectangulata. Classification (NCBI taxonomy): domain Eukaryota; kingdom Metazoa; phylum Arthropoda; class Insecta; order Lepidoptera; family Geometridae; genus Pasiphila; species Pasiphila rectangulata. Next base: position 18,703,471 of record OY720251.1, on the reverse strand, counting down.
AAGCAGAGATTAGTGTAAAACTCTCTCGGCCGCCTTGCTCCCCTTCTAAATTTTAATTACGCTTCCCCCTCGCAGACTACAAGACGCAGCCGCAGGAACCTGCGTCTTGTAGTCTCTGAGACAGGCACAAAGCCGGGTGCTCATTTCCGAAAACTTGTAACATGGATAAGAGAGTTGTATCATGAAGCCGCGTGAACGTTGGGCTGGGTAGCCCCGAACACGTGAAAAAACATGTTCAAAGGACAACGGATGTTGTCCTTTTTTTTCTTGCAGTTTTGTTTCTTAAAAAAAAGCAATAATTCCTTATAGTGAACTTTGCTATCTTCCTTATTTAGAGTACTTTCCTTCCAGGTGGCATTAAAAACTTCACCTTGTAGGTATATTTGTTTTTATTTATTCAGGTAGATATATTTTTCAAGTTGAGCTGACGTATTTTCCACCACTCTAGAGGTAGAGCCAGCTGCCTTTTTTATTCTTAAAGATATTGGGTTAGCTTTACCATTCAAGCTGTGGCGTCTTATTATTACAAAAAAACACATAGCCTATAAGACCACTAAGACTATCTAATTTTAAGTTTCTTATGTGATTTTTTGTTGGATATCCTAAAATAAAAAAGCACCTGCCGTTCACGGCGCTTCGTGATACAACTCTCTAAACCGTTTTACAAGTTACCAAAATCTATGCCTGGCACGCAGGTTACTACGCAAAACCCCGAAAACTATTTAAATTGAGACCCTGGGACGAGTGACGTCACACCCAGTTTCGTGATGTTATAGCTGCATGTTCTATACGATGCTTGAAGGTCGACTGTGTACTCTATCGTTTGTCGCAGAGCAAATGTGGAGGGCGCGTGATGCCTCACTGAATGAGAAAGTAAGATATTGCTTGTAATTTTATAGTGTTTGACCGCACTTAGGTAGAACAATTCAAGGATGTGAATAAAAAAAATAATAACGTTTATTTATATATCTCTTACAAAAGTACTTAGTCAATAAAGTTATATAGTATGTAGTAGTGTACAAATGCATACTTGCTTAGTGAGAGACTGGTGCCCGATGTAGGTTCTTTTAAACCAGTATAATACGAGCTCTGTGGCGGCGCAGCGGGCGAAGGTCCGCCTGCGACGCAAGGGGTTGCGGGTTCGATTCCCGGACAAATGTCGACCGCAGATCTGCAGATATTTGTTCAGGGTGTTCTGGGTGTTTTTCTTTCTATATATAATAAAAATATCTATCTATGTAGTATAATGTATTAAGTATATCAGTCATCTAGTACCCATAACACAAGCTCTGCTTAGCTTGGGGCTAGATGATGCTGTGTGATTTGTCCAGCATTATTTATTTATTATTTATTACAGGTCACCAGGCCACTCCTCAGCTTGATCGCCACAGTACAGATGTATAACAAAAAGACACATGAAAAAAAATTAGAGATAAATTCAAACTAGAATTTAAAAAACGCACAAAATAATGCGTGTATGTCTGTCTATGTGTGTTAGTGTGTGTGTGTGTGTGTGTGTGTGTGTGTGTATGTATGTGTATGCGCATGCGTGTGAGTATATATGTGTGTGTAAGTATATGTTCCGAAAAAATTGCACTCCCATACAGGGTCAATTTTTGAGACGGGACAGTAAGGGCAGGTACCTTAACCGTTATAGTTACAGGAAAACGTTTTTAGAAGACTATTCGTAAATTTTTAAAATATTCTGAACTGCATTTACAGATGTATAACTGTAAAAAAACTTTGGAAAAAATGTACAGTCAGCAAGAAAATGGTCATTTTACACAAAAACTTTTTTTGATGCCAATCGATCCTCTTGCTTATTAGGATCAAAAGTCTCTACTGGACCTACTGAGGTTTGAGTACTATAAATGTCAGAAATTGCCTAAATTTTGATCCCTATAATATTTTTTTTTTTTTATTATTTAGTATAATGTTAACAAAAGTAAACCTATACTAAAATATATTACAATCTAGCCAGATTGGCCAATGAGTAACTTAATGCTAACTTAGTTTTATAAGAATGTAAACTGTAAGATAGTGTCCATCAGCACTTTTCTTATTGTCTCTAATTAAGGAAAGACACTTTGTTATTGTGTTCTTTGTTTAAAATATAATATTCACTTGCACTGTCACTGATTGTACTATGTTAGCTCAAAAGGTTTTGTTCTCTTGAGCCTTCTCAATATGTCGGTATGATCGAGGAGCTGGATTGCCTCGATGTTAACATGATGATGCAGTCTGTGTTCATGACTCTTTGCATATTTCTGTATGACTTTGTCGACGGCCTGTATATTGAGGTCCCGATGGAGGTACAACCCCACAGTTGTATTCCATAAGTCCATACTGGCATGAGAACTTGTTTGTAGAGAAGTACTTTATTGTGTACTGCCATTGAAGAATTTCTTCCAAGCAGCCAGTACATCCTTTTGAAACGAATTTCTAGCTCTTCTTTTTTCTTTTTTACATGAGCTTTCCAGCGAAGTTTGGCGTCCAGCGTCATGCCCAAATACTTTGCTGTATTTTGGTATGGTATGATTTTATTGTCGATGAATACAGGGTGGTAATCTTCTCTTTTATTTGTAAAATTGATGTGTATTGATTTTGATTCATTTAATTTAATCCGCCAGATTTTTGTCCAATCATATATTTTATTTAAAGCTACTTGAACCTTTTCGGCTGCTTCAGCTTGTGTTTTTCCTACAGCCATTATAGCAGTATCGTCCGCGAAAGTTGCTATGGTGTTGTTTTCTGTTTCAGGGATATCACATGTGTATAATAGGTACAGGACCGGACCTAGTACACTTCCCTGTGGTACCCCTGCTTTGATTGCTTTCAGTTCTGAAAACGAATCTTCTTGTCTAATGCTAAATGCTCTATCCGTAAGATATGATGCTATTAAGTCTACATATTCTTTTGGGAGCATTCTTTTTAACTTAAATAATAGGTCCTCGTGCCATACTTTGTCAAAAGCCTGTGCGACATCAAGGAAGATAGTGGTGCAGACTTCTTTATTTTCTAGAGTATTTTCTATAATATTTGTTATTCTATGGACTTGGTCAATCGTTGAATGTTGTTCTCTAAATCCAAACTGATGTTCCGGAATGAGTTTTTTCTGAGTAGTATTGGTTTTAGCCTTTTTAGAAAAAGTTTTTCAAATAACTTTGAAATTATGGGTAACAGAAAAATCGGTCTGTAAGAGGAAGTCTCGTGTGCTGGTTTTCCTGGCTTCGGAATCATTATCACTTCAGCAACTTTCCATAGATCTGGTACATGTCTAATCATAATAAGAATTTTTTTTTACATTTTCATATATGCTAATATTGGTAAAAAAGTGTTATTTTTAACCATTTAAAATTGCAAGTCGATACCATCAGTAGATCAAGAGTTCTCGAGATATCCATTTGTGACAGACGGACAGACAAAGTGATACCATAAGGGTTCCTTTTTACCATTTTGGTCCGGAACCCTAAAAACAAAACGCATTTAAATTGAATAAAGCACATAGGTAATTGAATTCGATCGCTTCCATTTTTTCCCAATTGAGGGAAAGAAGCGAAGAAGCTTTGGCCATTTTCATTTCCAATTTGCCCTACAGGTAGACAAACGCCGGGTGTGTTGCAACATGTATTATAAAACCCTACTCACTATTTCAAAAGCAAATTCCTCATACATTATGTATGGCCGGCTGAAAGTGGAGAAGACTTGACCCTTTGATGCTCCTAATAGGTTGCTTATAGATTCTGTATCCGGAACCCTGGGAGGCTTTGATGTGGAACACTGAACCGTTTTCATCCAATCAAAGAATGGAAAGTTATTGGTGGCTGACCTTTTTCTTCAAAAGAGCCCAGCGTAATGGATTCATTAAAAATTAAGTGTTGTTAAAGTTGCCGTGGGGTGCCGGCAGTAGAATGTTGCCCCTCCTCTCTTGCCCGTGGATGCAGTAAGAATCTGCCAAGGTATACCTTCGGAAGATGGGCAGCAGCGTCTTTCCATGGATTAGTATCCAGTACGGCCAACCAGCCTGCCAAGCGAATATGTTAAAAAACAGATTTTATTTTATTTGATAGTAAAAATGTGACAAAATAAACGTTTCTTTATCTTTATCTTATCAATCCCCTTATTATCTTGGTGATCCATAAGGGTGGGCTATGTCCAGTAGTGGACGTGGACAGCAGTCCAGGCTAGTCGTTATAGTTTGCCGAGAAAGATCATGGTGAAAACCACATTTACGATATTTTCAGATTTGTAATGAAGAAATTCATTACAAATCTGAAAATATCGTAAATGTGTATAACTTTAATATTTAACAAACTGAACCCTAAATTGAAAAACTGTCTTCGCAATCCCTAAACGGTTTTAAAATACCTGTTAAAAAATACCCCATAGATGGGTTATTCAAGAAAAAAAAACGTATTTATCTTAACGTGTATGGAAAGTCCCCAAATTAATATTTTTTGTACCGTTATCATAGCGTGATATTTTTTATGTGCATGCTAAATTACAGCTTTCACGAACTAATAGTCTCTTCGTAAAGCCGACGACAGACAGACATAGCGAAACTATAAGGGTTCCTTTTGGCCCACGGAACCCTAATATAAACCAGATGATTTGTAAGATACAAAATATATATTTATTTATAACATACTTATTATATCATCATCATCATTTCAGCCATAAAACGTCCACTAATAAACAAAGGCCTCCCTCATGGGTCTCCATGAGAGGTAGTTGCCATACTCACCACGCTTGGCAGGCGGGTTGACGAGCGCAGTATGGGATGTTGATATATGGAAAGACGCTGCTGCCCATCTTTCGGTATCCCTTAGCAGGCTCTTACTGCATCCACGGGCATGAGAGGAGGGGCAACATTCTTCTGCCGGCACCCCACGGCTTTATATACCTACGTGGAAAACACCCAGCCCGGAAACAATTATTTGTAGATAAAACAAACATTTTTCCGCCAGGATCTAACCCGCAACCCCCTGTGCCTTAGCCGGCTTTTAGATCAACTAAGCCAAGGAGAATAAAGATGTATTGAAATGTATTTAACTAAATACGTTAAATTTTTAGGTATGACGGTAAAAATCACGTAAAGCAAAGAATAATCAAGACGTGCTCGAACGCCTGTTCTATTTTAATTTAACAAAGCACTCATCTTAATGCATTTTATAACCCGTCTCTTAGGAATAATTCTCGTTGGAAATTAAATGATGATTAAATTCTTCAGAAATACCATCCCAGGGCTTAAAAATTTCATCCCTCGAACGTAAAAACCTCGTAACCTCTTTAATTAACTTTGATAAAAATACAACCCCCTTCGATGAGACTAAGAGGGTCGGCTTAACATTTTATGTGACCTTTGAGAGGACCCTATCCCTAATAAATAATATATTATGTATCATGGAATTTGCGGAATCAGAATCGCTGTTGGCGCAACCCTGGAGGAGTTCAACCTTGACAAATTGTCAACCTTTCAAGGTGTACATATGCTACAATTCAGCTCAATCGATTTTTGTTTATGTATATTCCAAGTAAATAAAAGGCGAAACATGAACGACACTCTCTGTTTAGTAACTACAATAGCAGTTTCAGTGTCAGCTGCCATAGGGTGCCGGCAGTATAATGTTGCCCCTCCTCTGTTGCACGTGAGAAGTAAACGTATGAATCTGCAAAGGGATACCTCCGGAAGATGGGCAGCATCGTCTTTTCGTGTATCAACAACCCGTACTGCGCTCGCCAACCCGCCTGGTGAGTATGGCCAATAACGACTTGTCATGATCTTAGTGATCCATGAGGGAGGGCTTTGTCCAGCTGTGGACATGCTACGGGTGACATGATGATGATGATGAATAGCAGTTTCTGTATAAACCATAGCTTAGTGTTATGGATACCAGATGGTTGATAAAATACTTTTTTGTTTTTTGTTAATACACTCGTGAGCAAAAAATCTACTTAGGACATACGCTCGCGGTTAAAAGTATATAGCAAAAAATCTGAAGCTTTAATTCTTTATCTGATTTTAAAATCTCAAAGCGGCTAGTTTTAGCTTTAAAATGAGTGGTCTACGTTGGTTTTTTAAATTTAGTTTTGGTAAAGAAAAAATATTAAGTGAGAAGGAGTCATAAACAACGAAACAAGGTGATAATAACAGTAAAGAAAATGCATGCTTCATCATCATCATCATTTCAGCCGTAGGACGTCCACTGCTGGACATAGGCCTCCCTCATGGATTTCCAGTTATTGCGGTTGGAAGCGATCTGCATCCACCGTCGACCTGCGGTCTTCACCAGGTCATCATCCCATCTTGTTGTTAATGCAAGCTTAAATTAAGCTTTAAAGTCGGGGTTACGCGCGGGCCAGTCCATAGCAGCAATTTCGACCTCCTGTAAATACTGCATGACGGAACCTGCAGTATGTGGACATTGTCGTGCATTAAAATGAAGTTTTTGTGACGTGATCCCCTAAAATCTCTTCTATGTATCGGTTCGCCGTCAATCCTCCCACTCGACCGCCAGTTTTAATAAAAACCAACTCGGTTTTTGCATCAATTGAAATGCCCGCCCACACCATCCAGGAAACTCCTCCAAAGCCACATTTTCTTTGATGCAGCACTGCGCGAATCTTTCTCCGGATCTTCTGTAGACTCGTCCTCTTCTATCGCTACCATGCAAGCACACTCTGCTGTCATCTGAGAAGAGAACTGAGCTCCATTTTGTCAGTCCAAACAACGTGTTCTCTGGAAAATCGTAGGCGGGCTGCTCGGTGGGCTGGGGTAATTTGGGGCCAGTAGCTGGCCTTTTTGATTCCAGGGTTAGCTGCCTTAAGTCGTCTTCTGACTGTCCAGCCATTCCCAGCCACTCCTCGCGTTTCTCTGAGCTCTTGTTGGACTTGAACGCCAGTGAGGGCCCGATTTCTCAGCGATGTGCTGACAATTAATCTGTCATCTCTCTCCGATGTGCAATAAAGTCTTCGATTAAAGTTACCAGTCTCTTGGTAACGACGGTAAACTCTGGAAACAGCAGACTGGCTCATGTTTAGCGCATGTGTCACTTCACGCTGAGTCTGGCCTTGTCGCAACAGGGTGACCGCTTGAGCAGCTTCATTACATGTTGTGTCCATTTTCAGGTAGAATTCTTGTTTTTTGATATCGGAGATGTGTATCGGTTAACGTTTGACGGCTAATTGATAAGGGTGGGTCAGGTAGATAACCTTTTATATGGGTCAGTAACCCTTCAAAAGCACTATTTTTTATTTATTTATTTAAATAGGACATCCAACACAGGGAACACAAACACTATTGTAAACAAGCGTAAAGAGGATGGTTACCGATCACAACATATTGTTGGGTTGTGTGAGCAAGAAACATCACAATATTTTATATCATTTTGAAGTTAATACTATCAGCTTTAACATTTTACCAAGAAAAAAATATTATTCGTAATCGGCCTGCGGTTTATGTGATTCGATGTGTAGGTGTAGTGACAGTTGTTTTGTGTGCTCATGGATTTGGATACCGTGGGAATAAGCCGTGGTAATACCGTGGTTTTGTAATGTCTTTTTCGCGTAAACAGCAGCGCGCGGCCGTAAATACCAAGACCCGGGTTTTTTCCGCAGAAAACTTACAAACATTGGTCCCGCAACGAGAATCTACCCTGGTACTTCCTTGCGTCTCAACCGGCTTTAAAACCAGCTGAGCTAAAGAGGTCATCATGTACATGGTGTAGTTAACTGCAGGCTTGCGAGCTGGGGTCCACTTGAGGCTTGATAGTAGGGTCCGAGATCTTAATCACCATTGGTACTCCTGGAAAGGAATTAAGGAAGCGAGATCTCCGCCAATTAGAAACATGCGAGGGTGAAACAAAGTACTCTTGTAGTTGTGTTCAAAAGAAGTAATCAGCATGTTCATAATTTTTATCATCATTTCAGCCGCAAAACGTCCGCTACCGAACACAGGCCTCTCATGGATCTCCATGAGGGTAGTTGCCATACTCACCACGCTTGGCAGGCGGCTTGGCGAGCCCAGTACGGATGTTGATGTACATAAAGACGCTGCTGCCCATCTTCCGGTAGTATCCCTTAGCAGGCTCGTACTGCATCTACGGGCATGAGAGGAGGGGTAACATTTTAATTCCGGCACCCCACATCACACCAATCAGCAGTTTCTGTAATCTGTGACCTTACTCCGTTGAAACTACAAATAAAAAACAGGAATATTTTACGGTAAACTTATCTGTTAATACATTGCTTGAGTAGAACACTTGTTGTTAAAAGTTTGTGTATGTTTTTTTACGTAAAACTGGTATTATCAGGAGTTTTCAATGAGTAAACCCCATTGTACAGAACTCTAAAAAATAGCTTTATTGTTATCACAGACACATACCTAGGTGTACAGAACAATAAGGGTATATTATAAAAATAAGGAAAATATAAAAAGGCCTGCCCCTCTGCATAAAAACTGCCAAGTTCCTTCCTCATTCGTTAAGTCGTCTCAGCACACAACAACTCAGGTTTCACTTAAACATTCGTAGGATGATATTCCGCACTAATGAATTCTCGTCCGCACACAAAAAGAACATCATAAATACAATTCCGTGAAATAAAGCAGAGCGGTCGTACGAGAGCGATTGGTAAAAGCCAAGGGCCGCCTCCGTAGGGATAACAATTTCCTTGAGGGATGGCCGTTTGAGAATACGGGAAACGGTCCACGAGCTTGTTTATGTGGGGGACATGAATTGATTATTTAGATAAGGTTTTTTCGATTTTCTGTTGATCGAAGTGGGAGTTGTAACATGTTATGGGTCCTCATTCTTAAATCTACTCATTTTGGGGGTAGATGATGCTTTGTAAAGGTCAAACATTACCTATTAATAGTTCTTTTATTGACATGTCATCGTCATCTTTTCAACGTAGGACGTCCACTGTACATAGGCCTTCCTCATGGAACTCCAAGTACTGAACATGAGGGCTTGTTGCCATACTCGCCACGCTTGGGTAGCAAGCGCAGTCTTCCGAAGGTGTTCTTTTGATTCGTACTGCATCCAAGGTCAAGAGAGGAATGACATCGTTCTACTGCCGCCACCCCACGCCAATTGACGTGTACACAAGAGGAAATAAACTAACTTTAATGTCTTCCAGGCCGAATTCATTTTATATTTAATTAAAATTTTATCAGCTTTTAAATTGTTTCAGTCTCACACGACCAAGCAAATACTGGTTGCATGTGTGTCTCCAGTTGTATTTATAACTATCCCAATTTAGACAATAAGTCTTAGAATACAATTAAAAGAATCGCAGTAGTAGCAAACGAGGTGAAGATCTCTTAAGTAACCAATCGTTGGTGCAAAGATCTTTCTAATTCCTATTGGATTATTCTACTCTACACTAACCATGTCCCGCGTTGCAGTATATTATGCATTTTTCCCGTCACACTACATTACCTTAACCAGCCCAACTCCTTTAAATGAGAAGGATTCTAGGGCGCCGCGCTGGCAACTTTCCATGAGTATCCACAAAGGATATGAAGATGTTGTAGAGGAAAGACATGACTCGATGAGATGTTAAAGTCCCATTTTTGATCTTGCGTCCTTTGCGGCGTGCAGGGCAGTAGCACACTGTCTCCTGCGCTTCATACACAAGCAAAAGCTATCGAGTCGTTCCTAGTCCGTGGAAATGGCTTATTCCAAAAATCCCCTTCCGGCTCTCAAAGGGAACGCAAAGGGATTTATGGACAAAATGTCCACAAATCCCCTTAACCATTATAATTATATATTCTTTTGTATTCTCATATGGCCCATGACAAAAACATTATTTTTGTCCCTTAACTCGTCCACTTTTGAATGAATTTAGTTCAGTCAGACATAAATCATCATTTCATTCGTAAAACGTCCACTACTGAACACAGGCCTCCCTCATAGATCTCCATGAGGGGTAGTTTCCATACTTACCACGCTTAGCAGGCGGGTTAGCGAGCGCAGTACGGACACAAATAATGTTAGTAAAATAAAATGAAACTACAATTTTTCGGTCGAATTAAGGAACGACTCGAACTTTCAATAAGGCATGAAATTAATAAAATGAACAAAAAATGAAAGACGCTCTCTGTTTATATGCGATAACAGCTTCTCGATTCTATGGAACCCCAGTTCAATTTCCTTCCTTTCCTTAAGCATCCACCTAAAAAAACTTCATTACAAGCAAAACTCAATAACCTCTTTCTCTACCCCTATAGCTATAACTTATAATACCTTGAAGAAGCCCGTAATGTTTAAGAGAAGTTATTTACCGTCACGCTGCCACGCCGCCGCCCCGTGAGCGGCTCATATCCATTCACGGCGGAATCCACCCGCCCTAATTATATTTGAAGCCGGGATTACCGATGTACGGCTGGCTTGTTTGATCGGCGCAAATATCGCGCTATTGAGAGGGATCCTGGATGAAAAACGGCTTTAGGGTAATCATCATTTCAGCGTAGGACGTCCAGTACTGAACATAGGTCTTATGTATCTCCAAGTACTGCGGTTGGTAGAGGCCTGCATCCACCGCCGACCAGTCCTAACCAAGTCGTCTGGCTATCTTGTAGATGACACTCCTCCTATGCTGCGCTTGCCGGTCTGTTGTCTCCCTTGGAGGTATAGAGCCTATCGCCACTTCAATGTGCTAATCTGTTTGGCTATGTCGGGTTGTATAAGGTGGTTTCATACTAATAACTAACTATGAAAACTGAATAACGGATAACTCGACTCGGTGGTTATTTTAGAAGGAAAAGTTTTTGGGTGAGATTGGTAAGGGTTGGTGAGGGTTGCATTTATAAAGACGCTAGAGCGACACAATTAATTTAACAATAACTTACGACCACTTCTTACCCGTACCACACTTACTAGAATAGTAGTACTAGTACTACGGGTGAAAAATAATCCCCTTGGTACTACCAGTAGTACCACCGGTAGTGAAGAAGTGCTTACAAACTCCTTAGCTCAGTTCGTCTAGTAGCCTAAGACGCAGGAGGTAACGGTTTCGATTCCCGTAGGGGGACAAAATGTAAGTACAAAATATTTAAGTACGTACAAAAATATAACAAAATTCAAAACTATTTAAAAAAATCGTTTATTCATAAAGGTCAGAAATTGTACAAAATTATCGATGTAGTATATTTTAGTTTAACCTAATTATTATATTTTAGCTAAGACCTATTTGTGTTGCTTAAACATTGAGCATCTCGTTCTAACTAAGCTCTAGGCTTGTAAAAAGAAACGAGCGACCACTGCTTCGGCACACAATTTTACTATTATTATAACTAACTAATATTAATTAGCGGGAATGTTCACGTACTTGTTATCTGATTCGGATGATTCCTTATAAAACAATGTGAATGTGTATACTCTCCGAAAGCCAAGACAGGACTGATTAAAAAATGCTTCATAATGCATCATAACGCTTCCTATAGATGTGAACAGTAGCCATCACGACAGAGAGCATCACGACACAACACGTCAGACAAATGTGAATCTAGCTAGGATATGACTTAAAACTCTACGACAAATTCATAATATTCGAGCAGAGCATCAAAACGCAAACGAAGTCGCGAGAAGCATCTAGTATTTAATAGTTTTGAATTTTCATATTCATTAGCGGGCATGTTCACGTTCTTGTTATTGTTGGCGGAGGCACATTCCCGGTTTTGAGGATTATTTGCAATTTCATACTTGCACGTGCATCACTAACGCGTCACAACACGCTGGCGCATGCAGATTAGTCTGACACGTTGTGCCGTGTCGCTGCACCGCCCCCGCGCCTCACCCAACTTGACACGGACCGGGATCGCTTCTGATGCGACACAACACAAGCCGTCAGAACACACTGCATCAGAGATATGTGAACGCTAACATATTAAATGTATGAAATTGAAACCTTTCTGATGCATCACGACACAACACGTCAGACAAATGTGAATCTAGCTTTAGCCTTCCATGATAAATCAGCTATGCAACACTAAAGACATCTTATTTTTATAATTAATGGAATCAGGCATTATTTTGCGGAAATCCATGACAATAAAATGCAATGAAAATATTTAGTTTTAATTCCGCTTATGCTGAGATGCATGAGCACCGCCCTCCCGCCCGCTAATTATGCACATGCAGGAAGAACTAGTTTGTCAGTGCAGCATGCATACCCAAACCTATACGACGACACGTGTTTCGCCTCTCCGCGAGGCATCATCAGGTGAGACGCTGAGGTGTTGACTGGTCGGCGGCTGGAACGAATTTTTTTTCGTTCCAGCCGCCGCACTAATTATTTCCATTGCATTTTATTTATCTTATTTCTAGTTCCTGAAATTAGCGCGTTCAGCCACACAAACTCTTCAGCTTTATACAAGTTTATAAAATAAAAAAATTAAGTAACCCCTTGACACATTATCTAGTCTCCGAAATATTTTTTTTTGTAATGTGTACCCTCCGTTTTGCAATCTACACATCATGCCCTTTCATTTGATACCACACTTGGGTATATTTGAAAACATTCGATTGTTCCTACTTTCAACCCCCATATCTCATGAATGGCTAAACGAATTTCTATAATACTTTCAGTTTTGCATTCTACTCATCATCTCCTTTCATTTGATACCAAACTCCGGTATATTTGGAAACATTTGATTATTCATCCCCTCTTTCACCCCCCATATCTTGTAAACTTCTTAACTGATTTTGACGATTCATGTTTAAGAAACACCGCCGGTAAACCTGCTTTCAAATAAAGAAAACTGCATGCAAATCGGTCCACTCGTTTAGGAGCTACGGTGCCACAGACAGACACACACACATAGCGGTCAAACTTATAACACCCCTCTTTTTTGTCGGGGGTTAAAAATTACACATGTGTATATAAAATTCTTCGTATCTACCGCGTCCTGCATCGAACACCTTTATTTGCACATAAAAGGAACCTCCTAGAACAGAATACTAAAAGAGACATGGTAAATAAAAATATAAATAACTTCGTGGTTCCTCCTGCCCACGCTAATTGTCATGCCACGTTAAATATAAATGAACATTCGGTGGCTTAGAATGAGCCTCCGTAAATAGGCCTTTATGCTCCAACAAAACAATTTGGAAACAGAAAAGATATTAGCAATATACAATACTGGCTTCTACCTTCTACTGGCCGTGGCGTGCCGGCAGTAGAATGTTACTCCTCCTCTCATGCCCGTGGATTCAAAAAAATTCAAAATTCAAAAAATACTTTATTCAGTGCGGCCGCATGGACCTTATTGACGCTGCAATACTGGATGCAGTAAGAGTCTGCTAAGGGAAAATTAAGCCTCCGAAAGATGGGCAGCAGCGTCTTTCCGTGCATCAACATCCCGTACTGCGCTCGCCAACCCACCTGCCAAGCGTAGTGAGTATGGCAACTACCCCTCATGGAGATCCATATGGGAGGCCTGTGTTCAGTAGTGGACGCTTTATGGCTGAAATAATGAATACTAGTTTTTGCCCGCTGCTTTTCAAGCCTTATATAAAAAAGTAGCCTTGTGTTAACCTTAGCCATTATCTTTACACGTACAAAAGATTAATTCGTAGCGTTGTTTTAGCGTAATAGTTAATAGGTAACAAACATCCATACAAGCAAACTTTTAGATTTATAATATTTGTAAGATTAATTTAAGGAGCTAACCTATTTATGGACGACCTTAGTGGCACAGCTGGTTTAATAGCCGGCGGAGCAGGAGGTTGCGGGTTTGATCCTAGCCGGGTGCAAAATGTTTGCTACAACTTGTCACAGGTCTGATAGATAATTTTTATTGTACTCTTGATGATCATTCCCACCGCTGGACTTACTACCCTATTGGCATGACTGGCTACCCTATTTGGGTCCATTAGGCATCATCCCTAGCACTTATCCCACACTAGGGGCCATCCAAAAGAGTGTTTACAAGCGTCATCATCATCACCTCAGGACTGCCCATGGGAAAAACACTGCTTTCTGAAGTCAATACCCACCAGAGAGAATTTTTGACCCTTGATAGAGAGGGCAAAAGAGCAACATTTTTAAATTTAGAGCTGTCAGCGTAAAATTGTGTGTATTTGTTCCGTTTTAATTTTAGAACGGCACTAACCAAATACGTTATTTTAGTCAGTTTTACATCAATCAAATAAGCTTTAGCTAGTAAGTACAACAACAAAATCGCCACCAGTGTAGCCTTAAAATATTAACGTCTTGTTTATGAAAAAAGCCGTCTAATAGAAATATCACTCCATAGATTACGACACGGTCGCGGTTCCATACGAGTACCTATGTCGTACTATCTCCCTAACCATCTGTCCAAATTATATGCAATAAAAGGGAAAAGTCTTTTGCTTTTAACACTTGAGACGATAAATTTACTTGTGTGTATGTCTGTGTGTGTGTGACCATTCTGTAATCTGTGGTGTGACTCCGTTTTCCGCATTTAGACTCGTAGTTGGTCCATTATGCGTGAGGTGTCTGGCTAGCATAGCCAGCCCAATATATAAATTTACTTATTTATATAAGAATTCATAATTGTCGATAATAGAACCATCAATAGAACATCACCTTACGGTTTAAATTATGTTTTAATTATAAAAAACGTCTTTTTGTAATTATGATAAACAAAGAAAAATATCTAGTATTAATTCCGCTAATGCTGAGATGCATATGCACCGCCCTCCCGCCCGCTAATTATGCACATGCAGGGGGAACCAGGCTGTTAGTGCAACATGCATACCCAAACCCACACGACGACACGTGTTTCGCCTCTCCGCGAGGCATCTTCAGGTTAAACGCCGAGATGTTGACTGGTCGGCGGCTGGAACGAAAGTGAAGCCACAACGCAGCGGCTACTCCTTCTTTTTGTAACTTAAATAAGAAAGTTAGACATAGGCTGTCGCTGACTTTTTTGTAGGCAGTATCAAGCTCTTAAACTTTTATCTAGAACTCAATCATATACCTAGCTCTCATCATTAAGGCAGCGTTCGTAAGAAACGTTTTCGTTCAACCGTTTTTTCTGTGACTTACTTTGCAAATCAAACTACCACGAAAACTTTTAAATTTACGGGTAAATTTATAGCCAATGTCACTCACAAATACTCTGTGGCTTTCTATTAGTAAAATAATTTTCAAAATCGGTTCAGTAGGTCCAGAGATTACCCCTTACAACGTCACAAACTCACAAATCACAAACTTTACCTCTGTATAAAGAGGAAAGATTTGAATGTTGTATTTTGTATATTTGTAAGGAATAAACCAAAAACTACTGAACCGATTTTAAAAAGTCTTTCACTATTAGAATGCTACATAATCCCTGAGTAACATGGCTATATTTTATCCCCGTATTCGCATGGAAACGGGAATTACGCGGGTGAAACCGCGAAGTGCAGCTAGTTTATCAATAAATTTCAGTGCAGATTATTATGCGAGATTATACCCACTTACTTTCCACCTACAGCACCATGCTAGTTATCAGTTGGCACATCCACCCACCCTAAATTAGGGTCATATGGGACCCAAAACCACAAGGCCCTTGTAAACAACGAGATACCAAAGGGCTCGTTCGCGCTGAGAAATGAGACACGTAAGGGATAGTCTATATTAGCTGAACCCGTGATAAGAACTGAGTCGACCAAAGGACATAGGGGCATGTGACGACCTGACTTTGTTTTGGAAGTGATCAAAGTAGGTTGAGTTTTCAAAATAAATATCTTTAATATAGTCTTATAAAAAGTAGACACGGAATGTGACAAACAAAAATTAACCTGCTAGACCTCTGCACCATGTCAAACTTTAAGGTAGATAAATAAAAATATATAGGTTTTTCCAGTAAAAAAATCGGCCATGTGCGACTCACACGAAAGATCCCCTACCATTATTTGGCACAACATCATATTCAAAACAAATATACAACTAAATATTCTGTAAATATTTCAAGCGCCTTCCTGTTGCCGTTATTAATATCGAGCAAAAAACGGCAAAAAAATCACGTGTGTTTTATGGGCCCTTATATTTTGATTTGTGATTTTTACCAGTACTAAGATAGCATATTTTAAATAGTAAAACATATTTACCGGCTTACAGTTAATTGTTATCATATATTTTATAATTTCTCGAAACCTTAAATCACTTCTGTCGCCAACTATACAAATCACCCTAGATTTAAGTACAGTAAAACTGAGCGGACGAGTTGACGAACGAAAATAATATATTTTTTAAATGTGCTATCCCGTTTATTGCGGTTAGACAAGTTTATTGCGGATGCGTTGGCACATTACTCTTAGTCGGGGTTTAGTCGTGTGCCTGAACTAGGTAATGCTGTTTTTAGACAAAACGAGGTCACGTAGTAAAAAATAGTCATAGATGTCTTGTCACGAGGTCATAATTACGTATTTAACATCTATACAAAAATCAAGCTTATTGGCAACAAATACAAACTAGTGCAAACTGGAACGCCTGTTTTGTCTGTATGTCCCAAATGAAGGTTGTAGTGAATCCCGATTTTTAATAATAGACTACCAGTAACGTCTTTTTTAACTTCCACGACACGCTATTAACACATATAAAGCCAAGTATTTTTAAAGTAAAAAAATAACCAAAACCTCAGCTTTATGCTGATTCTTTGGAAGCAGCGCTGGTTTTCAGCTAACACTTGTGTAGGTAACATCATAGATCAAAAAAAATTGGCCCTTCACGGGACGCCTGGCAGATGTAAAGCATTTTCACTACAGTCGCTACAGTAGCCCCAGTTGCCATAGTCACCACACTCGCCACAGTCACCATAGTTAACACGATAGGCACGATAGACGAAGGGCAGTCGCCCTAGTACTAACTCGCACAACTCCAAGCGTCACGCGTCACCTCTCGTCCGATCGGTTTTACCGCCCGCAAAAGATGTTTTACATCAAAATACACATAACAGATATTACAATTATTGACAGTTACAATTAGCCGTAACTGTCCCACTGCTGGGCAAAGGCCATGACCCATCTCTCCGTGCTTCTCGCTATCAATTTGACCCATGCGCTATTATATTGATCTAACTCGTCACGCCATCGCTTCTTCGGTCTGTAATTAATGAATAACTTATATTATAATAGATTAAAGCTATTAATTAAATTAACATCCTAAACCCTTCGGTGTTCAGCAGCGGCCGGTAATAGCGGGTGATTATCGAAGGGCCATTGACGAAGGGCTGACGGATAGCCCTTCGTCAGCGTTAGAGCAGTCGCCTGGTGCCTGCGCAAACATCGCGCACTCGCCATGAGCGATGGTGTTTGCCCAGCTCCGATCCGAGTACTAATTGACCCTTTGCTTTGGGACTGAGCGAGTGAGATCGATAGGACGGTAGATAGATAGATAATCTCTTCTAAACTCTTATATATCATACACGATATTATCTTTTCATTACCTTTATAAGTATCCACCATTAAGGATGAACGAGTCGCTCATCTTTCCATACAAACGTGGAAGGGTAACTACTCCACTGTTTGACGTTAACCATCCAACACTAAGGATTATATCAATTTATCTCGTCATAATCTATGTTTGTATACACCCCAAACCGTAAAAAAGTATTTACTTCAAAAATACAAGCTTCTAAACTTTCGTATTTCAACACTGATTTTAGCCCTACTTTGAACGAAACTAAATAATATAAGTCGAAAGAAAACTCAAAAATAAATGCTGTTCCGACATAGTTTAATTATTCAAAAGTTTAAATAAATGTTATTTTGAAAAGATTACACTAAGTTTTTCTATAATAACCCTTGTGCTAAAAGTCTATTCACATATTTTTGCGCGGTCGGTTTAGGAATGAATCATTGTGCATTTCATTCTAGCGCGCAGGTAAACATGTGAAGATGTCGTAGGAGTGTCTTAGTAAATAAATAAATAAACACACTATGTCAGGTGGGATAGCATACATTTAGGCCGCGCTCACGGACGACTTTGCCTCCGCGAATAGTTGGACCTTAACAGCACTATCTCGTTCGGACACATTGCTTTAACGTCAGTTCAGTGCTTTAGCCACAACACCGCGTTGTTATACCGACAGAACGAGTCGCGGCAAAATTCAGAATAAAGAAATGTTAGAACCATTTCTTTACAAGTATATCTATTTATTGTCCTATGTACTTGTCGTACGCCACCGTCTTCTCATATTCAACTATTCGTGCCCATCCAAAGGTTGCCTGCCAGATATCGCTTTTAGCGATAAGGCCGCCCATTGTACCACTTTTTGTAAATTGTGTGTATTTCTGTTTCTTTTCCTGTTTGTTATGGTGTGCAAAAAAGTATATTCTATCTCTTCTAAATCATACCAGTGTTTCTACTATGAGTTGTTCCTCTTAGATCGCCTGCCGTTACTACAGTAGTAATACTATGACATCTGTCAGATTAGTAACTTACGGAACCAAATTCCAAGCAAATGAAGTCCAAACTACAGTCGCTGTAGAATAGTTTACTGCGTATTTTAGTACCAAACTATCCGCTAGAGGCGCTGTACAAGTTTTCATACATTTTATGCTTTCACGTGCAAGAAAGGAGAGGCAACATTCTACTGCCGACACCCCACGGTGTGAATGTTTAATGTTTATATAGGATGTGTTCAAAAATTCAAAATTAAAATATCAAGTCTAAAAATAATCACTGAAGTGAGTCAGTGAAGGAGTACATTTATTCTGTTTTTTAACTTTTTATTGATGATACAATACGATTCAATTTTATTTCTTCTTGCTAACGGGCGTCGAATTCCTTTCTGATGATATCTCGTACTGGGTGTCCAATCTGAAATATAAAACAATACTTACATTAGGACAAATACTTTGACACATTTTAAGAAACACCCATATTTGGTTGTGATGCTGCGGCACGCTCGCTGTGCTCGCTCGGCTCGTGCGTTGATAGTGCAACAGTGCCCGGACCTAACCTTACCAAGTTTTGGTGATTCATTGTACGTCATATATCTACTATTTTAGGAATAAATATTAAAGATCAGACCATGAGGGGCCTGTGCTCATAGCGCTCATGTAGTGGACGTTTTACGGCTAAAATGATGATTGTTATGATGATAATTTAAGACCTCCGACTCTGACGCGTCCGTAGCAGCCCTGGGCCTCCAGCGGTGGTTGACCGGCCACCGAACGAAGGTGACATGTAGATGGGCTGATTATTCCGTGAATAATGCCTGAATACTGAATTCCTGATGTGTCCCGTCGTATCATAAGGAACGTTTACCTTCGCGCGGTTGCCACGCCAGGCAGGCGGGACTGTTAGATGATTCATATTTATCGGCATTTTATTCAGTTTTGTTGCTTTGTTATGCCATAGACATACCAAGTGTCTAATACTTTGATCCATAAACTGTGCGCTTGCAATATAATCTATAATAAAATTAATAAATGAAGGGTCCACTGCAATAATGCTGAATGTCCAAAATTTTACCAATTCAAACCAAGTATGCCATTCGATTCCTTGATCTGCAATAATTTAATATTAAATTAACATACTTAATCTAAATTGTTATCATATCACTGATAAGATACCTCAGCGATGAATATTGAAAATAAACTAAAATTTCACATGGTAGACCAATAAAATAAACATTTTTAATATTTATGGTTCATTTTCGCAGAATAGTTAGTTAGAAAGGACCGTAAAAAAAAGCAAAAAGAATTCTCTCCGGCGGGGAATCGAACCCCGGTCTCCCGCGTGACAGGCGGGGATACTTACCACTATACTACCGAAGACGGTAACTGTGAGATTGAAATTAAGCAACAGAATGATACGTAGGTATATATTTCAACTATGATGTCCAAACCACAGATTACAGAAACTAATCCAAACCAAGTTCATGCAGATCATTAGGTTCTGTAATCTGTGGCCACATCTCAAAGCGAATAATTTGTATATTGCTATTTTTGAGATAGCTTGGGCAAAAATCAGCCCAAGTACATTAATTTTAAATTAAATTAAAAGTTTTCAGGTTTTAATCGGTTTTAAATACTTTTGAACACCTTGAAATAGCAGCCGTAAATAATACAGATGTAAATAAAAAAGTGTCAGTGTGAACTGAGACCGTGCCTACTTATTTATCGGCGCATTTGTATAAACTAATAAAATAATGACGTCATGAACACAAGAGAACTATTTCGGCGTCCATTGCGTCCAAAATTTTCGTCTAATTACGCGCTAAATTAAAAAATAAAATTTAATGCATTTTTGGTGGCACTTAGGTACCAGCTGAATAAAAATATGGTGATTTTTTTGTGGTTTATGAGCACTATATAATCTAATTGTGACACTTTTGAACGTGTGTAATACTGGTAATACCTACAATACCTAAATAAGCCTAAAACCTATGCCGGCGGAGTAATACCTAATAAATACTAGCGGTAAATATTAAATTGACTGGCATAAATAATAAAATAGAAGCTAAAACTCTCCTGTACACTATTTCTAAGAAAATGCTAGGAAACTGTCATTATCTCTAAGCGACAACACAAAAACAGGCGCAAGACAGGATAACGTCTGGCGGACAGCATGACATCCGCCATATTGTTTTTACAAGTTGATTAGAGTTTGAACCTTAGCGCGTTGCAGTAAGGGTGGGATTTCAAGTGGGATTGCGTAAAGAATACGCGAATGAAGATGAATGAGTGGGCCTGTAGACAACGGTTTAAACATGTTCGCATGTAGCAGAAACTAATTTCATCATCATCATCATCTCAGCCGTAGGATGTCCACTGCTGGACATAGGCCTCCCTCTCCATCTCCAACTACTGATCATGAGGGGTTGGTGTGGTGCCATAATCGCCATGCTTGGCAGGCGGGTTGGCGAGCGCTGTACAGGAAGTTGATGCACGGAAAGACGCTGCTGCTCATCTTGTGAAGGTATCCCTTGGCAGATTCTTACTCCATATTCTCATTCCGTACTGCGCTCGCCAACCCGCCTGCCAAGCATGGTGAGTATGGCAACTATCCCTCATGGAGATCCATGAGGTAGGCCTGTGTTCAGTAGAGGACGTTTTACGGCTGAAATTATGATTGACCAGCTGACTTTCCACCACCCTAGAGTCAGCTAATCTAGAACGAATTCAATTATGTGCAATGTGTCTTGTTCTTCTTTTGTAAATTGACTATTCTATGTAGATGTTTGCTCTGTTTGATAAACACTTTTTGACTTTGACTTTGAGCTGAGTTTTTTGATGTAAAACATCTTTTGCGGGGGTAAAACCGATGGACGAGAGGTGACGCGTGACGCATGGAGATGTGCGAGTTAGTACCTAGCGCGACAGCCCTTCGTCCATCGTGCCCATCGTGTTGACAGTGGCGACTGGGGCGACTGTAGCGACTGTGGTGGCTATGGTAACTGTGGCGACTGTAGCGACCTTAGATCTCAATCGGGAGGAAATTACTAAAATAGTTTTCTTTACATCATAGCAGCGGCAGAATGGATCGTACCTCATAGTGGAGCAGCACGCCACAACGTGTTTGGAGGACCACTGCTGCTCAACCCATCCTCAGAACCGCAGGCGACGTCCACGGGGCTTCATGATACTACTCTCTAAACAATTTTATCGTCATCTCCATATTGATAATATAACACAACATTGACGCGAGAATTAGACGCGTATGTACATAGCAAATGTATTGTGATCGTGAAACAATAAATAAAGAAAAAAATAATCCACAGTATGTACATGCATCAGGTACATATTTATCACAAAAAAAGCATAATGTTAGCCTATCTCAGCAATTTTAATGCTTAAAACATCCTCCTCGCAATCAATCCTCAAAAGAAACACGAACACAACATTTAAGGAATAGGGGATAAAATAATTAAGGAAGTCCTATAATAAATACATAAGAGACCTCCAAATTGTTTTTAATCTTTCAGCATTTGATTTGATGCGATACGTTAACGAACATAAAGACCTTCTCGACGAAACATTTCCTACCATAACCACAGATTACATAACCTAACTTTCTCATGAACCTCTTGTCTACACAGGATCTCAGATGAAGTAGACTAGGCACCTACCTAGCTAAGCCCGATGTTTTTATCACCAGTCCCACGGGCGTCTGATTAAAGTACCTACTGCTTGTACCACTGGGTTAAATAGCTGTTAGCAGGATTGTCCCGTTTCGTCCCATTGAATCTTTCATTAACTAATATTACGTGTGGGATTTATCCAATTTACTTCATGTTTTTTACACCAATTGAGATTTAGATAGGCACACACAGCGTCACAGAAAAGTTCCCCAGTTACAAGACGGCTGGGCGCGGCTGGGGGGTTACTTAATTATGCGCGGTCTCCAGTTTTGCGCATCCAATCTTGCACAGTTGTTTGTGCCAGGTCGCCGGGGCATCTTACTGCCATCTTTCCACACTTCTTCGCCCCGTCTGTGATCTTTACTCCAGCACTTACCTGCCTCAACTTTCATCGAACCTGCGGCATATGTAGCTTGCTCACACCCTCTTCCTCTTGGTATGGTTATCGCTATGTTTTTGGGTCGGGTTCTTCTACAAATCTCGCTATTTCGATTCTTATCACCTAAAGGAGTGCTCAGCAAAACTCTTCCCAATTATGTTATAAGACCCAATGTTGCCAATTACGATTTGAATTGACGGACGATCTAAATATACAGTGGGCTCTGGTGACAATGTGTTAAATATGCCAAAGCATCAACCGCAAATTTTCAGATATAAAGTACGAGATTCGGCCGGCGGTAGTGTTAGTAGTTAGATACAATTACATGTCCCCATGTCCCAATGGGTAGTAATCATCAACTGAATAGTGTGTGTGTGTGTGTGTGTGTGTGTGTGTGTATCTCATTCCACGAATCTCTCAATACATAGATTATGTAAATAAATATGGGCGGTAACTAAAATTTCCGTCAAACAATACGAATCCTTTTTGGAATTCATATTCCCATTACACTTCCAAATGAAGGCGCGAAGCGACAACAATGTGCTATGCGGGTTTTTGTAGCATAATTCCAGCGGATTATACGTGACAGGTCGGGTCCGGGAATCGAACCGCAGGGCGGTCAGTCACCGGGGCAGAGCGCGGTCAACACTGAGACGAAGAACCATCTTTCTGACATTTTGTGGTTAAAAGAAATATTGGGAGTGTGCTGGAAGCCGGATATATTTTTTTATTTTATTTCTATTATTCCCGAATATATTTTTATCTATCTCGCACGAATTTTTTTTTGAGTTAGTGGAAAATCGACGCTGCTTACTTGTTACGTTCGATAGCACACTGCAGTGGGGCCCCATATTTATAATCTCGGAAATAGGCTGAGTTTAGCAGTCTTTGCGATTCGAGAGGTGAGGAAACTCGCTGACGAGTTTACTTTGCATATTTTCGGCCTCATGAGCCATGGTATTTGGCTACGGGGGCCGGCGCTGACATCAAAGTTGTCTTTGTTCTTTAGAGCTATTCGAGCTATTTACAACTTTACGTTTAGGGATTCTCGCAGGGAATTTTTATTAAAATAAATATTCTAACAGTAAGCTCTTTGTACATTTACGAGAATATATACTAGCTGACCCACTTCGTTGGGCGGTAAGCATTTTTACTTGTGATGACATTATCAGTGTGGTTAGGTTAGTACTGAGTGCTACGATTTATTTCCTGACTGCCAGAAGGAGGGTTATATTTTTAAAGCATATGTATGTTGTATGTATTTGCATGCCAATTTGGCTATATTAGCGCGTTTGTTCAAATAAGTGAATAAAATGATTATAATTAAATAAATCATGTTTATTTTCCAATTCCAATTAACCGTAAAGTGTCCCACTGCTCGGCAAAGGCCTCCTCCCGATCTCTCCATGCTTCTCGATCTGCTGTCAATTCGACCCATGCGAACATGCTACCATGCGATCATGCATATTGGTCTAACTCGTCACGCCATCGTTTCTTCGGTCTGCCGCGGCGTCTTACCGTGTCGGGGTTCCACTGGGTGGTGATCTTAGCCCACAGATCTTCGGGCATGCGGCAGACATGACTAGCCCAGCTCCATTTCAGTTTCGCAACTTTCTGAGCTACGTCGACAATTGTTTATTTAAATTGATCAAAACTTTTCTGTATTCTATATTAGACGTAATGAGGAGTTCCAACCCGAGATAAGTCAACATATAACTATGGGCCAACATATAAAATATGCCCATGGGAAAAACACTGCTTTATCAGATCAGTACCCACCACAGATAATTTTTGACCCTTAATAGTGAAGGCAAAAGAGAAACGTTTTTAAATTTAGAGCTGTCAGCGTAAAATTGTGTGTATTTCTTCCGTTTTAATTTTAGAACGGCACTAACCGAATATATATAATATATATGTATGTATGCCATATGTCATTTTAGTCAATTTTACGTCAATCAAATGAGCTTCAGGTAGTTAGTGCAACAACAGAATCACCACCAGTGTAGCCTTAAAATATTAACGTCCTGTTTAAGAAAAAAGCCGTCTAATAGAAATATCACTCCATAGATTACGACACGGTCGCGGTTCCATACGAGTACCTATGTATGTCGTAAGTACTATCTCCCTAACCATATGTCCAAATTATAAGCAGGTAAAGGAAAAAGTCTTCTGTTTTAAACACTTAAGACAATAAAACTTACTTTGATAAGAATTCATAATTGTCGAAAATAAAACCAATAAACAATACCTTACGATTTAAATTATTTTTTTATGATAAAAAAACTACTTTTTATACCTAACTTAAATATGAAAGTTAGACATAGGCTGTCGCTGACTTTTTTGTAGGCAGTATCAAGCTCTTAAACTTTTATCTAGAACTCAATCATATACCTAGCTCTCATCATTAAGGCAGCGTTCGTAAGAAACGTTTTCGTTCAACCGTTTTTTCTCTGACTTACTTTGCAAATCCAACTACCCCGAAAAAGTCTTTTAATTATTCGGGTAAATTTGTAGCTTATGACACTCACAAATACTGTGGCTTTTTATTAGTAAAAGAATTTTCAATATCGATTCAGTAGGTCCAGAGATTGCCCCCTACAACGTCACAAACTCACAAATCACAAACTTTACAAGATTAGTATTAATTTATCATTACCTCTATAATATTGGTATTATAGATTTTCGTAATATAAATAAATGCCTTTTTAAAAAGCGTGGACGGTGACGTAGGTAAATACTCGTAACGTCGCGTAATAAGAATAAGTTAACAAACACTTGTTAAGTCGATTAAAAGCTTCGTTGAAAATTCAGTAGGGTTCTAAAATAAACTTCCGGCGTATGCTACAAATCTAACGGGAATAGCATTTAAGCAATTTATTAATAGAAACCTAATAATGAGGGCGTACTACTGGTACTACACCATCTGTGATGTATACTTAACTGATACAAAACCTGGGTCGCAGTGGTTTAAATCTGACAAGCATTCGCATTACAAGCATTATAAGGTTACAGCTGCGTAAATTATCTGTTTTATACTAATTACATAAAAAATCTATATGTAATATTTTACATCTAAAATTATTTGGTTTAAGTACATTTGTTTTTATTATTTAGGATATTTTACAAAGCAAGCAACTTATTCTCATGAAATTACTCGTTTTGCTTCCCATCTAGCAGTGCTCCTTCTGATCCTGGAGTGTGAATAAATAATATATGAATATGCTTTCCAAGAAGCAGCATTAAGCTGAGATAGCACCGGTTTGGCCACATGGGTCAAAGTATTAGTTCCGCAGGGTGTGTTCTGTAGGTTTAATATTATTCTTTTAATTAGTATATGCGTGCGTGTTACAGACATTTTTGCTTTGTTTCTATTGTCTTTGTATATTCATGGGTAATATCATGGGCAATAAAAAGTTATGATCATACATAATAAAAAAAATATACGCGTCGACTTGAGAAGCTCCTCCGTACTTTCATCGGTTAAAAATGTACGTTATCTTTTATTATTTACTTTTTACGCTCAACAGAGACAGAGTGTACAAACATGCCCAAATGTGAACGCATTTCGTTCCTCCATATGCTTCTGTTTAAACTGCGACGTTCAAACCCCGCAAATAAACAACACTCGCACGAAGCCACTTCGCGTATACCCGGATGTTCGCTCCAGCATCCAAAATTTTTCTCATTACGAGTCGGCATGGAAACGGGCCTCACTTATTTAGGTAAGTATCAGGAAAATAAGGAAATATTCTCTCCGTTCAAGTTTATCACAACAGATGAGGAGCTTTGCTCGGATAATAACATTAGGGGCAGAGCTGTCGATAAAACATGAAAATAACATGTTTTGTCACGTTGTTTATGGGATATTGTCCGTTGTTTACCGATATTGTCCATCAAATCAGGGCTCGGCGGCGGCCTCGGCGTGCGCGCGGCTTCTGTCGCGGCACAATAAATGTTACGTAGCGTGGAAAAAACGGTAGAATCTTGTATCATCGATTGAACTTCTATGTAGTATGGAGGATACTAGCAACCTCGATACGGCAGTTGTAATCATCTCAGCCGTAGAACGCTCACGCTGGACGTAGGCCTCCCCAAGTCTGCGCTTGCAGGTCTGGCCTCTACTCGAGAACTTTTCGGCCACATCGGCCCGATTGTCACTTCAACGCGCTAATCCGTTTGAGTATGTCGGTGACCCGAGTTCTTCTACATATAATTTCTGATTCGATCCCGTAAAGAAACCCCGAGCATAGCCCTCTCCATAGCTAGTTGAGCGACTGAGCTTTCAATTGTGCTTTCATGAAAATAGCATGTTTTGTCACGTTGTTTACGAGATATTGTTTACTGATATTGTCCATCAAGTCAGGGCTTTCAGTGGCAGCCATATTGGCTCGGCTTCGATTGTGCAACCCGGATATAAAGAAGAATAAATGTTACATTGCGTGGAAACACGGTTGGATCCCCGCGATCATCGCAGGAAATGGAGAATCGAACTTTCATGTAGTATGAGTGACTTATGTTCCGTTCCCACGATACAGCTTTCAGTAACTTCATAATAATGACATTTTTGTCAAGTTGTTTAAAATATTGCCGTGTGGTGCCGGCAGTAGAATGTTGCCCCTCTTCTCTTGCCCCTGGATGCAGTAAGAAGCTGCCAAGGGATACCTCAGGAAAATGGGCTCAGGAGTAGTGCCGTTTCATCAACATCTCGTACAGCGAGAACATCGCGAACATGCAGATCCATGAGGGAGGCCTAGCTATGTCCAGCAGTGGACGTCCCACGGCTCAGATGATAATGATGATTACAATATCTTCCGGTGTTTAGCGATATCGCCATTATCATGGCTTTCCCAGGCGGCCATGTTGCTTCAACTCCAGTCTGCTGCCGGGAGAATGAAAGATAAATGTTATTCCAGGTTACATAGCGTGTAACGGCGCGAGGGTCGGATTGCGTATCCTTGTATCCGTGGAGCTGGGACGGACGGAACTTATTGATTGAACTCACAGCTTCCAGTTACGAGTGTATGTTTCCGTTTCGATGTTGGGGCAAGATAATATAAATAATTCACAACTGACTTTAAATAACAAAAGCACGGGAATTTATGAATTGAATTAATATCACTTTATTTATCGCGTAATACCTTGGATTATTCCCAACGTTTAGACTGTGTTACAACAGCCGTGGTCCCGGGTAGACCTATGCTTGAGGTAGAGTATATCCGAGACCACGGCTGTTGTATATGATCGCGAATGTTTATGAAAAACCATTAACAATTTCTTAGCATTTCACGATTTATTGAATTTTTGAAAGCATCAATAAGCTCACGTAAGACAAAATGTATTTCATACAATATAATTTCCAGGCATCATTACCAAGATTCATAATCAGGTTTATAGAAATTTATTTTCTCATAAGAAATAAGTACCAAGTTCACTTTAAATGAAAAACAGATATAATCATTCGTAATCTAAAATAAATAGTAGCAACTTGCAGGCTCAATGTTACGTAAATTTACAAAGTATTTATAGATAATAGTACATTTTTATACTCCTTACTTATGTTTGTATAATTTTATTTTATTTATTTATTTATTAAGACACTCCTACGACATCTTCACATTACATAATCTAATGGTTTGAGATTATATTACGTCGTTCGGTAAATACCTAATAAGAAACATCTTTGCTTCATTACCAAAACTAACCTTTAAATTGCTCTCCTGTAAAAATGTGAGTTCTGTTATTTCGATACTATACGTAGCGGCAGTTGACATATTTATAGGAAATTTGGCAGTTGGCATT
This sequence comes from Pasiphila rectangulata, assembly GCA_963082625.1. Lineage (NCBI taxonomy): Eukaryota > Metazoa > Arthropoda > Insecta > Lepidoptera > Geometridae > Pasiphila > Pasiphila rectangulata. The sequence goes on along the minus strand of OY720251.1, from coordinate 18,675,230 downwards.
GTCCTGGTACGTTTATAGCTATATGTACTTTAATATAAAATATATTGAGCGGAGGTGTAGAAAGAATATTTTGTTTCTAGTTCGTACCCACCTCGGGTTTTTTGGCTATTGCGATTTTAACAATTCACGCAGCGATGATGCTGTGAGAATTTTCCAGCATTATTATCTTTATTATTTCTATAATAGTCAGTTACTCAAACTCCAATAGCCAAAAAATCTGAGGTACGAACTAAAAACAAAATATTCTTTCTACACCCCCATTAAATAATATTATATTAATGCTGGACAATGCACACAGTGATACTTTGTGAATTTTCCAGCATTATAGCCCCAAGCTAAGCAGAGCTTGTGTTAAGGGTACTAGATGACTGGTTTACTGTGCTAAACACATCATACTTTATCGTCAGATATTTTTTATTATATAAAGAAAAACATCCAGAACACCCTAAACAAATATCTGCAACAAAAGATCGTACAGACATTTGGTCCGAGGCTGAAGAGAAATCGAATCTGCAACCTCTTGCGTTGCAGGCGGACCTTCGCCCGCTGCGCCACAGAGGTCGTCAATCGCACAGAGTCTTATGGGATACTACTCGAACTAACCGAAGTTTAATCAAACTCCACAACTTCTTAATTACTTTTTTCATGTAAGGTCCACCTATACGATGAGATGGAACCGGACGACATATTGTTTGCACCCCCCACCCCCACCCCCGGCTAGTCATCCCCTGGCATAACACAATTACAAACCTCGCTGTAACGTGTACGGCGAGGCACAGTCAGCGGTTACAGTGGTGCCACTCCAGGAATCCCGGTACCATAGCAACCTTAGTCTAAATGGTTTTGTGAACACGATTATGGCGGCAACTACAAAGGGATACCACAGGGATACCAAAAATATTTACGATTGTATCACGCAAAACTAACGCAAAGCACGTAAGACAACTATATATACGAAGTATGATGTTAAGTTTTGTAGTTATCACGGTACTTAGTTTTTTCTTTTCAAAATATCTTGGAGGTTAAAACTATGTATATTATGCAATATTTTGGGGATACGTACTACGATTTGGTTCTTTTTGAGTTTCGCGATATTTCGGCAGCCATGATCACGGATAAGCTGACATCATTTGAGAGTGGGTATTCACTGTCAAATGAAACAGTCTACCCTCTTTCTAAGTGAAACCGGAAGTGAATAGAAATTTAGAAAGAGGATTTTTTGTAAATTCTGTAAATCTACCAAGTAACTCTTTTGTCTTTTTTTACCTTTTGCGATCACAAAACTGACGACTGACATGTTGGAAGTGCTGCAAAGCGAAGGCGTTTGTTGTGAACTACCCTCACTTGATTTTCATAAAAATTATTAGGACCGGTTCCCACTGGAACAGCACACTACACTGACTGTACCCGCAAACTGAGTTGATTTTACACGCACTTTGTTGGATTCCACCAGGCAGAGAGTCTAAAACCGCCTTCACTAGGATGCTTCTTAATCTCAATCGCTTCCCGAACCGAACGTTGGGAAATAATAAAGGTAATTTACGCGATAAATACCCGAATTTTGTCTCAAAAGTTCTGTGTTTTCCGTTGCGGCACCACCTTTACGGTGCGACTCCGCTGCGCTTGTACGACAGATCGTCCGGAAAAGTCATAAATTAATCCTGCAGGCATCCATCATACGTGTAGATGGAAGTTATCGCCGGGCCGGGACGCTGGCTGCTGGGGACTGCCCGTGTCTGCTACCACTGACATTTTTTATTGTATTTTACGAACATGCGCGCTTGTGGAATACAATGTTTGGAGCGAACTTTTGTAGATGAAAATAAACTCGTGGTCGCTACGAAGTTTTGCGAAAATTTACTAAATTGACAATTTTCGTAGTTTTGCAAGCATTGCCTGATGACCTGTTATTTCTTTAGACAATCAACTGAATGCCGAGTCTCCATTTTGTGATGTTTAGGTTAACAATATTGATGTGTACTGTAGTTATTTCTATTTTTAGTCAACTTCAAAAAAAAGGAAGAGGTTCTCAAGTCGTCTGTATGTTTTAAGGAGATAACTCCCCGTTTGATTGTGTACCTTTATATGTAAACTCAAAATTATGTATACCTCTAAATGTATTTTTATTTGATTTACCTGTTATTCTAGATTATTTCCGACATTTTTGTTAAACATCGTCCATTCAAAAGTTTTGACATTCAGTGGCAACAAACGTCGTAAAGTTAAATTTTTAATAAAAGCTAGACCCTGCAAATATTTTATGAAATGCATTGTGCCTCTAAATGGCTGAAAACAACGAATTATTTTCTCACATTTTCCCTGCTTTCTCAGTCCAAATACGCAGTGGTGGCACAAAGAGAAAATGCCAGCAATTCCGTAACGCCGCTGCAAAACTGGATGTTTCGGCGACATTGTGGCGTCTCAAAGACCTGGCTTCACAATAGTGTAATTACCAGCTACAATGGGCCCCGGAGTGTTCCTACAAACCTACAGTGAAGGCTGGTTAGGACCGTGCTAGTAATTTAGTCGAGTAATGAGCGATACAACACTATCATTTTACTGTCATTGAAACATGGGGGTGTTGACAGATGATACATGTAGGTCTACCATGAGTCTTCACAATCTATACTCGCTAGCGACTATTTAAAATATGTATGAAAATTTTTACAACGCTTCTAGCAAATAGTTTGGTACTAAAATGCGCAGTAAACTACACAACACTGTCACAGCGACAGTAGTTTGGGCTTCATTTGTTTAAGAATTTGGTACTATGAGTTACAAATCTGACAGGTGTCATGGTAACTAACGTACTATTACTACTGTAGTAGCGGCAGGCGATCTAACTCATGGTTGACAATGGAAAGGTGTTGCCCATCTTCCGGAAGTATTCCTTGGCAGATTTTTACTGCAACCAGGGGGGGACGGGACAAAATTCACATCCCATACTGCGCTCGCCAACCCGCTGGCGAGCCGGTGATGAGTATAGCAACAATCCCCGGATGATCTTGGAGATCCTTGGGAGAGGCCTGTCTCCAGCATTGGACGCGGACAGCATTCCTTCGGCTGAGATGATGTTGATGACACCTCGGACGGTAGGTTTCCTTTTGGTCGCACCGTATTCCGTGTTCATGCCTTCGAGGCAGGACATTTGGCATGTGAGAGATTTAGTAGGCACAAATTTTTCCCACAAGCCCACATGCTTGGTACCGCGAACTAAGCACGAGTCGTCATCATCATCATCTCAGCCGTAGGGCGTCCACTACTGGACACATGCCTCCCTCGTGGATCTTTGTACTGACCATGAGGGGTTGTTGCCATACTCACCACGCTTGGCAGGCGGGAAAGACGCTGCTGCCCATCATCCGGAGATTCTTACTGGATGCACGGGCAAGAGAGGAGGGGCGACATTCTACTGCCGTCATCCCACGGAAAATTATCTACACGACTCAAAACAAATGAACAGGCATAGTTCAAACCAAACCAGCCTCAGAGAGAAACGCGTAGAGCTGACATCAAAGAAAAGGGCGGCGGCAGGCGCGCGATTGAATTACGTGGCTTTAATTCGAGATTTGATAGATTGGATGGATTGTCTGGCACGTTTTCATATTAGCGGTAATTTAGACGAGCTGTGACGTGTTCAAGGTTTAATCGTTGTTTAGGAAAACAGAAAGTAATTCGGCCGTCAGCTTGGCGCTGTCAAACGCTGGATGATAGCCGAAGACAGGGTAAAGATATATCGGCGGAGGCCCGTCCAGCAAGCAAAACAGTAAACACCTTTAGAAAACGCTCAAAAATTCACTCCTCTCAGCACAAGTTTCACAATAAGAGAGAGAGAGAGAGAGAGAGAGAAAAAACCCTTCCTGCGCAGTTTAAACGCTTTGACTCTTTCTTCGAAGTCTGTAGACAGGGCCAATGGTTCAATTTCACTTAACAGAGCAAGGTGCTACGTCATGCTACAATATATTTTTTCTAATTATGAAATTGTATTTGTTTCTTACACTCATGGTAGGCGTACAAGATCAGTGTCTTCTTTATTTATGGCTTGAACGACTAGTTGCCGCTATTCTGCCAATGTCAAAATTTGCTGCTCTCCACGGTTCGATAAAATGTGCCTATTTTATGAATGCTATTATTATTATTTTATTTCTACTATTGCGTAAATAGCTGTTATTTTGCCTTGTTTCTCATTTATCATGGGTGTCTGTCAAATACAAGTTATTTCATTTCATTTTCATTTCAAGTCAGGCTGATGATGATGGTTAGAGGCAAGAACTTAGAAGACATTTTATTTTATTACTTCTGATTTAGCTGTATGTAGTTTTAAGTATGTATGTGTGTACCTGTGTAATAATGTGTTATGTGATCTGAAACAAATGAGTAATTTAAAAAATAATAAATAATTAAAAACACTGAGTGTATTTTTTATCCCAGATAAAGGTTTTTCGTATTAAGTGTTTAATTTAGTTCTTGTTTATATAAGGTAGGTTAAGTAAGTCTGTAAACCTCTTTATTGAATAAAAATATCATTAATTAAAAACAAATTCTGAGCGCAGGATGGAGCTTGTAGAGTCCTTCAGACGACTTCCACATAAATTGCGTTATATACTATATACTGTATCTGTATACTACGGGACAGTTGTAGCTACGGGATAATTACATTTAGAGGCGGAATTACCGGGTCGTCCTCCAACGAAGTCAATTATTGGAAGGGACGCCAGGAAAAAACATTGTTGCTGAAATTGTCTTTCGTTGTATGGAGATTTCCTATTTTTATTTGCCAAGATAAATACGAGGTAGCGAAGGCAGCTTAGTGAATATTACAAAGCGAAAATAGAAGCCGCAATTTCTGAGTCTACTCGCCTCCCTGTACGTATATTTTTGTGCTTTAACGGTGAAGAACAACGTTGTAAGGTATCCCGCGGCTTTGTCAGCTTTAGATGTATTGACCTCTTCTTTCCTCTGAATAATAGGTGTTTAACCGAACTTGAAAGTGAAAGAGTGAGGTCTCTTTCCGCAATCGAAAAAAGCTTTCCGAATCAAACCAATTCAATTATGGGGCCATCTCCACGAGCGCGGGAATCGCGGCGATGTTATCGTCGTGCCACGTATTTCTATACACTCTTAACATGTGTCTCCACACGGCGATGATATCGCGGCGATGCGACGAGTAGTTGAGTGCATTGATTACATCGCGGCGAGCCTGTCGCTACTAGCGGCGCGCACGCCGCGCGCTCGCCATGGAACGTAGCGCTCTCGCAGTGAGTGCGCGACGTGCGCGCTGTCAAACGCAGGCGAGGCGTCCTGTCCGCGTCATTTCAGCGTTGCATCTCGCGAAACAAAGACGAGTTACGAGTCGTTACGCTGGCGGAATAATCGCACGTTCGTGGAGATTACCCGACGATAAAGGCGCGGACTCGTCGCGATTCCATTGCTCTTGGAGACGGCCCCTGAGTGCTTTACTGTTACTGTTAGCCTGTATCATCCCATTTTTGGGCAATTATGTGCTTTATTAAATTTTAATCTGTTTTGTTTTTATTTTGTAAGTGACTGTTCTATGTAGCTTTTTGCTCTATTGAATAACACATATTGATACAGTTTTTATTTCTGTAATTTCTTAAGATGTGCAATAAAGTATTTTGTATTGTATTGTATTGTATTGTATTGACTTTGATTTTAAATTCTTAAAATTGAACTATCTAACTATCAATTTGATTTTTGAAATGCATTTTTGCCTCTAAAAAAAGGAAGTCCAGTGAGTTGCATTAATGGAACATGTGCAAATGCATTTCATCTACAGCAACTGTGTTGGTTACACCAATCAAGCTGCAGCTTCCTATTCTATGGTAATATACTCGTGTTGGTTGTATCGTATTACAACAAACACCCCTTACATTACTTTCCTTATTGCTTTAATGTAAAAAGGCGTCTTGCAATAGTATGTATAAAATTGACTAGAATGCACAAGAAAATAAATGTATCAGGCGTGACTGCGGAAAACCATTATTATAATATCTAAATGAAATATTTAGTGACGGGTGTCGAATTATTTTTGAGTGTTTATCAAGCGCTTATTAGAAAAAGGATTTCTTCTGCTTCTCCCTGCCCTCATCCCACTTTATGCGGGGTCGGCACAACATGTTTTCCTCTTCCACTCTCCTCTCTCAGTCGTTATCTCAATAAGTCCTTTTTTTCGCATATCTTCTTTTACGCACTCCATCCATCGCCATCGGTTCCTTGGCCTACCTCTTGCACTATCTTAATCCTATATATACATATGATATAGGATTTGTTACTAAATATTCATTTAGTTAAGAAATCACAAGTCGTTCTAACCATTACAAACAATATACGAGCTGCATTTACTCATATACTTTTGGGTTTAAAGTATTCATATTTTTGGTAAACCATTATTAAAATATGGGATTATCGGGTATTTATCGCGTAATTACCTTTATTTTATTCCCGACGTTTCGACCGGATTGCACCTGGTCGTGGTCGCGGGGAGACTCATTTTTGGTAAACCGTTTCACATATTCGAAGACAATCTCTCCGAAACTAAAAAAGTTAACTGGTATAGTTTTCCTACAAAGTTCTTGGGTAAAACTACATTCATGATTTTTTCAGTTTTTTTTTTAATCTAAACTGCTAGTTTAGATTTTAGAGGGAACACTCGTATAAACTATAACTCAAAATCGAAATATTGTCGTTGCAACCTCTAAATGGTTTAAAAATACCTATTCAACGATATCCCACACGATGGAAAATCGAGAAAAAAAATAATACCCACCTTCGTGAATGGTGAAAGTACCCCCAATTTATTATTATTTTTAAATATTTTGTTTTACCGTTACCTCGGCATCAATATGTTATAATGTCCATGCAAAATAGCTGAGAATATCTTCTTTATATCTACGGAACCCTAATAAAGATGTAACAAAGTTTTCAAATACATACAAGAATTATGTAGTTCTTAATAGGTGCTGCAATTACAAATACAAAGGTTCATGTAATAGGGGTAGTAATTATGAAACATTAAAGTACGTTGAAAGGAAAGTTTAGGTCGATGGTAGGTACCGACGGTGCTGGGTCGTTGACCCCGCACCTGGTGCATTTACTCGCCCTTGTGATAGGGCTGTCCACATCCCGTCATGTTTCATTATCATCATCATTAACATCATCCGTAGATCGGCTTCACTCACTGCTGGCCAAATTGTGCAAAAAAAAATTAAATTCATTCGATTTTTTTGCATAGTTTGTAATTACAAAACATAGAACCATATTTCACGGTCCTTATTATCTGCTTGTTCAAAACCAAAGTTGGAATTAGACCCTATACCTCATGCCTAGCCTTCGTGAAGTGAACCCGCGCAAGCATGAACAAGAAAAAAGAAAATTAAAGAAAAAGTCGTAGACCCTCTACGTCGCAGCACTACGTAGAACCTAACAGAAGGAAAGTATTTTTTTAAAGCTTTTATTAATATCTATGTAAATACTGTTGTTGCACTGAGAGCTAAAGGTCACATAAAACAGACCAAAACGATACTTAGCTATTCGGTTGCCGTCCTATTATCAAAGTGGAACAATTTTAGCCAATTTTTGTTGACAACTCAAAATTCAGCCATAATATCTCTAATTCAAATTAACTTTAGGAAGTGCAAAAATAAAATCGACACCGTTGTTGAATTAATAAGTAGTTAAACATTCCTAGTTAGTAATTAACGATCCTACGACCTGGAGCCTCAGCCTTTAAAGTGGTTTTCTTTCTTAAAACAATTTAATCTTGGGTAGAAATGCCAATTAGGTATAGAGTTGCCTCTTGTAGGCTATTGCGAGGCTACTCACTTTCTAGAAAGAAAATAAATGTATCATAAGGTTTCCTTAAATTATTGAATTTTAATTAAACGATTTAAATCCACATTATTAATGTGGCAACCCTAGCCACAGTTCGCAAGTGTCCACTGCATCAATAAAGCGAGCACAATATCCCGTATTCATCAAACAGTTGATATCGTCCCCTCACGTTAGTGACGCGGAGCCCCGTATTCATCACAGAGTTAATAAGGACCCCTCCATCACGGCTCGCTACCTGAGGGCCGGTGATATCACAAAGAATAACCCTTAGGGCTTCTGCTATTAACATACAGATATAGTAACATCATCATCATCGTTATCTCAGCCGTAGGATGTCCACTTCTGGATATAGGTCTCCCTCCTATCTGCCAGTGTTCACAAAAGGTGCCACTACGCTTGGTAGGGTTGGCGAGCGCAGTGTGGTTGCTTACAAAACATTCCGATTTGATATTTAATGCTTTGAATCCTTCATGTTTTGTCTATACGCCCTTATCTAAATGGTTATTGGATGTTACACACCTAATTAATTACTAACAGTTTTTATTCTAAACGACAATTACTGTTTTGGCTTATGTCTTTGTGTGATGTACTAGAAGCATACAATTTAGATAAATTATTTCATTTTATGATGTGATGAGTCATAGGTTAAATCCACTACCCAATGGAACCCACAAGACAGGAAACGACCTCGCGGCAGACCAAGGCGCCGACGGCGACGGAGGGACAAACTCGGCGCACACTTGGAAGACTGGACCACAGTAGCTCAAGACAGAGAAGTGTGGAAGGAAGGAAGGAAGGCCTTTTCCATGCATTGGGATAGTACAGGCTCTTAATAATAATCGTCACAGCCGCGAAAGATAAGCTCAGCAAATATCTTGATTTGGTCCACGAGATTGCCACCATGTTGTATGTTGTCTGGAACAACATCTCGAGAGACAGTTGGATCAAGAGCCAGATTAAAAAGGCAGTAGCCCTGGACTTGGCAAGTATAATAGTAAGGAGATTCCTCTGCCTGCAGCCCTAGTCACCAACCGCTTGAGCCTTGCATCGCGGCCGGTGATTCACCGTTTTGGTATATTTTTTACCGTAGAGTGTTTGTTTTTGTATTTCTTTATAGTAAAATAATAAATTTCATGAGTTTACAAACAAATGATGTGGAATAATAATTATAGTTTCATTTCATAGATAGCCATTTAAAAACGTAATAAAACCCCTTCACAAAGCTTAAATCAAAAGCATTTCTCACATCCTCCATAAAACTCGAGTCCTTTCATTCGACTTCTTTACACCATATAAAGAATAGGGGTCACCACATACGCGCATTGTCGCTTTGCACGTGTGAGTCGTTCCCATGCCGACCCCGTGGAGACCCCTAGCGGTTCATTGTTGGCAACTTTGTAAGGGACAACTTGTTTTGGAAGTCATTCATTCATGATGCAACCACGTGTGCTGAGAGGTCACTTTATTACGTACCTGAATTGAGGGGTGTTGGTGAACAAATACATCAGGCTAAATTCTGGTATATATTAGGTGCTTTGTTAGTTTTATTCGTACGGCCGCGCTCCTAGTAAAGGATACCCCTGAGATAAGGATATACCAAGGTACCAGAGGCTTAGTTGTATCCTTCACTATGAGCGCGACTGTACATCATTTTATTAAGCCCCGACCCAAAAACGGGGTGTTATAAGTTTGACCGCTATGCGTGTGCGTTGTGGCACCGTAACACTTTAACGAGTGGATTTAAAATGCAGGTTTTCGTGCGTCGATTCTTAAACATGATTAATCAAAATCGGTTAAGATGTTTACAAGATATATGTAGGTAGGTGTTGAAATGAATAATCGAATGTTTAAACCATTGCGGACATACTCGTACATACAAACACTCAACCGAAACGCTAGCCGAAAGTCTAGCTGCAATTTAGACAAAACTGAAGTTGTTCTGGTAATCAAAAGGTAATTATACAAATTATATAAATTACAAGCGATTTCCAATCATTTTCCTTTACCCCTCCTTCTTAGGCCTTCCAGGTATATAGCATATAGCATAGGTATTATGGCTTCTAGGTAGGTATATAGCATAACCATAACAGCCCGTTCACACTAGTCGTAAGTCGCATATGACTAAAAGTCGAAAGTCTGATGTACCTGTTCACACTGCGTCGCGAGTCGTATAGGTCGTAGTTTCGCGCCATTCGGTACGTAGCGAACTCGCGAGATGGACGCCGACGAAGAACTTGTTGTGCTCTACTACTTACGAAGAAAATTAAAAAAGTTGAAAAAAAGTCAATTCCAAGAAAATACTGGATGCACCCAATCCTAACAGAAAGATCGACTTTGGGAAGTTACAAAAATTTAATACATGAATTAAAAAATGACGAACGAAAATTCTTTAATTATTTTAGAATGTCACAAGCAACTTTCAACGACCTACTGTCAAGAGTTTCAGATTATTATTTTTGTAGTCATTTAAAGTTTTATCCCAAAGGACTGCTCTTTCGTGAACTAATAGAATTAGTTCTTCGGGTTTTATTTCTTTCTCCATTTTCACACAACAAACAAAAACAGCGCGCGCGCAACCAACACGACGAATAAAACACGAATGGAGTGAGCAAGCGGGGCGGGGAGAGAGGTAACAACGCGCTCGAGTCGATTAGATGCACGACTAGTGTGAACAGCAACAAGCAGGCACATAGGTGCCTGCTTGCTTGCTTGCATGCGAGCACGATTCGACGCGATTTTTAGTCTTACAACGGGTGCTGGCCCGTCGGATGGTTTTTTGAGTCGTATTAGACTAAAAATCGCATCTCATCCAATGTGAACAGCTCCATATAAAGTGTATGGTGACCAGAGCATTCGACTTTTAGTCATATGCGACTTACGACTAGTGTGAACGGGCTGTAACAAGCTTATACGACGCCGACGCTTCGCATGCGTTGCACACGGATAAAATGTAGCCTATGTGTTAATCCTGGTCAACATCTTATCATTTCAGCCGTAAAACGTCCACTACTGAACATAGGCCTCCCTCATGGATCTCCATGAGGGGTAGTTGCCATACTCACCACGCTTGGCAGGCGGGTTTGCGAGCGCAGTACGGGATGTTGATACACGGAAAGACGCTGCTGCCCATCTTCCGGAGGGATCCGTTAGGCTCTTACTGCATCCACGGGCATGAGAGAGGGGTATCATTCTACTGCCGGCACCTCACGGCAAACATCTATACGTGTGCAAAATTTCAGCTCAATCAAACATCCATACATTCATACCATACAAACTTTCTTTTGTTTATAATATCAGTAGGATTATTATGGATGGCCCCTAAGCTGTAGGTGCCCCTGTTATAAGCTGGACCCATAAACTGTTTGTGCCTCACCTGAGGTGCCTCAGGCGGCAGTCGGAGACGAGGCTGGTCTTCGACCTGGTCTCGTTGGCGAGCGGCGGCAGCATGCGGGAACGGTTCACACTGGGAACACACATGTCACTATTTAAATTAACAACCTAGGTATATACAATTACAAATACATTTATTGCCAAAAAGAGAACACAGTCAATAATAAATAAAATTACAATACAATAAGATCCTCTTAGGCAAATGAAGTAGACTCAGCACTGGACTGAGTAAACTACAGTCTACAAGGCTGGTTTTCAGTCTATCCCAGGGTTCTTTTCCTCACTTGGATATCTAATATCAATTAACTTTTTCATATGTTTATTTATGTCAACACAGTCTGTCAATGTTTTGCTCAGTGTGTAAAATCCGTGACGTCATCAAAGGGCTCTGTCGGAAGACGATTGGTTGTTAACATAGTAAGGCCTTTGCATATATTTTAGATGATGACTACAGCGTCAGCAACTAGTGATCATGCTGTACGGGACGCTGCAGTGCCTGAGATATTGCTAGATGGAGTAGGCTTGCCCAGCACCTATACCATGCTCTCAGCTTAGTCAGCTATTATTCAGAGGAAAGAACAGGTCAATACGTCTGAAGCTAACTAAGCCGCGGGTTTCCTCACGATGTTTCCTTCACCGTTAGAGGACGTGTTGAGTGTGCACATACTTACATATTTCAAGAAAGATAAATCCATTGTTGCACGGCCGGTATCGAACCCACGACCTTCGGATTGAAAGGTACATACTACACGGGCAATACGGTTTTTTTTACGCTGAAATGGTGTTAACATAACCAACTTAATAATGCTTCCCACATATTACTATGCACCAACGCTGGTATTCTGGCAGGACCTTTGGTGCGTGTCGACACGAGGGATTAGGCTTGCCCAGCACCTTTATCATCCTCTCAGCTATCTCAGCCAACAGTGACCAGAAAGAACAGGTCAACACGTCTGAATCTGTATGTTATTCTATGTAAGTCAAAGTCAATAAGTGTTTATTTAAAAGAGTGAAGAACTTCTTATTATAATCAATTTAAAAAATAAAAAAGTACATAATTGAATTCACTCGCAAAAACTAAAACTTTTTCCAAGTGAGGAAAAGAAGCGGAAAAGAAACCTAACCCTTTCACTTATATGCCGGCCTGTATTCAGACCCACCTATTTTTGCTAGTCCGTCTGTCGTGGGCCTTGCGCGGGCGCATCACGGTGGAGTCTCCGGCGCCGTGGATCGACCCGTTCACTGGAGTCGTCGTCTTCAGAACGCTACCGTTCACTGAAGTCGTCGCCTTCAGCGCGCTGATTGTAGACTCCTGCACGAGATCATCATATGCATGAGGTTTTGGGAGATTGAGGAATGAATGTGTGATTGAATCTATAGAGGTACTTGTTTTATTATTTCGGAATTTTACTAATTTATTCTATTTTTATTCTATTCTAGTTAATTAGTGTAATTGATTTATGTAAGTCGTGCTAATTAATTAATAAAATAAATAAATAAATAAATAAATCATCATCATATTTTTTTATATTTTAAGATTTTCATGTACCTACACAATTTAACAATAAAAATGTTCTTATATAATTTTTAGAGTAGTAGAAGTTTTTATGAAGAGTTCATCCGGGGAAGTACCGCCGGCAAGCTGTAATTCTGACGAGGCTTCCGTCGATTGGGACCGGTAGGTATAGGGACCGCGGTCCCATTCGCCGGATTGATTAAATTTAATTATTTTTCTTCCGGCGAAAGGGACCACTCTCGGAATGTTCGAAAAAATTTATTGTTCAAGGCAAATAAAGTACAGTCAAAGGAAAAAGTAGGTATAGAAAGTAATATTAAAGAACAAAACTCTTTGTTTGAAGACATTATTTATTTTAAAAAAAAACAAATAATTAACAATTATTAAAAGAAAATATGTTTTATGTAATGTAAGTAATTATGTTATTATGTCAAATATTTTTTTTTACTCTTTGGTTAGCCAAGTTAAAAAATAATTTGAAAAATCGCCATTTAATATTCTGTGCGACAAAATTATTCTTTAACATCTTAGTTGAACCATAATAGAGTGTTTGTTATTTTTAATGAAATAATATATACACCTGCATAAATCATACTACAAATAATCAACAAATTCAATCAATCAAAGACAAGTAAACAATTAAAGAATTAGTCTTAATACGTTTTACATAATTATATGGTCTTGGTCATTTAAAATGTAATAAAAGTATAGGTAAGTACATATTAATCGTACCTACTATAAAATAATTAACAAACTATTTACAACAATCACAATTAGTTAGTCTTCATCGTAATATCTTATAATTTTTAAATCTTTTTTGTAATCGTCATTGTTATTTAAAATGTAATAAAAACAAAATGAAAAATGAAAAATCAGGTTACCTGTATGTCAGGAGTCAGGTCCTTCCAATAATGATTACTGTCTAAAAAAAATGTTTATCTTAACTAAAGCCATACATTCGGCATTCATTTATTTATATTACTAATTACATTGTACATTTAAGAATGTCAATTTGCATGACATAATAATCTTATAAAATAGGTAATTTATATTTATGAATTTTAATTACACAGAAAATACAATTATATTAACAAGCAAGAAAAAAATAGAATACTAAAATAAATACCAGATAGTTTACCAATGGTGTTATGTTTTATGATGTAAAGTGAACAAATATAATTTTTTCATAAAATAACATGATTGCCGTGGGGTGCCGGCAGTAGAATGTTACCCCTCCTCTCCTACCCGTGGATGCAGTAAGAGCCTGCTAAGGGACACCTCCGGAAGATGGGCAGCAGCGTCTATCCGTGTATCAACATCCCATACTGCGCTCACCAACCCGCCTGCCAAGCGTGGTGAGAATGGCAACTACCCCTCATGGAGATCCATGAGGGAGGCCTGTGTTCATCAGTGGACGTTTTATGGCTGAAATGATGAACATGATAAACCTTAACATTATGGTACGTGGAAAACACAAGTGTTGTTGTAAATACTTTAATTAACTTCAATTTAGTCTATTCTTAAATAAATAAGTCAAAAAGTGTAACATACCTGACGACCAAATATTTTGAATACGTTAAACTGCACTAATTGAATTCACACTCACATCACCAACTAACGTTCAGAACAGTGTCTAATAACCATCTAATAACAAACTCTCCAATGCAACAAAATATCTTGACCTTAAAACTGATAAGCTTCTTAACAGTGATTGGCCGCAAGTCACCAAGCGATGCAAATTCCCGTTTTAAACAAAAGGGCAGCATAACCTTGAGATCGGCAGGCGAAACGGGCTAAAGTTAGAGAGGGATAGCATTTGTTACAAACTTACCTGCACGGTTGAAGTTGGCTAAATCTGTCACTAAGCGCATGGAGTAAATCCACGTCTAGGATAGGTAGGTAGGTACATATCAAATAAATTTATTCGATTTATAGGATGCAAGTTTATATTTAAGTTAATAATCATAACTTATATTTATACAAAGGTAGGTACACAACACAAAAAAATATTATTTTTTTAATTGACAGGAACTATTATATTATGAAGTAGGTAATACTTAAACATTTTTGTATTTATTTCGGATCTGTATTTGATGACGAGTGTACAATTTACGTCACGTGGTTCGTGGTCCCTTTCGCCGGAAGAAAAATAATTAAATTTAATCAATCCGGCGAATGGGACCGCGGTCCCTATACCTACCGGTCCCAATCGACGGAAGCCTCATTCTGACTACATTGCTGTATTGCGGTTTGAAGGGCAAGGGGCGAAATTACGGGTACATGAGACCTTACAACTAAAAATAGACCTTAAATCAGAAAAGCCAAATTATTGCCCGTTTTCAAAAAGCTAGTGTTCAACCACTATTTATCACTTGGTTAACTTTATTTCCTATCAGTAACATTTTATAGTATATATTAGTATTTATTGTATTTGATATATGTATATATATATATATATATATATATGCATATGTATATGCTATTTAGTTAATATATGTATTATGATTTTATTTGTATTAGTAGATTAAATAATTTGATTACATAATTTAATGTATGTATGTCAAAACAATTATTTTTTTTTGTAAGTCGCTAAATAGGTTATTAACTATACTTATATATTTATTAAGTGCATAAGTTTAAATATTTATGATGACACCGTGCTTTTTTCATTCTTGTTGGTTAAGTCCATCCTAAGGTTGCCTGGAAGAGATCGCTAATAGTGATAAGGCCGCCCATTGTACTTCTACTTTTAATTTTTTTAATTTTCTGTCTTTGTTATATTATGTCATGTGTTAGTATTAAGTTAAGTACAATATATGTAGAGTTACCTATCTATCTATCTACAACTCAGGATGACGGGGAAAATGCAATGCAGCGTTCTTAGTGCACGTGATCACCGCAGTATTGCAGTTGTAATGGGTAGAGGTTACCGCTTTACGTCAGTTGGGCCTTCGGCTGGTCTCGTCATAAAAAAAATCTCAGTCGCAGAACCGCTGTCCACTTCCATTGCTGGATATAGGCCTCCTCTCCGAGATCACGAGGGGGTTGTTGCCACACTCGCCACGCCTGGCAGGCGGGCTAGCGAGCGCAATGGTGCTGATACAAGGAAAAACGCTGCTGCCCATCTTCCGGAGTTATCCCTTGGCAGATCAGTTCGTTTAATATAAATTTAGATGTAACATAACAGACTAATCCAATTGGCCATATCTTTATTAGATTAATCCAGATTCATACTGCATTCACGGGCAAGAGTGGAGAGGCACCATTCTACTGCCGGCACCTCAAGGCACAAGATACGTACTATACGTAATTATTCAGTGACGCCCCGGGTCGAAAATCTCAAATGGTGATTTCTGTCGGTATTTTCAGAATCTGTCTTTGCAGTTAAAACTATGTTGTATTTTATCTTAGTATATTTTAAACTTTCTCGTTTACGACACTTGATTAACACATGCCAGCAGTAGAATGTTACCCCTTCTCTCATGCCCGTGGATGTAGTAAGAGCCTGCCAAGGGATCCACATCCCGTACTGCGCTCGCCAACCCGCCTGCCAAGCGTGGTGAGTATGGCAACTACTCCTCATGAAGATTTATGAGGGAGGCCTGTGTTCAGTTGTGGACGTTTCACGGCTGAAATTATGCTTAACACATATTAAACCGGGTGTTTATTGCGTTATTTACCTTTTCCGGGAAGACAGACTCCCGGGACCATTTCTGGGACGTAATTGAATTTGGGTGCCGAGTCCTGCCGAAACTTAAAATACAGCATCTATCGCATTATCCTCCCCTTATGACATTACGTAAGGCTGGCACATCATGTCCTCTTGTTCCACTACGTAAAAAGATTTGGCTATGTGTTTTGGGACTTGCCGCCTTTTTAATCGTCCAGAGCAAAATAGTAAAAAAAAACCTAGTATGACTTTGTCTGTCCCCCCTTATCTCCGAAGTTTGCTGAGATAAACCCCTGAAACTTTTATTGCGTTTATGTAAATATTATACTCGTATATGAAGCGTTGGCGGGATGAACTTGTTACCTTTGACAAAGGATGGTGGGAGTCTGCAAAGGATCGGGATGGTTGGAAGACTTTAGGGGAGACCTTTGCCCAGCAGTGGGACAACATAGGTTAAATAAAAAAAAATATTACAAGAAAATTATAACAAACTGTCTAATTTGCATAGTTTTTTAGACAAGAGGGGAAAGGGGGCTTCAAAAAGTAACTAGGTCATGTGGGGTATAATCATTTGAAAGGGCTTCATTAGCACATTAATAAATGACCTCAGTTTTTAGTTTTCCTATAAGCCGTATAGTTTTCGACTTATTTACAAAACTGCTGAAAAAAATACGATCTGGCAGTCGGTTAATGTGGGCTGATAGATAAGTTTTCTTCCAATTATTTGATTAAATATAATTAAAAAAAACATTAAGGTTTGGTAGAATGCTAGCCGCAACGTAGTCTCTGTCATGATAATGCAAAACATATGATAGAGACAGCAGGTCTCTAGCGTTTTTCCCGGCATATGGCGTTAGTTGAATAAAAATCGGAAAATGCGCAGGGCCGGAAAGAGTGGCGTGATAAAGTGAAGGCGTATACCCAGCAGTGAGTGAATGTGGGCTGATATATCGATAGATTTACCGTAATAATATACCCAGAGATAGTTGTGAATCCTAAACATCAACACACCACAGGTTTTTAGGAAATAGGAGCAAGATTTTGTTTGGAAAAAGACCATTAACCTCCATAGAAGAAACAAAAATTTTCAGAGAAGTTGTAAGTCACATTGACTTACAACTTCTCTGCAAATTTTTGTTTATGCAAATTCATGCATCTCACTGCCACACGCACCTACACGATACGATTTGTGTATTATAGTTTTATTTTTTTATTTATTTATGAGCCTGATTCTTCCCACTGCAGGGCCTCCCTTCCCTCTCTCCACTGATCCTTATCATGTGCTTTCTGGTGCCAATTTTCGCTGTAGGAGTCTAGCTCGTCCCTCCATCGCCGCTTAGGCCTTCCAAGTGGTCGTCGTTGTTTATTATAGTTTAGCTTATATTTACTATTTTGTTAAAAATCTTTAGTTTGTGTGTTGTATTATTTATTACCTACACCCTAATTTAATAAGTGCTATTAATATAATATTAGGAGTGGAAGGAGAAAGGAGAAGCTTGCCCCGCTGTGGGAGAGTAAAGGCTGAAAATAATACCTAATAATAATATTATCAAAGTAATGCTCTACTTGGTTTATGAATAGTATATATTCAACAATGTAATCAAAAACAATAATGTAACTGTCAGTCTTAGAAAATAAATAAAATAAATATACCTTGGGAGAAAGGTCCCTGCTGCTGTACTCCGTGATCTTCTGCAGCATCTCGCTATCAGCTGCGTAGTCCGTGCTGCCAGACTCCTGCGCAGAATACTAATACCATTGAGAGACTCACAAGAAATGAGGCTAGGGGGTGACTATGACATATATAGGTACCTACATATAGTTTTGTGATTATGACTTGAGGGTAGAGCCGCCGAGGTTTCCTATATGACCGTGGCTTTACTGTCTTATTTGTATCGCAACAGTAATGAAGTGAAGTCGTATGCTCTAAAACACTTCAGCCTCTCTGCCACCAGGCTGGTACAAAACAGCCGTCAAATCAGGTAAGAAATAGAAATATGTTTATTGTAAAATTGTTGTTCATAAAGGGGCTAATGCTATATTTACAATCCTTGAAAGCGTAAATATAGCATTAGGTTCTATTATTACTGTGTCCACGTCCACTGCTGGACACAGGCGTCCCTCACGGATCTCCAAGATTTTGAGGGGGTTGTAGCCATACTGGCCACGCTTGGCGAGTATTAAGTAATTCTAAAATGTGTTCTGTAATTTACATACTTCATTTCGCAAAATATTTTGATCTGAGTAGCTTTTAATTGATTTATTAATATGTATATTATAAATATTTAGGTATATAGTTGTCTTTTTTAATCTTTTGCGATCACAACTCGATATTAACATACATATAACCGGGTTATATTAATTTATTCACCTCGTACAGCAGGCTGCTTGGAACAACACACCGGAAACCAAGAAAAGGGTAGCTAGTAATAATTACCCTAACGAGATAATATCACTCATAAGACAAAAAAGAAGACAAAGGAAGCGATGGCAACTATCAAGGTGCCCACAAGATAAAACCAATTTAAACAATATGAGAAAGCAACTTAAGAAGCAAATTCAATATTTCAATGTCAGCACAACCGCTACTTATCTATAAAAACTATCCAATAATCATACAGGTTACTAGTCACTATGGAAAACTACGAAAAACATGAAACGACCAATGACTCAAATTCCACCACTTAAATAAAATGGGAAATGGGCCGTCGGTAATGAACAAAAAGCTAAAATGTTCGCTGAGCACCTGGAACACATATTAAAATCGAATGAAGGTGGAACTTTACCAGAAATTACATATGATGACTCTGAAGAAGACTTCGGCATACCATTGGTTTCCCCGAGTGAAGTCCGAGGTGAAATACTTATGAACATATGAACCAAAAAAAAATCGCCTGGATTTGATCTAATCTCGGGTGAAATATTACATACACTAGATACCTGAAAAGGCCTTAGTTAAAATAACGAACATCATTAATGCTGCTCTTAGGTTGAGGTATGTGCCTGACCTATGGAAAGTAGCAGAAATCATAATGATACCAAAACTGGGAAAACCACCTCGTGACGTAAAATCGTACCGACCAATTTCCTTATTTTAATTTATCATGTCTAAACTATTCGAAAAAATATAAACTCTTTGGATTTAGGGAAAACATTCAACTATAGACCAGGTCCATAGAATCACAAATATAATAGAAAAAACCTTAGAAAACAAAAAAGTTTGCTCTACTATATTTCTAGATGTAGCACAGGCTTTTGACAAAATTTGGCACAAAGGACTTATATTGAAGTTAAGAAAAACACTACACAAAGCATATGTAGATATCCTAGAATCTTACATAACCGACAGAGTATTTAGAATACGCCACGAAGATGCCTACTCTGAGATAAAAGAAATATAGACTGGAGTGCCCCAGGGAAGTGTCTTAGGTCCGGTCCTGTACCTTTTATATACTAGTGACATTCCAGAATTAAAAAACCAATCATTGCAACATTTGCCGACGACACTGCAATAATGGCTGTTGGAAGAACTCATGCAGAAGCGACAGAAAAAGTTCAAGACGCCGTCAACAAGGTACACGAGTTGACAAAAGAATGAAGGAATAACTTAAACGAAACAAAGTCGATCCACATAATTTTCACCAACAAAAACGAAGAGTATCATCCAGTATTTATATATCAAAAGCAAGTGCCTTATGAAAATACAGCCAAGTACTTAGGCATGACGCATGATGCAAAGCTTCGCTGTAAAGCTCACATCAAGAAGAAAAAAATGAGTTGGAGCTTTGCTACAAACATATGTACTGGCTGCTTGGAGTACAATCAGCTTTGTCGGTACATAACAAGATAACGCTTTATAAACAAGTCCTGATGCCAGTATAGACCTATGGTATACAGCTTTATACAACGATTCCAAAACAAAGTACTCAGGGATATTGTGAATGCACCATGGTACGTAAGAAACGAAGATCTCCACTGGGACCTTAATATAGGTTAAGTTGCTACAATAATACAAAAATACGCAGAAGCTCACGAAAAACTACTTCATCATCATGTAAACGTTGAGGCAATCCAGCTCCTCGATAATATACAGATCAAGTGAGAAGACTTAAAAGAACCTTTTGAGTTAGTGTAGTGTAAATATAAAAAAAGAACACAAGAACATAGTGTCTTTCCCTTAAATAGAGACAAGAAAAGTGCCATTGGACACATTCTTAAATATAATTTATTTTATAGAACTAAGTCAAAGTTAAATTGCTCTTTGGCCTACTTGGCTAGATTTGAATATTATTACGGTACAATTATGTATTTTTGTTACCTTTATTATTTCCCGACGTTTTGCTTGGATTGCACCAAGCATGGTCCCGGGAAGACATGTAGGTAGACAATGCTAGTCACACCCGGTTCCAAATGTATTTTAGAGTTTAAAATAGAAACAAAGTTTAAAGTAGTTACTGAGGCAGTGTCCATTTTTTGACCCCACGCAACACGTTTACCTACTTATTTGTGTCGTCCTTAGTTGTTAGTCTATCTGGAATGTGTTTTTTTTCTAATACTTTATGTAAGTGTTGCGCGTGTCAAAAATAAATATTTTATTTTCTTTCTTTCTTTCAAAGTAATATGTTAAACTCACCGATGGCGATGTACGGCTGATCGTATCGACCTTTTCTTCGCTTGTAACAGGCGAAACGGGCAAGTTGACTTTGCCGGGGAACCTGATAGTAAAACTTTGTTTGAGAATAATGCCCGCTTAAATACCGTGTGCATTCTGCACACGGTATTCTACACTAAATCAGGTTGTTTACTTGGTGGACCACCGTCCACCAGTATAACTTATATTATCCTATTTAAATAAATAAGTATATTTTGTGTCTGTTTGTATTTTGAATAACAAAAATAATCAAATGATTTTACTCGTCTATAACAACCACCATCTCCAGAGAATCATGACTGTCCCTTTTAACCAGGTCTTCTTTACATGCGACCTTGATAACCGCCAGGTCGTAACGACCGGGCCCACGAGTCTTTGAGCGAAGGCTTGGTCAGATCGTCGGATTTCTAGTTTTATTATCTGTTGCATCGCAACAGTAATCAAACGCAGTCTCCTGTATCTCAGCCGGCCTTAGACGCCATGAAGCATGTCATAATGTCTATATATTCTCAAGAATGCCATTTGGCACGCACAACGCACAGGGAAACAATCCAGATAACTTACCAATACTCCTTAGGGATATCTTCAACATCCACCATCTCCAGAGAATCATGACTATCGCTTCTAACAAGGTCCTCTTCAGATGCGTCCTCGACGACCACCAGGTCGTGGCGGGCCCACGAGTCTTTGGGCGAGGGCTCGGGCAGGTCATCAGGCTGCCAGGACTCCTCACGCTTCGGAATGAAGCAGGCAGGCGCTGCCGAGGTTTCCTCACCAGGATCGTGGCGGTAAAAATGCCTAAACACGTGGTAGGCAGTTAAGAAGCAATTTAGATTACTTTTATTAAACTCCCTTCTCGATCACATGCCCAACGCTGAGATACATGCGCACAAAAGTTGTAGACATAGGTATGCAGATCGCGAACTTTAAGTGGAGATAGAAAAGACAAGTTGCGAGGCGGGACGACAGCCGAAGGACCAAGGCGGTAACAGAGTGGTTGCCGATAGAAGCAAGACGGCCTTGAAGCAGACCACCAGATGGGCTCGATATCGTCATGGTTGTCTTAAGAGGACCATTTAAATTGGCGTGTTACCAGTAAAGAGGAGGTCTTTACCCAGCAGTGAGTGTCAACGAACTAATTATGATGATGATTATAGAACTAGGGAGTTTCAATTGTAAACAATTGAACCGTTTGCCCCAACAACTATGGACAAAAGCAACCACCGGAAGATTCCCCATCACGTGGTAGACACTACGTGACTGTCTTTGTTGGGGCGCCAGTCATCAGGCGGCGTTGGCGGGATGAGCTTGCCTCCTTTTAACAAAGACTTGCTCCAACAAGCTCGAACCAGGGATCAGTGGAAAGGAGGGAAGGAAGAGAGGCCTTTGTACCGCAGTGGAAAGCATCAGACTTATAAATAAATAAATAACTCTCGCTAAAAATTAAGCCTGACCACGACTGATGCTACATAACTGCACGAGACGGGAGTGTGAGGCTTTGACAATCTCAACGATTCAGTGCTAAAATAATCCTATCGCTTTAGTATGACCCTTCCCCTGCTCTTACCCCACATTACGTAGGGTCGGCACCAAAGGTTATTATGATTAAGTAGGAAAACTCTCCAACGTTCATAATACCAAAAGATTTCTTTGGCAGTCAGATCCTAGCTTCGTTTCGCTTAGCTTCTGGCGAGAAGGGTCTAGACGCCAAGCAAGCCCGTGAGTTCGTATCCCAATGTAGTGTTTTTTTAACCTGCCATGTCATATGGTATTTGAGATCATGTTCATCAACATCATCTCAGCCGATTAACGGGACTTTATCGCGTAATTACCTTATTTTATTATTTCCCGACGTTTCGAGTGCCCTGCTGCTCTCGTGGTCACGGGTGGACTGATGTACTACCGTCGCAAGTTGAGAGTAGAATCCGCGACTACCCTCAATTCGTCGTCAGAATCAGGAATGGACAGTCGACGAGACACAACACTGACAGTATCTTCATGCGGCAATACTCATATCAGTTTAAAATTATGTTCGCGAAAGTTTACATAGTAGGTACCTACTATCATCTCAGCCGTGGGAATGCTGTCCACGTCCACTGATGCAGCAGTGGACGACAGCGACAGCTGGTCAGTGGACTACTGACCAGCAGTGGACGTGGACAGCATGGATGTCCAAGATCATAAAGGGGTTGTTACCATGCTTGGCAGGCGGGTTAATACGGGACGGTAGGAGCGCAGTATAGCAGAATATTGATACGATAGGTATTGATTCGGAAGATGGGCTGCAGCGTTTTTCCGTGGGTATCAGTTGGCAGATCCTTACTGCATCCATGGGCAAGAGAGGAGGGCAACATACTACTGATCTGAGATCAAGTTCAATCAAGTATAATTTTTATAAGGCTACTAAAATCGTTATCTACTTCGAAGATGCCAGTCATGATATTTAATACCAGTCAATCAGCTTGAGCCAGGCCTCAGCAGCACAGTAAGCTGTGAAGCATGTGGTCTGGCGTTCCATGTACCGCTCGTAGACGACTCGCATTGCCTCCTCTAGGATCTCCTCACGCACGTCGAACACGACCAGATCGTTCTCCTCCTTTTGGAGGATTTCTGCCCTAGAAATTGTTCTTGACCTTTATCGTCATGTTCCTGCCCCTATCTACCTACGCTAAGTTGGGTTGGCTCTGCCATTCTATCACCTGTCGGCTCAGCATCTCCTCTTTCTTACTTATGTGATTATTGAAAATGTTTTCAAGCATTATCACAGCCTACATAAACTCGACATAGGCCTCCTGCATTCATCTCCGAGATCATGAGGGGATTGTTGTCTGTCATACTTGCCACGCTTGGCAGGCGGGTTGGCGAGCGCTGTATGAAAGAAATAGTATACGGAATGACGCTCATCTTCCGGAGCTATCACTTAACAGATTCTTACTGCATCCACGGGCAAGAGCCGGCACCCCACGGCATGTTCTTAATATATGTTGAAAATTCAGAATTAGAGGCAAGGGATGGAACAGAATGACGCTTTGAAGAGGATCATACCCAGTGCCCATAAAGGCTAAAGTTTTGTTGGTGATGGTAATCCTGGCATGGTAACTTGAATTCCATCAGGGTTTAGATAAAAACGCCTAAGACTGACTGAAAAAACCAGAGGACTACGTGGGGAGAAGTTGAGGGCCTGAGGACAACATCCGTTAATAAAGTTTTTGCTTACAAGATAATGTTTCAATTTCGGATGATACATAGATTCTTATATTTATTTATTTATTTATAAAAAGGAACGCCGACAGTATATATTATATATAAACACATTCAACAAAAAAATTACAAGGAACAATTCTTATATATATGCCAATTATAGGCGAACACAACACTCTTTAAATTTATACTAAAAGTAACTAAATATATCTATATCACATTATATTATATTAAAGTTATATATATATGTATATAGCGCTGATGTAGCGCTCTCACTACACATCTTCAAGAACCAAGAAATGTATTCCGTCCGTTACATGGCTCCAGTCATCGTTTATAATTTCTAATCTTCCAAAAGCTAAGCTTTAACCACCAATAAAAATTGCCTAAAAGTACCAGGATGAATGAATGAATGAGTGAATGATTATAACTTTATTGTACACCATAAAATAAAATAAATAACAATAGAAGATAAGATACTTAACTAAATGCACAATGGGCGGCCTTATCGCTAAAAGCTAAAAGGATGCTACGCCCAAAAACGGTCAAAACTCACCAAGTTCTCTCAGGCACTTCCCTTGGGAGGCCAGCAATAATCCTGGCGTCTTCAGGAACCTGAAGTTTCCGACCTCTCCTGGATATTTTATATTTGTTTAGCTGTGGGATGCCGGCCATACTGTAGATTTATTTACTATGAATAAAGATTTTTCCCAAATAAATACAATCTCTGAAATTGTTTAAGAAAAATATATTGAGAAAGTAAACAATTTACGACGAAGTAACCATGATTAATATTATGATTTGTTTATTTATTTATATATTTGATGTGACGTTTTCAGTTACTTACGCGCGCGCTTAGCAAAGAGAATTTACGCTTGGAGCCAAGGAATCATCAAACTCCTTCGAAGCGTTTTCAAAGCTAACTCATATCAAAAATACAAAAAACCTTCTTGCTAATTACCCATTCGGTAAAACGCCAAAAATGTTGTGCGTTAGTTTGCTGGTTAGGAATCTTTTCCAGTTATGTATCCCATAAAAATCAAGTTGTACTTGTACTATTTTTAAGTTTCATAACCGATTTAAATAAACTTATCTTGCTCAAGTTTCTCTGCCTTTGCATCCGTTGCATTGCAGTAGGTACCCGGATAGAAAGCCATAAGTCCATTCCGCGAGAACATTATTATGAAAATTCTGAATTAATCTAAATCTTGAAATTATTTTGACAAAACCAATGGTCTATACCTATAAGTTTAGTACTTACTAGGAAGTTTAATGTGGGTACTATATCTACTTCCTACAAATCTTATCAAGAGATTAGATTGTAGGATGTATGGTGAAATAGCGTAACAACTTGGATTATTTACCTAGGTAACGGTGATCAATAAATATTTCTATCAGTAAGTGGACAAGGCCACCATACGAAAATTACGAGGGCCTACAAAATCCATGTAGGCAAATTAAAAGTTCGGTAGGCAGGTAGGTAGGTATATTATAGGTACATTTAAAAGGGGGCATAGCCCTTAGACAAGTTAAGGCATAGCCACTGTTTGTATGGTCTGTGACGGTAAACCTGTACAAGCTCGGCATGTAAAAAGGAAGGAGGCCTTAACATTAACCGAAGACAGCAAATTTTGGTTTTGGCTGATAATTTTGTTTAAAATTATTTATATATTTTTTTAAAAGTCGTTCTGCAAAACAATTATTTTTCAAAGACAAACATCGTTCATCAGCTTGCTCAAAAGTGGCCAGAAACAAATCGAACCATAGACAACCATTTGTTTGTTTGTTTGCACTTTTTAGTTTTTGACAGATGTTTGAAAAAGTGACAAAAACCGAGCGTAAAAATAATCTTGGGAATATTTTGAAGAAAAAGAAAATTGAATTACTATGAACTATTGGAAAGCTAATCAGGGCTGCAAATAATGTGTGCGTCTTCTTATCTTATCTTTTACTTTGTTACCGCTTGACAGTAACAATGTATACTTTGAAAGGAATTCTCCCAGAACCAAGTAAGTACCTACCCAAAAAGACTGAAAATAATATTGGTTCGTATGTATCTGTCATGGCATCAATCCAATTTTTTATTTTATTACAGAGAAAGAACAAAAAAAGAACTTCATACGAGAAAACATGAAGCAATTGAAATGTATCCAGGGAAAGTCGGGTAGAGAGCCTAAGTTTGCTGTGAAAGGAATCCACCCTCCTCACCTTACTAATCCCATAGCAACTGGCAGTTCCTTTGGTCCAGTAAAATCATTACCATCAAATAAAAACGGGAAAATCTCCTACAATGTCGGCAAATCATGTTCACGCAAGAAACTGCCCGATCTGCAACTTCAAAAAGGCGATATGGCTGAATTCCTCAAGAGAAAAGAGTTGAGAAAGTCCTCAAAGACTGAACAGACTGACGAGTCTGAAGATGAAAAAATCATGTCATCACATTCACCAGGGCTTCTCAGAGACATTGGCTGCCAGACTATTGAATCAAACCTCTCTCAAAAACTAGCTGAAAGTGCTAAAGTGACAGTATTATATCCTAATAAAGACAATGATGACTGCAAGGCAAAAGCCAGTGGAGATTCAGGACACTATCAGGGTACTACTACACATCCATCCCCTGATGAGAACTACGAAACAGAGAGAAACCGAAGCCGGCTGAATTATATACTTGAAAGAAAAGACAACAAAGATCCTTACTTACCATCAGGTTATCAAAAAGGTGTTGTCCCTAAATACCTACGTGAGAGAAAGGAACCAATACAAGCAGAAGGTGTGGCCGGTTTAGCTATAGATGATTTATGTCCTCCAGGCCATGTAGCTCTGCCAGACACAGAGAGGAAAGAGACATTGCGGATGCTACGGAATAGCTTTGGAGAACTAGTAAGCGAACTGAACAAGCTACCGGTGAAGACTGATACACTCAGGATGCGCAACAGAAAAATAGAGCTTGAAAAACAACTTGCCAAACTTGAAGAGGGCATCAAAGTGTTCTCAAGATCAAAGGTTTTTGTTAAAATTGGGGAATAGTACAAATTATTTGACTGAAAGCAAATAATGATGTGAATGAAGTTTCTGTAAAATTTATTAGGTGAAGTAAATTTATATGTAATATTAAAAATAGGTCCATAAATGGTCTTCTATTTTTTTACATTTGAAACTGTCCAAATCAAAAAGGTTTAATAAAATCTATGCCATAAAATTCTTGTGATGTTTTGATGTGTAAGCTATTATACTTTGTATACTGCTATTGTAATTATTATATATTGTTGTGTAATTAATGTAATGTTTGTATGTTATACAGTGTTTCTTATATAATTTGAATACATTCTTACAACAAATTACTGAGTTTTGAAAAATAAATAGATGTAATTTGCTGAAAAGATTATATTTCTACTTTAATAACAGCCCAAAATATCACATTCAACATATCAAACATAATAATATTGCTACACTATCACTTAAAATCTTTGTGTCCTGAACTTCATTGCATTATCACCACAATTTATCCACTCAACTATGTAAACAAACAGGTTCTTATAACTATCAACATTATGACTTTTACACCATGTATGCATATACATATCTATATATGCATTACTCATAGCTTTGTGACATGTTGAAAAAGATGGTTGTTGAATATAATTGGGCCTTTTCTGTATGTGACCTCATCAACATCATACCACTTGTAGAAGGAGAAGTTGGGGAAGAAGAACTTTATCTCTCTTTCTGCTGATGAGGGAGAATCTGTAATCAAAAGGCATTGTTTAAATGTAGCTTTATATTTTAGCTAGGTGGTTTTAATATGAGGTTGTTTAGTTGATAAAAGAAAGAATTACTAAGATGTTATACTACATTATGATGGGATGGGAGCAGGGTATATACACATCCCAGGCACTGCCCTCATCTTTATAGATGTATAAGGCCAATCTTATTATGTTGAGGTATATGAATATGCTAAAACATAATTTGTTCCATTATATTCAATGATGGGAATGTTCACATACTTGTTTTTGTTGAACATGGACATTATTATGTGAATGTAATTATGAGTCTTAGTTAAATGAGTTGCATAATACCTGATCCATGAGCCACATTCCTAGTGTCAGAGATGCCAAACATTCCTCTAATGCAGTTTGGGTCTGAGAATTGTCCCTTGTACACACTGGTGGGGCCAAGCATTTGCCTCCAGAGGTGGATAGCATCCTTGTGTCCTAGGACATGCAGGTCTATGTATCCACTGGAATAGAAGACATTGGGAAACTGTTGAGTTTTAAGAATTAGCTGTGTCCCACTGAGGCCAACATCCCCTCTTATCAGCCTATAGGATCCCCCTGCTAGTCAAAGGCATTCCTTCCCTCTCTCATGTCCAGCTCATCCCGCCATCTGCGACTGGGCCGGCCGCGCTATCTCTGTACCATATATGGGGGTCCCACTCGACTTGGTGGCTATCTTTGCCCACAATTCATGTAATGAGGTATAAGAATGTTATTGAATGGAATATTATCAACCTGAACCTAAGACACCTCTTTGGTTGCATGCATCATGCCAAAAAATTGCGCCAAGGCCTTCCCAGCTTATTTTGGTTTTTGACATTTACCTGTGAAGGTTGTTACTTACCTCGTCATGAAAGTGACTAATCGGTTATAGAAGAACTTTCCTACATGTTCCTGGTAGAAATTCCCAGCTGTCTTGACGTCCAGAGAAACCCTTTTTGTTTTTACAACAACAAACCTATTCTTTAGCATATGCCGGATATACGAGAGAGCAATAGGATTTTTGACTGCATGCGGCTTTATAATGGCGAGTGTTAGTTCCAATTTCGTCATTATTTACCAGACTTTTACAACATTTCACTCATAATTTTCTTTTTTAAAATTACGCCAATTTGCCAATTGAATCCTGCCTGAAGATAGGAAACGTCAAAAACAGCTGAATTTGACAACTGCTAAAGCTTCATGCACACCGTTTATCGAGAAAATCGATTATATCTCAGACGAACCAAACATCTCTCTGGAGTTGGCACATCCCTCAAATCAAACAATCCACAGATCACAGAACACTATTATCCTACGGACGGAACGGACCACAGATAACCCACCCAACCCAACAAACGACAACAAACAATTTTTGAGGTTGTGTTTGTGATTTCACTTTGTGTCCTTCTAAATAATTAAATATGCCTGAAATTGAAATAAAACGAAAAGCAGACGATGCAGGCGCGGTGGTACTCTCCAAGCGAACTCGCCATGAGATCTCCGTCGCGGGCACAAGAGAGAAAGCTGTCGTTACATCAGCGGTGAATATCCCACTAATTCCTTGTTTATTTATAATCTATTTTTTATCCTGAGACGAATTGAGCACTATAAATTATTCTCGCAAACGTATTTCTTGAATGGATCAGAGTGCCCAAACATTTGTTAACATTTTAGTCCGATATTTCAGGTCCCGCGAACTTCAAATCTTTATGCTCCTATAATGCTATTGGAAGGCCATCAGGGGGAGATTTTCAGCGCTAAGTTCCACCCAGAAGGCAAACACTTGGCTTCCGCAGGCTTTGATAGGCAGATATGTAAGTAAATATGATAAACCTACCCATTACCTAAAAATACTTTATAAAGAACTGAACCGCACCAATTTATTTTGTCTTGTGCAGTTTATCTCCAGCTGGCATGAAGCTTACCCAGGTCTGCTTCTATGACATTTATCCTACTATTAAACCAACAGTATTATCGTACAAAAATAAAACCGGGCAAGAGCGAGTCAGACTCGCGCACCGAGGGTTCCGTGCCATCATACAATATAATATATGATAAAGGCGGTTTTATATTTATTGGAGAACCTTGACAGAGCCATCTCTTGTCTGATAGCGGAACTTATGTATATTTTTTACACTTTCAATGATTTCTAAAAAAACTATGCTATTTAGAGAGATTGTAATAAATTTCCTCTAATCTTTACATACAAATCTACTAGCAAAAAAGTTTCAGAGGTTTATCTCCGCAAACTTCGGAGATAAGGGGGGGGGGACGCTATTTTTTTCAACATTTTTGTAAATAACTCAAAAACTACAACTTAAAGGAAAACTAAAAACTGTTTATTAATGTGCAAATGCCTTTCATATGATACCCCACATCACCTATTAACTTTACAAAATTTTTGAAAACCCCTCTTCCACCCCCCTTGTCTAAAAAAGTATGCAAATTAGAGAGTTCGCTATAATTTTCCTATAAAGTTTACATACACTTCTATTAGCTATAAAAGTATCACAGGTGTATCTCTGCAAACTTCGGAGATAAGGGGGGGGGAACGGTCGTTTTTTAAACATTTTTGTAAATAACTCAAAAACAGTACAGTTTAAAGAAAAACTAAAAACTGTTTATTATTGTGCAAATGAATACCTTTCATATGATACTCCACACGGCCTAGTAACATCACTTAAAATTTTTGAGATCCCCTATCCGCCTGCAATCAAAATAGGAATATTTTTTAACATTTTCATATATGCTATATTAGTAAAAAAGTGTTGTCTTTTACCATTTTAAATTTCAAGTCGATAGCATCACTAGTTCTCGAGATATCCATATGTGACAGACAGACAGAGTGATTCTATAAGGGTTCCTTTTTACCATTTTGGTCCGGAACCCTAAAAATATAGATTTATAATCTAATCTTAGACACAGGCAGCTTAATAAGGGTTCCTTTTTACCATTTTGGTCCGGAACCCTAAAAATATAGATTTATAATCTAATCTTAGACACAGGCAGCTTAAGCTGGTGTGTGTGTATCAAGTTAATTTTCAGTGCTCTTTAAATGGTTTTAAATGTTCACTGAAGGAGCACTAATCACAGATTCCGGCAGCTGGTTCCAGTCCTTAACAACATGGTTGGGCAAAATATGTTTTCTTGGCCTGCTAGTTAGTATCTGGCCACTCTGCAGCTTCAGTGAATGTCCTCTCAATATTGTGTTATTGTTCATATACATATCATATAGCTTGATCTGGTATGTTAAAGAGATTGTGTAGTATTTTAAATGTTTCTAATAAGTCTCCATGTTTTCTGCATTGTTCCAATGTGGTTAGGCCAAGTTCTTTTAAGGCACTCGGATACCATAATGTTCCAGTTTTGACAGGAGTTGCTTTGTTGGTACTCTATGAAACGCTTTTTCATAGTCTAGGTAGATATTGTTAGAATCATGCAGTATTGTAATTTTTTAAAATGTACATTTTATCTTTACAGTCTTATGGACGGTATATGGCCAATGTGAGAATGTAAGTGTGATGAAGGGCCACACTGGCGCCATAATGGAGCTGTGCTTCTCTCCCGACGGCTCCCACCTCTACACCTGCTCCACAGACAACTCCGTGGCTGTCTGGGACGTGCCAACGGGGACGCGGATCAAGAAGCTGAAGGGACATGCCAACTTTGTCAACTCAGTGAATGGTATGATAGTTGGTTGCTGGTTCTGTTAACAAGTTTTTTGGTTCTATTAACTATTCAGGCACATACAACCTGCACCTAAATTCCCATGAGTTGAAGATTAATAAGTACAGTAAAGTAAGCTCATCCTAATTCTGGTGGGGGATATCACATCTACAATGACATACTGCATTGGGGTGCATTGTGCATTGTCCCCTGTAATTTATTAGACATTTATTTATTAAGAAAGTAGCTTACAGTAATAAAACCAAAACGCTTACTATGTGTCACAGACATGTGACACTACCTTAAACTCTAGCCACCCCAACTCCTTGGAATACTGGAGGAGGATTCTGGGCTTCATCTATGAATAAATTAACATGAATTTCAAACTTGAAACCTATAATTTCAGGAGCAAGAAGAGGCCCGGAACTCCTTGTCTCTGCATCAGACGACAACACTATCAAGCTCTGGGACGCGAGAAAAAGGAACCCCATAGCTTCCTTCGACAGTACCTTCCCAGTGACCTCAGTTCTATTCAATGACACAGCTGAGAAGATCATATCAGGAGGAGTGGACAATGTCATCAAGATTTGGGATATTAGAAATAATCAGATTGCTTATAAGATAAAAGGGCATACTGATACTGTTACAGGTAAGTTACAATAAATAAATAAATATCTTATAGAATCAAACTATGCAGGAATTTACCCAGTGGGTGCAAACAGGCTGGATTGATGATGATTAAACAAGACAACAATCTCCATGTTTCAGTTATTCTAATAGTCCTATTCTGTGCTTGCCGGTCCTTGGCCCCCACTTGACAACTTTTGGCCCCATTGGCCATATGTTCTGCAAGCTATGTGGCCTGCCCATTGCCACATTAACGCGCTAATTAATACGTTTGGTTTTGTCAGTGACCCGAGTTCTTCGTATCGCCTCATTTCCTATTCGATCCCCTAGAGAAACCCCGAGCACTGCCATAGCTCGTTGAGCGACTCTGAGCTTATTGATGAGGCCAGTAGTGAATGTGCTGGGTATTTTTCCATGTATTCTGGTTTACAATACAAAGTACACGCTTTGCTTAGTTTGGGACTAGTTTTTTTTGGGACAGATCACTTTTCTTATTGTGTGTTTTCTCCAGGCCTAGCGCTATCCAATGACGGCTCGTACCTGCTGTCCAACTCTATGGACAGCACGCTCCGCATCTGGGACGTGCGTCCGTTCGCGCCCTCGGAGCGCTGCGTCAAGCTCATGTCCGGCCACGCGCACAACTTCGAGAAGAACCTTCTAAGGTGCGCCTGGTCGCCAGACGGCTCCAAGGTAACAACCCTTTCCAATGCGCCTGATAAACACAATACGCCAAATGCTAGGGCACAATATTGTTGTAATTATGTTGGAGACACGCGACCATCATTTTAGACACGCGCCCATCATTCTAGACACGTGACCATCATTCTAGATACACTATTAGCCTCAACTAACATTTTGACGCTCGACCATGCATCATCATCTAAACTAGACACTCGGCAATAGTCTGGGGAAAATAAAAGGCCGGACTTCACAGGATCATGACAGATGTCCGGGCACGTGCACAACTTCTAGAACCTTCTCAAAAATCAAAATCAAATCAAAAATTATTTATTTTGGAACAATAAACGTAATAGTTACAGTAAACAATTTGATATTGTGACAAGCTCTGTGGCGCAGCGGGCGAAGGTCCGCCTGCGACTCAAGGGGTTGCGGGTTCGATTCCCGCCTCGGGACAAATGTCTGTACGATCTGCAGATATTTGTTCAGGGTGTTCTGGGTGTTTTTCTATATATAATAAAAATATATATCTATGTAGTATAATGTATTAAGTATATCAGTCATCTAGTACCCATAACACAAGCTCTGCTTAGCTTGGGGCTAGATGATGCTGTGTGATTTGTCCAGCATTATTTATTTATTTATTTATGATAAACGATGATGACTGCAATAGTTATAAACTGTGACGCAGTCACCAACGCCCTCCTCCTGGTACAACAGGAAAGTATACATGTTCCAGCTTAGGTACTACAAATTAATATCTACTTCTGAAGGAAGATTTTTACTAAAAATAAGGGTGAAGCTAAAGTAAGTTCTGCGGTGTGCCTGGCCAACCGACGGCTCCAAGGTAGGAACCGTTTCCACTGCGCTTGGCAGCTTGGCCTGACAAGCATCATACGCTAAAAGGACACATTATTATATTAAGTATGTATATTAGAGACACGTGACTATCATTCTAGACACTTGATCTTAATTCTAAACACGTGACTATCATTCTAGACACTTGATCTTAATTCTAAACACGCGACCATCATTCTTGACATTCGACTATGATCTAAGACACTCGAACATCCATCTAGCTCGAGTAAACACTCGCTCGACAATGAAGTCGCGGGCAAACGATAGCGATATGCGTGGTCCAGTAGTATTGTTCTGCGGCTCGGTCACCCAACGGCTCCAAGGTCGAGGTAAGAACCTGCTGCGGTGCGGTGCGGACGTCCGTTGGAGTGTATTGTTCTTGAAAAATAAATGTGGAGATTTCACACGCGCTTTAACGGTGAAGGGAAACATCGTGAGGAAACCCGCAGCTTAGTTAGCTTCAGACATGTGGATGGTGTAGGTGCTGGGCAAGCCTAATCCATCTAACAACCTCTCAGACACTACTGCGACCCATACAGCATGAACAGCAGCTGCTGACACTGTATAAATCATCTATGATCGACGTAAAGGCGACTTTACAAAAGCGTAATAACCCTAATTTGTCTAACCCTTTTTATGACCGTCACAATACAGGCTTTGCCTAGTGTCGACATTTCCAACAACCACAACAAACTCTCTCAACATCATGTGTAATTTCTGTGTACATAATACAAAAGCTCAGATGCTGTTGCTAAATAAATATTTTTAATTTTTAGGTTTCCGTACCTAAATGGTAAAAACGGGACTCTTATTTCTAGGACTCCGCTGTCCGTCTGTCTGTCACCAGGCTATATCTCATGAAACGTGATAGATAGACAGTTGAAATTTTCACACATGATTAGGTTTCCGGACTAAAATGGTTAAAAGGAACCCTTATAGAATCACTTTGTCTGTCTGTCTGTCACAAGTGGATATCTCGAGAACTAATGATGCTAACGACTTGATTTGATTTGAAATGGTTAAAGATAACACTTTTTCTAATAGAGTATATGAAAATGCTAAAAAATATTCTTATTATGATTGTAGGGGGCCGGATAGGGGTTCTCAAATTTTTTAAGTGAAGTTACTAGGTCGTGTGGGGTACCATATGAAAGGTATTCATTTGCACATTAATAAACAGTTTTTAGTTTTCCTTTAAACTGTATAACTATACATCTAACTAGATAGTTTAACTAGTTGTGAATGTGTGTTAGAATATAATGTTCTGCGGTGTAATGTGGTGCGGGAGTCCAACTCGCTCTTGCCCGGATTTTTTTATTTCTGTTGCCGCTAGGACAACAAATACCTAGTAGGTATTTGTTGTTATAACAGATATTTAACGGGAGCTCTCACACTAGAAACGGAATTTTTGTGCTCGATATTATTAATAACGGCAACAGCTAGACGCTTGAAATATTCAAAGAATATTTCGTTGTATATTTGTTTTGAACAAGTTGTTTTGCCAAATAATACAAATACAAAAATATTTATTTGCATACCAAAGGAAAAAATGCCTAATTAACAAATCAGTTTTAGTACATGTTTTGTACAATCAAAACAAATTTTATAAATTATATTATAAATTGATTAATTTATACAGTGTAGCCTTCATAAAGTGCACATATGAAAATGGATGAAACTAGATCCATTTTTATCGAAAGAAAACGTGTCAAAAAAATCTGAGTTTGTTTTTAAATTATTTTATACATTTTTTTAATTTTAATTAAGTACCTTTATTTTTGCCTTCGATAAAAAAAAAAAAAAAAAGTAGTTTTACCCATTTTCATATGTACACTGAAGACTCGCACTGTATAATGGTACGGAACTCAACGTGCGCGAGTCCAACTCGCACTAGGCCGATTATCTAATTTGACTTCCGTTCGCAGGTGAGCGCCGGCTCCTCCGACCGCTACCTGTACGTCTGGGACACGACGTCGCGCCGCGTGCTGTACAAGCTGCCGGGCCACCACGGCGCCGTCACCGACGTGCACTTCCACAGCGCGGAGCCCATCGTGCTGTCCGCCTCCTCCGACAAGCAGATCTACCTGGGCGAGATCGACCACTAGGCGCGGCACTGAGGGATGGAGAATAGAACTTACGGCTGGAGACCATACATAACGTCAACGCTAACGGAAAGGGGTTCAGTGTGATACGGGAGGGGTCCTAATTCGCGACGTCACATTTATAAAAATAATAATGTAAATAAAAAAAACTAATTAAGGAACTGCATTTTTTATTTCTATGTGAAATTCTCCTAGATTATCATTCTAGACACGTGATCATCATTCTAGACACGCGACCTTCATACTAGACACGCGACCTTCATTATAGACACACGACCTTCATACTAGACACGCGACCATCATTATAGACCGTCAGTTTTAAATTTCTAAAGAGGTCAGCAAAATATTCTGTTCTAAAAGACTTTTAACTTTTGGACGCGACAGACACTGTAATGTCCAGCATCCAAACCAAACTAAGACTGTGTCCCGACAAGCGCCCCTCCGGCCGCTAGTTACTTGTACATCTGGGACACGACGCCGCGCCGCACAGGTCCCAATTAATAAAATCTGGGACATAGACTTAGACATAGAGGTCGAAGTCAGAATTTTGATCAGATTTTTAAGTTTAGCTCTTTGGGTGATTCTAAACCTATTTTATGGAATACATTTTTTTGTTATACCTGTCCGTTTCCAAGAAAAAAAATGTTCTGTTTTTTTGTATGGACAATTTTTTTTTTTTCGTTCGATCAACAGGGGTGTTGATCAACGCAGAGGGCGGAGAGATGCGAACCTTCGCTGGCTACCGCCCGCCGTTGCCCCGCTACTGCCCTGCAGACATCGCCGCCATCTTCGCCACCCGCACCCCTACCCTGCTTGCGGGCGACATCAACGCCAAGCATCCAGGGTGGGGCTCCAGAGTTACCAACTCCGCGGATAGCGCACTTTAACATGACAGCGAGAATCTAGGCTTCACAGTACTAGGCCCCGATTCACCGACGCACATCTCCACCAACCCTCAGCATGCCGCCGATGTCCTGGACATCATACTCCACTACCATGTACGGTCCAGGTTGAAGTGCTGTACGACCTGGATACCCCGAACTTCCCTATCCTCATCACGCTCGACCTGGCCGCGGACTTCACTGCGCCGCGGCCCCGGGGCATGAGGACTGACTGGACAGCCTACACACGAGCAAAGGAATCGATCGACATCGGCCCCTTCCTGACACCGGAAGATGTTGAGATAGAGGCCACAGCCCTGGCCGCCAAGATCACTCAAGCCAAGGAGGCAGTATCTTCGCCCATCAACAACCCAGACGGCGTGACGAGCTACCACGGCAATTAAAGCGGGATATCAAACAGAAACGCGAGCTGCGCCGCCGGTGGGCGCGGTCTCGATGCCCAAGAACAAAGACACTCCTAAACAAGGTAACTGCAGAGCTCACGGCCGCGGTACAGGCTTGGCGCGGGGAGACCTGGGAGACTACAATCGACCGGGCCTCTGAACGCGACTGTACTGACCTGTACGCCCTCAACCGTGCGCTCACCAGGCAACGACCACTAGTTTACCTACTGCTGACGCTCAAGGAGTGAGGCGATTCGCGCCCGCAGGTAGGGCCGAGATCGGCGGCCCATCTGGAGGGCCAATTCACGCCACACCCTGTCCCAGCTGACACTCCACCCGAAGTGAAGAACCACCACGCCGCCGTCGAAGAGGCTGCCCCGGAGTTCCTGCGTGGCCCGGTGCCGCCGCTCGGTGGGGATTCCTTCATCTCCCCTGCCGAAGTGCGGAGAGCTGCCCTCCGCCTCCCCAAGCGGAAGGCGCCGGGTTTCGATGGTATCCCGAATGCAGCCCTCACACACCTCCCCCGCCGGGGAATATCATCGCTCGGCCGTCTCTTCAATGGCATTCTCGGGACGGGCCATTTCCCGGGGCTATGGAAGGACGGGCGAGTCATCGTGCTGCCCAAAGCCGGGATGGATAAAAGGTAGGTATCCTAGGCTAGGCTACCGTCCAATTACCCTGCTGTCGACGGTAACTAAGCTGTTTGAGCGCCTCCTTCTCCGCCGCCTACACCCCACCATCCAGCCTCGCCCCGAACAATTCGGATTTCGCAGCGGCCACTCTACGACGCTACAGCTGACGCGCGTACTCCATCATCTGGCGGAGGAACATATCGCCCGGCGCTCCATGGGGGTCTTTTTTTGATATAGAGAAGGCCTTTGACCCTGTGTGGCACCCGGGCCTGGTGTTCAAACTCCTCCAGACCAGCACGCCACCAGCCCTCATAAAGATTGTGGCATCCATTCTCGCCAACCGATGTTTCTCTGTCGCGGTTGAGAATGCCACATCTTCGACAAGACCAATAGCAAGCCGGTGTACCGCAGGGCAGTAGCCTCTCGCCCGCGTTGTACGCCCTCTACACGGACGACATTTAAGGTTCAGGCAGGTAAAAAAATCCCTGCTTAATACTTAAACTAGTTAATTAGAAAAACAATACCTAGGTAGAAAGTAAGACGACAAGTATGTATAGAGGGTACCTAAGCTATTGCGCTATTATTATTATTCCATTTTATTGACGAAATAAAGTAACATTATTAGGACACTATTTAAGTATCAATCAAGCATCTTTAACCAATTAAACCACATTATTTTTTTTTAACTCCTGCCGTTTTTATACGACCAGAGATAGGAAGTGGATGTTTTCGAAGCTAAAGCAAGTTATTATGCCTTCTATAATCCCAACAAGGTTTGTTTTACATCTCTGCCCGTTTACGAAA
The DNA here is from genome assembly GCA_963082625.1 of Pasiphila rectangulata. Taxonomy (NCBI): domain Eukaryota; kingdom Metazoa; phylum Arthropoda; class Insecta; order Lepidoptera; family Geometridae; genus Pasiphila; species Pasiphila rectangulata. Next base: position 18,636,544 of record OY720251.1, on the reverse strand, counting down.
CATAAAAAAAATTCTGCATACAAAAAAAACGTTTTTTTCTTCTTGGGCAGGTATATCAATTATCAAATAAACGTATTCTATAAAACAGGTTTAGAATCACCCAGACCTTAATTTAAAAAAATCAAAATTCGGACATCCACCTCTATGTCCCAGCTTTCATTAATTGAGACCAGTGTGCGCCGTGTGCCCTTCCTCCTCAGCCAGTTGCCCTCTCCGTCTTCTCAGACAAGCAGATCTATCTGCGGGAGATTGACCACTAGACGCAGCACTGAGTGGATGGAGAATAGGGAACTTATGGCTAGGGTTCATACATAAACAACGTCTAAGCTAAGGGAAAAGGGGTCGTCGAAGGGTGACAATTCGCGACATCACATTTAATAAAATAATTATATAAAAAAAAGCTAATTAAGAACTGCTGTTTTTATTCCCATGTGAATTCTCTTCGATCATCATTCTAGATCATCACTTCCAGCCCTCTTCTGTAATAGGCTTAACGACTTTCTGAAGAAAAGATCAAATCTAGTAGTAATTGATGTCTGCTGATCAAATGGCAGTCAATGGCGGGGGTATTTTCAGATAGATTTAGATTTTTTTTCCTTTGATTATTTTTTGTGACATTTAACTTCAATATAATTTGTAATGACGTTATTGTACTATTTTTCATTATTGTAAAATCTGATGAGTAAATTGTGTATGAACTAATTTTAGGTAATTTAAGATCAACCTGTACCACAATTACAATAAATGAATGGTTTCAATGGTACCTCAGCAATGATATGGCTGACGCTAACAGCCGCGGTGTTTTATCAGTTATCATACTAGCAAAAAAATATAGCTTCTGTAGAGATCACTTAATATTCCCCTTGTAAAAACTGACGAAATTTAAGCATCACAGCTCTAACAAGTATTTTAAGATGTACAATATAGAATTTTATTGTATTACCGTTTTTAACACTAATCAAAAAATATACAAGATCTTAATTATTATTTATTATTAACATTATAAAATTGCATGTCTAGATTGGTAAAATACATTTGATCTAAAATTTTAAATTAACATCCTATTGTAACATGTATTTAAGCAATAAATGAACTTTGACTTTTAAGTACTGCTTAAATCTATTTTGAGTTTAAAGGTAAGGTACTATACAACATTAATACTAAACAAATTTAAATATTTTTTCTATAAAAATTACCACAAATTAACAGCTTAAAATACATACCTAATCTTTACAGTTAAATTACAAAAACCTATAAACAAAGAGACTGTGGTGGAGGTAGTTCAGGAATAAAGCCCAATTTGAAATGATCACTGTTGAATGCTTCCATATCAGTTGAAGAAAGGTCTTCAACATTACTGTAAACTCCAGGGTTTACATGTAGATTTTGAATTCCAAATCCACTAGAAATAGGTTTTTGGAAAACATTTTGTTCATGATTACTAGGCTGGTTGAAAGGTGATGGTCCCGCTAAGGATTGAGAGGCACTTGCAAATATGCTTGTAGCAGTATTCTCGGCATTTTGGTTGTTGAAAATATTTGGTGCTGGCTGCGGGCTCACATTCTGGACAAAAGCAGTCTGTGATGCTTGAGCAAAGATTGACTGGGCCGATGAAGGTTGAGCAAAAACACTAGGTTGGGACGGAGCATTCGGAGTGGAACTGCTGAATATGCTAGGGGACTGATTTGCATTCTGATTCTGAAAGACATTCTGGGTGGCCTGAGCAAATATAGATTTTGCAGGGTCAGCTGACTGTCCAAAAGTATTTTGATTAGCTTGCCCAAAAACTGATTGTGGCATTGTGTTCTGTGAAAATACTGAAGGTTGAGCGGCAGCACGGAACACTGATGCAGCATTACTATTTCCAAATGATGAGTTGGTCTGTGGCAGGTTACCAAATGGTGATGCAACATTTTCACCATTGTAAAGGCTCCTGAGAACTTTGGTAATGTTTGGATTCTTTGAGAGAAGAAGCTGATATTTCTGCTTGGCCTCAAGGATCAAGTTGTTCATGTATGCCACCTGAAAAGAAAAGGAGCTCTTATAACATAGAAAGGACCAGAAGCACAGATTACAGAAACTAACAGATACATCACTCCAATACAAAAGCGACAATACCTACGCTATAATAGCCATTGAAGTATTATTACTAGCGTATAGAATTGACACCCGCGAACAACAAGTTTGCGCCATGAGTTGTTGCCGGCCGGCAACAACTCATTTAGTCGTTCGTCGACGCCCATCGCGACCGCATGCGAATAAACCCAAATTAAAAATGCCGTCTTGCGTGTTAAAAACGTGTAATTAATCAATCAACTGCGAAGAAAAAAGATAGTGGCGTGACTTATCATCGGAAAGTAAACAGAATATCAACTAAAACCAACTAAAATTAATTTTTGTACATTATTTTCTATTGTACTGACATTTTGTTTGAAAATCATAGATTATGAAAAGTGATTCGTACAGATCGGATGTGTAGGTACCTACTAAGGGTTGGCGACAAAGGTTTAACTGATTGATGAAGACGTTATCATTCTTCCGCTCACGCACATACTAAACCTTAGCATATCTAATGGCGTGTTTCCAGATGAATGGAAAACAGCATTAGTCACTCCAATACATAAGAGTGGAACAAAGAGCTCCGTAGATAATTATAGACCGATATCTCTGTTGGGAACCTTTTCAAAACTCCTTGAAAAGTTGGTAAATAAACGCCTTGTCAATTTCTTAGATTTCAACAATATTCTTTCTCCAAAGCAATATGGGTTTCGAAGAGGAAAATGCACAGATGATGCGGTCTCTTACCTGACTTCAGCGGTGTCGTCGCATTTGGATAAAGGAAGATGCTGTGTTGGAGTTTTTCTCGACCTGGCCAAAGCCTTTGACACTGTCTCTATTCCGATACTTCTTCGTAAACTGGAAGCCCTTGGAATTCGTGGCATCGCGCTTGACTGGTTCAAAAGCTATCTGACAAATCGAAGACAGTGTCTAAGGGTCGGACAGGTCACGAGTGCTCCACAATCTGTGAGTTTTGGAGTACCACAGGGCAGCATCCTTGGGCCAACTTTATTTCTACTTTACATTAACGACATCCACGAAGTTTCTATCCCAAATGCAGATATCTTGTGTTACGCGGATGACACTGCAGTAATATTTGATGGTCCTTCGTGGCCCGAGGTGTATTCACTTGTAGAGCGTGGTGTTGAACTTATAGGTCAATGGCTTCAACAAAACCTCCTTACTCTTAACACCAAAAAAACCTCGTTCTTGAGCTTCCATAAGACAGCGGCTTCAGCTCCAGATACAAATGCAATTATCCAAATTCATGAAACTACATGCAAGCGCCTAAGTCGCTGTTACTGTGAAACGCTTACCCGTACACAGGATCTGAAATATTTGGGAGTACATATTGACCAAAAACTAACATTCAAAACTCACATTGGTTTTCTCACAACACGTATTAGAAAGGTCATAGGTATTATGAAAAACCTCCGTTATGTGGCATGCTTTGATACCCTTAAGATAGTATACTTCGCTCTCTGTCAATCACTTATAACCTACTGTATCTCTTGTTGGGGTAGTGCAGCTAGGTCCTTTATCATTCAAGCAGAGAGAGCGCAGCGCTCTGTTTTGAAAGTAATGCTCCGTAAGCCATATAGATATCCTACATCGGACCTCTACAAAGAAGCAAGTGTTCTTACTGTTCGCCAACTCTATGTACTGAAAATTGCCCTATCAGTACACAAATCCTTCAGTTCCTCTTCTGATTTTGAGTTCGTGTCAAACCGTAGAGTTTTCAGGTTGATCACTCCCTCCATTAGCACAAAGTTTGCACAACGTACAGGTAGTTTTATGAAAATTCGCGTGTATAACAATGTAGCTAGAAACTGTAATCTCAAAAACTTAAGTTTCACTGAAGCTAAACACACCATACAAAAGTGGCTAGCTACTTTGTCATATACCAAAACAGAAGAAATTCTACAAGCTGTAACCTAATTGCACTCAATAGTTTTACCCAATTTACCATAGAACAGTTAATTTCGTTTTATTTATTTTTTTTATTTTAGTCTATTTGTATTTTAAGTTAATTTAGGTATTAATTATGTTATTTCATTTCATTCATTTTATTTTATAATCAGTATTTTCCGTATTTGCGTACTCTTGGAACTGTCGTACATAGGTTTCCTCGATACAGGCCCAGCCTAGTGAGGAAACCATCAGAAATTACCTATCACTAAGATACGTCACGGCAACAACCAAATGTAGGTACAAATTACACTGTCTACACTTAGAAATAAGAAGTTAATATTGTTTTAGTATCATGTATTTGTTTTTGCTGTAAATAAATGTTTTTATCTTTTATCTTTATCTTTTATTATTTTTAACTCATATTACTCGCCCTATGCCGTCTGTCTGATCAGTAACAGTAGGTACTCTAGGTACCTACTGTAGGTATCTTTTGCAATCGTCATTACTTATAAACTGAAGCTGTATTATACCTATATTGTTGTCTGAACAAATTCTTAATGTAATAGATTGACGACCTCTGTGGCGTGGTGGGCGAAGGTTCGCCTGCGATGCAGGAGGTGGGTTCGATTCCCGCCTTGGGACAAATGTTTAGTGATCGCTGCAGATATTTGTTCTGGGTGTTCAGGTCATTTTCTACGTATAATAATAAATAAATAGGTATTAATGTATTGTATTTATTATATCAGTTATCTAGTAGCCATAACAAGAGCTCTGCTTAGTTTTGGGCTAGATAATCATCATCATTTCAGCCAAAAAACGTCCACTAATGATTTGTTCATTCCTCATTGGCCTCCCTCATGGGTCTCCATGAGGGGTAGTTGCCATACTCACCACGCTTGGCAGGCGGGTTGGCGAGCGCAGTACGGGATGTTGGTATATGGAAAGACGCTGCTGCCCATCTTTCGGAGGTATCCCTTAGCAGGCTCTTACTGCATCCACGGGCATGAGAGGAGGGGCAGAGTGAAATAAAGTGTGGGGTCTAGTTAGTGTAAGTACCTACCTACCTATGTACGTACTTGTTGGATAAAATACCAATTTATTTAAAAAAAATGACTTTAAACGCTTAACGATTCGTTTTAATTTAATGTACTTAAATATTTTTACGTTTTGAAATATAATATTCATAGGTATGTACCTACTGCATTAACATTACTGCATTAATAGCTGTCTGAAGTGTCCCTTCTGCGGTGAAAAAAATCTATTAGAGCGACATGTTGTTACACTATGTTGAACGAAACGTGTAAGCGCCACGAAATTCACGGCGCTTACGACGTTTTGGTCGCGAGAAAACTATTCTCTATTAGCGATCTAGCGCTGCATGTATTGATGGTATGGATAGACGACATTCTAATCGTGTAGCGCTGCAGCGAATACTTGTGTGCGGGGGCGAGCGCGCCCCGCGCAGGCACCCCCGCTGTCATCAAGTTGCGACACGTTTTTTGTTTGGTATAGCTACTCTAACTATTTACAACTCACTGATAATAGCCTACAAAATCGTTGAGATTGCTTTGCTCACCCGCCTCACCTACTTGCAAGTAATCTGTGACGCGGCATCGAATGAGTGGCTAGGGTTGCTTCTACGATGAGATTTTTATAATAAAACTAATGTGGTGAAAAAAACAGCTTTATTGGTTGCTCAAATATGATTTAGTTTTTTAAAATGATGGATACCTTTCGATGGTCGAAACGTCAGGATAATAATAAAGGTAATTACGCGATAAATACCCGTTAATCCAATATAGTAATAATCAGTTCACAAATGACAGAGTTCTCAAACAAATTAAAAATAAGATGGCCTGAGAACCTTTGTACAGGGAGGTAAGTACCTACCTACTCTCCGTACGCAGTAGTAATAGGTATACTATGGTAGTAGTTATAATCTTTGACATAAGGAACTAAGTACACACCACACTTTACACACTTATACTATTATTGCTCTTTTACCTAGGTATTTAGATAATTCGCCAGCAAAGATTTGAATCTTTGTTCGCCGGTGGGTACCTAATACTTGATTTTAGGACTGTGTTGTTTTCAAAGCCATAATCGATTTGAAGGAATGCTGATCTGGAAAGCGATGACCTATGTTGTGTGTACAAAATAAAATCAAAATACTTATATATCTATCTGTCTAATAGCTGAACTTCTTTTTTTACAAATATTTACATAGTACCTTCCTAAGTTAATTTTTAGAGGAAAGGGAAAAATAATTCTAAAATCTTAAGATTTAAAATATCTTTTACTTTTAACTTTTTTCGTCTCTAGGTAGGCAAAGAAAAAAATGACAATTTTTCATTAGATTTTTTGTTTCGGCATCCATCTACTGCACAATAGTTAGTACGACGCGCTTTCGACATCTAAATGAACGCATTTAACGTGCGTGCGCTCAAGCGGGCTTGTGGCAGCCTACTGCCTTGCAGCTCCGGCGATGTACAGAGCGGTAGGCATTTAACGCGTAGCCTTGAGCGAGTGACGGACGCCTGCCAGAAGCCACATTCTGCCCAATTTTAATGAAGCACAGAGGCCAAAAAACTTATTTAGAAATTATTCAAAAATACTACTCCATAATTTGAAACATATTGAATTTGTTTGAGTATAACCAGAGACTAACAGACACACCAATAGCATTGCTTAAAAGGACAACTTCTAAGCTTTTAGTTTAAAGTGTTTTGTATGTATAGGTATACCTAATAAATCAATTAAAAGGTATCTTAACACAGCAGAGGTTGTGTTACAATAAGGTGGTTCGATAATTTGGGGCCATTCATGCTGTACAGGATTGTTTATTTTAAGTGGGTTACATTGAAGGCAAGTCTTATTGTTTATTAATTTCAATAATGTCTTGCATATGTTTATTAATATACATATAAGAGCCTAATTATTATAAGTGAGTTAACTTACAGCTCGATCTAAAGTGTTGTTAGCTTTAGCTTCATAGATAAACAGTCTGGCTTCTTCTGCTGACATATCAATCAGCCCAGGAAATGTTGGCTTTTCTTTAAATGGCGCGTATCCCGAGAGCAGCCACTGGCCACCTTGTAACATAGACTGAAGGTCAGTGTGCACCTGGTTGACGAGCTGGTCGTCCGTGACAGCTGGGGTCGCCACTGGTTCTGACTCCGATGGGGCTGGAAGACATAGAAATACGTAAACTTACAATGACTAGGTACGGGTGCCGGCACGAATGAAATAAACTTACCATGGTACGAGTACTTGGAGCTGTAGATATGATCGAATCTACAATTCTGACCATATCTACAGCTGCCTTGTTGAAAGAATTTACATACGACCATTGTTTGTTGTAGGAGGGATTTGTATTTCAATTTCGATTATTTCATACAGATTAACATAGAATTGAGATCACAGACTACTACTAGATGCCATAGCTAGATGCAGACAGATCAAAATTGTGTTTTGTTTATATTTTTGTAATCTCAATTTCTTCTTCTTCTTCTTTTGGAATGGCCCGTACTAAAAATTCAAAAAGGTTTTGTCAGTGTCAGGCAAAATTAATTTACACTCGCAGTTTTACAGAAATGTATAACTGGCGTCTTAAGCTGGCTTCTTGATTTATATCGTCTAAGACTGGCTTAAACGAGATATCACTGTGGTAATGATTATCAAATGAAATGAATGAACAATAATGGTAACAGCTGAAAATGAGTATTTGCTTTTTGAGCAAAACTCTATACGTTGACCTTTTTGACATAATTGCAACACACACATAGCTTTATTACTTAGCCAGGTAACTATTTAGTTACGTTACCATTCATTTTTAATTGTTTATATCTGACTTTTAATCAGTTTCTTCAGTAACTTTCTTTTCCGGGTTGTTATAACTTCAGCAAGCTTTTTTGATGTTGATGTAATGTATCACTAACAGTAATGTATCAAAAAAAAGAAGATTGTGTAGTCCCATATTTACTTGCGGTATGTGGGTACTAAATATCATAATTGATTTAAAGCCATTTTTATGTATATGTTGCAGATCCATCAAAATCAAAAAAGATTGCTGAAGTTATAACGCGCCGGAAAAGAAAGTTACTGAAGAAACTGATTAAAAGTCAGATATAAACAATAAAAAATGGTAACGTAACTAAATAGTTACCTGGCTAAGCAATATATCTATGTGTGTGTTGCAATATGTCAAAAAGTCCAGCGTATAGTTATACTCGAAAAGAAAATACTGATTTTCAGCTGTTACCATTAGAGTTATCCAAAAGAACGTGATGGCATATCACATCATAGACGGAATTAGCTGATTATGTGATCTAGCGCAGTATTACAACATGCTGTAAATAAATAAGACTTATTTTTCTTTGTGTTTAATAGCTAATTTTGATTTATTAAAATTGCTGAGTTATTATTAAACTATTTTATTTAAAAAGAAACAAGCTGAATAAAGATTTTTTACCTACCATGTGAGCAGTAAGGCCAGTCAAAAATGTATAAACAATATCGATAAAATTTCACTAGTCGACCACATCACTAATTTTGATGTCTTTATGTTGGTAGAATTGATTGTGGTTCTGTCAAGGTGGTATTGGTCCTGACCGCATCGCATATTTCAATTTCATAGATCGTTTTTTTGTATGAGAGTCCCGTCTCTTAAACGTAGTGATTATAATACTCTTTGCCTGGTGCTTGCTCTGTGGAACAGATTTGGTTGGATTTGGCGGATTTTGTGGGATTTAGGTTTTTTCACTTGTTTTGCATTCATTGCACCACTAAAAAACCGAGAATTTTTTTCTGCTGCATCTGGAGCCTCTAAGGTATGAGCACTCATAAGGTAATCTACCTTTAAAAGTAAAAGTGAACATAAACTGAGCAACATGTTAAGAGATTTCTCATTGTTTCTGATAGCCGATCATTGTTGCACCGCGCGGCGTTCTAGGCATATCTAAAAATAATAAGGCATTCATTATGTACTATCCAATCTTTTAGATATATACCTTAGCTAGATCGTTATTCTCACTATGCTGTACTTCATCATCATCATCATCTCAACCGTAGGACGTCCACTGCTGAACAATGCCTTGCTCATGAATCACTATGTACTCATCATGAGTTGTTGCCATATGGGCCAGGCGGGTTGGCGAGCGCAGTACGGCATGTTGATATACGGAAATACGCTGCTGCCCATCTACTTATCCCTTGGCAGATTGTTACTGCATCCTCAGGCAAGAGTAGATGCATCATTTTACTGTTGGCACCCCACACCGCTTAGATACTTAAACTAATTTGTATTATTATATATGTAGATGTAGCTGCCTGTTACTGGGGGAATACTAGCCCAAGCTCCAAGCTATATCAATATTTCTATTTTTGTATGTTTTTTGTGTATCCTCTGTTGGTGATTCAAATACTTAAATAAATAATTTCTTTTTTTTGCCAGGTACTTCAAAATGAACAAACCCTTCATATATGGAATGCAGGCCTTGTTCGTTATCAGCATTGCATTAGGTGAGATAAAATATATTTGACTAAAATCTACTAAGTATGAAGAGAGTTCTACTGTTACCCTAATTATTTATTGTAAGACCAGTTGACTTTGCACTTCACCCTTGTTGCAGTTTATTTATTTATTTAAAGTACACTGACATCGAAAGTATTTATAAATTATTAAAAAAAAACATGCATAGTCTACATAGCTTACTCTATTATAAGTGTGTTAAGAGAAAAAGAAGAGAAAAAAGAAAAACAATTAATATACAAGTCAACATAAAGATCAATTTAAAATATGACAAACATTACCAAAAACAACTAAAGCTAAGACAATAAAAATAGAAGGTAATATAAATAGGTACAGTTACAGTAGTTTCACCTACCAGGTCCTATTTTGAATCTAAACCTTTTGGAGACCTATTGAAACACAGATTTTTTTTATCAAAATTACAGAAGTCATTCTCAGGTTATGGTCTGACCAATGGAAACGAATTTTATTTTATTTATATAGATCTGTAGTAAGAACTACAACTGACAACTGAGTCGGGAGAACAAGTTAAATGTGCATCTTGCCTGATTGGTCCTCTTTCTACTGGGGACTGAGATGGCTAGCAAAATGGAGGCCTTTTAAAACTTTTATTCTATGTATTACATAGATACCTAACATGTATACATATTAGGACCCTCAACAAGAAAATCAGAGTTCATAGTTTTATGTAAATGAATCAATGCTATGCATATGAAAAAGCTCACTCTAAAGGTGGGTATGCTGGTTTCCCCTTGACACTGCGTACTGTCACCATGTAGGTTACTGTAATGTAGTAATAAGAGCTACATTAGAACGCCAGATCGGAGACGGGACTGCAGGAGCTCATAGAGTCATGCCCTTCTTCTTTTACAACATCTGCATATCCTTCGGGAATGCTCAGGGAATGCTGCCGGCGGCCCAGAGTCCTTCTCCGGTACTTTAAGGAGTTGGGCTGGCTAGGGTCGGGCTAGCATCACGGGGGACAATGCACAATACACCCCTATGTGGGACGTCAGTGCAGATCTAGTTACCCCCACTAGAATTAGAATTAGAAGAGCTACATTGGCTATGGGGAAAAAGTTAGTATCTATGAACAATAAATATTTAGTAACAAATCTGCTAACTTATATCTAAGGAGCACTAAAAACACCGCCAAACAGAAAACTTCCTTTCTCCACTGCCAGCTCCATCTGTTACATTTAGTAGAAAAGAGTTTTCGTTTTTTTTACTGAAAACGGTATATTACAAAAACAATAAATCAAATTACCTATTTGCATAGTTAAAAGAGAACCTATAAAGACTGACTCCCCATTCAGTAAGTTTCACTTTTATCATACTAAACAATGGTGTTTGGTTTCGGTTTCGGTTTAAAGAATATTTATTTCCCTTAAGAAATTAACATTTCACTTATAAGAGAAACTTATTGTAAGATACAGTGAGCAAGCAATAGTTACAAAAAAAAATTTGTCTATGATTCCTAGAAAATGTGTTGTAATACCTAGCACCTAAATTAGTTAATTGTACAAAATACAAAATGTCTGCAATGTCAGTACCTACCACTACTGTTTTCATCATTTCAGCTGTAAAACGTCAACTACTGAACACAGGCCCTCATGGATCTCCATGGGGGTAGCAGGGACTTAGATGCACATGATGACATTATGTACAATGCTTACTATTATTTTTTATTTAAGTAAAATTTGTCTGTCAGTTTGTGTTGTGGCTAATCTCCGAAGCGGCTGTATAAAATTTGACAAAATCAAATAAAATAGTTTATTTACAAAGGTTTACATGACAATAATTTAATTGGTGTAAATATAGCTAATATTATATGGAGTAAAATTTATAAAAAATATTTCAGTTTAATATTTCATTTTTTTTTATCCCATGAAATTGTGACAAGTTCGATTAAAGATGTAAAATGCATCACAACAGCGTGCAACAGTCTAATAATTATATTATATAAAGCTTCTATATATATAAATAGAAAATGCAGTCAACATTATCGACGGGACTTGAACCCCCAATGTTCAGACGAACGCCCTAAACGCAGGCTGCCTTTACCGTTTCGGCTACTGAGCTACTGAACGCCAGGTCAAAAATCAAATTATTGATTTAACCTTTACAATATATTACACATTTACCGCAATTATCAAGATCTTACCTCCCGTGCTAGTTGAAAACTGTGTTACTACGGGCATGAGAGGAGGGGTAACATTTTACTTCCGGCACCCCACGGCGGTATTTGGGGATTTCTTGGTAATGTTGAAAGTAAGATATAGGTACTACTAATTACGGAAGACCAGCGCTGTGGTACGACTCGTTCTGCCACAGCACATGCTGAGTAGTGACCATTTTTGTCACTAGTTTTTAAACCGAATTGATGATTTTTCTTATTTGATTGTAAAAATGTGACAAAATAAACGTTTCTTTATCTTTATCTTTATCTAATTTTGTTTTCAGGAACACAAACGCTGAATGTGCTGTACGCCTGGATAAATGCTGGTAAGTCGTTACAAGACTACATTGCTACGGCTTCACCTGCCTCTTAATTTTCATCATTCATCATTTCAGCCGTAAAACGTCCACTAATGTACACAGGCCTCCCTCATGGAGATCCATGAGGGCTATTTCCCATACTCACCACGCCTGGCAGGTGGGTTGGCGTATCTTCCCGAGGTATCCCTTAGCAGGCTCTTACTGCATCCACGGGCATGAAAGGAGGGGTAACATTCTATTGCCGGCACCCCACGGCAAGCCTCTTAATGTAATCAATGCATTACGACGTACATGTAGTCACGAGATGTTTTCTTTGGGCAGATTATTAAAATCGGTGGGTGGTTCGGTTATGCTCGTCATATATGTTTTGCTACAAGACTCCTTTTGCATTTCAGTAAAAAAAAAACCTAAAAAATAGTTTCCTAGGACTTCGTACATGATCTACAATAGATGCAAAAACCGTTTTTACAATATAACTGACTGTGTTACGGTGGGTCCGAAACGTAAAAATCTAAATCACGTAGCGTAGGTATACTAAGCCTGTATTACACTACACGATATTCAGGGACCCTTACCCTAACTAAGAGTGGTGTAGTAAGAGTTAGAGCGTCCAGCGGCAAGCCTTGCTACCTAATCGCCCTAACTACCGGGCCCTGAATACCGTGTAGTGTAATACAGCTTTAAGCACGGATTACAATTATTAATACCTTGCGTAGTCGACAATGCGTAAGTTTATAGACTTGTACCTAGAACCTTATCAACGAACTCCTTGTTACAAAACATCGGCGACTGCCAAGCCAAGCTAATAACAATGACACGTTTCAAGTAGAGGACACAAAGACTGCCTTGTTGTGAACGGCAACGAGTGTATTTATGTATCGGCTTTGAAAATACTTTTGTGAGCTATTTTACAAGCTTTTATTTAGCTTGCCCTGTATTATTGTATGTCTACCCGGCAAAATGAGTGTAACATATGTAGGTAAAAATTTAACTTTATTTTAATTCAGTTTTGTTAGTTTTAAATTATTGATATTAGGTAAATAAAAACACGATTTTATAGTTTAGTAATGAACTCATTCGTTAAGTCGTAACGAAGCGTCAGCTTAAATTTAGTTCGCCTTTATAAGTAAGGGGGAATATGGGGGTAACAGAACAGAGGTATCTTAATAGTTTTGGACGCCAATACAATAAGATAAATAGAGAAACATAATATAATTTGATATATTACCCTTTTTAGGGTTCGGTAGTACAACATGTAACCCTTATACTTTCGCTTTGTCTGTCTGTCTGTCTGTCGTCGAATAACGAAGAGAATATTAGTCTTAGAAAGTACAAGTCATACGGTAGCGAACGCAGTACTCTTGGTAGATTAGATTCTCACTGCATCCGCGTACAAGAGAGGGTAGGCAAAGTTTTACTGCCCGCACCCCACGGAACTACTTACACTTATATCCACTACCACTAAAAGAAGAAACCCATTTATTTATTTATACAAATAACATTGTATAAATAATGGACACACACAACACCATCTAGTTCCGAAATCAATTGCAAGTTATTAACACATATTTAACCGCGTATTTATCGCGCTATTTACCTTTATTATTGCCCGACGTTTCGACAGGATTGCACCCATCGTGGTCCCGGGAAGACTGAAATAGCGCGATAAATACCCGGTTAAATATGTGTTAATAATGTGTCGTGATCGCGAAAGTTTAAAAAAGACAATTGCAAGTTGTTCCGCACTACCCACGACTGAAGATAAACTTTTGAAACTATCATGGTTAACATACATATAACCGGGTATTTATCGCGTAAATTACCTTTATTATTTCCCGACGTTTCGCTTGGAAATAATAAAGGTAATTTACGCGATAAATACCCGGTTATATGTATGTTAATAATGTGTTGTGATCGCGAAAGTTTAAAAAAGACAACTATCATGGTTGTGAACATTATATGCAATATTTACTGTGATTTGAGTCTCTTTGAGTTTTGTGTTGGGAAATTCAAAAAGACTGAAATCATGGTTACGGGATGTAAATATTGCATATAATGAGATCACGATCATGACATGAACAAAGTGTTTCTTCCAGCGCGCTTCGCGCTATACCTGCTCACCCTAAACGCCATCGCGCCAATCTGTGGGCTCGTGCAGAGCTACCAGGCTGCGGGGAGTATAAACACGCAGGTAACAAAGTCAAACTCACTAAGTGTTTATTCAATACAGCAAAACGCTACTTAGAATTGTCAGTTTACAAAATAAAAACAAAACAGATTTAAATTGAATAAAGAACTTAATTGAATTCGTTCGCTTCGGAAAACTTTTTTTTCCAAGTTAAAGTCTTCAAATGGCTGAAAACGTACAAAAACCCAAAAATGACATTTTTGACTTATGGTGACCTTTTGAGGCCTTCGCGCCCTTTTCTGGTAACCGCGTACCAATGCTCGTTTATTTATTTATTGTTATTTTCTACTTCCTCAGAAGCTAGCAGCGGACGGTAGAGACTACGTGATAGCGTACGTGGGCGCCCTAGCAGTGCTGCTGTACTACCGCGAGAGCCCTTTCAAGGAAGACTTCGCGTACGTGGGACTCGCGTACCTCGTGCTCAAGTACCCGGAAATGGTGAGGCGCCCGTTTGTAGATATCGTCAGCTGGGGGAGTCCACTCACTGTGTCGCTCTCACTGATATAATATTCATAATAGTCATTTGAAGACGAAAGACCTTAATCAGTTTGTGTTACCAGAGATGTACATATGAAACACTTCATTGTGTTTCATATACCGAGACGTGGTCCGTCACTACTGGCCTTGAATAAGCTTAGAGTCGCTCAACGATCTATGGAGAGGGCTATGCTCGGGGTTTCTTTACGGGACCGAATCAGAAATAAGAAGATATGTAGAAGAACTAGGATCACCGACATATCCAGACGGATTATCTATATATATATAGTATATCGTAATTTATCTATATATTTTCCCGACGTTTCGACCGGATTGCACCTGGTCGTGATCGCGGGATGACTGAAGTTTCCGGGAGCTACCGCCGCGAGTTGATGGCAGGATCCACGACTACCCTCAATTCCTCTTCAGAATCAGAAACGTCCCGGTTCGGTTAAGGTTTTTAATTATGTAATTATTATTACTAATTAATGTTATTATTAAATTCATATATTGCACTTATATAATTTTTATGAATTTGTAAAAACGTAGTTTATTTGATAAATTTATAATATAATATCCCTACATGATACACAATCATTACATCATAAAAATAAGTTTTTGTTTTCATTAGATCAATTCAATGTAAATTTAACTAATCCATTAATTAAGAACTTTATACTGTGAGAAGAAACTGTCTCCTGACACACAGCTAACGCTAGTTCGGGAGCCAGAGCTTCATACTAAACTGTACCAATGATTTGATCAATAAACGTTATTTGTATTTGTATTTATTTGTATGATAGTTTCAAAAGTTAGAAAATATAGATGCCTTATTATATTACATCTACACTAACAATATAGAGGAATGATTTGATTGTTTGTGTGTTTGTTTGTGTGCGAATAGGCTCCGAAACTACTGGACCGATTTGAAAAATCCTTTCACCATTAGAATGCTACAGTATCCCTGAATAACATAGGCTATATTTTATTCCCGTATTCCCTCGGTAACGGGAACTACGCGGTGGAAACCGCGGAGTGTGGCTAGTTTGCAGTAAAGTGGTTGTTCGTGATGTTTCAGTCGAGCCACCCGTCCATCAACTACGGAGTGGGCATGGCGTGCTCCTTCTTCGAAGGCTACCTAGTCCACATCATACCTTCGGACGGAGCCAAGTGAGTAGTGTCAAGTTATCTGAAGCGAACGAATTGAATTATGTTCTAAAGTGCTAATTTCAATTTGTCTTTTTCTTCTTTTGTAAATTGACTATTCTATGTAGCGTTTTGCTCTATCGAATAAACACTTATTGACTTTGACTTTAGTGTGCTATTTTTATTGTATTTATTCAAAACTTACTTAAGCTTACGCCCGCCGCTTTGCATGCGTTGGAACCGGGTAAAATGTAGCCTATATGTTAATCCGAAGGCTAGTTTAAGCTTGAAGCGGTTTTATAATATAATTTTAGTAGGAAAAGACATCCAACAAGGACAGGGTTACACATCATTACAGCCTGTTTGGACCCACTGCTGAGTATAAGCCTCCTCTTTAATGAATGTTCCACCTCTCTTGTCTGTGGATGCAGTAAGAACGCGGAAGATTGGCAGCAGCGTCTTTCCGTGATTTATCAACATCCCGGGCAAGCATAATCTAACTATGTACCGGGCACTGCAGCGTCTCGTATAGCATAAATAGCAGTCTTCGACGCTGTATAAATCGTCTATAATATGTAGATGTGAAAATACCCTTAAATACCACTATTTTTTCGCCTTAAAAATAATTATCATGAAGTTCATAAAAAAAAATACTTTTCAGGTTCATCGGTTTCCAAGAGAGCATCGTTGCGTTGGAGAACTCACAGGGGGTTTTGTTCCCGTCGAAAAAGCTCTTCATCATCATCACCAAGAATTTGTTCTGTCCGCCCGATCTAAACGACTTCAAGCAGGAAAACGACCAGACTTATTTGGAGGCTTTCAATGTAAGTAGATAAAATTGGTTCTCTTAAAAAGTTCTAATTAAAGTCTGGGATATGTTTATCTATTAAGGTTGACCCTCTATTTTTATAGTAAAGGGTTTTTCAATAAGGGCGCGTAGATGTTGAAATGGAATAAAACAAGCTGTGAGTGAGGTAGTAACAAAATTATTATTATATTTTATTTGAAAGGCTTTTAAGTGCCATTACGTGTGGAATATGACATCGTGCAAATGCCCGCCTCGGCTTCTTACGGTGGCACGAATCTCCAAGGGTTTCAATTTTCAATTACTCCTCCGCATAGATCCGGCTCAATTTGAGCGATGGCCTGTGTTATGCTCACCTTTAGGGCATCAGTCGATTGCGGTTTATTTCGACCTGCGACTTTAAAACCCCCACTAGAAAAAGTGTAGCGGTGTCAAATCGCATGACCTTGGTGGCCATTTCTCATCACCCCTGCGAGAGGTTACCTTACC
Organism: Pasiphila rectangulata; assembly: GCA_963082625.1. NCBI lineage: Eukaryota > Metazoa > Arthropoda > Insecta > Lepidoptera > Geometridae > Pasiphila > Pasiphila rectangulata. Next base: position 18,619,441 of record OY720251.1, on the reverse strand, counting down.
CCCAAATCGTTCATGCAGAATATGAATCGAGGCCTCCGCTGTGTGGCCCGTAGCGCCGTGCTGCTGGAACCAAATGTCGCCTGGGTCCATGCGGTTCAAGTGACATTTTCCATTAAAGTTTAATGTCAACTTAAAACGTCTTTACACAATATATACTATAAAAAATCTTGTCACGAGATTTAAGCAGGTAGGTACTCGTATTTATATTATTTGAAAAAAAAAAAACAATTATATAAATTTACAGGTACACAGGTTAATCTCGCGAAAAGCTTTTTTATTACAACATATATTCAATCAATCAATCAATCAATTTATTTATTATTCAGACAATTTTACAGTCCAATGTGTTAGTCGGCTTATAACTAGGGATTAATACTTAAAATTAATTAATGATTTTGTCCTTTCAATCAATTTATATATAATAGGACAATTAAATCGTGTCGCTATCGCAGTTAGGATGCTGTTACTGCTTCCGCGGGTTCTGCTGAGTAGTGAAGCTGACTTCTTTCGCCAGATGGCATCAAAGGTGTCGCTGCGTGCCTGGGCGAACATGGCCGAGGCACTGCAGAATCGCGGTAACCGCAACAGCAACCTAAACGCGTTGTTATATTGGACCCGCAGAGCATTGTAAGCTTTTAGGGTATAGTTGACCCACAGACTCGCCGAGTAAAATGATGTACAGTATGCTCTGAATAAGGTATACTTCACCGCATCTGTACACCGCGCGAATCTGCGGGCCAGCATATTCGCCCTCACTGACAATGCTCTGCGTTCCCTCTCCATATCAGCATCGTCCTTTAGGTCTTCCGTCACCAAGTGTCCTAGGTATTTAAAGTTGAACACTCTTCTTAGAGGCACGCCATTTAGTGTTACTGATGGAACAAAGACGGGACACTTGGCGCCGGCCTTGAAGACCATGAACTCTGACTTTTTATCATTGTACGTAAGCCCATGTGACGCAGCATAGGACTCGCATACAGCAAGAAGCTTTCGGAGTGCACTAATTGAGGGAGCCAGCAGCACCATGTCGTCGGCATAGCTAAGGTTGTTTACACACACCCCATTAACGTGGCATCCCACAGGCATGCTGCCGAGTCGCTCAATCAGTGCGTTCACATACAGGCAGAAGAGGGAGGGTGAGCTCAACCCCCCCTGCCGCACCCCACACTCCTGCCCATATGCGTCCGAGAGCTCGCCCGCCCACCTCACTCGGTTCTGCTGGTTTAGGTACCAATACCTGAACAATGATACCAGCTCAGGCGGAAGCCCGGCGTCGTTCAACTTGTTCCAGAGCACATCGTACGACACCATATCAAAGGCCTTCGAGAGGTCCAGGAAACAGGCATACACAGGTGTCTGCCTGTCCGTGTAGTACTTAACAGTGTGCTTTAAGCTAAGGATAGCGGATTCGGTCGAGAGTCCAGAACGAAACCCAAATTGAGCATCGTTCAACCGCAATTGCTTGTTAAGGTGAGAATTTAGCACACTGTCAAGTACCTTGGCCACAATCGAAGCCAACGATATAGGTCGATAGTTGGACTTGTCCGACATATCTCCAGTCTTGTTTTTTACGACCGGCACCACCAGCGTCCGCATCAGTTCGGCAGGCAAGTAAGAGTGGCTTATGCAAATATTATACAGCATAGCGAGTACTCGAGGGAGGTGGACGCCAGCATGCTTCAGGTGCTCGATGCTGAGCCCATCGTGACCAGGCGATTTGCCTCCTGTCATTTTATTAATTGCCGTTCTTACATCTTTGGCGAGAATTAATGTATTAATTCGCTGGTCACTCTGGTTCTCAGCATCACACCCTCGGCATGGTGGTCCTAGAGGAGACTGAACATAAAAATAATCTTTAAAAACATTCGCAATCTCTACAGGAGTGGATGCACCATTGACACTGGCTGGAGTGCCAGGCCTTACATTTAATTTTGACGTGCATTTCCAGTAAGTTTTAAAATCCGCCTTAGAATGGTGTTTTGCTAACAGGTCCATTTTGATTTGTTCCTGATGGTTTTGACACCACTTTAGCCTACTTTTAAATATCTTACGGGATTGAACCATGTCTTTATAAATTGGGCCGCAACCAGGCTTACCATGCCACGTCCATATGCGATATTTCAACCTAGCACTCAAGTGAGATTCACTTACGTGCTTATTCCACCCCGCCACGACTTTTTTACCCTTACATCTTTTCAGTGTCGGTCTAGATTCAGTGGCAGCCTCACATAGAATATTTACAATATTTTCATATAATTTATCTATTGTCTGCAAATGTAGGGATTTAAAACACTTAAAATCGCAGCACTTTTGAAATTGTTGAGGAAAATCAATACTTTTTAATTTTAAATTACATATTTTAGCATAATTACTTATTTGCTCAGTTGTTCTGTCTCCCCATAATATTTTATTACAACTAAATGTTTTAGATTGGTTCGTCTGCCTCACAACATCTAAATTACATTTAATAACCAGCGGGAAATGATCAGACCAATACACATCGTCCTTCACATATACATCTATAACACAAGGCCACGCTGCCTGTGTTACCAAACAGTGGTCCAGCCAGCGCAGGCAACCGGAATGGGCTTCACTCATAAAAGTCATAGTATTGGAAGATAAGCTCAACTTACATGTGTCCGCACAAACCCAGTCTTGTTCTGCCGCAAAATCCAACAGCTCACCAAAGAATAGTTCACCCGGGTGAGCATTAAAATCACCGAGAACAAAAACTGATTCTACACTATTTTCTTCAATAATTGCATTAATTTCACTCAAACAATCCGTGAACTCCACTAAGTTTGTATAACTATCAGTGGGCATGTAAACACTAATAACAAGCACTGGCCTATTGTCTGTGGTAAGCCGAACAGCTGATAGCCGCGGGCTCGCACAATCTATCACTGATACGCACGGGAATAATGACTTGCGCCATAGAAGCGCAACTCCGCCGTGAGGTCGGCCCACTAAAGGCCCACTGCTAACATCGACAGCAGATGACCCGGTGCTTCCGAAGTCTTCATGAATGGCTGATAGGAGAGGTAGATCATGTGGTAGTAACCATGTTTCCTGCAGTGCAATAACATCGGCGAAACTGCATAGCTGCCGAATACCTTCCACCGAGCGTTTCATGCTTTTACAATTGAATGTGATCATTGTGGTGTTAGACATTTTGATCGTCGATGTTTCTCTTCTGTTTATTCATTTGATAAGGCATAAAGCGTCGGCAAGTCACGCCGTCTGGCCATACCTCATCATTGAGGAAAGTTTCCAATCTATGCCTCGTTACTAACACCTTGAACGCATTGTAATCACGCTTATTCTTCATATTAATTTTTTGAAGTGTAACTTTTTCTTTCGTCTTTAAGAAAATAAACTCCTCTATGTCCCTTTCCAAAGTGTCCTTATGGACATTTGATATGAAAAGGGGAATTTTAATATAGGCGGTTCTGTTTCTATGCCTCTTTCGTTGAACCTCAATCCACGGCTGACTAGGATTTTCAGGTTTCCATTCCCTTTCCATTCTTAATAACTCGGCCATAGATTTTTCATTATTTATGACATATGAAACCGTGTTATTTTCGCAGGAAGGTACGATCGCAGGACTCGTCGACTGTACCGTCGCAGTAGCAGACTGGTGTATGCATGTAGGTATTGGGCTCGTAGGTTTGGCGAGTGGCGTGGTAGGTTGAGAATGCGGACTATCAATGCTCACAGGACGCGGAGCGAAAGATACCCTTGCAGAGCTAGTTATCTGCGAGTAAGGCTGGGAAATATTAGCTTGTTGAGAGCTAAAACACTTATGATTTGGCGTACTATTTCTCGTGGGCGAGCTGCAATCTATATTTATAATGCCAGTCGGTCCGCTATCCATCAGGTAGGCTCCCCGTTTTTTATTTACATTGTCATTTATATTCACTAATGACGCATACTTCATATTGTCGATCTCAGATTTAAGGTTGTCGAGCTGTTTGTTAGTAGCATACGAGTCTTTTATGCATCTAATTTCGGATTGCAACATAACAATATCCTTCAATATTCTAGTGGAATCCAAGCTGTTGAAGGTAACGGGAGGCAGCTTGTGAATTTGCCAAGCTACAAAACTTGGTGTTTCGTCTGGTTCAGTGTTCTTGAAGGCACAAATTATATCTTCTAAATCCTTTTGTTCCTTGTTTTTTCGGCGCGAAACATGTCTGACGGTAGTCGAAACAGACGCGAACAACAAATCCTTAGCGGTGCTTATTTCCGACGTAGAAAAAGCAGTCACGCAAAGTCTCACAATACTTTCTTCGTCTAGGACGTCAATTTTGTTTTGCACAAAACAAAGTAACTCGTTAATTACGATATTACACTGAGTGCACTTTAGTGTCTCGGTTGACATCTTGATTTCGCGACCGTGCGCATGCGCATCCGAGCGGAGACTCCTGTGTAAAGACTATTGTGTAAAGACGTTTATCATTTTTGCACACGCTCGTTATAGCATTGTGTATCAAAAATGATACACACGACCTTGTGTGTTCAAAACGTTGTGTATCAAGAATGCTCACGCTTTCTATAGATTTCGTACGAGGATAAAAATCCTCTGGCCTGTACCATTCGAATGCTATATTTGGGATTGGGTTACGACAGATATACTAGAAGATAGCAAGTACTGGAAAATTTCAGTTGAAAAAAAAAGGAAACTGGGTTTGAAAAATAAAAGTCAAGAGTTAGTTTTTACATAATTATGATGAAAAAGTACTACAAAAGAAGACAAAACATAAGACTATATACTATATTACTAATGAATTTTGTTGAAACACTCGCGGCATAGAAAAGTGTCACACACACACACCGAACATTTTGTATACATTTGGGTGCTCTTATATTTTTCCCCGCAATTTGTATTCCTTTCCTTCCGTAAATTGTATAGCACTCCACACAACTCCAACATCATGAGGGGTTCGTTGCTACACTCGCCACGCTCGGCGGGTCGGCGCGCGCAGTGCGGGATGTCGATACACGGACCTTGTCCTTTGGAGGTTTCCCTTGGCAGATGTCTACTGTCGGCAGCCACGGCAAGTAGCCTGAGTATGAGTTGTTATGTGCAGGCCCTCGAAGAAGTAAAGAAGAGCGTAGCCGGCGTCAAGGACCGCATCTACCGCAACACGGCCTACAAGATCTACCGCCCGCGCGGAGCGCCCGTCTGCCTCATGGCAGAGTGCGCCACGCCGCTCCACACCCTGCATAGGGTGCTGAACAACAGGACCCTGTACGCTGGTGAGTACTAGATCTACCGCCCGCCCGTCTGCCTCATGGCAGAGTGCGCCACGCCGCTCCACACCCTGCATAGGGTGCTGAACAACAGGACCCTGTACGCTGGTGAGTACTAGATCTACCGCCCGCCCGTCTGCCTCATGGCAGAGTGCGCCACGCCGCTCCACACCCTGCATAGGGTGCTGAACAACAGGACCCTGTACGCTGGTGAGTACTAGATCTACCGCCCGCCCGTCTGCCTCATGGCAGAGTGCGCCACGCCGCTCCACACCCTGCATAGGGTGCTGAACAACAGGACCCTGTACGCTGGTGAGTACTAGATCTACCGCCCGCCCGTCTGCCTCATGGCAGAGTGCGCCACGCCGCTCCACACCCTGCATAGGGTGCTGAACAACAGGACCCTGTACGCTGGTGAGTACTAGATCTACCGCCCGCCCGTCTGCCTCATGGCAGAGTGCGCCACGCCGCTCCACACCCTGCATAGGGTGCTGAACAACAGGACCCTGTACGCTGGTGAGTACTAGATCTACCGCCCGCCCGTCTGCCTCATGGCAGAGTGCGCCACGCCGCTCCACACCCTGCATAGGGTGCTGAACAACAGGACCCTGTACGCTGGTGAGTACTAGATCTACCGCCCGCCCGTCTGCCTCATGGCAGAGTGCGCCACGCCGCTGCACACCCTGCATAGGGTGCTGAACAACAGGACCCTGTACGCTGGTGAGTACTAGATCTACCGCCCGCCCGTCTGCCTCATGGCAGAGTGCGCCACGCCGCTGCACACCCTGCATAGGGTGCTGAACAACAGGACCCTGTACGCTGGTGAGTACTAGATCTACCGCCCGCCCGTCTGCCTCATGGCAGAGTGCGCCACGCCGCTGCACACCCTGCATAGGGTGCTGAACAACAGGACCCTGTACGCTGGTGAGTACTAGATCTACCGCCCGCCCGTCTGCCTCATGGCAGAGTGCGCCACGCCGCTGCACACCCTGCATAGGGTGCTGAACAACAGGACCCTGTACGCTGGTGAGTACTAGATCTACCGCCCGCCCGTCTGCCTCATGGCAGAGTGCGCCACGCCGCTGCACACCCTGCATAGGGTGCTGAACAACAGGACCCTGTACGCTGGTGAGTACTAGATCTACCGCCCGCCCGTCTGCCTCATGGCAGAGTGCGCCACGCCGCTGCACACCCTGCATAGGGTGCTGAACAACAGGACCCTGTACGCTGGTGAGTACTAGATCTACCGCCCGCCCGTCTGCCTCATGGCAGAGTGCGCCACGCCGCTGCACACCCTGCATAGGGTGCTGAACAACAGGACCCTGTACGCTGGTGAGTACTAGATCTACCGCCCGCCCGTCTGCCTCATGGCAGAGTGCGCCACGCCGCTGCACACCCTGACGTCCCGCGTTGGGGTGTATTGTGCATTGTCCCCCGAGGTACTGTACCCTAACCTAACCAGCCCAACTCCTGAAATACCGGAGAGGGACTCGGGGTCGCCGGCAGCATTCCATGAGCACTTCCGAAGGGTATGCCGATGTTGTTGAAGAAGAAGGACATGACTCCATGAGCTCGGCCTTGGTGTTCCCTATGCATGATCCATGGCTTTTTATCCATTTGACTGACTATGTGCTTCTCTGCTAGTTTTTGAAGAGCACTGTGGCATTCCGCAACGGATTTGAACCTGGTGTCTGGTCTACCGAGTGCATTCGTAAGTGCTGCGCTATCTGTTATGAAAATGAGCGTCGTTTGTTTGGTACTGTCTTTGCTTGCAAGGTATCTCTTTTGTTGCTTGCAGAAGCCCAAGCGTTTCTGCCTGGAATGCTGTAGTCGTTCCATTTAGGGGCTGCGCTCTAGACAGTCCGATTTCCGGACAGTGGAAGCCGCAGCCTGCACTTGTTTTGTGTTTTGCCCCGTCTGTATATATATGGTACAAGTAGGAAGATGTTGTCTCCTCCATATCGTCTTGACTGGTCACATGGCACCCTTTGTTGTTAAGGTACGTCGTGGCTATTCTGTCGGTGCCGTTTGAGGCTTCCGGTATATTTTTTATAGCTTTTTCCAGTGTTCTGCTTTGGTTTGTGACTCTTGCATCTCCTTTCCATTGGTTTGTAGACTTTATTCTTAATGCGGCCGACATTGCTTCCTGCTGTATGTGCACATGAAGCGGCGTCAGACCCAGAATTACATATATCTAGTGCTGCTGATGGTGTGGATTTTGTACATCCACATATTAGTGAACACGCAAGCCTTTGAACCTGTTGCAGCTTGTTTATTACCGTGACTAGGTTTGTTCTTGGCCACACTACGGCTGCATAGGTGAGTGTCAAGCTTCTGAAGACGACTTCGAGGACAGAGCGAAGTGGAGGGGAGAAATACGGAAAGCTGACTCCACTACCACCTTGGACGCATAGCTTGGAAGAGAGAGAGAGAGATATAGACAGACAGACAGACGGTCGGACGGACGGACAGACAGACATACGGACAGCGTACGGAACCCTAAAAAGATCCAAAAGTGTGATAATTAAATTCTCAAAATAATAAGAAGAAGTAGGAATGAATGAATGAATTAACACTTTATTGATGCACAAAGAACACACATAATAGAAAAAAAAACAAGAGAAAAAATACAGGAATACAGTGACAACACGAACGCAATAGAACTTAGTACTGTTCCGCCGTGGGGTGCCGGCAGTAGAATGTTATCCCTCCTTTCATGTCCGCGGATGCAGTAAGAGCCTGCTAAGATAAAATGGGCAGAAACGTCTTTCCATGTATCAACATCCCGTACTGCGCCCGCCAACCCGCCTGCCAAGCGTGGTGAGTATAGCTACTACCCACACAGTACACAGGCCATGGAGATCCATGAGGGAGGGGTGTGTTCGGTAGTTGACGTTTAGCGGCTGAAGTGAGGCCAACATTGACGCGGCCGGCGTGGTGGACGACTTCTGCCGCACGCTGCGCGCCGTCATCGACAAGAGCCCGCAGTGCCGCGGCAAGTGCGAGCTGGTCTACTACGACAGTAAGTTGTTAGTGATGACGCCTGTTGCAGAGGTGGCCAACATTGACGCGGCCGGCGTGGTGGACGACTTCTGCCGCACGCTGCGCGCCGTCATCGACAAGAGCCCGCAGTGCCGCGGCAAGTGCGAGCTGGTCTACTACGACAGTAAGTTGTTAGTGATGACGCCTGTTGCAGAGGTGGCCAACATTGACGCGGCCGGCGTGGTGGACGACTTCTGCCGCACGCTGCGCGCCGTCATCGACAAGAGCCCGCAGTGCCGCGGCAAGTGCGAGCTGGTCTACTACGACAGTAAGTTGTTAGTGATGACGCCTGTTGCAGAGGTGGCCAACATTGACGCGGCCGGCGTGGTGGACGACTTCTGCCGCACGCTGCGCGCCGTCATCGACAAGAGCCCGCAGTGCCGCGGCAAGTGCGAGCTGGTCTACTACGACAGTAAGTTGTTAGTGATGACGCCTGTTGCAGAGGTGGCCAACATTGACGCGGCCGGCGTGGTGGACGACTTCTGCCGCACGCTGCGCGCCGTCATCGACAAGAGCCCGCAGTGCCGCGGCAAGTGCGAGCTGGTCTACTACGACAGTAAGTTGTTAGTGATGACGCCTGTTGCAGAGGTGGCCAACATTGACGCGGCCGGCGTGGTGGACGACTTCTGCCGCACGCTGCGCGCCGTCATCGACAAGAGCCCGCAGTGCCGCGGCAAGTGCGAGCTGGTCTACTACGACAGTAAGTTGTTAGTGATGACGCCTGTTGCAGAGGTGGCCAACATTGACGCGGCCGGCGTGGTGGACGACTTCTGCCGCACGCTGCGCGCCGTCATCGACAAGAGCCCGCAGTGCCGCGGCAAGTGCGAGCTGGTCTACTACGACAGTAAGTTGTTAGTGATGACGCCTGTTGCAGAGGTGGCCAACATTGACGCGGCCGGCGTGGTGGACGACTTCTGCCGCACGCTGCGCGCCGTCATCGACAAGAGCCCGCAGTGCCGCGGCAAGTGCGAGCTGGTCTACTACGACAGTAAGTTGTTAGTGATGACGCCTGTTGCAGAGGTGGCCAACATTGACGCGGCCGGCGTGGTGGACGACTTCTGCCGCACGCTGCGCGCCGTCATCGACAAGAGCCCGCAGTGCCGCGGCAAGTGCGAGCTGGTCTACTACGACAGTAAGTTGTTAGTGATGACGCCTGTTGCAGAGGTGGCCAACATTGACGCGGCCGGCGTGGTGGACGACTTCTGCCGCACGCTGCGCGCCGTCATCGACAAGAGCCCGCAGTGCCGCGGCAAGTGCGAGCTGGTCTACTACGACAGTAAGTTGTTAGTGATGACGCCTGTTGCAGAGGTGGCCAACATTGACGCGGCCGGCGTGGTGGACGACTTCTGCCGCACGCTGCGCGCCGTCATCGACAAGAGCCCGCAGTGCCGCGGCAAGTGCGAGCTGGTCTACTACGACAGTAAGTTGTTAGTGATGACGCCTGTTGCAGAGGTGGCCAACATTGACGCGGCCGGCGTGGTGGACGACTTCTGCCGCACGCTGCGCGCCGTCATCGACAAGAGCCCGCAGTGCCGCGGCAAGTGCGAGCTGGTCTACTACGACAGTAAGTTGTTAGTGATGACGCCTGTTGCAGAGGTGGCCAACATTGACGCGGCCGGCGTGGTGGACGACTTCTGCCGCACGCTGCGCGCCGTCATCGACAAGAGCCCGCAGTGCCGCGGCAAGTGCGAGCTGGTCTACTACGACAGTAAGTTGTTAGTGATGACGCCTGTTGCAGAGGTGGCCAACATTGACGCGGCCGGCGTGGTGGACGACTTCTGCCGCACGCTGCGCGCCGTCATCGACAAGAGCCCGCAGTGCCGCGGCAAGTGCGAGCTGGTCTACTACGACAGTAAGTTGTTAACCTTACCCCGTGGCGGATTACAAAGCACATCATCCATTTTGGTCCAAATGTGAATGTGCCGGCCAAAAACAATTTTATATTATGTTAGATCTTGTCCGCCTAAGCATTTCTTGTGATGGCACCGAAGCTGTAGGACCATTGTCCTTGGATTTATTTGAGTTAAAAAATCTGTAATTTTTCAATTAAATTAAATGGTTCTAGGCGAGTTTTCTGCCATGAAATAAATACATATCCTACTATATCCTATCCATACCGAAACGGTATTTTTTTGGGGTTTCTAATAAAATAAGAATACTGGCGTATCTTTCATCCAAACCCTTTTTTATTATTTTATATTATTTAACAAAATCCACAGCTCTTGAATTACCGGGATGATTTCCTTTGCCGCTCGTAGGCTATTTATTCCTTAATTTTTTTGTTATAGTTTATTTATATTTAATGCTTGTTATTTTTATTTGTGTTTGATTTTAAGAACATTCAAATACAATTGTTAATTGTTCCTGAATAAATGAAATAAAATGAAATGAAAATTCCCCCCCCCCCCCCCCCCCCCCTACTGACTTAAGAAATTTGGGAACAATGACATTGCAACTTTATGATTTGTACTCTGTCGTCCTCATTACATCAGCTTTTTCTGTTATTAGTAGGTATGATTATAAAATGTTTGTTAAATATCCGAGGCCCGTTTTCCCTTTCTAAACCGAAACTGCATTCATCTAGTCTGTAATGTAATGTCGATAAAAATATATAATGTAATACCCGACGATTTAAAAAATGAGATTAAGGACCTAAAAATGTTAAAATGAGAAGAAGAACTATCCATAAAAAAACTAAAAAAATCCTTATAAAAGAAAACTACTATACGATCGATGAATTTAGTTTATTTAATTCAAAAACATTTTAATTAATATTATGATAATATGTTTTTGAGTTTAATTTCGACCTACACTAACCTGCCTGACCTTTACATATTTAACTTTTTAATGACACAAGTTTAACTCACACTATTGCAAAAACATTTCTCTTTTGCTGGCTTTAAAGAATATGTATAATATGTCCCGGCGAACTTGGTATCGCTACTTACAACTTACCCTACAATTACCCTACAACTATGCAAAATTTTAAGTTTTTAAAGTGAAGAATAACTATTTTTCCATACAAAATTTTAACTAGGTCTAACCTACTCCTATACTAAAATTCACCCAAATTAGTTCAGCTGTTTTGACGTGAAAAGGGAACATACATACATACATACATTGCTACCTACTTTCACTTTTATATATTATTATTAGGATTATCTAGTATGTTGCACGATGACGTCTTCCTCTCTACTAATGTAATGCTACCTAACACCCTTCTCAGCACCACTGTACCTACATTATAGAACACAATTAATTAAGTATTGAGTATTGACAGTAAGTGCAAATTCCAATACAAGAAATAAGCTGATTTCAGACGTTATCTCAGTTGGAACACAGTTGCCGTGGGGTGCCGGCATGTTTCCTCTCCTCTCTTACCCGTGGATGCAGTGAGAATCTGCCGAGGGATACCTCCTGAAGATGGGCAGCAGCGTCTTTCTGTGTATCAACAACCTGTACTGCTGAGTTGGGGACCCATTTACCCGCGCTACATCCTTTTCTTCCTGTCCGTATTTTAATGTTGAGTTTTATTTGTGTTTTGTGTTCTTTGTTTGTTTGTTTATATGTGTAATTTTCATTTTATTTTTTCTTTGTGGTTATATTGTACTGTGCGTGTGGTAAATAAATGATTTTCTTCTTCTTCTACTGTGTTTGCCAGGCCTGCCAAGCGTGGCTAGTATGGCAACTACCCCTTCTTATATAGTCAATATCTCAAAAAACATAGATAGTCCATTTTTGAAATGTAAAACATAGTTCATAGTTCATTTATTGAGAACCACAGTTACATGTCACAAATTTCACATAGGTATACGAGTATCATATTTTACATAACATTTTTAATAAGTTATATATAACACAATTATAAAAAATGTAAAGACGGAAAGTAAATAATATTAATTATACATGTTGCCATATTCATGTCATAAGCTGTAAGCAAGTAGGCATATAGAGGTAGAACAAATCAATAGACAAGTGAAATTCAATAAATTTTAAATGTCACATTTTTAAATTAAGTATATAATATTATTAAATTTTAATTACCAATAATTATTGTAATTACATTTTATATTAAACAAAAAACTCATCTAAGTTATACTCTGTTCACCGAAACAAGCTAATAGGGAAATCATAGACTGCAGGTTATTGGTCGCAGATAACGAACATAGGGCACGTGCACACTGTGCACGCTGTGTGGCCAAAAGTCAGTCTTATCGGTCTCTTGTGCGGTGCGGACGTGTCGTTCGGTGCTCGTTACATGTGTTCTCAGTATATAAAAATGACAAAAATGTATAAAGCATGTAGTTGATGTAGTAGAGCCTGGTATAGATGTTATGGATAGGAAAGTAGAAAATATGGCAGAAAGTTTTATTATAAACTTGGAGTATTCGAAGAATTAGTATAAGAATGTAAACTACCCAAATTAAACAAAATATATATATTAAGGTTCTCAGTATCATAATAAGTAGGTCAATTATCAATAACCCACTCATCCACAAAACCCCGGGCGAAAAGCTAGTGAATAATGTAAGTAATAGTTTGAAGTGAGCAATCTAAACATAGCTTTACATTTTAAAATAATGGTCACTCCCACTGACCAATCTTAGTCTCTCACGCTAGTAGTCCCGTCCTTTTCACTTTCGTACAATTGTGCAAGAGAGCGCGCGCTATATTAGCTTGTCTCCGTGAACAGACTATAAATGGTGTAAGCTCGATGAGCCAATTTTTTATTTTATACTTGAAGGATTGCGTGGATGGCGCGTTGGTGATGTCGGTTGGGACGCGGTTGTACACACAACATTTAATCATCATCAACTCTTGCCTTAGGATGTCCACTGCTGGACCTAGGCCTCCATGGATCTTCAAGAACTGTCCAGCGGCTGAGATGATGATTAATGTTTTAATTTGCATTTCAGACGAAGATCCGAACCAGAACTTGGGGGACATCCTCCTCAACAGGATCCGGGAGCTGGCTCCTGACTTTGAGGAGAGGATCATCGCAAGGAAAGCGGAGAATGTCGTTAAGGATAACAAATAAATACGTTTCTGTTAATGGGACCGTTATGGTGGTCATCTAGGGTGCACCATGAATGATACCATGATTTGAGTCTTGAGTTTATCCACATAAAATATATGTATGCCCAATATTATGTGCCCAATAATTGTATGATGCATACAATTATTGGGCACTCAGGAAGCTCAAATCATGGTAAAATATCCCGTAAATATTATTCATCTTAGCATATGTTTGTTTTAAAAGCTATGTCAAGCTTTTTTTTTTGTATCAGATTTTTGTTAGTTAGAGTTCGAATGCGTTAAAATACGCTTTTATATTTTTACGATTCGTTCCTTGGGAAATGTTTCTGTGAAATCTTAGTTAGCTGGCTTGATAATTTGAAGGAAACGCCAGATCATTGTGCTAGGTGCTAAAAGATATCCATGGTTGAGTAAGTCTTAAGTCTAACGTAATGCAGAAATACAGTAATGTGTCGTATTAGTGTGTTGCATGTATCTGTGCATTATAAATGCATGTAGGTTATCTGGTATTTATCGCGTTATTAATCTTATTTGTTTACAATCCAGTCGAAGCTCCTGGGTAATAAGGTTATAATAAAGATTATTAGTGCAATAAATACCAGAGTGCATTCAAAGTTTATTAATGTAATTAAGGTTCACGAAAGGCTTCATTTCTAATGCAGAAACACACTATTGTGTCGTGTTAGTGTTAAAGCTTCTTACCTTATTAGAAGTAATAAACCGGCATGCTTCTGAACGACACAACACGACAGAATAGTGTTTTTCTAACTTTATACGCGTATTTTTTACTTTTCGCTCTGACTATAACTACTCTGTTTTTTTTAATTTTTTTTACCGTTGTTTAAAGATGTTCTGTAGACAAGATCTCTTTGCACCTACTAATTATAGTTCGCTTTAAGTTTGATTGTAATTTTATTTTATGTGACAAAGGAATTACCTAGTCATTACACATAAACAACTATTAGTTAAGGATTACGGGTGTATTTGTAAAGTAGTTTATACGACGACAGTTTGTCAGTTCGCTCTAACGTGTAATTGATTCTAGTGTTGACATTGTTATTGCAGGTCCTTTGTACTTACAGCTTCGATACACGATCTAGCGAAAGTATATGACTTTGCTATTTCGGCAAACTTAATTTAAGTTTCATTTTGTGAACATTTTTTATCTCTTGTTAATTGATAAGTGGTTATGAATCACTTTGTATTGTTATACTTTTTTATTTTGACGAGCTCTGTGGCGCAGCAGGTCCGCCTGCGACGCAAGGGGTTGAGGGTTCGATTCCGGCCTCGGGACAAATGTCTGTACGATCTGCAAACATTTGTTCAGGGTGTTCTGGGTGTTTTTCTATAATAATAAAAAAAAATATCTATCTATGTAGTATAATGTATTAAGTATATCAGTCATCTAGTACCCATAACACAAGCTCTGCTTAGCTTGGGGCTAGATGAAGCTGTGTGATTAGTCCAGCATTATTATTATTATTTTTTATAAATAATTGAGTTTAATCTTGGTCTGGTTGACCAATCGTACAATCCACAATCCCGTGCTAGTATGCTAAAGTTACGTATAATGCCTTCCAATGGGCCTTCCAGCTGAAGCAGCTGATAATTTACTGAAATTGGTAATTGGTGACTCAGCTGACAGAAGATGTTCTACCAATCTGCCTTCTATTGCCACGTGTAATCAAGCCACTATCAGTGGCTTGAATAACTATTAGTTTTATAGCATTAAATATCAGACTGATGTAGAGATCTTTTATACCTTTAAGTGTCGTTAATATTAAGAAATTATATTTTTATGACAGTATTTAAGATGCTTTTTTCTCTCTAATGTTACAAACATGTACAAAATAAATAATATTTTTTTATATTGTTTTTTTTTATAAGACACGTTTTCAAACCTTCGAGCAACTAAGCAGGCTAACCTAACGGGTGTTATGAGATCTTAAAGTAAATGACAGGATAAGTTTACCTGTACCTACTACCTACCTACTATGTAAATAAATATAAATACATAGACCCGAAAAAAATATCTCCAGAAAAGCAAACAATTGTCCCCAGGCTGCTGAGTATACGCCTCCTCTTTGATGCGCCATTCTTTAGGGTCCCTAGCGATTTGTGTCCACCGGTTTCCAACAAAACTAACGACATTTACCATGGTGGAAACACATTGTGAATATCGTTTACTTCCTTCTGTTCTGTTGACAGAACTACTAATGGGATTTTTTCCCACTAGTTCTGTGACTTAAAAGATTATGCTTTACACCTGACTTGTCTCTACTATTCCCACCTGTTCTGTTGAGTAATTCTTGACAGAACTACTGGTAATTTTTCCGCATTAGTTCTGTGATTTAAAAAAACTTCACCAACATAATATGTACATATTGGCAATAAATAAATGAAATGAAACAATCCTATTTGAACTGAGAAATATATTACTAAACAACATTCCTAACAAAATACAAAGAACGTTTTAACTGAAAAAAACGGTGTAGGTCTATTGGCTCCCCTGATGGATCCCCCAGGGGAGATATCAGGAAAAGAAATCCTGTTGTCTCCCCTAGACAGGGGAGATATCAGATCTTACTTTTAAAAAACTGTTTTTAGTACTGTTGTCTCCCCGCAGGAATGTTTCTACATTTATCATCAATTAGGTTAGTACCTACCTAACAAACCGTACAGCATTATTACCAGTTGCTGACGCTGTATAAATCATCTAAGATGTAAAGGCTGAAATGACAGTAATGTCAAAAATTACAGTTCTTGTTTAAAATTCTAGACTCAATTACATAAGAGCTTATTGAACACATTGACATTTTCCGATGACAGCTGTCAAAATTTAAACGACAATATCTCGAGAACTGCTCGTCCTAGGCTTTCTTTCCGTTATGAGTTTAAATGAGATGAGACCTACTTTTTTGATGACAGCTGTCAAATTTCAAACGGCCCTATCTCGGAAACTACTCAGAAAAATGGCCGCCAGCATGGCTAGCCAAATAACTTACGAATTTATAAATTAACTTGACACTGGCGGAATTGTGTTAAACCAAACACAAAAGGCCATAAAATAAGAAGACAAGACAAGACAACTACTCATCCTACACTTTCAGTTGTGAGCTCAAATGAAAAAACTTGATGAGATCTACATTTTCGATGACAGCTGTCAAACTTCAAAGGGTCATTCATGTTGGAAACTACTCGTGATACAATGAGCCGTTTTCAGCAAAAAACAAATAAGTGTTTCCTACTAAACTTAACAGATGGAGCTGGCAAGCGGAGAAAGCAAGTTTGTGATTAATCACAATTGCTGTCATTGTCAAATTGTGTTTCCTACCAGTAAAATAAAACTAACGCCATCTATATGGTTCGAGGGAACTATTTTTGAATTTACTTTTTATTGAAAACACCTCATTGATTGCATGGAGAAGTAAATAGTAATTACAACAGAACAAGTGAGAATTTAATTCCTATCTGTTTTCTGGACAGAACTAATCGGAAAAAAATCCCAGTAGTTCTGTCAACAGAACAGGTGGGAGTAAACGGTGAATCCGTGTACTAATGTATTGTGTTGTATGTTACTAAGCGTACCTATTACCTGATATGTTTGCATCATATTTATGTCTATGTTTTGTAATTGCAAACTATGGAAATAAATGAGTTGCTTTTTTGAGTTTCATAAAAATAACACAGCACATAAATGTATTTCTTCCTTTACTTTATTCTTCTTTTTTTTGTGACAAACATTCATCGCATGGTATGGCATGTCTTTGACACTTCTTTCAAGACGTCAGACAGACGTCAATGCACCCCCAACCAAAACAAACTCACGTGTTTATTTTGGTTGGTTTAATTAAAAAAATAATTTATGAAACATAATGGGAAAACGTAAGTATGAAAATGAGGAAGAGGATTCTACAAAGAAATCCAAACACGATGCAAGTGCTGCGACAGAGGATACAGAAGAGCAACCTCAAAATGAAGCCAAATCGAAGAAAGTGGAAAAACGGCATGTCCACGGTGGATTTGATGTGAAACAGTTTCGTAAAGAAATTTCCGGAAAACAGGGACAGACTATGGGTAAGAGACATATCTTTCTTTAATTACCGGCTCTAGGCAACTTAATATTTTACCTAACCTCTGAAAATTTGTCTAGCTACCATGTATTCAGACATTCTGGCTATAAATCAACATATTATTTAACTGATTTCAAGTTCAAAATGTGAATAAAATTCCTAGTTTAATTTTAAATAATATGAACATTTATAATTACTAGGAAACAATGTAAATCCAATAGTATCCAGTATAATGTCATATTCTGTATTTTAAAGTACAATTAATTCTCCTATTTCAGTTCTTACACAATTCCTTCAAGTCTGTCTGAATCCTGACAATGATGTGGACTACATTCTAGAGTACTTAAACTGTGGAGGAAATTCCCATGAGATTCTTCGCCAAATCAACTCGGAAAATAAGAAGAACCTCACACTGGCCACACCAGCCTTCCACCTGTTCTACCTGATCATCCTCAAGGTGCAGGCCTCTGTACCACACATGATTACCATCACAGAAGAAGCTTGCCGATACTTCCTAAATAACTTCATGTCCACTGTAGAAATCATGATCAGTGAAAACTCTGGTCCAAGACATAGAAAGATAGTTCTGAAGCTATTGACATCCATGGTGACATTGAATTCTGACTTGGGTATTGAAGTGCTCAACCAGGCTCCGCTATCACCTCAAAAATTAAAACATATTGCAGAAAACACAAATAGTAAAGAAAAGGATAATGTAAGAGCAGCATTTGTCCTCTTCATGACATCATTTCTTCTTGAAGGACACCTTCCGCTTGTAAAAGCTCTTCTAGAAAAATCTGGGTTGCTTGGCCTTGTGCTACCGGGATTGATGGAGGATGATCTTGAATCAGTTTTGATGTTTATGAACATTCTGAAGAAAAATGTTGTAGATAACACCTTTGTTTCAAAAAGCTTGAAGATGATGACATTCAGCCAAACTGCCTTGCACTGGCTGTTCAAATTGTTCTTCTGGAAAGGTCCATCTGATGTACCTTACATTGTGAGAAATGAGGCGCGGGAAGAGATCACAGTTCTCCTTACAGAAATTGTGCTGACTTTGTTCACAAACCATAAGATTGGTCTGTACTTTATGGATCACTCGTTAGGAACTGCTGATTCCAATAAAAATCCAAACCTGGCTAAAGCATTGCTGTCTTTGAATCGCCCCTGGGAGAACAAGGCCCAAAGTGAGCTTGTCCAGCAGATCATTTACAAATGCCCCGACTTACACCGGCCACTCATCACTGTTATTGAAAGGAGCTTTGAGCCACAACATACACGCATATGGGAACAAGCAACCGGTTTCATAGTCAAGGTATTAGACAAGATTAAACCTGAAGATGTTTTACCCAGGATGTCTAACCTCAGCCCATCTCAGGTTACGAATTTCATTAGATTTCTCACCTTGCCTGTGCCATTGCTTAAACACATGCAGACAGGCATAGGAACAGATCAGACTATCTCACTTTACTGCATCAAAGTTCTAGTCAAAATGCTGCAGAGCTTACAGAGGTACATCAAGCTACTTGAACAGCAAGAAACAACTGTTCAGATATCAGAATTGAGGTCTAGATTGGATCATTTTGTCCCAAAACATTTACCTGCACCTGCAGTGGTTGTTTCTTTGATTGATAATCTAATCAATGCAACTAAGAAACCAGTACAAACAGAGTCACAGGTCTATTCTCTGCCAAAAATTACCAACACAAGGGCTCTGATATCACTGGTGGATCTATTGCTACTCTACAGTGACATTCACCCTTCATTTTTTGAAACTTTGGAAGGGAACATAGACATGAAAAGGATTCTAGATTACACAGTGACACTAAGTGATGATGATGGACCTGTGTCGGTGTTGAAATTCAAAGTGGTGTCATTATGGCTGACTCTTGATAACTCTGCGATATCCCTGAAGAACCCGATGTTCAAGGAACTGTTCCTAATCATGTTAGAAGTCTACATGAACGACAATGAGCACACCTGGCTTGAAGCAAAAGAGACCTTACGAAGTTTCTTCTGCAACACAACTATTTTCGAATCAGACGAAGATGAAATCCACCTGATACTGTACACATTGCGCAGTGCGGAGGTAAATCCTTCGTCTTTAGTCGGCGACATAGTGCAATATGTTCTAGAAAACAAAAAGGAGTTGACAGAGTATGTTAGATGTCAGCTGGTTAACTTCGAGATATCTGATGAAAGCGCCGCGTCATCTCTGGACAAGTTGTTCAATGATCTGATGGAAAACCATCACACAGTAGACAATGTGTTTCTAGAGAACAAAGTGCCGTCTCCGTTTATAGTCGGATGCATGCAGTACCTGCAACTTAATAAAGAAAAAAAGAAGAGCCTAAAACATTTCTTATCGCTGTACATCGCCAATCTACTCCACAGTAATTACTCGCCGGAATTGACGGAAGTTCTCATTGGAGACGCTAAACTTGAAGCTAGGAACTACGTAGCTAGCTGGATAGGAGAGCCAGTCTCCTTGCCAGATACCATTGTTGGCAAAGACGATATTTTGAAGAACATATCCAAATCTGTTATTGACAACGAACAACTATCACTGAAAGAGGTCTTTCCATTTATCAAAGAAGTGGAAATGGAAGGAAAAGAGTTTGCAATAAACGACGTCGCTTACGTTGTAGATCCTGAAAGAAGTATAGATGGTTCAGAGCTTTTGACCTGGGCGAAGTACCTAATATTTTGCACAGTTAGATTGACAGATATGGGTTTACTAAAACCAGAGCAGCAAATGAAAATTACCGATTACATACAGTGTGTCATATCGATCGGGAGGAAGCGTCACATGGTCGACGTGTGCAGGACTATAATTTTAAACCTGTTCAAAAATCCTCACGTACTAAAGACATACAAATGCCTAGACCAGCACAAAGACGAATCAAACCTTCTAGCCACAAAGTTTCTTTTGAACATCATCACTGAACACAAAGATATTATGAATTACCTAAACAACAAACATAAAATTTTGAAATCATATCAGCAGAAAAATTACAACGAGATTGTCAAAGGATTCGTCAAAATAAAGAAAGGCAAAGAAATCAATACTGAATATACAATGAATGTGTTAGAGATCGTGGGCTTGGCTGTCGAAGATGATTTACGCGTTTTTAATCTGATATTTGGTGCTGAAGTGACTAACTGCGTGAAGGATGATAAGGAACCTAGTTTAGTACTGGAGTTACTCAGATACTTGATTGATAAATACTCTAAATCGGTAAGTTCAGAGCTGCAGTCGCAGACGTTACGAAAATGCATGAAGTTGTATACAGAGCTTCTGACAAACAAAGAAATCAATGCAAACCTGACGCAACTAGAGGTCTCACTGGCAGAATACTTCGAACACAAACCGCATCAAGTGAAGACAATCTCAGATGATATCTTCAAGAAGTTCTTTGAAGCAAACATCGTGAGAAAGTCCACATCGCAACTAGCATCCGTACTGCTGAAGCATAACATCAAAATTTGTAACACGTTCAAGGAACAGATAGCTAGACCTGAAATACTAGCGCACAGGGAGTTGACGCTCCCGTTAGGAAATGCTGTGATCAACCACAAACAGTTCCTATTGGAAAATAAGGAGTTTCTATCCACTATTTATAATGAGTACAAAACCAACATTAACAAGATGTTGGAAAAGCCGCATAAAGCGGGACAGGTGTACGTTTCCAACTCTAAGTTCATACGGAAGCTTGTCCTCGAATGTATGGACATGCAAGAATGCGAAAAACTTTTTGCGAAAAGTCACAAGTTCGACTCCGTAGAGTTGAGTCATTTGCACCTATTTCAGAGTGTATTCTTGAAACTTTGCACCTCTGATAAGTTGAAAAAGGACCACCTTACAAACTACTTTCTATCCATGCTAAATATAATTTCTGTGGCTTTAAAAGAGGGAAAGGAAACTGACATCGTATTGGAAATCGTCACAAACATCTACAGCATTGTTAAATTACGTAGAAGTGGAGGAATATGTGTGGAGCAAAAAGATGACTTCAAGAAGATTATAGAAAGTGCTATTTGGCAGAACTTCTGCAAAGCAGTGCTAAAGGACTCGTTAAAGGTGAACACGGCGAACCAAACCAATAAAATTGGTCCGCAGCTTCTATGCCTCCTGACAAGTTTAGTGAAGCTGTTCTATTCAGATAATAATGAAGACATCAGTACTCTTTTCGACATGATAACATCGCATTCTGAGTTCCTCAACGTTATGCTTAGTCATTACAGTTCGGACATCAAGTCTCGGCTTATCGAGTTCCTTTACACATTGATTCTCAACAACAAATCAGTTATGAAGACTCAACAGATCCCCGTTTACTTGAGTTCCTACCACGCTACAAGAAGTCCTGGCGACAGACTGATTTTGGCGATTCTATACCACTACGAAAGCAACGGTCTTCCAGTCAATGAATACAAACCTTATGTGTGGGGCGATTCCGGCGCGAACTATTACGCAGTTCGGAAGAACAGATCGTCCTCCCTTTGGGGACATCCTACCGCAAACCAAATCTTAAGTTTATTTGAAAAGGAGTTAATCGAAAGGACTGTGCGGAACTTCCCTGTTTTGCAAAAGCTTGACTACCACTACGAGCTGCCTTCGAATATAGACAATATAAACTCTAAAGCGGTTGTAAATACCGTCGACAGCATGTGCAAAGATGGCGTTTTCAAATCTTCGGTTATCAAAGACACTGAAGGTTCTGTGAAAGCGTTAGCGCTGAAAGGGAAATATCACCAAGCGATGGAAGATTTGAAGCTGATCGACATAAGCTCGGTCTCGCACACGGTAGACGATGAAAGTATATACGATCCAGTGTTTCTGTTTCCCCTGCTGAGCCATCTGCTCGCGCCGGGGTCTGTGGCGTCGTGTTTCAAGATGCTGAGGACTGGCTTGCTGTCGATCCCGGTGGTGGCGTTGAGCTCGCACTGCCCGGCGATGAGGGCGGCGGCCTACCATGTGCTGCATCGGTTCTGTATGCTGCTGGAGACTGAAACGTGAGTTAACAAATGATATAGTTATGTTTATGCATAATTTTAAACTGTTTAACGGGACTTTATGGCGTAATTACCTTGTTTTATTATTTCTCGACATTTCAAGTGCCCTGCTGCCCTCGTGGTCTCGGGTAGACTATAATACTTACCAAATGAAAAATACCAAGAGTATATAGAGAGTAATAATAAAACAAGGTGATTACGCGATAAAGTCCCGTTAAACAATTTAAAATTAGGTAGGTACATATGTCTATTGATCGCAAAAGTTTACAAAGTACTATGCATACCTATTTGTTTCTTTCTGGGCAGGTTTGGGTACCCATTTATGTCCAAAACGGTTTGATTGGTGTATATGCGGTTTTCTGTACAATTTTGATGATTTATCAGCAATGGTTCTTAAAAGGAAGCTCTGGTATTTACTCAACAAAGGGCACTTTTTCCAAATTATTGGAAAATTGGTGGCACGGGTTTCTTTTAAGTATTATTACTTACAATACTGTCAGTAAACTACCCGTTTGCTAAGCGCCTGATCATGGACAACACGAAATTAATTAATTAAAAATGTTAAAAATCTAGAATATTATGTGGAGCCTACATGTTTTATATATAAAGTACAATATAAGTGTAAATAACCTATGTAGAATTTGTGGGTCGATCCCAGTCATACGACAAATATTTTTATGAACTTGGACGACCTATACATATATTTGTATGTAAGATATCCAGCTTAATATTTTTTCTAATCATAAAAATAGCTCCCAAATATTTTATATTTATGTAGACACGGGAATTTATCGCGTAATACTACCAGAAAAAATCCGTTAAAATAACGCGATAAATATCCGCGTATATGGTTAAAAATAACGCTCAATTTCAAATTTCCAGGAGGCATAAAAACGACAAACTCTTCCTGAATGATTTCATCAGCACCCTTCGGAACAGCATCTCCGCCGCCCAGAACAACGCCGACCAGCATCCAACGCCCTTCAAAGACGAGAAGAACCCGAGAATACCCTCCATAGACGCGTTATACCTGGCCAGAGGACTCATGGTGTCCACTGCCCCCTTCGACCCGCTCTACAAGCCAGTCAACAACTTCCTGATAGCAAAGCAGTTTGTGGACCTCACCGTTGTACCAGATTTCCTGAGCCTCTT
Source organism: Pasiphila rectangulata (assembly GCA_963082625.1). Lineage (NCBI taxonomy): Eukaryota > Metazoa > Arthropoda > Insecta > Lepidoptera > Geometridae > Pasiphila > Pasiphila rectangulata. Next base: position 18,595,871 of record OY720251.1, on the reverse strand, counting down.
CCACGACAGCGATGTTGAGTCCAACGAAAGACGCATCTGGGTCCTGGACATCATCAAAGACGGAGTCAAAACAATGACAGATGTTAGCGTCATCTTCAAAACGATGTGTCTGAAAATGATCATGGACTTCTCCAGTTCGGTTCTGAGCGACAAGAAAACTAAGGAGACGGTGTTAGCTGTGCTCAGCTCGGTCGTGGCAGTGCCGCGGGCAATGGAGATATTGACGGAGGGCTATGGTCTGTTATCCTGGCTGCATTCTGTCTCCAGGCAAATCGAAAAAGACGAGAAAACTCTATTCAAAGCAGTTTTGAGGCTCTTGAGAAACATTCTATCTAGTTTGAAGTTAAGCTCTTTCGCAAAAGGAGCTTGTAAAAGTCACGTCAAAAACGGAAAAGTAAGCGATGTTGCTGAGCTGAAAATCAATAAAGACGTTGAGAATGAAGTCTTAGTTATTCTCTATGATGGCTTAAGGAACGTGGACTCGCTAGGGGGACTTGATGCTGCGTTATACTTGAATGTATTCAATCAATTGACGAAACGGGCGCTGAAAAGCCTAACAAAGGGTCAAATGATCAATTTGGTTAGTAGAATTGGTGGTGTCTGTCAAGATAGTGATAGAGTAAAACTCCTTGGGAAAGCTTTGGCTACCAATGACGCTGCTATTTTAAAGAGCACGCATATTACTGATTTTGAAAGTGACGATAGTTTGTTGAGAGAGTTGAATTGCGTTGTGCAATCATACGTTTGTTAGGTTAGCTAGATTGTTGAATTTGGTATATGTTTTTGTACAAATGGTGTTGAGCAATAAAATTGTGCTTGATTAATTGAATCAATTTTTTCTTGTACCCGTGCGTTAGTTTACTATCATCTTAGCCGTAAGACGTCCACTGGTGGACGAAAGCCTCCATAAATTTGATCATGAGGTTGTTGCGTATAGCAACAACCATAAAATAGCAGCGAATAGCACCACGCTTGGCAGATGTTGATACACGGAAAGACGCCGCGGCCTATCTTCCGTAGGTACCCCTTGGCAGATTCTTACTGCATCCAGGGGGCAAGAGAGGAGGAGCAACATTCTAATGCCGTGGGGTAACTACTATGGTAGTCTATTATCACCTTACAGCTTACACGGGTGCCCATTTTGTCTCCGAAAATCACAATAATAACAAGTGTCTCCGAAACATCACCATCCATAATATGTATTATGGTCCCATAAAATAATATCATTTGCAATAAGATATTGTTCATCCTAATGCTCCTTAGGTATAAAATTATTTTACCTAATGTATAATTTTCATCGTTATAAACATTATTATATTAATAATTATGTATGAATCATAAAACTTATTATCCCGATTATTTTCGAAAGATTATAAAACCTTCCCGTGGCAGAATCGAGACGGAAGGACAGGGTTATTAGGTTTTTTTTACAACTATCTAAAAACACTGCCTGGGACAGAACCGAGATGGAGAGACAGTAGATTTTTAGGTTTTATAGGGTTCCGTAGGTAGGAAAAAACGGAACCCTTATAGGATCACTTTCTTGTCCGTCCGTCTGTGTGTCAAGACCCTTTTTCTCAGGAACGCGTGGAGGTATCAAGCCGGAATTTATATCAAACACTCAGGTCTACTGTCCCTTGGAGCTGTGAAAAAATCAAACTTCTAAGCCAACGCAATCAAACGATACAGCCGTTTATGCCGCAAATTTTCGACACTCGCAAGGGAATCAAAACCTACAGGGCTTCCCGTGAACTCAGAATCTTGAAATTTGGTACGAAGCAACGTCTTATAGCACAGATAAAGGAAAACATTGCGAAAACCGTAAATTATTAGTTACATCTAATAAAAATATTTTTAATAATTTTAAACTTACTACCCCTTTCCTCATGAACACGTAGAGGTATTAAATTGAAATTCATATGAAATACTCAGGTCTTATATACCTACAGGTCTGTACGGAACCTAATTAATAAAAATATAATTGCTACATCCAACCGTCTGCATAAAGCCAAACCGGTGTCTACCATGAGTTGTCACTGTTAGATCGTCTGCCGTTACTATAGTAATACAGTAGTAATAGTACGTTACTACGACATCTGTCAGATTTGTAAGTAACTCATGGTACCAAATTCTAAGCAAATGAAGCCCAAACTAAACAAGATCTATTGAATATTGAAGGATACAAAGTTGCATCATCCTTTTGCCGATCTAACCATGAAGGTGGCGGAGTTACTTAGTATATTCCTCAAAGAAGAAATTGACTATTCTGCAATAGAGGAAATCACAAGATTAAGTATAGAATATATAATTGAAATTTGTGCAATAGAAGTACACAATATTGATTTAATACTAGTATTATTATATTGGCCAGACAAAAGAAGAATGTCTGATTTGTTTTATGAAACTTTAGAGAAACTTTTACAGTTGTTAGTACACAAATATGGAAAAAAAGAAGTAATTATTGGCGGTGATTTCAATGTTGATGTGACAGATAGATGCGTTTCCTCAACCTTACTAAATTTAATGCTATCCTATAATTTTTTTCAGCACGTCAAGGAACCGACTAGAATTAGCTTTTGCAAAAATACTCAAAAAAGCAAATCCTCTTGCATTGATCTTGTTTTCACTAACTTTAATAATAAAGATATGGATGTTAAGGTTAAAGAATTCGGTTTTTGTGACCACAAAGGAGTTGTTATTAAAATGAAAGCTAGGCAAATACATTCTTCACGAAAATTTTGGACAATAGAAAAAAGAATATTTAACGTGCAGAACATACACAATTTTATAAAAGAATTAAAATTAATAAATTTTAGCACAATTATAACTGACAGTAAAACTATAAATGAAAATTATAATTCATTTAGCGAAATCATAAAACAAGTTTTAGATAAATGTATACCTAAAGTAAAACTTAAATTAAAACATAAAAATAAAAAAAAGTGGCTAACGAAAGGTATAAGACTATCGTGTAAAAATAAAAGACTATTGAAGCATCTCAAATTACAAACAAATGATCCTATTTTAAATGAAAATTACCGACTATATGGTAAATTATTAAAAAAAGCAGTAGTAACATCCAAAAAATTACAAAACATCAAAAAGATCAGAAACTCAGATAATATAGTAAAAAGTATGTGGTACATTGTAAAAGAACAGACCAACAAACTTCCATCAAAACTAAGAAAAAACATCGAACTAAACATAAATAAAAAAATAACGAAAAATCCTGAAATAATAGCAAATTCTTTCAACAACTTTTTTGCATCTATAGGAGATAATGGCGCCCTGCCTCAACCAAGTGGTCGGCCAGTTTTGATCCCAAGGGAAAACTCTATGTATCTACAACCCGTAACGACACTTGAAGTATATAAAATCATACAAAATTTAAACAACAAAAAAAGCAGTGGTCACGACGAACTACCACCCCTACTTATAAAAAAATGTGCTGAAGAATTAGCCCCACCCCTTGCCTTCCTAATAAATCAATCTTTTATGAAGGGTAGTGTACCCAATTCAATGAAAATATCTGTAATTAAACCACTACACAAAAAAGGAGACCGCAAGGATCTAAATAATTATCGACCTATAGCCCTGTTACCAACGTTCTCTAAAGTAATAGAAACAGCAATGTCAAAGCGGCTTTACTCATATTGCGAAAAATTTAACATCTTCAGTGACTGCCAGAACGGTTTTAGGAAAAACAGGTCAACGTCTTATGCGGTTTTCAAATATATAAACCATGTTCTTGACATCATTAATAACAAAAACTACGCAATTGGTGTATTACTAGATATGAGTAAGGCCTATGACAGAGTACTGTACAGTATATTATTAAAAAAACTATACAGTATTGGTATCAGGGGTCCAGGGTTTGACTGGTTTGCTTCATATTTAGAAAATAGAACCCAATGCGTCCAAATTGAACATTATGACCATAACAATGGAAATATTATAAAAATATCATCTGACCTATTAAACATTTCAAGATCTATACCTCAAGGTAGTGTGCTTGGATGCATTTTATTCCTAATATACATAAATGATCTGCCTAAAGTTGTAGACTGCCCTTGTACCTTATTCGCCGACGACGTATCTATTGTTCTTCCTTGTAAATCTAACCTCCAACTAAACAAACTCCTTGATGAAAATCTATCAAAAATAGAAAATTGGCTTAGCGATCATAACCTTCAGTTAAACTTTAAAAAAACGAAGCTCATTCAGTTTAGACCCTATCAAAAAATCCCTTTAAACATACAGTTTTTATTCCACGACATTCCCCTTGATACTGTTAGTTACAGTCCCCTCCTTGGCATAATTATAGATTCTAATTTAAATTGGAAAGATCATATAAAAAACACTTCACTAAAATTAACACGATTCACTTACGCTTTGTACGAATTAAAAAAAACAACAGATATAAAAACAGCATTAACTGCGTATTACGCATATGCCCACTCGAGACTACAGTATGGTATCATGCTATGGGGCAACAGTGTAGACGTAAACAAACTTTTCATATTGCAAAAAAAGTGTATTAGAATTATTTATAATCTCGACCAAATGGTAAGTTGTAGACCTTACTTTGTTCAAGAACATATATTAACACTTGCAGGGATATATATATTAGAAATCAGTTTATTTGTAAAAAAGAATACAAACCTCTTCCCAGTACATTTTAGACCACCTCATTTAAGACCCCGCAATAGATTAGATATACCCTTCTCAAAACTTCAATTATTCCACTCCGGCCCTCAAGCCATGTCAGTAAAAATATATAATAAAATACCCCAAAATATAAAAAATGAAAACAACATAAATACATTCAAATCACTCTTAAAAAAGTTTTTAATACAACATAGTTTTTATTCTCTGCAAGAGTTCTTACAGTTTTAGGCAATACTAGTATTTAAATTTATTCTAAGGATTTCTAATGATCTCACTATTTTTTAGGTTAAGAAAATGTTCGTATGATAGATAGTTCTGTTATTTTATTTAGTGTTTGTGTTTTGTTTCACATAGTAAGATTTTTACTAAAATGTACTATGTACCTATGTAAGTGAACTAGATTCACCAAAATATAGTATTAAGTGCTTGGTACTTACTATACCAATTTTGCTGTGCCTTAACAGGGCGCATGTTTGATACTCCTATATTATTTTAAGACCTTGTAACTCAACATGCTTGCAATAAATGAATATGACTATGACTATAACTACAGTAGCTGTAGTATAGTTTACTGCGTATTTTAGTACCAAACTATCCGCTAGGGGCGCTGTACAAGTTTTCATACATTTTTTTAAGTCTCCAGCGAGTAAGGCCTTTGCATCTATTATAGATGATTTATACAGCGACAGCAGGTAATCATGCTGTACGGGACGCTACAGTGCCTGGGACATTGTTAGATGGATTAGGCTTGCCCAGCATCTATAGGATGGTATCATCCTCTCAGCTTAGTCAACTATTAGTCAGAGGAAAGAACTGGTCAATGCGTCTGAAGCTAACTAAGCCGCGGGTTTCCTCATGTTTCCTTCACCGTCAAAGCACATGTTAAGTATGCACATAAATTATCCAAGAAAGAAAAATCCATTGGTGCTCGGTCAGTATCGAACCCACGACCTTCGCATTGAAGCGAAGTAGCGAGTATAGATTGTGAAAACTCATGGTGGACCTACAGAATACATGCATAGATCACGCGAATCACAAAATTCTCTACAGCCGAGCCCCGCACTGTTATGCAAAGCGAATCCGATGCAATATGGCCGTGGTGAATATTCCCACGGTGCGTGCTGGGTTCCATCCACTAGTGTATTATAATTATCTGTGGTTCCATCAAAGATTTAAATCGTTAGATACGCGCTTACCGTAATTAATAAGCACAGAACACTAATATCTTACGGAATATATTTAATAACAATAAAAACGATTATTTCGAGTCACAATAGTTAAACTCATAACAGGAACATACAGTTCTCGTCTCGCGGCTCTCGAAGGCGCCCCCGAACGGTGCTCATGGAGAAGGGCCTCTAAATGGTCTACGAAACGTCAGCAAAATGATAATAAGTTAAGTACGTAGTGAAAGCCGTATTATATATTTATTAATTTTATTTATTTAAACACAGTAGATTTGAAACATTACAGGATATGCACCCTAAGACGTTAAAATCTTTATAAAGAAAATCCTTACAAGCCTAAATAAATAAAAATAAGAAATCTAAGCAAAATTATAGCTACACAATATAGAAACATGTCATTTCGAAACATACCATTAAACATACATTTTAAACAAATACCAGAATTAATGGTAAAAAACAACAACAAAAAATAATCATAAAATTAAGTCAAAGGGTAAAAACATTACAAATTGTCTTAAAATAACTTAAACATGTTTTGACTATTAAATTTATATTGTCCGCAAACAAATCAAGTTCGGGGTTATATTTTAGAAGTTTGTTTAGGTGGTTTTAGGCACGGCAGACGGGCGATTGTTGTCGCGCAACAGTGCGAGGGGGCATTGGGGCAAACAGCGACGAAAACTGGACGAAATCTACCACGCTGCTCTGGTACATAGAGCCGACTAGCTTCGCCTACCAAGTCAGGGCTGTCAATTAGACCTTGTAGGATACGGCACACATACATAAGTTGGTCACTTAACCTTCGTGTTTCCAAGGAGTTAAAACCTAATGTTCCCAGTAGGTATTTGGGATACATGAAAGGAAAGTATCCATGACATTTTTCAGAAGAACATCATTGTTAACACGATCGAAAGCTTTACTGAACTCTAGGTATACCATATCGTCTTGAACGTTATGATCAAGTTTTTGAGAGATGGTATCTATAAGTGTGAGTAGGTTGGTATTAACTGACCGTTTCTTTCTAAATGCGTGTTGAGTGTCTATTTGCTTATATATTTTGATGTGAAGAATGCTCTCAAATAGTTTCCCAAAGCAAGGGAGGATTGCAATTGGCCGGTAATTATTCACTTTGGTTTTGTCTCCTGACTTATAAATCGGGACAACTCTGGATTGTTTCCAGCGTGATGGATAAATGCATGTATTTAATGAGATATTGAAAATGTGCACTAGTGGTGTGGCAAGTTGTTGATTTAGGGCTTTAACTATGTAAGGTGGGACATTATCTGGACCTACGGCACTTTTATGTTTGAGTTTACGTATGTGAATATTAACGTCAGCAACTGATATATTGGGTACACTGATAGTACTATTATTGTTACCTATAGAACTGGATAACGAATCAACATCTAATTGTGATATGTTGGATATGAAAACGCTACTGAAATAATCTGCAAATGCACCAGCTGCTTCACGGCCTTCATACTTGCGTTCTTCATGAATAATACATGGGTCAAAACCACCTTTGGTTCGTAGGCTAGTAACATTAAAGGAAAATACTCAGCAGTAGTACTGGGTACTACTATTGCGCTGGTTTTCATCGGCGCCAGTGTGTGCATCAAAGCTGCATATGCATAACAAAAAGTTTTAGTATTTTAATATAGACAAAACAACATGTTATCAAAATGTTTCATTCCCTATTAAAGAATTATAATACTTATAAAATTGTGTTCGAAAAAATACAGAATAATATAAACTAATTAATGAGACCACGCCGTTTTGTTTCCACACGAAATGAGATACCTCACCCATTTGGAATCAGTGTAGGTACCTCTAAACTCAGTGTTAGTCGGACGTGGGGTGTGTTATTTTTTCACGAAAGTTGGTGCAATATGATTGTATAAACTACTAAATGACGAGACAAGCCGAATGCCCACCTGATGTTAGGCGGTAACCTATTGGCAAAACCAGTTTGCGTGCGTCGGCATTATTGTTAACACACTTATAGACAATGGCACAGGTTTTGGTGTCAGGGCACATCTAACCATTTCAATCTTCGGGTTCCATAGGAATGACGCACCCGAAATTCTATTGTTGGTCAAGGCTGTATTGGCAAATTAAACGCTCCAGTTAAATTAATTTCGATGATTGGAGTTCAGTGGGGCCGTGGGGTGCCGGCAGTAGAATGTTACCCCTCCTCTCATGCCTGTGGATGGAGTAAGAGCCTGCTAATACAATAATATTGAAAATGTGTTGTTTTCACAAAACTGTATTAATAAAATATAATTTTATTATTAACTATATTATAAAAATATAGTAGGTACCTATTATCAGTAAATTTTATTTACAATTGTGTTTAACCGCTAAAGTCTTTCAGTCTAAGTACTTATTAAAATTATGCCGAGGAAAGAATCTGCCAAGGGATACCACTGGATGATGGGCAGCAGCGTCTTTCCGTGTAACATCGCGTACTCATGATCAGTACTTGGAGATCCATGAGGGAGGCCGATATCGAGCAGTGGACGCAGGCCCGGATAAAGGAATCCAGGGCTCCGAGGCACATTGTATTTGAGGGCACCCCTGCATTACAGTATTTCTACATGCACCGATTTGACGGGCAAGGCAGGGTATAAAATGTTCCGCCATGAAGGCCCCTAGGCTTGGAGCGCCCCTAGACCCGGGCGTTGTGGGCCTAGGGGCTAATCCTGGCCTGAGTGGACGTAATACGGCGGATATGGTATCAATACTTATTCAAACGTTTCTTTCTTGGAAAGTTGAAAGCTAAATGGTATCAGATGAATCAGTCTACACTAGTACTACTACCCAATCTGGTTATCGTTTTATCCCTATCAATCAAGATGAAGGTGTTTCAAATTTTCGAGACATAGTTAATTCCTGAACCAGTTTAAATGGCGGCTATTTGATCGGATTACTGTCACTAATGAAGTAGAATTCCACGGATCAGGTACCTACCTACACTGTTACCTGCTCTTCAACGTAGGTAAATAGATCTACCTACTTAAATGTTTCACCTCTTACTTAATTTATTTATTTTACTTAAATTAGAACGATACATGGAACCCATTACACTTAACTAAATTTTACTGTCTTAAGACTGTAAAATTTCCTAGCAAATTATTGAGTCCTTCATTAAAGTAAACTTAATATCATATGAGATAATTATATTATAAAGAATTGAAAATTAATAAAAGATACAAAAAGTAATAAAAATAATTAGATATCATTATGATAATAAAATAATAATAAAACAACTTATAGTGCGTTTTGGCATCTTCTCACAAAAAACAGACAATGCTGCTAAAATGTCCGTCCATCTACAAACGGATCAAAGTCCGCATTGAGTTTATTACATTATTGAGCAAAATAATTAATAACTAACTTAAATCTCATAAATAACGTAGTTCAAGTAACTACTACTATGCTGGTATTCTGTGGTTTCTAAGTAGTTCCTTGATTACCTAGGGGAGACCCTCACTTGGAAAAAAGTTTTCTGAAGCGAACGAATTAAATATTGTGTTCTTTATTCAATTTAAATGTGTTTTGTTTTTCTTTGTAAACTGACTATTGTATATGAGATCTCTCCTCTGTTCACAAACCCTCCCCGCTCTCCCCTACCTATAAATTAAATTAAATGCTAAATGTATGTATAACTAGGTAGGTCTACTCGAGTATTAGATTAGATCGGTCCACAACACGACAGACACGCTGACAATTTGTATGTAGATAAAACAAGTCGTCAATGTCAGAGCTAGCAAGATGTAATGTGATAACTAGCCCTACCGTACCCAACTTAGGTACCTAGGTAGGCACATAAAATCGTTTTATAGCTAGGCAGGTAGTTTTATGTCGGTAGGAAAATGCAATGACTCCTTGGTCACATACCTACTCGGTTCTTCGCTACAAATGACAAGTCGATCAAGCTTCGACTAAAAAGCTGCATTTTTTTCCCCTGATCAAGTCTTTCAAGAATACACTGCACCCTTCTCGTTCTAGCCACAGTAACTTAGTCGAGCGTGAAAGAGACAGTCAGCCCTACGTTTTGAATGCTACGATATAGTGTCGCGCGCGTTCGATGGAAACGCACGAACAGTCACGCTGAAAAGTTTGGTTTTTGTTCGATTTTTACAATTGAGACGACTTTTTTGTGATCGGGTGAAAAAACTATTCAGGTGGCAACAAATTTTCCTTGTGCGATGCGTTGCGGGATAGTGTTGTGACATGAAATCCGTAATTGCCGTCAAATAATACCGGTAAGCTGCATATACTACAGCTTCTGCCCGCGGATTCACACTAGTAAATACATTTTCGGAAAATGTATCCATTTTACTACTAGGTAAGTACTTTTGTAACTGCTTATTAAGATTGTTTCTTTTTATGTTTAGGTAATAACTTAAAATGAACTCATAACTCACGCATTGCATCAGGTCAACTAATATTTTCATTTTGAAACAAAATAATATAGGCTTTTTTTTTATTTTTGGCAATTCATAAATAATTAAATAGTAATTAAGTAAATGTCACGTTTTCATAAACCTTAGTCCAAGCACCCATCCATGACAAGCAAAATTTCATATAGATAAATCAAAAACACATCACTAATTTACCGCATTTTAAATGCAAGATACATTTTGTTTTGAGTACCAGTTCAGTCACGTGGGCATTAACAATAATTCGTCTTGAGGCGGGTCCAACTCTTCCATACTCGTACCTCTACAATGCTGGGCTAAAAGCACTTTGTATTACAGACTCTATCACACACACCGACTTCATGCCCCGAGGGTACAAATGATGAGTGATGGAGATTCCGAGCCGTGATGAGCAAGCTACGGAATTATACCTACCTACGTGCTTTATTAATGTTCCATCATAAAACCGAGCTAAGAGATTGATGGGTTGATGAACGTACCCGTTTATTTCTAGGGGAGGGTTTAGTAATACCTAGGTACCTAAGTAATGCACAACATTATAATCGTTAACCGGGTATTTATCGCGTTATTTACCTTTACAATTGCCCGACGTTTCGACGGGATTGCACCCATCGTGGTCCCGGGAAGATTACCTGACCCGAAATGGTTTTCCATGACCAGGATGGGTGCAATCCTGTCGAAACGTCGGGCAATTGTGTCATGTTCGCAAAAGTTTAAAAAAGTTCTATGTGGTTGAACTTATTCGTTTTCTGAGAGGCCCTGGCGGTCCCACAAGATAAAGGAGTTTTGGGTTTATTCACTTCGTATTATATACCTATCTATATATACCTACTATAACGCATTATTAAGTTAACAAAAATAGCTGGTAGCGTCTTTTATTTATTTATTTACAACATGTAACATTACAGATAACTAAAGTTAAAATTTGAGAAACACAAAATAAGGTGATAGCCGTCTATATATTGTGTTCCTCAAATTAGTTAGGTAGCTTGCCTACAGCTAAACTTGAAAGAGAACATAACAATCACGAAATTTAATGAATTACTAATACGAGTAACTAATAAATAACACTCTTACTTAACTCACTCTCACAAAATTAATGAATTTGTTCTAAAATACATACAATATGCTATGCATTGTCCTCGGCAATTTTCTCTACATAGCCAGGAAATTACCAGAATCTTTTAAGCTGTTTCAGTGCTGCAATTAGCATAATTTCAGATTTATAAGAAAATATGATTACATGGGTTACTTCTCCCAAGACTGTCCACTGAAGCGGAACGGAGACGAGAAAAGCAGAGCTGTTCAAATTTCGACGAAGTGAGTTCCGCTCTGCTTCGGGTCGGAGTTTTTATGCAATCCTATCGGCCAGTTCGGCCGCCGTATTACGTATCTAGCGACAGGTTTGCAACAGGCGCGTGTCTCATGACCATCGCTATCAAGCGTCAATTTTGATTTAGTTATCAGATGTTGTTGTTTATTCGTCAAAACGTTAATTCTAGAATTGACATTTGACTGCGATGATCGTGATTTGCGCCTGTTGCAAACCGGTCGCGAGATACGTAATCGGCCTGCCGGTATTCCCCTCTCCGCTCCGCACAGGCAGCCTAAACACGTAATACAAACCGCTGACGAAACAAACAAACGATCCCAATTAAAGGTAACTATAGTTGATGCTGTATCTCCATGTCACAATCCTCATGGTGGAGTTTAGCACAATGCTATTTCCAGCATCGTTTGACATCGGCGAAGCACGAACAAACAATAACGAAGCGACTCCGCCGGAGATACACAGTCGTCGTGAGCAAACCATCTGAGCTTTCCGTATACAGCTATGTTTTATTTATCCCAGTGGTAATGATCCGCACATACGGATACGGACAGATCGTAAAGTTCATTTAATCGGTTTATTTAATTAAATTAGCACGGTTTACACCAATTACACCATCAATCACATTAATGAAAATACTTAAAAAATATAAATATACGTAATAATTAAGACGAACTCTGTGGCGCAGCGAAGATCTGCCTGCGACGCAAGAGGTTGCGGGTTCGCTTCCCGCCTCGGGACAAATGTCTGTACGATCTGCAGATGTTCAGGATGTTTTACTATATCATAATAAATATCTATCTATGTAGTATAATGTATTATAAAGTAGGTATATCGGTTATCTAGTACCCCTAACACAAGCTCTGCTTAGCTTGGGAATAGATGATGCTGTGTGAATTGTCCAGCATTATTTATTTATTAGAAAAATATAGTTGTAGGACCTTCACTGATATGTATGTACTTACGTAAGTACATAAGTATAGTACATTACATTAGTGAATAACAATAAATTTTGGTGCATAGAAAGAGAACATAAAATACATTTAAACAAGTTATATGCAATATTTACGGGAACCACGATTTGAGTCTCTTTGATTTTCCTGATATTTCTTCAGTTTATCCGTGATCATGACGTGTGAAACGGCGTCGAAATATCGGGAAACTCAAAGACTCAAATCATGTTAAAATCCCGTAAATATTGCATACAACAACCATAATAGTTTATACATCATCTGTAAAAATTTCAACTGTCTAGCTATCACGGTTCATGAGATACAGCCTGGTGACAGACAGACGGACAGCGGAGTCTTAGTAATAGCACAGATAATATAATACACTAGTAATAGGGTCCCGTTTTTACCCTTTGGGTACGGAATCCTAAAAAGACAAGTTATTGATGCTCATTAATGAAAACTCGTCAGTTAATACTTTCTACAAATATCCGTACAACAAGAAGAGCGAAGCTATCTCACCCGGTGTCGGTTACCGCCTGGTTATTTACCTGCCTGGTCTCCGTAACCCTATCCTCGATGCCACACAAGTACGGGCTTCGTAATCTCTGCGCGGCCGTACAAAACGATTACACTTCACGCTATCCTTTTACGAAGCCTTATGAAAGCGAAGATCATAACTTTTGAGAATTTGATCCCTATGGTATAGGGGTATGATTTTATCAATCACCTAATAAATATATTTGTTTCATCATCATCATCTCAGCCGTAAAACGTCCACTACTGAACACAGGCCTCCCTTATGGATCTCCATAAGGGGTAGTTGCCATACTCACCATGCTTGGCAAGCGTTGGCGAGTGCTGTACTGGATGTTGATACAAGGAAGGACGCTGCTGCCCATATTTATTTATTTATAAGGACGCCCAACAGAAGTAGCACTTAACATTTTTTTTTACCTTATACATTAAAATATTAGAACTATGTACTATTATAATTACAGGGTGCCATAGCATGCTTTATTACAATATTACTCGACTTAGTTAAACTAAACCTATGCTTAAATAAAATAATTGTATAAAATTATTTTTTCTTGGGCTACGTAAATTTTATTTGTTATTGTCATTGTCAACTTCATTGAGAAGGCTACAAAACAAAGAAGAAGTTGATAAACACCATAGTTTAAAAATGACAATTGTTTTCGTGGAACGATGACTCAGCGATGACTCACTGGTCAGTTTACTTACCAAAACCAAACGACGGCTAAAAAATCTTGGTAAGTAAACTGACCAAAACCAAACGAGCGGTTAGGAACAAATATATGTATAATAGTAGATCTGTCACCTAAATTATCAATAACCTGATAAATGTATTTGTTCCTAAAATAGTAATTCTGTCACCAAAATAGTACATTTGTATTAGATTTAGGTTTTGGCACTTCACCGGCCGCTGCCGCAGCCAGAGTAGAAACGAAAACAAGGTGCTTTGAAATTCAGTCCGAACGTCACGTAAGCAGTATTGACACTATCGGATAGACACAGAATCTTAGATTATGAAATAGAAAAGTAGGTGTACGTTTTGGGGGAGGAGGGAACATTTATTTGAGATAACAGTATAAATTTTCTTGATTTTCCCATCGTATGAGGTATAGTAACCCCCTTCCCATCTGAAATCTAAACTGCTAGTTTATCAAATCGGAAGAATTATGATAACTCAGTTAATAACTTTTAATATGTTTTCGTAATCTTTAAAAAACAACTACCACCTTCTAACAAAAGGTCTACAGAGATTCATTCTACAGCTACTTCTAGGTACGCTATTATATCAGTCGGTTTCTAGAACTCTACACTAGGCCCGGAGCCCGAGGCAGAGTTAGATAAACTCGTTGCAATAAAGTTAATTCAGAAAGCTCATGATGGTATAATTCCACATTGCTTTGATGTGCCAACTCTATTTACTGACCTGTTTACGTGGGTGAGTCAAGTTTTGTTATCAAGTATAAATGTAATAGGGTATTACCGGGAAGACTGCCTTCCCGGGACCATGGCTAACCCAATCCAGTTGAATCGTCGGCCGGGAAATAATCAATCAATCAATCAATCAATCATTTATTTATAAAGATCTTATCAAAGTATTACATATACAACGCAATTTTCAAGACCCTACCTCCCGTGCTAGTTAAAACTGTGTTTATTTATTTATTTATTTATTCAAGGAAAACCAACAGCTTTAAAATATATATAAAACATCTGCTTAAAAATAGGAAGCCAATAAAAGGTTTTCACGAGTAGAAGATAAAAGTAGAAAATTAAACAGTGATAAACTCATACTAGATATAAAAATATAAGGAAAACTAATACTAATACACGCGTAAATACAAATAAACCTAATGAAAATAGAGAATAGAATGTTGCTAACTAACTATCCGCTACGAAGAATTCACTGCTCAGCTGTGCTCGTGCTGAGGAGGCGCTCGTACAAAAAAGGTCAAAATCATAATTTAAACATATTTTATTAAAGTTGTCACTCACTCTCCAAAGATATGAATTTTGTCTATAGTTTGTATGGACTATGGGAATATGTAATGGGGCATTCAATCGTGTTAACCTAGATGGAATGTGTATATTAACTTTGTTTAATAGATCAGGACAATCAATTGAGTTATTAGTAATTTTCAGTAGGAATAAAATATCAGCTATTTCTCGTCTCTTGTTAAGCGGAAGGATATGAAATTGCTTACATAAATTATTGTAGCTATAAGAGTTGTATGGAATTCGTAGATGATAACAGAGATATTTTATAAATTTAGTTTGAATTCTCTCAATCCTCGATATGTATTTTTCATAACAGGGGTTCCAGATCATCGACGCGTATTCAAGGTTGCTGCGAACATATGTACAGAAAAGAATTTTGAGTGTTTTTGCGCGCCTAAAATCAACTGAGGAGCGCATTATGAATCCTAAAGCTTTCGAAGCCTTTACAATAATTTTATCAATATGCTTATCAAACAGAAGTTTATGATCATGAATGACTCCTAAATCTCTAACTTCGTTTACTCTGATGATTGACTGGTTTTTGAGTGTGTACGATGACGATATAGGCTTAGGTTTCCGAGTAAATGTTACTATAGAACACTTAGCAGGGTTGAGGTCCAGTTTGTTTTGTGCACAATATAGGTCAAGGCGCGTTAAGTCAGCTTGTAGTTTTTCAATGTCATCAGTTGATTTTATTATTTTAAAAATTTTCATATCGTCAGCAAAACACAGTAATTGGCTATCATGGAAACAATCTGTTATATCATTAACAAATATTAAAAATAACAGTGGTCCCAGAAGGGAACCCTGTGGAACTCCACTGGGTATATAAACCCATGCAGATATGTAGTTATGTACCACAACAGCTTGTGACCTATTGTCTATGTAGGAAGAGAACCATCTCAGCAGATCCCCCCTTACGCCGATGAGTTCTAATTTGTTGATGAGGAGCTACGGCAAGGATGTTACGGCAAGGTGAAGTCTCTTAAATCACGCTCACATATAAAAATACCTTACAAAGATCGTAATATATACCTTATATATATATATATTATTTTATGATAAAAAATCCTATAAATACAGTTACGGCTATATAGTGTTATACGAAAATATTTTTTAATTTAATGATAATAAAGGTAATGTAAAATAAAATAATGTGTTGTGATCGCGAAAGTTTAAAAAATCAGCGTGAAAAAAAAATAGCGAGTCGAACTCGCGCAAGATGGGATTCCGCGCCATTATTCCATCAAAATCACGTTTGTTGCATGGGAGCCCCCATAAATATTTATTTTATGCCGTTTTAAGTATTTGTTGTTATAGCGGCAACAGATATACATCATCTGTGAAAATTTAAACTGTCTAGCTATCACGGTTCATGAGATTTCGGTTCACGGTTCTTGACTATAACTAAACTTAATTTGATTTTATTGTTTCTTTTTTATATTACTTGACTTAATTTGATTTTATTTAACATTTTTATATATTTTGACTTTATTTGATCTTTAATTTAATTATTTTTTGTTTTACTTTTTAATTTGGCAAATTTTTATTTCATTTATTAACATTTTTTTTATATAATTTTTAATATTATTAATATTTTAACTATATTTGCACGCCATGTTTGGTAGTTTGTTACTGGACATTATATTTAATTAAGATCTTATTGTACATACATTCTGGCAAATAAATGATTATGAGACAGCCTGGTGACAGACGGACAAACGGACGGACAGACGGACAGCGGAGTCTTAGTAAAGGTCGGTAAACGGAAAAAGTCCCTAAAAATACCAGAATCTGTTGATTATGAAATTATTACACTAGTTTGACTTCATTTAACATAATATCAAGCAGCGCTAGGAAATAAGATACTTACCTATGCAAATCGTTACAATATACTACCTACCTACTGTAAAATAATATCAATATTGCCCTGATAATTCCTCCATCCGGGTAAATAAAGCTGAGCAAGCCTAATCCAAATACAAAATCAAGTTCTTTCTATACCACTAAGTGACGAGACAAGGCGAAGGCCCATCTGACGTTAAGCGGTAACCTCTACCTATAACAAGTTAATTAGTTAAACCTTAGTGGATTTAGATGCTTTATAATAAAGTTGCAACTTTTGAAAAAAAAACCGCAATGCCGCCGTGATCTCGATAAGTTTCCGTCCAAATTAGTGTTATCTCCAATATATAAACAAATAGGATGATCAAATTGACGACCTCTGTGGCGCAGCGGGCGAAGGTCCGCCTGCGACGCAAGAGGTTGCGGGTTCGATTCCCGCCTCGGGACAAATGTCTGTATGATCTGCAGATATTTGTTCAGGGTGCTCTCGATGTTTTGCTATATAATAAAAATATCTATCAATGTAGTATAAATAATGTATTAAATATGTCAATCATTTTGTACCCATAACACAAGCTCTGCTTAGCTTGGGGCTAGATGATGCTGTGTGAATTGTACAAAAAAAATTGGATATAAATAATGAGATAGAATTGAATATTTATTTATTTATTTATTTTAGGAAGACTAACAGCACAATTCAGACATAATATATATAAGTAACAAACGAATATGAAATAGCAATTTGATAAATATGAAGACAACAAACCTGCAATGAACTAAACACGCGCGAAGTACACAAATGCCCAAAGAAAAGATTTCAATGCGCTGCGCGTGCTACGAAATTAGGCGCGTTGGAATTTTTTATTAAGATTGAATTGATTGTTCTGTACATAGAGTTCTTTACTTAGCACGGCTGATGGATGAACAATTTCAGTGGTTATTAACTTTTAAAGCATAACGAAAGCCTCTCACAATTTATATTATTATAAGTTATGTCATTTACAACAATATTCCACTGTTTAAGTAGAATTTTTGTAGTTATGTTATGTTACTTATTGTTATTTTATTATTATTCATAATTTCAGCCGTAAAACGTCCACTGCTGAACAAAGACCTACCTCATGGAACTCCATGAGGGGTAGTTGCCATACTCACCACGCTTGGCAGGCGGGTTGGCGAGCGCAGTACGGGATGTTGATACACGGAAAGACGCTGCTGCCCATCTTCTGGAGGTATCCCTTAGCAGGCTCTTACTGCATCCACGGGTATGAGAGGAGGGGTAACATTCTACTGCCGGCACCCCACGGCATTTTATTATTTTTGTTATGAGCCATTTGGGTCCCACTGCTGGGCAAAGGTCTCCCCCAATTCCCTCCATATATCCCGATGACTGATCCTGAGCTGTTTCCCTCCAGTCAACGATGTACTGATCGAGTTCGTCCCGCCATCTGCGCTTCGGTCTGCCGCGTCGCCTTCCCGCCGGGTCAGGCCGCCACTCCGTGACTACCTTTGCCCACAGCTCACTTGATCCCCTTGAGTCGTATTTATCTCATAGGGTACACAAGGTTAAGATATGCGGCCAGAGATCGGAGGGATCTAGAATTGAATTGGGCGTTCCACAAGGACCTATTTTACCTATTTATTTATTTATTTTATTTTATTTATCTAATATTAAGTTAAGTACAATAAAGAGTTATCTATCTATCTATTTATCTATTTTAGGACCTTTTTTTGTTTTTGATTTATGTAAATGACCTCCCGTTTTTTGCAAAAATATTGTGTCTCATTGTTTTATTTGCCGACGATACTTCGTTAGTTCTTAAAGTTGATAGGAATAAAGTTAATTATGACGACGTAAATAATTCACTATCATGTATCATGATACTTATAATAATATAAATTGTTATGCTTAGTATCCTTTATTTGTTGCCTGAAACAAATAATAATATTATGCATTAACGTTCTAAAATAAATTTGTTTGAACGGTTGGCAAACTATTCAAGGTTCAAATAGCTCTACCTCGCGCCTCTTGTAATTCTGTACCTATTATAAGTAAGGCCTTTGCATCTATTGTAGATGATCGACACAGCGTTAGCAACTGGTATTAGTTAGTAAAATATAACAATTCTACTTTTTTCACTTTCAAAACACTCATGAGTACACTATTCATTGTTGAACAATTCTAGTTACACAGTGGAAGAGTAACTTAGCTTCTCGCCGCGTGTAAACAGCTCTCATTGCCCGAGGGTTTCGTGGCATCTCTCATGAGTAAAGTAACCTAAGTGCCGCCGAGCCCACGGACTCTTCCTCGGGGGAAATTAAGGCGAGCTCACCAGGATGGCTAGAGGCTAGACCGAAGCCAATCCACTGATCGATACGATAATAGTAGGTTCTAGAACTCCTTAATGCTTTCTTCAGTATCGTTAAGACCTTAAAATATTTATTTATTATATTAACATTGTTATACTTTGCCGTTGGGTGGCGGGAGTATAATTTTTCTTCTCCTCTCTTGCACGTGAATGCAGTAAGAATCTGCCAAGGGATACTTCGGAAGATGCAGCGTCTTTCAGTATGACGTCTGTCAGTGGACGTGGACAAGTCCTACGGCGGTTATGATGATGATGACTCATATGTTGGTGGTCCAAATAAAAAGTATTTTGTAAAACCAATAAACCTGTAGGCAACTGCGATAATATAATTGTTCGGACCTTCTGACATTTATGGGTTTTCCGCTTGTAAATAACTTGTCTCTGGTTTTATTGGACTTAAATTTTTACTATCATTTTCAGTGTCATGGCAGAACTTTACAAATAATTGATTTTCTTTGCAATTATTGATGTTAAATGTTGTATCTTAATTACAAAGAAATTAAAAACCGTTTAAAAAAATCTAGTAGGGTTCGAACCTACGTCTGTCAAATCGATCCCTGACGCTCCCTAAAGCCGAAAGTGCTGTTAGGTTACGTAGAAATTTTTGATAAGGTCACATCGGTTGAGCTGCGATAGAGCCCCATCTACATGTAACTACTAGAGTTCTAACTCTAGTAGTTACATAGTACTTTTCGGAGAATGTTTTACGTCACTATTATGTTTTCCTTGGACTAATGAGCTCACTTAACATATCTCCATCGGTGGTTGACTGATTTCGCAGTTATCTGCAGGGACGCCGGCAACGGATAGGTATTAACGACTCCTTTTCCTCTTGGTGCGTCACAACTGCCGGAGTCCCACAAGGCGGCGTATTATCTCCCCTTCTTTTTGCTTTATTCATTAAGATAACATTAACTCTATTTCCAACAAATGAACTTCTTCCTATCATCTCTATGCAGACGATCTCCAAATTTATAGGTACTCAAGCTCCCCTAAATGACTTGGCTAACGCTTTATTAGAATGTTTCTCGTGTTATTTATTTAATACTTTGTGCACAAAAGAACAATCTACATAAGAGGATGCTAATAGCATTTTTTACCAGTCAATCTGTTACTATGTTTAGTTTTAAGGTATGCAATACAGTATTTTCTATCTATCTGTAGATGTGCACATACTCGTATATTTTTGAAGAAAGAAAAACGAATGGTGCGCTCTCTTTTGTAAAATATATTCAATCCTTTAATAAGCCTTAATAACAATAAAAACATTTTACATAAATTTTACAATGACATCGACACTAGCAAAGACCTGTTGCAACCAACCTCTTCCAATCCTCTGTCTCTTGCAGTCCTTATCCAAGTTTTACTTCAACTGCATCTAAGATAATTATCACACGGCAAATATTCAGTATATATACATATACCTATATATATATATATATATTCATAATAAAACGCAACAAATCTAGATAATGCGTTCTCTTGTTCAGACCCGTGTAATGGATTCGTCGATGCGATTGCTTGTAATTGCTGTGGTGAGTCGTTGTCACGCCAATCGAGTTCCTAGCTGTACATAATCATTTGTTTCTGGGTCTGTCGCCTGATGGCATTCTACTTTAACGACCGTGCAGAAACGAGATTCTATAGCATTTCAAATGCTAAAGTTATGAGGTTTTACTCGAACTGTCAACGAAAATAACTCACATATTTAGCCTTTATTAATGCTTTAGCGTTGGCACACTCATCTTTATACGGCTTCAAAAAGAAGGTTCAGAATTCGACTTTATGTTTTTTTTAACCCTTGATGACAAAAAAGAGGGGTGTCATAAGTTTTGTGTGTGTCTGTCTGTCTGTGGCACCGCAGCTCTTAAACGAGTGGACGATTTGCATGTAGTTTTATTTTTATTTAAAAGCAGATTTTCCGGCGGTGATTTTCAAACATGTTTTATCAAAATTGGTTAAGAAGTTTACAAGATATGGGGGTGTAAGAGGATATGAATAATCGAAAGTTTCCAAATTTAAGGAATCAAATGAAAGGAAATGATGTGTAGAATGCAAAATTGAGGGATAGATAGATAACTCTTTATTGTACTAGGGAATACATTATAAAAAAAAATAGGTAACCTTAGAACTAGGTACAGTATCAGGGGGTACATATTTTTTTTTATTTTATATACTTGTTATTTGTTTATTTGTTATGCGTTTATTTCCCCAATTATTAATGGATATTTATGATTATTTTTTTCATAAGATAGTTCATAAATCAGAGGTTGGTAATCCCATTCAAAACTCGATTCTGATGATAGGATCCATGACGAATTAAATAATTGTAATAGTAGACACTGGAGTCCCTCTAGGTATAGTTTCATGCCCTAAATTTAATCCTGCGGTTGAGTTTTTCATTTCTCTTGATGACGTTTGCTTGTTTCTACACCCAGACATGATGGGATCTATGATAAATCGAGTGAAATAAAAAGGAGCGGATTGCTTCGGGTCAAATAGTCTTAATCCGGCACTGACTTCGGGACTAGAGGTAGATGCTGCTTTATGATGTGCCAGCATTATTTATTGATGGAGGATTACGATGTGGGCTATCGTGTGATGACGTCATTTAACAATTCACGTGGGCATCAACGGCTTGCTTGTGGGTGGTCGCTTTAAATCGGTGACAACATGAAATAAACATGAAAAAATTTGCATGTTATCTCAGACCCACGAGCATAACAAAAGCTCTTGCCATAAAACTTACATTTATTATGATGTGTGCCATGTGTAGTAAGAATCTGTGAAGGGATAGCGCATTCAAAACTTCAAACCAACAAATAAACTCTTGAACTTACTCGTAATCGAACGAGTGAGCGAGGCGAACGAAGTTCTTAGTGGCGACTAAGCCTAACTAACTAATAAAAAAGGTACGCGATAAAATCCTGTAATTTTAAAACTAAAAATATGGCAACTAAGCGTTTCGGCTAAATGTTTGTATATCCGCAATTTTTGTCCGACGATAACTCAGTGAAAAAATGATCGAATTTTGACGAAATTTAAAACTTAAAGAGATTACATCAATACAAATCGATTGTCGTGGGGGAATTTTGATGCATGCGATAGTTTTTGAGATATGGACCCCCATAGTGTTAAAAACGAATACGTTTTTAACTCTTATTAGCCCTCTATCTCGTCTTTTGAACCGGCTCTAAAAAGAACAAAGCCTACACAAAACTATAATGGCGCTAGCACCCAAATTAACACAGAAAAGCTGATTAAAGCGACGTGATAGAGCCCCGCCCATTTATAACAGTTGAAATCGTATTTCATTCACATCAGGCGTCTGATTGCGACCCTCGTCAGTGGACGCCGCATGTAGGGACGAATTCACTCATTAGTCCTGATTGGTTGCTGAATTGGTCATTGTTTATGCGAACCTAGGGCTTAAAACTCAAACGGGCCGGCTATTACGAGCGTCACGGGGTTTATTAATGACTCTTTTTAAATCAAAAGCTTTGCATTAGATTGCAATTTTACAAATCATTGCGTTAAATATCATACGTACAATGTTTTGCTTATTTCCTTCTTTCCTTCAGGTTCTTCTGAACGCTATACCTACGAATTTTAGCAAACGGTCGATTATTTTACGCCGAACCGTGGAGGGAATATAATGTTACCTCTTCTATCTTGTCCTTGGATACAATTTTGCGATAACTCCTTAATTATTTACAGAAATTGGATAAACGGCAACTATGAATATACACAACCATATATTATTTTTGACTTATTATGGCTGTGGACGAAGGCTGAAGTCGCACAGTCGCCATAGTCACCACAGTGGCCCAGTCCCCACAGGCGCCACAGTCACCCCAGCCGCAACAGTCAACCTATAATGCAATATTGCCAACGAATGACAGTGTTGCGTGTGACCCGCTTTTCGCAAACCCATAAACAGGAAAGGTTGTAGGTGTATCCGATTCCGGAAACGACTGTAACCTTTAGTGAGATAGGTCACGCACAACTAGATATCCCTTTCTGAAAGCGTACACTGAGGCTTACACCTATTTACTAACCGACTCAAAAAAAAGAGAAGGCTCTTATCTGAGGCGACGTGAAGTATAATTTGGTGAACGGAACCCGATGAAGAAGACCACAGATTGGCATCAAACTCCTTAATGTTAAAAATTCATGGCGATTTTGAAAGATGAACTACCTATGAGCTATGATATCGCATCACCAACACCAGGGTCATTAATGTCGTTTTTTTTATTAAAATAATAAAGAATTATAAGAAAGTCCTTTTGGAAAACATCTTGCGATGGCAGCGTCATTTGAATAGTCATCATCATCTATCTCCACGATAACGAGGTGCCATACTCGCCATGCTTGGCAGGCGGGTCGGCGAGCGCAGTACGGGATGTTAATACACGGAAAGTCGCTGCTGCCCACCCTTCGGAGGTATCCCTTGGCAGATTATTACCGCATCCACGGGCAAGAGATGAGAAGCGATATTCTATTCACCCCAGTCCAATAAACAATGAGGAAATAAACTGAGCCATAAAACGAGGCTATATAATGGGAAATAAAAACCCCTCCAGCCCAGCCCAGCAGCAATTTGACAATAAACTAATTCTTATCAGCGGAGGGAGATATCTCTGCAATATTTTCGTGGCTCGCAATACTTCCCGACACGCATACGTATTGATTGGCCTGATTCCAAAGGTTCTTAGGTTCTAAGTGAAGGAATCGTAACCAACTTTACCAAGGTACCTAATTTAACAATTGACGACCTCTGTGGCGCAGCGGGTGAAGGTTTGCCTGCGACGCAGAAGGTTGAGGTTGCGCGCCTCGGGACTAATGGCTGTACGAACTGCAGATATGTGTTAAAGGAGGTTTCATTACATATAAAAAAAATATCTATGTATTAAGTAAGTATACCACTCATAACAGAAGCTCTGCTTAGCTTGGGGCTAGATGATGCTGTGTGAATTGTCCAGCATTATTTATTTATTACTTACTAGCTTCTGTCTGTAGTTTTGAACGCGTGGTACCTGGATAAAAAGTAGCCTTTGTGGTAATCCTATCAAAGTCTATATACGAACAAATTGACAGACACAAATTGATCTTTTGGTAGTCTTTCCTTGAATTATTTTTAACTAGATTGTGCCCGCCGCTTCGTATGCGTTTATCTAGATAAAAACCTATGTGTTAATCCTGGTCAACATCTATACGTGTTCAATATTTCAGCTCAATCAAAAGGCTAGTTTTTTCGTGAAGAGGTGACAAACAAACTTTCGGCTTTATAATAAAAGATAAAGACATTTGTTTGCAAAAAACATGTGTTTACATTTTCATGCGAGTTGTTTCATTTTTCATAAGGTCACAACATGCTTTACCGAATTCGGTATGCAAAGTTTTTAAGAGAGAGGCATGCCGATATTAGTGAGATTTAATTATTCGCTTCTGACAATGACGGTTTGAAGAATTTAGGGGATGTCTTTGCCCAGCAGTAAACAAAAAAAAATATTTAATTAAAACGTGCAATTCCTAAAGTCGTCTAAGCTAAATCTCGCGGTACATTGCTGAGATTTATCGCAGTGAACTTCAACTAATTTAGCGTGTATCCAGCGGTGTGTTTGCCAATAGCCGGCCGATATTAGCCGTCCAGTCAGCTCATATTTCACTCAGACGGACGGAGCGACGTGTCTTCGTGATTTTAGCTGGAATAAATAGTTTATTGGCCGACTCGGCGCAGCTTATGTTATGATTTTACTCATTAAACCAGACATTATTAATAAAACTATTTAGACGCTTAGGGTAAAATGAAGTCACAGAAAATAGTACATACCTATGACATAAAACACATTAAATAAAATTGAGATCTAGAGTTTTTCCCGCAAAAAGTACTTGAAAACAAGATGGAGGATGGAGGTTATGGATGGAAGATGAAGAAGAAGAAGAAGAAGAAATATATTTATTAGACACACACACTAAACTTAAAATTAACTATAGTAAAAAAAAAAACAACTTAATTATTTCTAATTATAATCTAGGAGTACCTACCCGATTAAATATTCTGCGACCTAGTGACAAATAGATGGTAAGCAGCTCACTCAGCGGGTCAAAGCAGTAAATACAATTTCAAGCAATGAACAAACCAGTTCACAAAGTTGTGTGAGTCCAATGGGGCCTGACTCAGCATTATGCTCCCACGCATAAAGAATGCTAGGAAGCGCTGGTTTTCAGTCAGACCCTATTTACTATGTATCTCGGTATAAAATAATCATTATGTACCAAAAGAAACAAATAAATAATTATATAATTATTAGTGCCTAATTAAATAAATGAATAAATAGTGCATTGCAAATAATGTAAATAAAATAGCTAAAGTAATAGGACATTGAAAACAATACGTGTAAACAAGGGAGGAATAGCAATATTATTAAATTAAGCAAACGTCAGGTTTCAAATGTCAACTTCAAATTATGACGTGGCAACATGTCAGCTATAAAAAAGAAGAAATCCCAATGTGTCTCCATCGAGAACATTACGTTGAGAAAATTTATAATGAAATTAAATCATTTCAATTCTAATTAACACGAAAGAGGATTATGAAGAAACAAGAAAAACTGTGTCCGGAGCAGGATCCGTTAGGTGACAACTGCAGAACGGCTGTCAAAGCAATACGTGTATGAAATGTCGGTAAGTAAGGTTATTATCATTTGTCAAGCTGTCCATTGTTATTTAAGTGTTTACAAAAAGTGTTTCTAAAAGCTTTCACCATTTACAGGGCACGAATCATTGAACAAGAGCAAAAAAATGCGTACAATCCTGCAAAACCGTCAGAGCAATACGTGCATACAACGTAAGGTTAGCGAGGTTATATTATGTCGAGTTCTGTTGCAATGTTAATAAGTGTCTCCGAAGATAGATTTTAAATGTTTTAACCGTTTTCAGGGCACGAATCTTCGGCGGGAGCAAAACATTCCAACAGTGCGTGGCCGCAAACCTGAAAGATCCGCGGAATGCAACCGACTTGTGTCCTGGTGTTACGAAAACATGAGCACATTGCCTTCTGTTGTACCTTGAAACCTCCTTTGCCCACACAAGTTTCTTATATAAGTACGTGGGAGTCCCGCCCGCAATCACACCAAACAATAAGGTAGCTAGGTGGAGATCCCTACGTGCACCCATTTTAAGCATGTTGGACGAGTTCAAATAAGGAGTCACATGAGTACGCGGAGGGATATGAAAGCAGAACCTTGCACAAGCATTTTGAATGCGCTGCACAAGGCCCTGGGTACGCTTCAGCAAGCATGGACCATACACAACATCGCAGTAATTAAGCCGTGAAAGTACCAGTGATTCACACAAGGTGATGCGCACTTCCTCACTAAGATAACCACGTATCTTATACAAAATTCTCAGCCTGTAGAAGCAGTTTCGGACACATTCAGAGACATGCTTTTCAAACTGAAGGTTAGAGTCCATTATGAGCCCAAGATTTTTAGCCTCAGTAACTTGTGCCACCCTTACCCCATCAACTTGAATGTTAATTGTTTCGCTAGCTAGTTTCAAACGGCTCATTCTAGACCCCATCAACATGAACTGGGATTTTTTAGGATTGAGAACAAGAGAGTTACTCTTAGACCATTGAAAAACACGCTCTAAGTCATGGTTCATCTTCTTTACTGCCTCAAGACAGTCAGAGGGGGGGAATGAGAGGTACATCTGTAGATCGTCTGCATATATATGAAATTTACAGAAAGCAAGATCTTTGACTATATCAGCACAATACAAAATGAAAAGTATGGGGCCCAGTATGGATCCCTGAGGAACCCCTCTAGAGACCATGTGTACAGAAGATCTAACAGGTAACCCATTTGATAGCTTGAGCTCCACGCATTGACGCCTGAGATAAAGATAATCAGAGAACCATTTTATGGTGTTACTGTCAAATCCATAAAAGGCGAGCTTTGAAATTAGCAAAGATAAATTTATGCAATCGAAAGCTCGTGAAAAATCTAACAATACAAGTAGGCTACACATCCCCTTGTCTTGGGCATCCAATAAATTATCTACAACGTCTAAAAGAGCAGTAGAAGTACTGTGCCCTTTGCGGAAGCCTGATTGGAATTCAGGCAGAATCTGATTATCCTCCAGGTAATTTATAAGCTGTGTGCAAACAACTTTCTCCAAGATTTTAGAAAGGCATGGAAGCAAGCTAATAGGCCTAAGGTCAGAAATGGAGGAGGGCTGGTTACTTTTAGGGATTGGCTTAACAATTGATATCTTCCAAGAATCTGGAAAAACTCCACTCAATATAGACCTATTGATGATGGTAGTAATGACTGGCAGAGACTGAGGAAGGGTTAGGCGTATCATCTCTAGAGAAATATCATCAATACCACATGCATTAGAGCGGAAGCTCTTGATGATCTTCATAATGGACAATTCATTTACAGGTTGAAGTGAGAATTTCACTGCAGAGAACCTATGATACTCAAAATACGTCAATTCTGAAATTTTGACAAAGTCAGTGCCTGGGACACTGAGGAAGTGACAATTAAGTACTTCAGGGTTATTGAAGCAGGCAGGAAGTTCAGTTGCTTGTTTTGTTTTAATTAATAAATCATTTTTTAGATTTTTCCACAATTGCTTTGAATTTCCAACATTGCGATTAATATTTTGAGTAAAATAGGCCCTCTTCTCACTTTCAATGGCAGAAACAACCACACTCTTCATATCCTTATACGCTCTTTTTAGCACATCAGTTTTAAGCAACTTGTACCTGTTGTGATAATTGTCCCGAATTTTAATCATATCCTTAATAGTTTCTGTGATCCAGGGAGGACGAGTGTCTCTTATAACAGACGTTTTCTTAGGTGCATGCAAATCAAACAAATGAATCACTGTACTAGTGAAAGCCAGAACCAACTCATCCACATCATGCATCTGTTGGAAACAGTTCCAGTGTATACTATCCAGGTCAGCCGAGAACAAGTCCAGAACTATGTTTTTCATTGGCCTAAAAGTAGCAAGATATGATTTAGGTTTGTCTTTTTTTATATTTAATTCAACCATAACCATGGCATGGTTCCCTAATTCTGGTGTATGCTTGATGGATATTTTACGCACCTGTGCATCTAAACAAACCAAATCAATCAATGTTTGGCTGTGCTCGGTGAAGTGGGTAGGCTCAGAAATAACTTGAACTAGATTAAGGCTATGTAAAAACTGCTGAAGTAGATGCACTTTATTGTTTTGACCCATCATATCAACATTAAAATCCCCCATCAAAATTATGTTGTCACATTTAGAGAAAGAAGATATTGAATCTGTGATAGCATCCAAAAATGTGACAACATCCTGCCAGGGTGCACGGTAAGCAGTACCTACAACTATACATTTACCACGCACAGTCAATCTTACCCACATCTGCTCAACTACCGCTACCACGGGGTGTGAGCATTTTCGTGCACTAATACCTCTGCGCACAAAGAATCCTATTCCCCCACCACGACCATTTTTAATATTTTTTGACCTAGGAGTATGTATGAAGTTGTAACCTGGTATATGAGGGGCTTTGTCTTCCTCACCATCCTTAATCCAGGTTTCATTTATGGCCATGAGGTCAGGGCAAAGATCTTCCATGGCTACTAAAAGCTCTTCCTGTCCAGTGTTAAGCGAGCCAGCATTAAATAGACCAACTTTTAGGTGATGCGGGTTAATCATTATGACAATGTAAAATATTTTTACTGACAATATAACTTGTAGAATACCAGGCAGATGGATATATATATTTTAATATGATATATACTATGATTTGCCATGTAATTGTAACATACAACAATTGTAGGATGTTGTTAAATATAAATATATAGTATTTATAAATATTTTCTACAAATAAAGTTAATGGCATGTTATATATAAGTTTAAGGACCTTAAAACAAATATAATAATGAGTCAGAAAAATTGTGTAAACTATATCAATTAATGAATATATAAAATGATAAATAATATTAAACTGGTATAATAGAAATTGCAAAATATAGCATTTGATTACCCAAGTCCTCCCATAACCACAACAGAATGAGCAGCTTACCATCCACACAAAAAATATTACTATACTAAGAAACATTGAAAAAGGTAAATGATAATACAGTGAAAAAACAGCAGTGACAAAGGAGAGGAGAAACAATATAACATTAAAAATTATTACAGGAATCCTGATCAAACAAGCGGAGAACCAAAAACCCTCAGCAAGTCAGCCTCTGACTGGATGTTGTAGGCCTGCTTGCCCTCACTCTGCCTGGCGAAGATGCGGCCACGCTTTGTCCAGGAGTATCGCCATTGAAGCCTGCGGCACTCCTCACGGACACGGAAGAATAGCTGCCTGTTCGCCAGCGACAGTCTCTCGTTGAGGAAGATCCGAGAACCCTGAGCGGAAGTAGAGCAACCAGCATCCGCGGCGGTCAGCGTCCGTCGCACTCGCGCGGCGTTCAGCAGCTCATCGCGGATCCTCCTCCGTGTCAGGCGCACCAGCACACGGCGCGCGCGCGGTGGCTCTCCTGTTGCCCCAGCGCCCGGCGGCAGCGCCGCGCCCACGCGCTCCGCAAAGACGATGTCTCGGTCTTCCAGCACGACTCCTAGCTTGGCGGCCAGCACGGTCAGCGTGTGCACCACATTTTCGCCCTTGTCCTCAGGCAGGTGACCGATCTCCAGGTCAGCGTGCAGGGCTTCCTGATCACGGACGCGGATCTCCTGCTGCAGCACCGAGAGTTTCATCATAAGGTCAGCGACCTGGGGGTGAGGCGCCTCCTGATGTTTTTCGATTGCCTCAATACGCCGTTCAAATCCGTCGAGGCGAGAGTTAACGCCCGCCATAGTTGTCCGGAAGTCTGCAATGTCAAGACGGAGGTCTCTCATCTCCGCCGAAAAAGCCCGCATTTCATCTTTGAATGAATTTAATTCCGAGAAGAGATCCTCTCTAATCGACCTCAAGCCCAGCTGAAAATCCATGTGCCTGTCCGCAGTGATGTTGTGTGCCGTATCCAATGCCATCGTCTCCGTACTCTTCGCCAATCGAGAGGGGTCCTGGATCTGATAGTTCTCCTGTGCACCCCGTATCGGCGTAGCGGGGTCCCGACCCTTGGGCGCCCTACTCTGACATTCGCCACATCGCCAAGAGTCAGTGACTTTCGCCCCCACCGGGACTCGAACACATTCAAAATGGCTAAAGCTTTTGCATTCTGGACACGTAACCCCATCTTTCTGCATAAACTTGCCGCACGCACCACATTTAACCATGACTGTTAAATATGAGCTGTAAGATGGGTTTGTACTAAATTGGTAGGATTCGTGTCAAGCTGGTAGCTCCTTTATTAGTTGGCAACAATTTTGTTGCTAAAAATGTCGTGGGTCGCAGATGAAAATTGGTTGCAAACGTCAAATGCGCTTGACAGCTGACAGTGATCGCGTAGTACTGTCAACTTCAACAGGCAAATGTGATTAATGTGAAGCAAATCAGCTGATTTGTTCCGGGTCAGTGAACTTTTACTGCGGTTAGTGCTTATTTTGCATATAGTGTTTTATGCCAGAACTAGGTAACCAGTGTAAACAATGAGTTGGTTTTTGAATAAAACTGTATTCTGAAGTGGGTTTCTTCGTGAATTTTCGTTATTAAGTTGCTCACCAAGTGAATTTTCTGTCGGCCAATTGTTTGCAGGTTATGTGCACTGATTTTACAACAACTTGAAAAGGTATTGGTTACGTATTGTTATTTTAATTCGATTTCTTGGACGGAGTCGAAACGTTAGCTGTTTACTGTACAAGTGTGCGAGAGGGAAAAAAAAAAAGATGGAGGTTTCAATCTCCACCCTTTTAGGGTTAGTGTACATATTACAACAAGTACATGTTTTGTAGTATGTGTATAGATTCCGGATTATAGCTTAACTCTCAGGTTTTGCTTGAGAAGACAGAGTTTTCAGATGTAAAGCACTTTAATCCATAGACTGCTTAATAATTATGATTATTCCCTGTACCAGAAGTCAGGAGAGTCCACAGTTGTCTTCAGTTTCGAGTCGAGGCACTCTGGCATCGGCGATAAATAACCCTGTCCAGGAATGTCCCGCTGAATGGACGCGCCTCGCCAGATATGCGCCCGCGCACGTCTCGGGTCGCTGACCCTGCGCAATTCGTCGGGACAATCATATCACTCAATATGTATGCAGTATTTCGGTAACTTAGGAGATCCATATATTTCATCTCAAACTCATTTTACAATTTTTTTTTCAGCAACTCCCTAGACTTTTGACTAGTCTCGGAGGTTATTTAATTATTTACACACAATTCATGTAATACCAAACTTTATATATTATCATCATCATCAATACATCCGTAAAACGTCCACTACTGCACACAGGCCTCCCTCATGGATCTCCATGGGGGTAGTTGCCATACTCACCAGAACTTGTAGATCCATGAGGGACCTTTGTCCAGCAGTGGACGTGTGACGTCTGAAATGCTGATGATAGAAAAATTAAATAAAAAAAAGGATATAAAAAACACAATGCTACTGAATTCAAAACAATTCAAAATTTGTGGAAGCCGGATAAAAACTTATATAGGTAAGGTATTTAAAAAAGTTAGTAGGTAGGTACAAACACAAATCTCATAAAGAGTAAAACAATACTACAGCAGCTGTAAGAACTTCCGCTCTGCCTTTGTAATGGTTTTGGCAGCTGCCAGGTTTTGTATAGCAAAATGCTAAAGTTCCTTCCCCATTCTGACTCCAACTTTTTTCTTATAAACGTATAGTTTTTGTTTTTTTTTAAATAATCATTGTTTTCAAAATCTCATAATGAGGTTTGTCTTGGTCATACATTTGTCTTCATCATTTCAGCCGTACGTAATACGTCCACTACTGAATACAGGCCTCTCTCATGGATCTCCATGAGGACGGCTCACCACGCTTAGCTGGCGGGTTGGCGAGCGCAGTACGGGATATTGATACACGGAAAGACGCTACTGCCCATCTTCCGGAGGTATGCCTTAGCAGTGTCTTACGGCATCCACGGGCATGAGAGGAGTATTAACTTTCTACTACCGGCAACCCATGGCACGGCAAGTTACAGATATAGTCACTAATATTTTTCTTCTACGTCTATAACGCGTCTGTGGCGATTCCGGAATGTTGGCGCGGCGCGCGCCGACTCCTTCAACGCTATTTGGCGCAAAAAGACTATTTCAAATAAATTTGATTGTCCTTTGACATGGGAGCTCACTCAGAGAACCAAATCTGTTTTAGTTATTAAGTACAAACCTTACTTAAGTTTGATACTAATCATATGGGCCATATTGTCTGAATAAATTAATTAAATCATAAATTATAGGGGAGTCTGAACGGGTTATTGCTGGTATTTAATTTTACTCAGAGGACAAACAGTTTTATAAACTTAAGAGTTGACTATCCTTAATAAATTAAATATAAACGAACCAATAATACGACTTAGCGTAAACAGCTTGCTGAGTTTAATATTGTTTCTAAAAACGACCGACACTTAGAAGACTAACAAACAAAATATAAACTTACAAAACTAAAAAGAAAACACAAGATATTCTGTTTTTTTTTATGTTTGCACATCGTTCTATCGATCGGTCCGTCATGATGTTTTTGCCCTTTTGTGCGCTAAAATTAAAAACATCTAGTCATCTAGTCAGAGAGTTCCACCAAGTATTCTATGTTACAAGTAAAACTTTCTACATATGTTTGCTCTACATACCGACCGCCCAGCTCCCTACTGCCATACTGGATTTTTTTTTTTTTTTTATTTTATTTATTTATTTCTATTAAATGTACATTTATCTTTAAATAATGTCTGCCAAACTGTGCAACAGTTTGTCGGCAGCAGCTCTCGTGAACATAACAACTTATAAAATGTACCTACCTACTTAGTTCGATTTATTTTATTTATTTATTTATTTTGTCTGATAATGGTGGCGATTCGGTTGTTACACTAACTAGCCAAAGCCAATCAGATTAGCGTAAAACGGACTAAAATGACATAAAGCTATTCGGTTAGTGCTGTTCTAAAATTAAAACGGAACAGCTAAACTCAATCTTACGCTGACAGCACTAAATTTAGAAACGTCATATCTCCAATTGTCATTAGATCCAGGAAAGTATAAAACAGAATCGACACCAGAAACTTATGCAATTTTTCTTACATACACTAATTAACCAAATATATATAATTTATATGTATACATAATAACTAACCTTTTCAGATACCATGCTTATTCTAAGTTTACAAATTACCTAAGGATGGCTATGTTTACCTACATATAGATATAGACTACAGGTATCAATATAGTTTAGTTTACAGTTAAGGACACAACAAGAGATAATGCTTACGTAAAGTAGTCTTTAATACATGTTTGCTTGTAATGCTGCTCAATAAGTTATATGGCAGGTCGTTAACAATGGTCGGTGTTAGATAACGCCTTTCACGTCTGCCATAATAATTTTGCACTTTCGGGACAATTAACTTAGGTTTCTTAGATCGACGGGTTGGGTACGTATACTCCCTTTTCCTTTTATGTTCATCATTTTTATACTGCTCGACCATTATTTCAATTTTAACTTTTGAATCTACAGGTAATATTTTACATATTTTAAATAGTTTTTCATAATTTTTTTCTAGGGATTTTTTTACGTTGTTATCTACTAATAATTTGAGTAATCTTATTTGTAATATTTTTATTTTGTCTAGGTATGAAGGAAAAGTGAGCCCGTACGCGCCCAGTCCGTAAGAAATAACTGCATCGACGAGTGCGTGATATAGTATGAACATGACCCCTCTCGAAATTACATATTTTAAGTTTATTAATTTACTATGTATTAATCGCAGTTTGTTACACACTGAATTAATGTGGCTATTCCAATTAAAGTGGGTCTCGACAGTTAATCCTAAATATTTATAACTATGTACCATATCCAGGTTTGCACAACTACAGTTAATTTTATTATTATGTAAGCAATCGTATGTATGTCCTTTCAATTCTATGGTAATATTTTTACAACAATTATAGGGTGAGAGTATAGGCATACACTTTGTTTTGCCTATATTTATGATTATGCCATTATCGTGGGCCCACCGAACTACATTATCAAAGTCCTCCTGCATGGCTTCTTGTATTGAGTGCTGGTCCGTGCCACTGTATACAATGCATGTATCGTCCGCGTACATATAGGTTTTGCATTTTTTTATCACATTGGGCATGCTGTTAACATGCATTATATACCCGACTGGACCATATACTGAGCCAGTTGGAACTCCAAATTTGATAATGCCGCTCTTGCTTTCCGTCCCACAAACGCGAACTTTAAGTTGTCTGTTTGACAGGTATTCCCTAAACCACCTGTTAACGGGCCCCCTTATCCCACACTCCTCCATAGACTGCAGTAAGCCATTGTGATCCAAAGTGTCAAAGGCTTTTTTGAAATCTATAAATATCGCAAAAACTATTTTTTTATTATTAAGTGAGTTATTGACACCGTCTACAAATTGGGATAGAACCGTAGCTGTGCTTCTGTTGGGTCGAAAACCATGCTGGGAGTTATTAATAATATTATTATTTTCCATAAATGACGTGATTTGTTCTATTAATATTTTTTCTTGTATTTTATTTATTATATTTAAAATAGCTATTGGCCTATAGTTTGTGAAATCTGTGTGAGAGCCTTGTTTGTAAATTGGTCTTATAATTGCTAACTTTAATTCATTTGGATAGACACCTGTTCTGATACTCAAATTAATAAAATGTGCAATA
The DNA here is from genome assembly GCA_963082625.1 of Pasiphila rectangulata. NCBI lineage: Eukaryota > Metazoa > Arthropoda > Insecta > Lepidoptera > Geometridae > Pasiphila > Pasiphila rectangulata. The sequence continues at coordinate 18,560,726 of OY720251.1, read as the reverse complement.
ACGGGTGAAATTTTATTTTTTACTTCTTTTAGGTCTTTTATTCTGATACAATCCGATCCCGGCGACTTACTGCAATCCATGCTGTCTATCACTTTAATGACGCGATCAGCTGTTACTGTCCTAAATCTAAAGGTTACTCCACATTCGGTCACGTACGAATTTCTGTCTAAAAACAAATTTTGACATTGATGTTGTTTCTTAATATCCTCAATCTCCCTTGTAAATATATTACGGAAGTTTTCACATACCATTTCTTTACTATTTGTTTTTAACATGTATTTTTCGACCACACTATCTATGGAAGATTTTCCCCGCCCCATCCAACTATTTACAGTGCTCCAGATTTTGCGCATGTCCCCATTACATTTAATTAATTTATTTTTTTGGTCCAAATTTCTTGCCTTATTTATTAGTTTGTTAGTGTAATTTCTCTGCCTAGTATATTCTAATCTGTAATTGTTATTATTTGGATGTGATTTCCATTTCCGAAACAGCAAGTCTTTTTTGTCTAATTGTTTTTGTAAGTTCTTATTTACCCATGATTTGGTATTTCGCTTACTTTCACATAGTTTTTGAAAAGTACAAGATTTATATATATCTTTAAAAACGTCTAATATAATGGAGTAAAGTTCAATAGGATCGTCTTTCATTAATAAGTGTGACCATTCGTAATCGTTTAACTTTTTAGCTATCATCCTATTGTTGTAGCATGTTAGAAACGAGCAGGTCACTGATTGTTCTTTGTTAATATCAGCTGATAGTCCGGTGACGTAATGGTCAGCTATCCTACCTGCCGTAACTATGTAAGCCTGGAGTGCAATCGCGCCCGCGCCAGTCCGCATGAATACATGGTCGATGCACGACACCACTCGCCGCTCCGCTATTACACATTCGCGCGTGATATCTCGTAAACCACACTGCAATCCGAGTTCACTTAATAGATTTAAATACCTGTTCGAGATAGCGTCTAAGTCCGATTCTAAAATGTTAATGTTTACGTCCCCCACCATAATGATGTTATTTTTTCTAGGTACACTGCACATCACACTTTTTAATTCAGTCATAAAACTCGTTTTATTAGTGTCCGGAGGCCTATAAATAACAAATAGAGATGTCTTAAAGCTGCCTATCTGTAACTCGCCCGTAATCATCTCACAATGCTTAACACGTACATCCTTACTTGAAAAAGTGTAGTCGTTCTTCACGTACAGTAGTATTCCCCCGCCCCTCCTTTTTTCTCTTGTCCAAGCAAACATGTTAAAGCCTTTTATACTGTATCTATAGGTCTCATCCATCTTGATGTTTACCTCGGTTAGACAAATTACGTCCAGGTTGTGCATGCAATCTTCCAATAATACCAATAGTTCATTAAAATGTTTTCTGATAGAACAAATATTCATATGAATCATTTGTAGTTGAGAAGGATGTTCATTCAACGAATCATACCAATCTTGCAAGTTTTCATACTTATAGTATTCTGTATCTGCTACATTTGTTTGTGATATAAAACTTGACATCAGTCTTAGATTATTTCCGGGTTATTAAATAGACGGGAACTTATAGTGAATATTTATTTTTTAGGATAATTATCTTCATTTGTCTCGATTATGGTGTCAATATCATTTTCAAATTTAATGTGATACACTTTCTTTTCATTCTCATTTTTCTTGCTTAGCACCTTTCCGTCCTTGATCCATACGTATTTATGTACATCTTTCAACCTATTTTTTGCAATCCAAAACAGCTGACGTGTTTGGCGTGTTAGATGCTCATTTATGAATATTCGTGAACTGTTTCCGTTGTTATAAATGGTATCATTTGTTATGATTGATTTTCTGCATTTTAACCACTCAGATCGCGCTTCCCGCGAGCGCAGTGAGACCACCAGAGGCCTGGGACTTTTGCCGTCCCCAGGAAGTCTCCAGACTTTTTCGATATATTCTGGTTTTTGGCATAGCTCCTGTGCAATTCTACTTACAATAGCCATAAGGTTTTCTCCTTCCTGCTTTTGTACATTCATTAGTTCAATTTGCATATCCAACTCCTTCTGTTCCAGTCTCATCACACGTTCTTCTAGCGCTCTGTTACATTTTTCAAGATATATATTTTTCTGCATAACGTCTTTCACCCTATTCTCTTGCTTCTTACAGTCTTCGTTGATTTCTTTCCTCTCTTTTTCCAGCTCTGCATACTTCCTTCCAAGATAATCAACATCTTTTTCCATCTCTTCATTCGTTTTCTTGATATCATTCATCTGGATTTTTATGTCTGACATGTCCTTGTGAATAATTGAAAAACGAGAATCCTGTTCTTCTTTCATGGCGCTTAGCAGCTTATTCATGGCCTCCATCTGCTTACCAAATGCAATTAAGTTATCATTAATTGCTTCGGTATTGCAGCACGACGTTTTTTGCCTCCTCGTGTCATTCCCGCGATCAACACTGCTATCTAAGTCGTCTTCAATGCGTTTCTTTTTTTGACGGCGGTTAATCCAGTTTTCATTAGGTAACCCGTCTTTACTTATAGAAATATTTGGATCGGAACCGTATAGACTCATGTTCTTATCCGGCGTCCGCTGCATTTCTTTACGCGTTCAATTAGGCCTAAGTGCTAGCCGTTATCTTTCCGCTACTATCTCCGGCGCTTTGTCTCAGGTGAGTGTTTCCTATTGGTCCGTAGTAGGGGTAGTAGGAGCTGGTGGGCGGAGCTACCTGTGTCCGCGCGGTCACTCGTCACTGATTTCGATATATTGATCCTCTTTTTTCGTATAGTGTCGTCCTTATCAGCAAGCAAAAAATTTTAACGCGGGTCTAGGATGCGTCCGGCGCGTACGCGCTATCCACGAGAACTGAACGGATCACAGACCACCCAAACATAATGATCGTAGTCGCAACGGAATCAATTTGTAGTAGTAGAACTTTTTACGAACAGTTCATCCGGGAAAATAATAGCACCATACCTATATCTGCCACTAAACAGTAATGTCTGCATTGCCGTGTTCCGGTTTAGGTAAATTGGCCACGGAAATTACGGGCACATGAGTCTTTATGTCTCAGGGTGACGGGCGCAATGCAGTGCAGCGTTGATCACGTGCTTAGTGGACACACAGTACTGCAGTTGTAATAGGCAGAGGTTACCGCTTAACATCAGGTGGGCCTTCGGTTTGTCTCAAACCCGTGGCTAAGTCAATATCAAAATTCTTTCCTTAAGTTTTCTCTGAATATGGGCTGGGCTCCTTGAGGTGCTAAGCTGACCATTAGGTTGCGCTTAGGATTTTTTTATCGGATTCACATAACAATGCAGCGTCCCGTTCATGAATACTAGTTTCTCTTACAGTTCCAGCTACTCTGTACAAATCATCTATAGAAATGTAAAAGTCGATAGACCAAAAGAAATATTTTTTTTATGCGAAGACGTATATTTAATAAGTTAACTATTAAGCTTATAAAACTGTTTGTCTTCCGAATAAAATAAAATAAATAAAGAAAGAAAGAAAAAATATATTGTATTTATCTATCTGAAATCTACTTCACAACTGAGTAACAGACACATTAGAATATTGGAAAACTGTGTGCCAAATATGATTCACGTTTAATTATAGGTTACTTTAATTTATACTCTAGTTGTGATAATATTGTTAATTATTTTGAATATTTTGCAGCATTTTGTGATTTCGCTCAAAGGAATGAGGTACGGAATTGTAACGACCGAATATTAGATTTAGTGTATTTAGTAGCGACATTTATTAGTTATTGGTACTTGTATTTATTGAGGAATTGACATGTTTTTAAGATTTTATTATGGATTTTCGATTTGATTTCATTTTATTGTATTACTTGGATTTATTTATTAATTAGGTTTGACGAATTTCTATATATTATTGTAATTTTTAGAAATTTTGAGACATTTAATAATGCAGGCTTCGTTATTGTATTTATTGTAATTATGTTTGAATGAATGAAAATACTTTATTGTACACAAAATACAGAAGATAAGCAAATTACAAATAAAATATTACAAATCAAGGTACAATGGGCGGTCTTATCGCTCAGAAGCGATCTCTTCCAGACAACCTTTGGATGGAGAAGATACAGTTGATAGGAAGAATGGTCGGAGGTGTACTAAATTAGAGAGAGACGGAGCAAACTCTTAAAAAAAATTAATAACATTCTAGTTTAATAATATAACGTATTATATATGATATATATACATACATATATATTATAAATACCTAAACAAAATAAATACATACTTAACACATACATACATATTATATGGTGTAGCAAAAGGAAATATTATAGAGGCGTAAAAAAAAAATATATAATAATAATAAACAATACTATGATATTTTTGAAAGATATAAATCTTTGAATTGTTTGAATTATTTTTTATTGTAGTTTAGTTATAAGACTATAGGTACTCTATTGTATTGGGCTACCTACGCCTGTAAAAATAGAGTACTGTACATTTGAAGTAAATAAATAAATAATAAGAATAACTTTAATAAATTTAATTAATCCTGGGCTTAACTGCAAATTTTGTGCGTAGCAGAGTTTAGGGCAAATATGGCCTGTTGTCGTCGTAACGTCTTTCCGAATATCAACATCCCGTACTGCGCTCGCCGAGCCTGCCAAGTGTGGTGAGTATGGCAACAACCCCTTAAGGATATCCATGAGGGAGGCCTGTGTGCTATAGCGGACGTTTTACGGCTGAAATAATGATGATGGCCTGTACTCAGCACTTGTCCTGGGTAGACATTGGTGTGTCGTCAGGACCGTCTGTGGTAGTGCGTTTATAACCTATGTTATTATGACAGACTAACAGTCTCTCCCAGATGTTTGTATCGAAGTAAAGACCTTTTTATGACGTTGGCAAAGTAGTTTGGCGCAAAAACAAGCTGTTTTCAAGGCGCGGTGCAAAGCCGTAAGCAGGAACTTATAGAAACTTCATAACAATTTGTGGCCTCTCTCACTGGTTGCGCAACCAAACGAACAACAGAGAAATTCCTTCCATAGATTGTTTTTCCATAGAACTGTAAATATACATATTTTATGTACTAGGTTTATAAAAGATAGCCGCACTCTCGTTCCCGTGAGAGTACGCGGATAAAATATAGCCTATGTTACTCAGGGATAATGTAGCATTCTAATGGTCATCATCATCATTTCAGCCGTAGGACGTCCACTGCTGGACATAGGCCTCCCTCATGGATTTCCAGTTGTTGCGGTTGGAAGCGATCTGCATCCACCGTCGACCTGCGGTCTTCACCAGGTCATCATCCCATCTTGTTGGTGGACGTCCTACGCTGCGCTTGCCGGTCCGTGGCCTCCACTCGAGAACTTTTCGGCCCCATCGGCCATCTGTTCTGCGAGCTACATGGCCTGCCCATTGCCACTTCAACGTGCTAATCCGTTTGGCTATGTCGGTGACCCGAGTTCTTCTACGTATCTCCTCATTTCTGATTCGATCGCGTAAAGAAACCCCGAGCATAGCCCTCTCCATAGCTCGTTGAGCGACTCTGAGCTTATTCATGAGGCCAATCGTGAATGACCACGTTTCGGTTCCATATGTCATCACTGGTAACACACATTGATCGTAGACTTTCGTCTTAAAGCACTGAGGAATTTTGGACGAAAAAACGTTGCGTAGTTTCCCAAACGCTGCCCATCCGAGTTGGATTCGTCGATTGACCTCTTTCTCAAAGTTGGACCTACCTAACTGGACAGTTTGTCCTAGGTATACATACGCGTCGACAACTTCGAGAGCCGAGTTCTCAACCATAACTGGGGCAGGCACCACATGGACATTCGACATAACCTTCGTCTTGTCCATGTTCATTTTAAGGCCTACCCGTTGGGAGACTCGATTGAGGCCTTCGAGCATCGTGCCGAGTTCCTCCATCGACTTTGCCATGACCACAATATCGTCGGCAAACCGAAGGTGAGTCATGTATTCGCCGTTAATGTTGATGCCTAGTCCTTTCCATTCCAAGAGCTTGAAGGCATCTTCCAAAGCGGTCGTAAACAGTTTCGGAGAAATAACGTCTCCCTGTCTTACGCCTCTTTTTAAGGGAATATCCTTCGAACTCTGTTCCTGTACTCGGACTGACATAGTGGCGTTTCTATACAAAGACTTCAACACTTCGATATACCGATAGTCAATTCGGCATCGTTGGAGAGACTCGAGCACCGCCCATGTTTCGATCGAATCGAAGGCTTTCTCATAGTCCACAAACGCGAGACATAGCGGCAAGTTATACTCTTCGGTCTTCTGTATCACTTGCCGCAGCGTATGAATGTGGTCTACGGTGAAGATTGGCTGTTCGGGACGCTGGAAGTCATCAAACCTGCGATCGAGACGATTTGCGATGATCATTGAGAACAGCTTGTAAACATGGCTCAAAAGCGAGATCGGTCTGTAGTTCTTAAGCAAGGTGTTGTCACCTTTCTTAAAGAACAGTACCACGACACTTTTGTTCCATGTTTTCATTCTAATGGTGAAATTATGAAAATAGGTCTAGTAGTTTTTGAGTTTATTCATTACAGACATACAAATACAAATCTTATATGGATCTCTGAAGTAATGAAGGAAATCTGAAGTATGGAATAATTAGGATATACTATAAAACAATATGGTTTATACTATTTCGTGTAAGTAGGCCAACAGCAAAACCATGTAACCTCTCACAGGCATTTTGTGTCCTAAGTAGTGTGAGTGCCAAGCATACGGTTACTACATCTTAACTGATATATCTATATTTAGATCACCTATTGTACCAACATTGTAACTATGGTTCGTATAATGAATTTTTCCTATTCTGTTAGTCTATTAAGTTAGTCCATTTTGTTACTCTAAAAGAGTACTTTGATGCTTAGATACGTTGGTACGTTTTTGTATATTGAAAAATATTAATTGAGGTATATGTAACTTAACCGTGGGGTGCCGGCAGTAGAATGTTACCCCTCCTGTCATGCCCGTGGATGCAGTAAGAGCCTGCTAAGGGATACCTCCGGAATATGGGCAGCAGCGTCTTTCCGTGTATCAACATCCCGTACTGCGCTCGCCAACCCGCCTGCCAAGCGTGGTGAGAATGGCAACTACCCCTCATGGAGATCCATGAGGGAGGCCTGTTCAGTAGTGGCCTTTTTACGGCTGGAATGATGATGTAACTTAATGGTTGGTCTGTTTATGGCTCATACATCTTTGCTCATACATGAGTGTTTTTTCTATTGCCTAGTACGAGTATTAAATTTTTAGAACATAAATTATATTTAAGACCTTTCATGTACATGAAAAATGTAACAGCTTAACAATAAAGTTTTTCTTACCACCACCACAATGTCCACTGTTGGGCATTGGCCTCTCCCACGGATCTCCAAGTAAGGATCATGAGGGGGTTGTTGCCATACTCACCACGCTTGGCAGGTGGGTTAACAAGCGCAGTGCGGAATATTGATACACAGAAAGACGCTGCTACCCATTTTCTGAAGGTATCCCTTGGCAGATTCTTACTGCATCCACGGGCAAGAGAGGAAGGGCAACATTATATTGCCGGGACCTATTTCTCGTCGTATTATACGTGTGATATTTCTAGGGTTCCATAAGTCTTTTGTTCCGTCACGTCTCTCCATTGTACCAAGCCCTTCATTACAAGATCGTTTTAAAAGAGTAATGATAAAAATACGCCACGGAACCCATAATTTTCGAAATAACAGCCACTCCGCAAGTCATCTGTTTTAATACATTTGATGGGATGTGGCTAATAATTCAATTAAAAACGGGGAGTGCCCTACGGTCAAGATTGACAGTTTAACTCTCCAGGAATGGACACTCATCTTCATGAACTGGGTATATGTAGACAAAGACACAGATAATATAATACACGCATAGAACATGCCGTATGGTGCCGGAGTAGAATGTCTTCTCATGCCCGTGGATGCAATAAGAGTCTGCTAGGGTATCCCCGGAGGTACACTAGGCAGGTACCCTTAGCAGGCTCTTACTGCATCCACGAGCGTGATAGCTTGTTCACCAATCTTAATTTTTGAAGCCGCACCGATGCTACTCTCCGTCTATACACTGGCGTGTTGAAAACAAATTAGTAGAATTCTTCGTTTTCGCTCACTGTGCCTTACGCTTCAAATTCTTTTGTTTCCATGATAAGTAACAACCGTAAACGTACCTAAGTCGATAGAGTGATGAATGACTTTTTCTTTATTACGAAGTCGGTTAAAATAATAAAGCTAAGTAAATATTCTCACTTATAACGTTACGCGTAATGTTTGTTAATCTTATGACTATGAAAGTAACACAAGAACTCTACGTAACAGATGAAGAGTACAATTACTTAGGCGTTAAAGTGTCTAGGTTGAATGTACTTCTCACACTCAAAATAGACCAGTATGTCAAAAGTCAATGTCAATAAGACTGTTTATTCATTAGAGTAAAAAACTTCTTAGAATAGTCAATTTATAAAAACGGAACAAAACACATTTAAATTGAAAAAAGCACATAATTGTAATCGTTCATATAAAGTTCCAAGTGAGGGAAAGAAGCGCAAAAGAAACCTTTTAATTCATTGTTACTATTGTCTTAATAATTTAATTTAATTGAATGTCCGAAAGGATATTGGATAGTTTGGATATTGCAAGATGACCAAATGTCTTATCACGGTTAATCCAAGCAACACCTGGCCAAGAGTGAATGAATTCCATTCATCTATAGAGTAATATAATAAGGTTATTTTATCAGATTTTGTTATATAAAAAAGGAGGCCCAAAGGTACTCAGCAGTGGGCGATACCGAGCTAAAATGATGATGATGTGGAGCCAGTAAAAGCCGGTCTTAAAATTAACGGAATGTACAATCTACATTTTCGTCTGTTCGTATTTTCGGCGCGCCTAGCACCGTAAGCTCCCACGAATATAGAGCACAATACACAATCTTATCACTGCCAGCAATCTCCTTCAGATGCCGTGTGAGGCAGATAAAGGGACTGGAGAAAGTTTTACGGCCTGCCTGACTGTTTCGTGGGCTTTATTGATAGTAAAAGACAATGATAAAAAAATATTCCACTCTAAATTTTTGTCAATAACCTTTATAGATCCACTGTTGTGCAATGGCATAAACTCTAAAAGGTCTATTTACCTACATATATATATATATTATATTTACAGTAGGTAGCTACCTAATGTAACACTTGACTGCCTCCGTGGCGCAGGAGGTAGCGAGTTCGATTACCGCCACGGGATGAATGTGACATTTGTTTGTAGATAACTATGTTAAGTATGTATTTAAAAATATTTATTTATTCCATCAATAATTTGGTAACCAACCATCATGTGTTATGGTAGCTCTGCTTACTTTGCGTAAAGGTGTTGCCGTGAAATACCCAGCATTATTTATTTATTAAAACAGCCAACGATATTTTTTTATTGTTTATATTTTTTTGCCAACTTAACTTTCAATAAAAGTAATGATCTACCATCTTTTGAATACAGAAGAGGAATAATTTTCAATCGAAAATATTAATTAATTAATAAAATATTAACACTCGCAGTAGTTTTCCGAATCAAATTCAAAATGGTCAATCATATTGCATGAAGCGAACTCAAAATTATTTTTATTTGCATATTTGATTCAAAACTGGCGTTGATTTATAACCAGTCCGGTTTTATTGTTATAAATTACAGTTTAGAAACATTTATGTGTCTTTTGTGGCTAGCTTTATTTAATTTATTGAAACTATTCCGTCTAGCTTTGAACGTTGATTTATTTTATGTATTTTGATAGCCTACATACCTAATCTATCTATAATATATAAAATTCAAAGTCCTGACTGACTCACTGACTGACTGACTGACTGATATATCAACGCACAACCTAAACCACTGGACCTAAAGACTTGAAATTTGGCACACATATACCTTGAGTATCTTAGAGGTGCACTAAGAAGGGATTTTTCGAAATTCCCACTGGATAGGGAATAAATGGGGTTTATATTTTCGAGTCAAAGTGGCTCTGCGTGAAAAAGGGGATTTTACGTTTTATGACTTCCACGCGGAGGAAGTCGCGAGCAAAATCTAGTCTGTGTATATAACTATAGGCTGAGTGGGCGGATTACAGTCCTTAGGGCACGGGTTGAAACCTTGCCTTGCACTTATATAATTGTCTTAAACTTTTCATTCTTAACAAGTAGGTAATTAGAAGCCTAGGTGCCGGCAGGAGAATGTTGCCTCTCCTCTCTTGTACGCGGATGGAGTAAGAGTAAGAGAACATTCTACTGCCGGCACCCCACGGCAATGTATATAATGTGTATGTTGTATATTTGTAAGGAATAAACTCAAAAACTACTAGACCGATTCAAAATATTCTTTTACCATTAGAATGCTACATTATCCCTGAGTAACAAAGGCTATATTTTATTCCCGTATTCCCACGGGAACGGGAACTACGCGGGTGAAACCGCGGAGTGCGGCTAGTGTGTAAATAAAGTCGTGACAGATTGCCGTTGTCCATAATTAAACATAATGTTTGCGCACAAAAATCGAATAGACAATAGCGCTAATGTTATCTACAGATGAACGAGAGACAATGAACCCTATAGGTCCTAAAATACTTTATTCACCAAAGATTTAAAACGTTGCCCTTACCGTAATGAAACCCCGCCGTTTTGTTTCCACACGAAATGAGATAGCACGCTCATTTGGAATCAGTGTACCTCTAAACGGTGCAGTATTAGCCGAACGTGGTGTTTATTTTTTTTTACAAAATTTCGTGCAATATGATTGCATAATAAATCATAACATTAACAGTTTGATTTATCGACAAAACCATTGTGAGTGTGTCGGCATTATTGTTAACACGCATATATAGACAATGCCATAGTTGTTGGTGTCAGGGAACATCTAACGATTTTAATCTTTGGTATTCAAATTACATGTACATAGAGCTTGGTGGCAACTCTATAATGTCAGATCAGAGCTGAGACCCAAGACCTCTAACGAAATGGGACCCTAACTGAATAGGATAAAACTTAAAATTGCATTTAGAAAAGTATTTTCCATCGCGCAACTATTTAGAACCTAATTGTGAGAATCCAGCGTTCAAAATAAGTTTTCGGCTTCCATTTTGCATAACATTTGAAACACGTGTGTTAAGCTGCATACTTATCGGTGATTTATGCGCATACGCAAGCATGGCGAAAGTGCCCCATGTCACGACGGCCGCGGCTCGGCACTGGATAAGTTTGCCAAAGTCATTTTCCATTATTTATGGATTCCAAGCCATAACTTTTGCGCCAAATTAGGATTTCTATGACCATATATGGCTTATGGGGTTTCTTAACTGTTTATAAAATAGTAGTACGCGGAAGCGTACATAAATTTAACCTTAATAGGCATATATGTATTTTAGAGGCAGGCAAATTTGTGAAACAAAATATGGAGTTTTTTAATTCATACTCTCGGCCGCAAAAGCTTAGACCTAAAAATAAATTAGATATACCATTTTTTACCACATTACATATTTCACTCAGGTTCGCATTCAATGTGCGCTAAAATTTTCAATAAACTTTCTAAGCAAATTCAAACACTAGACAATTTAAAAAATCTCTAAAAACCTTTTTATTGCACAATTTTTTCGATGAAAATTGATAAATATTTAATTTTGTTTGATAAGATTTGCTTGGTCACTAAGCTTATTTTAATTTAAGTTACGTTGCTACGGTTTCTTATTATAAATAAGAATAACATTTATTTTACTTAGGTTGATCTTGCTATTAATGTAAATAATCGCCACTTAACATTATCGTTGATTAATGCATATTGCTATGCCCTTGCAGGGTTCATGTCTGTAACTAAGTTACTTACCTAATTTATAAGATCTTAAATAACAACATGTTCGCAATACATACATATATTGAGAGTATTGAGAAATAGGCGAATATGAGTCTGCCATTTCAAAATGTCACTCCCATGACAAATCCCGTGTCAAATTAAAAATATATAACAGCTTGCTTGCATGTTGGTACATAGGTTTAAGTTCTTAGATGTTTTTTGTCAAAGTTAATACGTAATGTACTCGTAAGTAGGCCAAGAGCTTCCAGCTTTGACTACTTTAAAGAAATGCATATTTTTTCAAAGTAACGTATCTTTGAAAATCGTGGGGCCAAAATACTTTGTTTTATTTTACAAAAATTAGGACAACTAACAGCTAGCCTGTAAGAATACAGTTAAATTAGTGCATGTGGCCGGTACAACCAGTACATGCGCACTGAGGGCCAATTATAAGTTTGATGAAGGAAATGAACAAACAGTTCACTGTCCTGAGAATTTATATGTAAGTGGCCACAACCGCGAAGGGGCTCTTACCCTAACTTGAAATCAATGTAGCCCATGAAAATTTCACAAACCACTGTCACCTAGGTTTATTACTATAATTAGATTAACGGTTATTTATCGCGTAATTGTACCTGGCCGTGGTCGCGGGAAGACTGAATAATAAAGTTAATTACGCGATAAATACCCGTTAATCCAATATACCTAGTAATAATGTCTTTTGAGTGTCGCGATCGTGGGTATTTATCGTGTTATTTACCTTTATTATTGCCCGACGTTTCGACAGGATTGCACCCATCGTAGTCCCGAGAAGACTTGATAAATACCCGGTTAAATATGTGTTAATAGTTATAATTTGTTGTGATCGCGGAAGTTTAAAAAAACCGCCTAGGTTTAGTTTACTAATTGTTCTTAATCAATGAAGTGTAATTCTTATGCTAAGTCAAGCGCAAGATATCTAAACGGTTGCCCAGACTTCACTCCAATTATCAATCATGAACAAACCACAAAAAGAGACCGATATCAATTCCCAAAACCCCGGTGGGCTGGAGTGTCAAAATCTTTGTCTCGGATTACACTTTGAGCCTTCTCAACCGCTGTAAGCTTTTGACAGGAGCTTGACAGGAGCCTGACATGGTGTCAAATTATTACTCAAGTGTAACTTAATGCGTGAAAACCTCGGTTTCTTTTTTTTTTAGACCTTTGGAAGATTCAACTGCTTATGATCTATACATATAAATACAATTAATGTGTCTGTTTGTAATGTCAAAATAACAGGTTTTTACTATATGTATGTGAAAGTATACAGGTGCAATTTTGTAATGCGGGAAAGTACACTTAATATGGTAGCTAACAAATTGACTTAAGGAACCATTCAATTTAATAAAAAAAAAAAAACAAAAGTGCATTTAATATAGAACTTTTAAAATACGCTTTCCACACCCAAGCACTTTTATAGCATTAAAATAGGAACCCTAAAAATAGGACTGTTATTATATTATTATTTATTTAGGATAAACCGGGCAATCTTCTAAAGCTTTACCTTTAACGTAATGACTAAAATGGAACATAAAAGAACTACCATTTGTTTGTTCCATACAACCTAGAATTATGTTGACATATCGGTTGCCATGGCGACAAGCTAAGCCTGCGGTCATCTAGCTCGGGCCTGTTATTTGCATCCATGTTTATTTCTTACAGTTTATAATTGATATAAATTACAGCACGGTGAGTCCGTAATTCATGTAATCATTCTGTGCTTAGTTAGATAGTTAAATGTTGGTTTTGATGGAGGTCGGATTAACGTGTCTTTGTTCTGTGGTTTGAGGTGAGGTCTTGGTTACAATAAGGTAACTATGCAGTTTGTTTTGTTGGTTCAACAACTAAAGTAAAAACAAGGCCATCGATCAAGAGCCTCTAAATAGGCATCTAATAAGATGATATTATAAGGTTGGCCGTTGGGTGCAGTAGAATGTTGCCTCTCTTGCCCGTGGATGAAGTAACAATCTGCTAAGGTATACCTCCGCAGCAGCGTCGTACCGTGTATCCGTGCTGCGCTCGCCAACCTGATTGTCCCCCCTTGTGATCAGTGCTTGGAGTTCCATGAGGAAGGCAGTGGACGTCCTATGGCTGAGATGAGATAGGACCTTCCTAAAGATTATTTATTGGTTTCTGGACGTATGTTCAAATACTTCTAAGATAATCTGGTGTGTTGAGCAGGTGTTCATTTATTTATTTACTTATTTAAAAATAATATTATATCTAATATTAATCACAGTAAGTACTACTACTTTACTACACTATCTTTAATATTCATACTACAGTTACTGTTGGATCATCGGGTTTTTATCGCGTATTTACCTTTTCCAAATCATATCATAGTCCCAGTATTTCTGAATTATAACAACAGACAGACCCCGTTTGCCGGAAAAACGCTAGAGCCAGAGCCAGGGCCTGACTGATCATAGATAACATAATGATTTGCATTTTCATGACAGAGACTACGTAGCGCCAAGCATTCCACCAAACTAATGTTTAATATTTTTAGAAAGCCTTGTTGTTTCTAAAGAATTTTAAGAAAAAAACTGGTTCATTTAAATATTAGTAACATTACATTTTATTACCCATTTTATTTAATTTAACTTTACAAAATTAATCTAGTTACATCGCGGGCGGTCCTATTTATTGTTTAAAATAGGTAATTAATAACACAACTAATTGTTGGTATAATTGTAAATTAAGTCCCAGCGGGTCTCCAATATGTCTTGTTTGGGTAAATCACGATAAAACCTGTTTTATAATTTCTTGGAGTTTTCAAACACCCACGCCAACCATCGCTACGTAATACCATCTGATGTGGAACAAAGCTCTACCGAACGAGTGCACCTAGCACACGCAGTAAGTTCATAAATTACCTGCTTTATTTCTGGAATAAAGAAAGTAATATAATAACTTACTGTTTATGTGATAAGCACATTGTGTTTATATTAATGGATCCTGTCAAAGTACATGTGTTGTAAAGTTTTTAAAATGAAATGAAATGATAATGCGTATAATGGTACACCACACCTTAAACATAAATAAAAATCTAACTTATGAAGGTTACAGTTTCCATAAAAGTGTGGTGTGCCAAAAGGTTCTGTCTCAGCAATAGTTGCACCTAAGTTAAAAGATGCAACCTTTTGATTACCGCAACAGTTCCCATAAAAATAAATACGAATAAACAGAAATGTCAATGCAGGCATCACTTGAAAAATAATTTTACGTAACCCAGGGAGACCAGCCGGAGCCATGGTTTCGGTTCGGATTGGACCGCAACCACAGACTATTTGTCGGAAACTAGCAGCTTCTGGGTTTCTAGGGTAGCTTTTTAGGGTTCCGCACCTCAAAGGGAAAAAACGGAACCCTTACAGGATCACTTTGTTGTCCGTCTGCCCGTCCGTCTGTCTGTCTGTCAAGACCCTTTATCTCGAGAACATATAGAGGTATCGAGTTGAAATTAAAACCATATACTCAAATCCAGCTTAAGCCGTTTATGCCGCAAAAAACACATGTTTCAACATTCTCAAAGGAATCCCAATTTAGAGGGTCACGTCCAATAACACAATTTCAGAGGCCGAGGAGGTAGAATAACACATCTTGGATGCAATAAGCCTAAGATATGGTTAAATAGCGTAATTTATGGGAATTGGTTTATTATGTTCAGCAGTGGATTTATATAAAGACCCGTGCATAACATTCATAGATATCTGACAGTGCCTCTAATAATCCCGGATTATCTATACTAATATTATAAAGAGGAAAGATTAGTATGTTGTATTTTGTATGTTTGTAACGAATAAACTCAAAATGACTGAACCGATTTCCAAAATTCTTTCACCATTTGAATGCTACATTATCCCTGAGTAACACAGACTATATTTTTCCCCGTATCCCCACGGGAACGGGAACTACACGGGTGAAACTGCGGAGCGCTGCTAGTATTATTATGACGGAGACAAAATGATAGTGCCGGCTATTAAATGAATTATTACATCTGCATTTCCACGTAAGATCATAGAAACACATTGCATGTAAACAGCTTAACGACGTAATATTAGATTATAATTCTACTGCCGAAGTGTCAGAGCATTAACTTAACGCACTTAAATTACACTTAACTACATCTGCGATTACACTAAGACCAGTGATTTGCCAGTTTCGCAGGTTAAGTGGAAAATGGCTTCTTTGCCCATTAAAATTGAGTCTCATTTTCATCCTATCGTAGGATGTTATGTTAGGAACGAAAGACAAAACCTTTCGGTTAGATTAGGTTGTATTTTTCATGCTACGTGTAATATACAATCTTACAAAGCGAAAGATCGTGAAGATGTAAAAAATTGTATCGGCATGTATACTTAGATGATTTTTCACGCGCCGAGTACACTTTGCTAACACTGGATTCAACTCTTTCGTTTGGACTCTTTCCTTTCCTAATAAGTGCAAAGCCGCTGGCAGAGCCCAGTACATAATTTACGAAGGTAATATATCATTGGCGGATCCGGCATATCAGAGTGTCAGCACGATAGAAATCATGTCGTTATCGAGCGGGACATCGCTAATTGAATGGACAGCTTAGCAAAAATGTCAACGAGGGACTCGAGAAAAAGTATCTACCTAAAGAAGCTTTATGGAGTTTTTTATGGCTTGCCTGACGCTTCTTGCGTTTTGTACCCGAGTAAGATGTTAATTGGACTTTCACTGTATAGGTGTTTGAACAGCAGCGTCAGCGACTGTTAACCTCGAAAATTTTAAACCTAGCATATAGGATGATTTTGGACACGGTGACAAAAAAATCTGATGGAAAGCTTATAATATTTATTTGGCACAAATTACGTAAGGTAACTTTTACTTTAAAAGCTTTTTAAACTATCATGATTGTGAACACTATATGCAATGTTTACCATGATTCGAGTCTTTTCGAGTTTCCCGATATTTCGGCGCAGTTTCACACGCCGTGATCACGGGTTAACGAGAAGTAATTTGTGAGTTTGTGAGTCATTTACATAAAATAGGCTTAATTCAAAAGTATTCTCATAATGTGGTGTTGAGAAAACTTAGCACGCTGTTATGGTAGGTGACTAGAAAACAAATTAAGTAGGTAATTAATAAATAAAAATATCTTAAACACTGTCCTGTAGAAGCTGAACTTCCTTTGAAACGTTTAAGAAATAACCACAGGGTCGTTCGTAAAACAATTGAATCTCCAAAGGAGGCCGTAATCTCATCGATTGCCGCCATTTCTTACCGCAAGCAATTCTTTTCAATCGTAATTGTCTCGAAATGTCATATCACCTTGTTTTTACCGTTAACAGAACAAACAGTGCCTTCCAGCACAGACAATACAACACTTTACTCGGGTACCCAGCCGACCTAAAAATTAAAATTACAACTTTTTCGTAACGCATCAAGCATCGAAGCCTCAATTAATCATATCTCTGTCCTATTCAGGTGCTGCTGGTGGAATCAATGGGAGTGAGTGGGATGGAGAGCTCGCGTAGTGGTGCGCGGGCGCAGGCCGAGGCAGCGAGGCTCTTGTGTGTAGTGGAGTCAGTTTAAGTGAGCCATAACTTCGGGCGCGCGTGTTTTAATGTAGAATACACTTTGAATACTGAAATTGCGGATTTTTCTTTGGATTAATTGACTACAAACAATGTGTGACCAAATGTTGTGCTGTGATGTGATGTAATATAATCAATCTGTTGTAGTGAGTGCATTGTTAATGTGTTGTGATGTGTGCTCCAAGAGAAACTTATTGGATACACTGAAGGTGAGTTTTTGCAAATGAAACTTGAACACGCCTTACAATAAGATGGCAATTTGTAAGGTGTAATAATAAAGCGTGTGGTGGCAGTAAAATATTGCCACTCCTCTCTTGCCCGGGTTGCAATAAGTATCTGCGAAGGGATGCCTCCAGAAAATACAGCATCTTTCCGTGTATCAACATACCGCACTGCGCTCGCCAACCAGCCTGCCAAGCGTGGTGAGTATGGCAACAGCCCCTCATGACCAGTATTTGGAGATCCATGCCTATGTCCAGCAGTGGACGTGGAATAAACTTCATTCTCCACTGTCCATGGGGTTAAAGTCATAATAACCATACCAATTCTATTAGTCATAATAATTTGCCATGGGGTGCCGTCAGTAGAATGTTACCCCTCCTCTCATGCCCGTGGATGCAGTAAGAGCCTGCGAAGGGATACCTCCGGAAAATAGGCAGCAGCGTCCTTCCGTGTATCAACATCCCGTACTGCGCTCGCCAACTCGCCTGTCAAGCGTGGTGTGTATGGTAACATCATGATCTTGACATGAGGGAGGCCTGTGTCCAGAGTGGACGTGGACAGCCAGACCTACGGCTGAGATGATGAAACAGTTAATAATAATAATAATGCTGGACAAATCACACAGCATCATCTAGCCCCAAGCTAAGCAGAGCTTGTGTTATGGGTACTACTAGATGACTGATATACTTAATACATTATACTACATAGATGGATATTTTTATTATATAAAGAAAAACACCCAGAACACCCTGAACAAATATCTGCAGATCGTACAGACATTTGTCCCGAGGCGGGAATCGAACCCGTAACTCCTTGCGTCGCAGGCGGACCTTCGCCCGCTGCGCCACAGAGCTCGTCGTCTAGTTGTAAGAAATCATATAAATTCTTCGAAACAAAATTCACAAGAGTTTCCCTTCAACGGATTAGATTAGAACAATAAATGTACTTTATTCACCACTATAGTCGTAATAACCATATCAAAATATGAATTGAATATTTATCTTCTGAGCGGTCGTTACCTCGTGATCGTTAGGTCGGAGCAATCATTATCTATCATTCATCATAATGATAACATCTATAACGACAATGGGAGCTGAAGCTATAGCTTTAAACAGGTTTGCCCAAAACGGGATTAAGCTAAACGGCATTAAAAGAAGCGTTAAACTTAAAATGGCGACCCAATTACTCCTGTAATAACTTTATAAGTTAGAATGTAAACTTTTGATTAGGTTTATCATTTCCTTGAAATGTTCTACCTAAGTGTGGTTAAACACTACAAAAACAAATAACAAACTATAGAATATTAACGGTTGATGCTTTTAACGGCGTGGTTTGAGTACTCGTAGCTTGAGTGAAGGAAAACACCGTGAGAAATCCGCGGCTTAGTCAGCTTCAGACATATTGGCCCATTCCTTCCCTCTAAACAAGCATTGGTACGGGGGTACCAGAAAAGGGCGCGAAGACCTCAAAAGGTCACCAAAGGTCTAAAATGTAATTTTTGGGTTTTGTACTTTTTCGGCCATTTGAAGACTTATTTTTTTGGTGACCTTTTGAGGTCACAATTACTCCGGTCCCTGTGACCGATTATTGATACACGGAAAGACGCTGCTACCCATCTTGCAGAGTATCCCTTGGCAGATTCTTCCTGCATCCACGGTCAAGAGAGGAGGGGTTACATTCTACTGCGGGCACCCCACGGCAATTTAGTAGGATACCATCGACGTATTTCAGTAGCCCACTGTCATCGTCATTGGCAGACGAAACGATCTATCCGCTTTCTAAGTCCCGGACTGCGTACCTCGCAGTACCGCACGGCTAAGCATATTAGTTCCCGAAGCTGTAAAAATGCTGGCTGCATTTTAGTGTCTTAAATATACGAATACCAAATAATGCATTAATGCTCCTTCAGCACGGCTTTTGGGGAAAGCCGCTGACTAGGAGCGAGCGTTCAGAAATGCAGATGAGAGCTGTGAAAGCGATAGTCCACGTTCCGTGGGACACTCCCGCACGCGCTGTTTTCATAAAACTAAACAGTCCCCTGCCTGGTCATCCTGTAGGCAGCCATGTACGCCCGTAACCACCTTAGTGAGTACGCTGAGTTCGGTGATGGCCACGACTACATGACGAGGAACAGGCAGAAACTGAGGGCCGTGCAACGGTGCCTTACAAAAACCTCGAAACTGACCCATGTTGTAGAGCCGGCGGTATACAATCGTCTCCCAACAACAATCACTAGTGCTAAGTCAACGCGATCCTTTAAACATAAATTAAAGAACTGGCAGATCAAACAATCATTCGACAGGATTGACGAATTCCTGACATAATATTGTATAGTTATTCCATATTATTACTTTCCTAATGACATAATTATTATTGTTCAATTTTATTCATTGGTGTAATATTTAATTGAACTGTATAATTTAATCACTAAAATATTATAATTAATTATTTAAATTGCTAATCTATGATGTATGTTAGTGTATTATTTTATGTTATACCTTAATTAACTACTATTTGACATGTAATACTATATTTTTACCATTTTACCAATAAACGTATTATGGCAATATTGCTTACTTTAGCCGTGTTGGCGGAGTGGTATGTACCCCTGACTTTCAATCCGAAGGTCGTGGGTTCGATACCGGCCATAAACCAATGGGTTTTTCTTTCTTGAAAATTGTATGTTCATATTTAACACGTACTTAACGGTGAAGGAAAACATCGTAAGGAAACCCGCGGCTTAGTCAGCTTCAGACGTATTGACCTGTTCTTTCCTCAGACTAATAGTCGACTAAGCTGGAAGGGTGGTATAGGTGCTGGGCAAGCCTAATCCATCTAACAATATCTCAACAATAAATAAAATAAATAAATAAATAATTCTGGACAAATCACACAGCATCATCTAGCCCCAAGCTAAGCAGAGCTTGTTTATTTATTCATATCCTTTGACAAACTTGTGTTATGGGTACTAGATGACTGATATACTTAATACATTATACTACATAGATAGATATTTTTATTATATATAGAAAAACACCCAGAACACCCTGAACAAATATCTGCAGATCGTACAGACATTTGTCCCGCGGCGGGAATCGAACCCGCAACCCCTTGCAGCGCAGGCGGACCTTCACCCGCTGCGCCACAGAGCTCGTCAACAATGGCCTTACTACTACTGCTAATTTTAAGTTCAGCTAGAACTTTCCGCCTTTCGGGCACACTCCGGCTATTAAGTTATAGTAATGTCTTAACGGGTTACCGCGCTATTAAAGCTGTTAGCTTAAGCTTTCTGCTATTTCACTTTTACGTTCATTGCTTCGATCATTAATGGCTATTGGGCATAATGGCGTAATCATCGGGCTATGGTTCTGCCTTGAAAGTGTTTATTATAACTTTATTATAGAACTTGTAAAAGGATATTTTCCAACGGTCACTTGCAAAGGGCACGCATACGCACCTGCTAAATGATCCGGTTTTTGCGTGTGTTTTTTTATTTAATAGATATGTTTTCCCTCTTGCCTAGTTTATGCATTTATTATGGTTATTTTTCAGAATCTATTATTAATCTATCCATTAAAAGATATCTTGTTTCCTAGAATTAATTATATTATTAATTATTTAATTGACTCCGCTGCGTGTTACAATTTACGATACTTCAGTAGAACGTTGCCTCTTCTCCACGTCTTACCCGTGATATCCCGTTCGGCCCAATAGCTATGTACCCGTGGATGCAGTAAGAATCTGCCAAGGGAAAACTCCAGAAGACGGGCATTAGCGCCTTTCCTTATATCAACATCCCGTATGCGCTCGCCAATCCGCCCGCCAAGAGTGGTGAGTATGGCAACAACACTCATGATCATTACCTGGATCTACAAGGCCTTTGTTCAGTACACGACCTACGGCTGTGATGATGATGTTGATGACTAAAACATAAAATTAATATGAATACCTTAAAACATGTCTAATTAAAGTCTAGCGGAGCAGGGCACTGGTAGGCATAAAATGGTAAGTAAAATGGCCGCCAACATGGCCAGCCAAATAACATAAGAATTTATAAATTTAACTTGACACTGGCGGAATTGTGTAAGACCAAACACAAAAAGCCATAAAATAAAAAGACAAGACAAGGGCACTGGTGACCCGTATGTCAGGATTTTACATAGAGGGCATACCCAATAGAGAGGAAATGTCATTTATTTCGTCTAAATAACAATTCCGCCAAAAATATTTCATAATTGTACGGAAAAGTACACAGGTCGGCTGTTGGCGCTGTACTGTCAAAGGCTCAGAATTATGTTATTATTCTAAGGTCAAAGGCGAGAGACAGGTTGTCATTGCATTAGTGCAAAGCACTAATGTGTTTCGAAATTCTTATGACTATATTTCTCCTCTATTGGATATGTGCTCGATGGTTTTTTATAAACTTTTAAAAGGCACCAGTTTCTTGCAAAACATGTATTTTTATGTCTATAACATAACATTGTTTTATTTTTTTAATGTACCTTTTGCAAGAAATAAATAATTGTTCTATTCTATGTCCCATATAGAATTCCAAAAGCATTTGAATGCAGTGCCTAGATTCAACGGTTACGTAGAATGGGCTCCAAGTGACCATCGCGCCTGAATAACCCTTTCTACTTCCACACGTACAGTACACAGCAAAACTGCACTCTTAACTTAAAGACCTTACTTTAGAAAAAGTTAAGATTAAGATTTACTTATTATTTAAATTAGGAGAGGAGCTTACAGTCTGCACCAAAATACAATAACTACATTTTTAACAAAAGAAAATAAGTTTAAGTTTGTTTTTTATGTATGATAGATGGGCCGTGGTTTTAAGTATTTTTATTATTAATAGACATTGATGTCCCACTGCTGGACTGTCCCATTTCCTTCTGACAGAGAAATAAAAGTAAAATAAAATATATCTAAAAACATGCTGGGGTTCCGGCATTAGAAATATTGCCCCACCTCTCTTGCCCGTGGTATCAAGGAGGTATCAAGGAGGTTTGAGTAAGAATCTGCCAATATTCTTACTCAATCCTCCTTGATACCCCCGAAAGATGGGTCAGTATGGCAACAACCCCGTCATGATCAGTACTCGGAGATCCATAGAGGCTTAAGTACAGCTGCATGCCATTCGGCAGAGATGAAGACGATGATGAAAAGCTTTACCAATTTACCTGGATTTCTAAAGGTCATAACAACCGTAGCCTCAAAACCCGTACTCAAACTATAGCTGCAATTCTGCCGCTTACTGTACACATATATAAAACAAATACAGTGCGTGTGGCTTGTCTGTTTGTTATACGTGTTAGCGTACGTCGAGTACGTAAATGTGTGAAGCAGCCATAATGGGGTAAGAACACACGCGTTATTGTTCCGTCGATCCTTTGTTTTGGCTTATTTGCATAAAATTCCGGCCTAGGTAATTTAATTTAAAATGAAACCGGACAAGTGCGAGCTGAGCCCACCGAGGGTTCCGTAGGTAAGTAGCCTATCTATCTAAATAGTCCATCGGATCCCACTGCTAGGCAAATGCCTCCCTTCTCTTTCTCCATTCGTTTCGCTCCAGAGCGATAGTTCGCCAGTAGGTACTTGGAACATAATAGTTAGTATAGATTAGCTGATCTGATTTAGTAAAAGTTTAAAAATGCACAAAAAGATTTGGTCACTCATCCAATTTATGACCGCGCGAGTCTCGATGATTGATTTCGTAATTTTTTAGAAACGATTTTTTTATGATTCCATTGCCATATTTCGTAGTTCTAGCACAGATTAGGTACAGAAACGTTCTAGGTGAATTTGATTAATTTTGACAGAATGTCGAAACATGCGTTTTTGCGGCATAAACGGTCATATCTTTTTTTCCGGTTAACTTAGATTTTTTTCACAGCTTCAAGAGGCTGTGATATATTGAGTATATGGTTTTATTTTCAACTCGATACCTCAAGAAGTTCTCGAAATAAAGGGTCTTGACAGTCGAACAGACAGACAGACGGACAACAAAGTGATCCTATAAGGGTTCCGTTTTTTTCCTTTTGAGTTACGGAACTCTAAAAATATCATCATCTCTTCAGTCCATAAGACTGCTGTGGACGGCTCTCCAAGATCATGGGGGGTTGTTTGTTGCCATACTCACCACGTTTGTCAGGCGGGTTGGCGAGTAAAGGATGTTGATGCACGGACAGACGCTGCTGCCCATCTTCCGGGGGTATCCCTTGGCAGATTCTTGTTGCATCCATAGGCAAGCGTGGAGAGGTACAACTGCCGGCACCCCACGGCAGTGGTCTTTCTATCCGAAGGTCAATGGTTCAATACCGGTCGCGCCAACCATAGGATTTTTCTTTCTTGATAAAATGATGTGCACATTTAACACATGCTTCAACGGTGAAGGAAAACATCGCGTGGAAGCCCGCGGCTCAGCTATACACGTATTGATCTGTACTGCGCCAACCCGCCTGCCGAGCGTGGTGAGTATGGCAACTACATGAAGATGAAGATGAACATGAAGATGATGAGGGAGGCCTGTGTTCAGTAGTGGACGTTTTACGGCTGAAATTATGATGATGATGAGATAGTTGTTAATTGTAGCCTTTTGTGACTTAATGGTTAATGGTTGTCGTGTGGGTTTGGGTATGCATGTTGCACTAACAGCCTGGTTCCCCCTGCATGTGCATAATTAGCGGGCGGGAGGGCGGTGCATATGCATCTCAGCATTAGCGGAATTAAAACTAGATATTTTCATTGCATTTTATTGTCTTTTGTGACTTGTTCAATATCAGACGTTTCGTCATGTTGTCTTTGCTGTAAAATGTAACACCTCAAGTAGATTATAAGTTCACTTTTAATAGCAATGCGTATTTCGTGATCTAAC
This sequence comes from Pasiphila rectangulata, assembly GCA_963082625.1. Taxonomy (NCBI): domain Eukaryota; kingdom Metazoa; phylum Arthropoda; class Insecta; order Lepidoptera; family Geometridae; genus Pasiphila; species Pasiphila rectangulata. Next base: position 18,536,190 of record OY720251.1, on the reverse strand, counting down.
TCAATCTCGCTGAATTCGGTTCAATTTGAACTCACCGCTACAAAACAAGGCAATAAACAGATGAATAACTTCTTTTGTTCCTGCTCTACTTGTGGACGCACGTGATGTCTGAATTAACAGGAAGTGACGTGATAGTAAAAGTGTTATCGTGACTTCCGGTGACACATCCTGAGGGCTTTTCTGGCATTTATCATGATTTCATGACTATGCTAATTTGCAGGGTTTGGGACTTGTCCTTACAATTACTAATTTGTTTGGTAATGACGATGTTGACGATTAAAAAGTTCCATTCTATTACTTACAGTAGATATAGTAAAACAAAATTCAACTCGATTCTTGAGCCAAACAGAAATAGTGTTAACTTACAAAGGAAAAACAAAACACATGTAATTTAAATAAAGCACATAATTAAATTCGTACATACATGTACATACATATAATCTTGCTTCTTTCCCGTAGCGGTAGGCAGAGACCACTTCTTTCCACTTGCTAGGATCCTTACATACTTGTTTCGCTTCGTCCACTTTCATTATCCCCTTCATACATGCTCTTCGGTTTAGCGTACTCTTGACCTGGCCTTTTTTCAAGACGTCCCTGATTTGGTCTCGAAACGTCCGCCTAGGTCTGCCCCTTCCAACACTTTCATTCACACTCGCCTTATACACTTTTTTCGTTAATTAAATTCGTTCATTTAAAAAAAGCTTTTTTTTTATTTTGCAGAGAAGCAAAACATAAATTGTTTCACTCTTATTCTCTTTAAGCATTTATATTATCGTCCGCGGTAACCATCTGCAGATGTGATGATGATTGGAAAAAAGGAATACAATTATACTTATCTAAACAATGTGTTCTAAAACATAAGCTATTCTTCTAAGAAACCACAAGCAAAGCCTTGTAGTTATAAAATCGTGCTTACAAAAAGAGCGAAAAGCAAGATAATACAGCAATAACGCAGGAAATATCCAGCGCTTATAACAAAATGCATCTGCGATCGCCGCAGGACAAACACTGCACGGAGCCTGGCCGCGGCTTTCCTTTATAGTGTTATGTGTTGTGTGTCCTTTATAGTGTTACAGTAGGCTGGAGAATATCTGCAGAAGAAAAGATACACAAGGATACTTTATATTCATATTTACCGAAACATGAATTGCGTTAAGATATCAATAGTGTTATAATAAAGTATAGTCATGATCAGCTCACAAGCATGCAGTTTTTTTTCATTACAGTTTCATAACAATAATCCAGGAATTCTATTCATAAGTCACTTTGCCAAGGCATTATTTAAAATAGTACCAGTTTTTTTCTTTCTTGGGTTATTATGTGCACATTTATCATGCTCTAACCGTGAAACCCGTGGCGTCTTAGTTAGCTTCAGACGTAATTACCTATTCTATCCTCTGGATATATCCAGCGAAGTTCAGTAGATTTGCCATGTTTGACTAGCCTATCAATGTAACAACTCTGCAGCGTCCCAGACAGCGTACACAGCATATCAGTTGTTAACGCTGTGATGTATACAATCTGTAAAAGATGTGAAGGGCCAATTTTTTTCTACAACACCGATTGTTTGAACTGGAAAAACATGGACAATAAGGTTAAGCAAGCTGAAATGGCAGCCGGCTTGCCATATCTGTCGAGGAACCAGGGGGTCTTAATTCAATAATCAACGCGATCAGGTAGACTAAGTGGCGGTTTGGATTTGCAAACGATGAAACGATTTAGATGTTGGATGACAGGCCGACGACGGTTTCCTAAAATGCATCAGGCTGTAATAATTAACTGCTGTTCATAGCTTCTCCTAATATGATCTATAATAGGAGAAGCTAAAAAATAAATAAATAGTAAATAATGCTGGACAATTTACACAGCATCATTTAGCCCCAAGCTAAGTAGAGCTATAAAAAAAAGAATAATGCTAGACACTACACACAACACCATCCTTAAGATTAATATGGAAACCAGATGATTAGTAGAATACTTTATTTTATTTTTTGTATATAACCGTTTATTTTTATAAACATAAAATAATGGGTCTGGACCCAGGATAAAAAATATCTGCAGAGCAATAACAAACATTTGTCCCGTGGCAGGAATAGAACCCGCTACCTCCTGCGTATCAGTCGGCTATTAGAACAACTGAGCCACGGAGGCAGTCATTATTGTCTTGGAACGAGTCAAAGCAAGCCTCTCAAGTGCGTATCAAGCCGAACTGCCATTGAAGAACAATTGAAAAGAACACGGAACATTAAAGACGCAGCCGCTAGGTCGCTCACGAGGCATCTGACCCGCGACTTGCGCCAATTAACCTGGCCCTTGTGCGCTATGCTATAGCGGTTATAATTGAATGCTTACTTACTTACATTGTCTACGCCTGGTCCATGGGAACCGAACATGCTTGTTGCGCTTGCGACGCCAAATTCGAAGCTAGTTTATAGTTTGACAAAATATGGTGAATTAAAGAGGTCCCCATTAGAAATAGTACCAAACCATCGTAGGCCATCCAAAACTGTTTATTTAAGGTTTTATTTTCATTCTTTTTGAAGAAATTTTGTAAAATTATAAAAAAAAATGTAAAAGCATTCGCCAGCCAGGTATACATAGAATACCTACTGTATTCTATGTACTTACTCATAAAACAATCTGCTTTCCGAGCTACAAATGTGTAACCTTATTCACTTCTTAAGAGCTAAAAGGAGTCTCCTTATATCTTCAACAGATCAATGAATATTTAATATCACAAATGTCAATAAGAGTCTTTATTTATTAATTTCTAGTTGAAGATATTTTTATAAACTTGCTAGAAGCGTTTAGTTTTCGCGCTCCCGCTGCGAACATTTAGCGTGAACTGTCTGAATAAAATGGCCAGATATAAATAATCATGACCACGCTCCATACATGCGATGACCTGTCATTAAATTTTTTTTTCAGATGATGTATAGTGACGTGAATAGTATCAAACTGTTTATTAAGTCTTAAATTAACCGCTGTGAAAACATGGCTCGATTTGACAATCAGGTAAAAAAGTTTCAATGAAAACCATATTTTGAGGTTATGTTATTAACTGTCAAACTAACTTATGCACAAACTATCACTTTACAACAATTCCATACTAAGTATCTACCAAAGAGTAGGTAAAGTAAATAATATATAGGTAGTGTACCTTTACCCATTGAAAAACAAAAGGAAAAGTTGGCAAATGAAGTAAAAATAAAACAGCACATTTATTAATTTTATTATTTTATTCAAAGTCCGTAAAAATAATTACGGACCACCTTAGTTTATGCTTACTACTAAGTAGCCTTAAAACTAAACTAAATTAAAATAAACTGTATAACGACCCACAAAATAAAATATATAAGTAGGTATATATATTATCAGTGGTAAAACCGTATCTAAATGTCAAACTCCCACAAGGCCACTACATAAAACGGAACGGTAACTTCAATGCATTTGTAATGGCTGCGTTCTATTAAAAATAACGCTTTTTAAGTAATAATTTTAAAATTATAATTTTTTTTTTCACATTACCAATTCTCAATTAAGTTCGTATTACATAAACAGCGAAAAAAAAACCTATTTAATAAGCTACATAACATCACTATACACGACATCTTCTGTCAAAATGTTTGACAGGTCATAACTGGACATGATTCTTTGTAAGTCATAAAATTAATCAGCAAAATGGCAGGCGATGTCGTAAAAGTCGCAAGCAAAAGGTGGATTGGGCTAGCGCAGGCAGCTGTATAATAACAAGAGAGAGTAATATTTAAATGAACGACAAATATTTAGTAACAAATCCGCTAACCAATATCTAATAAGCGCTGGAAAAAACACACATAAAGAATTTGACACGTGTTTCGCCTCTCTACAAGGCATCTTCAGACTTCCCGTTCGTCATGGAATACACTAGAAACAACGTATGCGCAGGGCAACTTAACCACCGCTGGACACCCTGGACGTGTTGCCTCTTCGACCGCCGAACAGAAAGTCTTATTCTTCTTTTATTAGGGCTTGTGATGGTATACACAATTCTGCCAATGTCAACATTACCATTATAACAGGGTTAATTTTATCGCTTCTCTCACGTGTTTGCCATTACCCTTTTGGTAACCCGCTAACTAATTTCGTTGTAAGTCGAACAGAAAATCAATCAATTTTCTGTTCAATATTTTTTTAGAGAGAGTATAACCTTGTCAAAATGTATAAAACCGACCGTGCCTAGTTTTGATGACAACTAGTAATGTCAAGTGAGCATTGAGGGATGGGAGTCTTCCCTGTGTTCTGTGAGCGCACATGATTGTGGCGGATGGCGCGAACCTTTACACAAACAAAACAATGAGGCACTTTCATTAAAAAGTAAATATTTCAAAAATAGTTCCCTCAAACCTCATAGATGGCGTTAGTTTTCATTTACTGGAAGGAAACACAATTTGACAATGACAGCAATTGTAATCAATCAAAAACTTGTTTTCTCCGCTTACCAGCTCCATCTGTTTGGTTTAGTAGAAAACACTTTTAATTTTTTTTTCATTGAAATAAAATATTTACACATGTTATTTTTTTAATGGCAACTGATTACTTTTTGGCGCAGGAACACTACTGCCAAATTCACGTAGCTGGTACGGTTAACATTAGAACTTCTACAATTTTCGCGATTTGTATATTATAATATAAGTTTTTAAAATACAGGAACTTCAGTCCTCCCGCGACCACGACAGCTGCAATCCGGTCGAAACGTAGGGAAAAAATAAACGTGATTAAATCCTGTATTTTAAAAAGAAATAATACGGTTTACATTGTAGTAAAGATTTTTTTAACTTAAACGCGGCGCGATTCTTAAAGTTTACAATGAATTCAGCTGAAACATAAAATAAAACAAATTTTACAACAAAAAAGTAAAGGCCTTACTTTTTATTGTAAAATTTGTCTCTTAAATAGATTTATACAGCGTCAGCAACTGGTATTCATGCTGTATGGGACGCTGCAGTGCCTGGGACATTGATAGATGGATTAGGCTTGCCCAACACCAGCCTTGCCCAGGTTTAAAGAGGATAGGTACGTGAAAGCCATATTATGAATCCAAAATTATGTCAATCCACGATAATTTTGAGTAACATAAATACCCCGTTGACAAAAAAATTACTTTCTCTCAGCATTTTAATTCCATATGTAGGTATTTTTAACACCAGACTTACAAATGTCTTTAGAAAGTCCATCTATATCGACTCTACCGAAATAAATGTTCATAAATGCAAATGATCTCTTGACATTTGGGTTCGCGCAAACGAAGTCACGTACTAATCAAGACATGGAAATTATTTTGGTTTCACTTAATCCAATCCGCCTGCCAAGCGTGGCGAGTATAGCAACAACCCCATCATTGTCAGTACTTAGAGATCCATGATGAAGGCCTTGTCAAGTGAAAATCAAACGGCTGAGATGATGATGATGATGATGTATGAAGTTAGATAGAACAAGGAAGTAAAGTCTGAACTGGAGTATTAGTTTTATAAAAAAATGTGCTAATAATGCTTATCTAAATAACAATAAATATATGATAACAAATTTTTACCCTACCCTATATTTTATCTAATGAGAGTTTAGAACTCTCAAAATGACCTTCTTCGCCCTTCTAGGCACCTTCAGGAGAAATCGGCTCTCCGTTCGTCACGGAATATAAAAATGTAAATAAATAATGCTGGTCAATTCACAAGGCATCATCTAGCCCCAACTAAGCAGAGCTGTGTGTTATGGGTACTAGATGACTAGATATTTTTTACTATGTATATCCGAACATCCAGACCACCCTGTATAAATATCTGCAGATCGTCAAGACATTAATACATTATACTACATAGATAGATATTTTTTACTATGTATATCCGAACATCCAGAACATCCTGTACAAATATCTACAGATCGTAGAGACATTTGTCCCGAGGCGGAAATCGAGCCCGCAACCTATTGCGTCGCAGGCGGACCTTCGCCCGCTGCGCCACAAAGGTCGGAATACTCTAGAAACAACGAAGACGCAGAGGTAGTTACCCTGCAAGGAACAACACTACCTCCCTGAACGTGTTGTCAGAAAATCCTATATAGGTAGGCCCTTAATTATATTATACTTTAAATTACTACATTGTCTTAACGAAGTTGTTAAGACTCCTTGAACATTCCACTGGCCTTTACGCTCTGAATAGGAAGTGGTACAAGGCTACACATCATAGAGGTCACACACTTATTTGGCTGTAATTTAATAAAGATATGATTATTACTGTTGAAGGTTGAAAATATTTACACGCTGTCTTGGTTAAATCTTCTTATGGCATAGTATACATAAATAACATGGTAAGTTGTAGAGCTTTACTTGACTATGCATATGACATCCCTGAGCGTATGAAGGTTGTAGGCACCTATATACGCTTAGGGATGTCTTATGCAACAGCGTAAAATACTTTTTTCGACAAACTGGGCACTTTAACTTAGTTGATTTTCTCAGATTTTGTATGTATTTTTTTTACTTCACTTTGTTTATTTCAATCCAAACTATTGGCCGGCCGATTATTTCCGGTAAGCTTGTGCTCACCTTATATAATATACAATCTTTAAATCTAAAATCTCTTTCCCAGCCGTAGGATGTCCACTGCTGGACAAAAGCCTCCCTAGTAGATCACTAAGTACCTACTAATGGGTTGAGGGGTACATGAGAGGTTGTTGCCATACTCACCACGCTTGGCATGCGGATTGGCGAGCGCAGTACAGGATGTTGATACACGGAAAGAAGCGGCTGCCCATCTTCCGGAGGTATCCCTTGGCAGATTCTTACTGCATTAACGGGTAGATAGTAGGCGCAACATTCTACTGCTGGCACCCCGCGGCTTAAATTTAAATGATTGCTTAAATCTCTAATGGCTCGTTGAGGAGCCTTAAATGTAGAGTGCGTCATTAGCGCGTTGTGGACATTACACACAGCACTATCTAAAATAAGCAGAGCTAGTGTTATAGGTACAAGATGATTAATACAACACTATTTTTTTATACATACCTAGAACAAATACCTAGACCCGAAAAAAGTATCTACAGAAGAAACTTGTACCGTAGCTGGAATCGATCCCGCTACCTTTAGAGTTTCTATCAGCCCAACTAAGCCATGGCGCATTTTAATATTCTAGGAACTATACTATGAGCATTTTAATGTATTTTAAATGATAAAGTATGAAAACATATTTGGTATATAGCGGGAATTTCCAATTTCGGTAAATTATACTGAAAACGTGATTTTTATGGTTATTTTTATTGTTTTATATACCTTTTAAAATATGAATACAGATTGTTTAGATTATTTAAAATATGGTGCAGATTTTTATCAATGTGACCATTTATTTATCTATATTTGGGTAAAAAATAGTTGTGCAAAAAATATTTGTGCAAAAAAGTAAAATAAGAACTGAAACTCAACTTCTTAGCCATTAAATTCTGGAGGCCTGACATTTCTTCTCTCTAAATTAGACAAAAATGATTATTTATGTGTAAAGTTTGATACTTTTTTTTGCTAGTCTCTATCCCCTCAGCCGTAGGCCTGCTGTCGACGTCCACTGTTGGACATAGGCCTCCTTCATGGATCTTTTGGATCATGAGGGGGTTGTTCCCATCCTCGCCACGCTTGGCAGGCGGTTTGGCGAGCGCAGTACGGAATGTCACTATACGTAAATGATTTAGCTAGACTACCACTGACTCACAGACTGACTGACTGACATCATTGTTCTCCCACTTCCAGTTGGAATATCGAAAACTACCCCTTTTCCACCCCCCTAATTTTTAATTTTAATTGTTAAATCCTTGAATAGAAACGCCATGCCCGCTGGTCACAAATCAAGCGGTAGTAAAAATAAACAAATTACCACAACATCCCGCAGAGACATCAATACATCGCATCACATACAGTCATGACGCGACACCGTAGCTAACAACAATTTAATGTCTCATTATACAGCCTTAACGAAGACATTTTTCTATAAGATTCATTGCATCACAACGTCAAATACTTAATCCTAATTAAACGTGGACATGTTGCCCTCTTTTGTGTTGTGGTTATCGAAATTATTTTACTAGGATATCAACACTTATTCGACAGTTTTCATTCTGGAACAATTAAAAATCCATACATACATACATAAGTATCTTATGTTTTGTACTTACTAATCATTTTGAAATGCTTTTCAACCTTCCGAATATATTATCTTGTTTTCTAATGAAACAATAGCAAATAGTCGAAAAATAAATCTACAGATATAGAATAACACTATGATAATTTTATCCTGGTGAAATATTGAGTTTTTTTAATACACTACGTAACTTCAAAAAAGAGAAAAATAAGCAATAAGCAAAAAAAACCGTTTTTAACAGCTAACGCAACTCACAAGATCATTATATAGTCGCCACATTGTTTTTGCCGCCATGATTGTTTATCATAGACAATCCTTCCGCAACTCTGGAATGTTAATGAGGTTTTATAACGCACACATTGTCATGTTATCGAAATGGGTTTCTTAACGTCGATTGATGATAGCTTCGATTTGAATCGCCATCCAGGAGGTTTTATAGAGTTGTTTATCTATACTGACATTAATGGCTGAATATTTTACAGTGAATTATGACTGTACATATTACATCCATTGAGTTGTTATTTTAATACGTAGGCGAACCACTCCCTTTATATCATTTAATCTGCAAAAAAGTGAATAAAATAAATAATATAACTCGGCAATAACGACCAGAAATAATAGCAATGGCTATAAAGATTAAGTTACACAAAAGAGAAAAATCAATTTTATTGCTCAGTTTATTACACTTGTTATGCGCGGCGATAGGTACCTAAATTGCCTAATAAAATAACCTTCACGCTATTTTTGCCGTTACGTTACAATAAAAACCTTTCTTACTTTCCGAGAACGTACTAAAACTGACCGGAACGCCCAGCGGGTTACAGCGTGACGCAAGCGGGTCGACGACGCGACGCTCAGTAGGTACATTTTTCAACTCGCATTATGCCTCGGCCTCGCAAGAACTGTACAAATACATAAATGAAATCGTTTCCAATACAAAGAGATTTTATATCTTTCAATCTCGGCTAGGTCAGGTAGGTCTACACTTGTCCCCGATCGTGGTTGCGATAACGCCGCTCGTTTCTGTTAACTGCTCTCTGACTTTATACGCAGGAGTTTCGTATCTACATCTAAAACACATCATTATCATTTATGGGAGCTTTGCATCTAACACTTGGATGGAATGTGTGTTTTTTCACCATAAACTGTTTATATTGTCGAGTTAAATTGGATATATTTGATGGCATAGGATGAATCAGACAGAGGTATGTACGTGTTGTAGGAATTAATTACATTGAAAACTGAAAGATATATCGTAGCATAACAAGAATTTATTAGTTGAACATATCAAACCGTTTTTCTTGTTTTGACACGTAACATTATACATCAAAGAGGACAAGAATACGGCCAATGGATTTAAGAAGCTAGGTAAATATTAAACTTTACTTAATTGGCTTTGTAAGTTGAGAAAGTTGGCCATGGTTTATACAATTCAGTAACTGTTAACCAATGCTATACTAGAAAGTAAAAGTCATACTTTTTATTCAATAGAGCAAAAAGCTACGTAGAATTTACAAAAGAAGAACAAGACACATTTCAATTTAAAAAAGCACATAATTGAAATATTTGCTTCAGAAAACTTCTTTTTCAAGTAAGGGAAAGTATCCATGAAGAGACGCTGCAGTGCCTGGTACATTCTTAGATACAATAGGACTGGCTTATTCTATCCCGTACCCTCAGACTAGTAAACAAGTAGGTATGGAATTACAGTTTTATTTGATTTGCAATGGGGTACCGGCAGAAGAATGTTACCCCTCCTCTCTAGCCCTAATCCTCTCTGCAGTAAGAATCTGCCAAGGGATACTTACGGAAGATGGGCAGCAACGTATTCCGTGTAACATCCCATTCCCATATAAAATATTTTTGCAAGATCTGCATAAGTGAAAACAATGCTGCGGCATCCCTACGCGCGGAGGGAGCTGCTAATTCAATCCCATTAAGATGATTAAAAATATAAACTTGTCGAAAACAAGCTTCGACGTTATTATAATGTACTACGTGAGTAATCCGCGTAATTTACAAAATTTTATGTGGGATTTCATTTACAAAATCCCAAAGCATGTGCTTGGTCTCGCTCTAGATCAGCAGCATTATATATTAATGATTATGCAAGTCGATCGAGGTCGGGAAGTGACGACCGGCCATCTGTCGGAGGCTCGGCGCTCGTAAACGGGAACAAACGAAGGAAATGTCGGCAGGGTGCGGCGGCGACCGACCACGGATAATTCCTTATTGTGGGCTGGTGGGCTAAGGCAGGGGAAGCAGCGGGCCTCGGACTAGATGGACCTAGGGAGGGCAATGGTGCATTATGGCGATGCACCGTCGTAAATTCCGCGAGACTCAGGAGGAGTTAGTAGTGGACGCCCCGGGACGTGCTCAGGCAAGGTGCGATAGGGACTCCAGAGAGTTCTTTACGAGGAACCGAAGCCCCTGGAGCACCGAGGCCGGCCATCGGGGGGGTCTTAGTGAGTTGTCGTGAGACAACCTCACATAACCACGCTGTGCCCTTACGCCCCTACGCAGCATGGTATCTTTGTTAGCAGATTTCCCCCTAGTCACCAATATAAAAAGGGGAGGCAGCAAGTAACTGCTTAGAAGAAGCCCCTGTTGATTTATATAATTAAATTGGGCTATCTACAATTGTCAATACATGATAATTTTGACAGCTAACGTTAGTTAGATGGACAGTATCTTTTACAACAGCCCCACTATTATTATGAAGGTGGGACCACGAGTACTTAAAAATCCTGCTGGTCCCACTAGTGGAACCTTGCAGTGGGACCAACGAAAACTCTTTGACACCAACCTACTTTAAAGAGAGTCAATTAACGACTGATGAAAAACAGGCTGAAATCTTAGACAAGATAAATCGAAATATCGGATAAACGTAAACACGTCAACAGCAAGCCTGAGATACGTACATACCTCCTTGGAAAAAATACTTCTTACTAATATACTTACTGTGAATTTTCTAAAAAGGTATAAATATTTAATAAAAGGTATAAATATTTAATATACGGCACATAATCACGGTAGGAGCAAAGAATAGGGGAAAGTAATAGCGCGTCAACAACTATTAATAATTTTACCCTAGACAAAATTTAAAAAAAAATGTGTTTTCTAAAATCTTCTAAAAATTAAAAAATATAAAATGACATTCTCTGTCCATCTATCATCCTGTTTTTACCCGACTGCCAAGGAACGGTCTTGTTTTTACCCGACTGCCAAGGAACGGTCTTGTTTTTACCCGATTGCCAAGGAACGGTCTTGTTTTTGCCCGACTGCCAAGGAACGGTATTGTTTTTACCCGACTACCAAGGAACGATATTATTTTTACCCGACTGCCAAGGAACGGTCTTGTTTTTACCCGACTGCCAAGGAACGGTTTTGTTTTTACCCGACTGCCAAGGAACGGTATTATTTTTACCCGACTGCCAAGGAACGGTCTTATTTTTACCCGACTGCCAAGGAACGGTATTGTTTTTCCCCGACTGCCAAGGAACGATATTATTTTTACCCGACTGCCAAGGAACGGTCTTGTTTTTACCCGACTGCCAAGGAACGGTATTATTTTTACCCGACTGCCAAGGAACGGTCTTATTTTTACCCGACTGCCAAGGAACGGTATTGTTTTACCCGACTGCCAAGGAACGATATTATTTTTACCCGACTGCCAAGGAACGGTCTTATTTTTACCCGACTGCCAAGGAACGGTATTGTTTTTACCCGACTGCCAAGGAACGGTATTGTTTTTACCCGACTGCCAAGGAACGGTATTTTTTTTACCCGACTGCCAAGGAACGTTATTTTTTTTACCCGACTACCAAGGAACGATATTGTTTTTACCCGACTGCCAAGGAACGGTCTTGTTTTTACCCGACTGCCAAGGAATGGTATTGTTTTTCGCGCGTATCTTGTATGTTTGTAAATTTATTTATTGCCACGTATCTTCACAACGGCTGGACGAATGTCGACAAAATAAGGCTTCGTTAGTTTCGTCTCAAAAACCCAAGTGTTACTTAAAAAAACAAAATAGCGGATTTATGGCGCCAAATTGTAAGTAGTTCAATTTTTTTAACCAAACCTATCGAGGAGCTTATCAAAAGAAAGGGAATTTGTATTTGTATTTATTTATTGCATCATGTACAGGTTTTTATTAGGTCTAAGCATTAAATTAAAAGGAGATTACAAAAATTTACATAGATTACACAAATTTACATATTCTTGTATTTAAAAATCAAGATTAATTACTAGGTACAATTTTAATTAAATCATTAGAATAATTTGTAATCAATGCATTGAAATGGTCGTACCAGGTACAGGTACGAAGGTAATGTTTAATGCTTTGGCTTTGAATCGGCCAAATGTGTGTTGGACCTTGCAGTTGGGTTTTTTGTTTCACTTCATGTTTGCTTGTTAATGCTTACTGTTCCATTGACCTTCAAGAAGTTGTCGTAAAATAAACCACTATAAAAACAGTAGTGAGAAGCTCTAAAAATGCAACAAACTAGAGCAGCCTTCGATCGCATGAAACCGCAAGAGCACGCAGGTGCAACCTTTCCACGACCGCAAGATCCCACATAGAGGCTTTGTGTTAAAAACTTTACTTGACATGTCTTCAACTAAAGTTTTTTGTAAACTTTCGCGATCACAATTCATTATAATATATAACATACCTGGCCCTTGGATTGAGCTTCACGATCCTAAGATTCTTGCCAATGAACGTCAATATTACCGGAGAATGATTCGTGAGGCAATCGAAATCAAAAAACACCCGAATTTCAACCGTGAAGATGGATTTAGGCTCCGATATCTTGGAATCCAGTAATAAGTAGGTAGTGCACGTCGTGATCTAACATTGCATAGTGAAGATACTGTTAGTGTTGTGTGCCGCAATGTAAACGCGGCCTTACAGAGTTCCGAAGACAAATTGCAAAACCACCATCGCTTCTTGATGGACACTAATGAAACCCGGGACCACGATTGTTGAAACTCAGTTTAAACATCGAGAATAATCAAAGGTATAAAGCGATAAATTCCTATGTTTTTGGTAACTATAATGTCTTTAACTGTTGGTATTTTATAAGCAAATGTGAAAAACAGATTATAAAAGTAATTGGTAAATTGTACTGAGTACCTACAACAGTCATCATCATCTCTCCGTAGGAGATCTATAGGCTTTCCTTATAGATCTCCAAGAACATGCGAGGGTTAGTGCCATACTCGCCACGCTTAGCAGGCCAGTCGGCGAGCGCAGTACGGGATGTTGGTACACGGAAAGACGCTGTCCATCTTCCGGAGGTATCCCTTGGCAGATTCTTATTCCTCCTATTTTGCCCGCGGATGCAGTAGAATATGCCAATGGATACCTTCGAATGATGGGCAGCAGCGTCTTTCCCGTACTGCATTCGCCAACCCGTCTGCCGAGCGTGGTGAGTATGGCAAGAACCCCCTCATGATCAACACCTAGAGATCCATAAGGCAGGCCTATGTCCACCGGTGGACGTCCTTCGGCTGAAATGATGATGATTCAGAGGAAATAACAGCTGTCTCGAACTGGCTTAGCCGCGGGTGTCCACACTATGTTTTCCTTTACCGTTAAACAAATAAAATAAGTTTCTAAAGTTTCATGCTGTTAAAATGTACACATAAATCTTACGCCACTCCTTTGCAAAACTGGTTAAATATATATATTTAGATAGACAGGGGAAATCCATTCATTAGTTATCCTATGAGAGAACACACGTCTTAAGTATTCGGAACAATACTACACTAATTACTTCCTGCCAGGTTTCTAACGTGTTAAATAAACCATTACATTGTTATAATGCTTATTATTATTTTATAATAATTTAAACTGTTGCTATTAAAATTCAACAAGATATATTTATATATCTTGTTATTCAACAAGATATTAATTACAAAACATTAAATATATATATTTTTTTGTTAATGCTTAACTTACTTTTCAACTAAATTACTTAAACATACTACCTACAGTATACAAAATCAGGATATTATTATAATAATGCTAATATAGGAGTATAAAAGTATATAGCATATTATTAAATTGAAAGAAAGAAAGGAAACATTTCATCATCATCTTTTCGGCCGCATAACGTCCACTACTGAACATATGAGATGTAGTTGCCATACTTACTACGCTTGGCAGGCGGGTTGGTGAGTGCTGTACGGGATGTTTATACACGAAATGACGCTGCTGCCCATCTTCCTGAGGCACCCCTTAGCTGGCTCTTACTGCATCCTGAGGGCATGAGAGGAGGGGTAACATTCTACTGCCGGCACCCCACGGCCGCAGAAAATTTAAAAAAAAATATATTAAATTGCAATTAATTAATACAATAAAACAAATTAATAAATAATTGTTAGGTGGAACATCGTCTATTGCTAGTAGATATGCAAAAAATATATTTCCACAGGGTGTTTTATGTGTACTAAGCCGAAAGGGGGTGATTCGGACCATCCCAGAGGACATTTTTTATTCACCAACTAGTAAAATGTAAAGAAAAATAATAAAATACGAATTCCCGATTTTATTCCCTTCCAAAACTTCGGGTTAGTACATATGTTATAAATACACTCTGTATATCTTATGAATAAATAATGATTAATATTATTATGTCTATGGTTAGAGCTGGGCATCACCATCTTTCTCTTTAGTCTGTTATTGCCGGGTTCTTAGGTTATGGCTATGATGCGTTCGGGTGGCTTGCAAGTTTATTGTTAGGTTTTTACTGTTGCTTCCTTGTTTACTGTCTTAACATAATAATAAATAAAAAATAAAATAAAAAAAGCTTTATTTCCTTATACCTAACATACATAGTAGAAAAATTCAATTCAATCTTATTAAACTCTTCACTATTATTTATATTTGTTTATCCTATTTTAAATCCTAAAAATAAGGAGAAGTGATGGTATAGGGACTGCCTGTGGCGGTGAAAGCCTCCTCCAGGTTTCGCCATTCCGTCCGGTCTCTGGTCGTTCTTGGCCAAAGTTTACCTGCAACTTCTGCAATGTCGTCGCTCCATCGTTTCAGTGGCCGTCCTCGCTTACGTTTTTTATCGCGAGGAAACCAGTTAGTCAGAATTTGTGACCATCTGTTAGCTGGTAGCCTTTGCAGGTGACCAGCCCATCTCCATTTCAAACCTAGAACTCGTCGGACAACGTCCTTTGCTTTGGTGATTTTTTTTAACGTCTTTACATATAGGGTACTTTTTATCTGCGGGATTTTTAGCTACTTGTTTAAAGCTAGTTGTGCAATCAATTGTTTTGTATTGTAGTGCTGCGATGACAAAACATTAAAAAATGTCATCCCATAGGGATTTCTCTGGCCCGCTAACTCTTATCCCTCAAGCCACGAGCCCTCATCGATCTGCGTACGAGCACCATTAGTTTAGTTGTAGGGCCGCGTGCGCCGGAGTTTAGTGTCCAGTGATTACGGGATTGAGATAAACAAGGTGATTGAGTTAATGTGCGCTTATGTGTCGCCGTGTTGTTTTCAATGGTCACTTGTTGACGGTAGCGCTTTGCTGCTCGCGACGGAAATTAATTGTACGTAATATTTCAATCTATTACTAAGAAGATTTAAAATATTAGTATTTTAATGATTAAATTATGGCGTCACTGTTAAAATATACAACGTGATTCTTAAGAGCTTTTCTCGCGCGAAGTGATGACTGCGTGGATTTTTATATGAACATAAGTGATTATTTACCTATAAGGTTTTATTATAGTTATATTATATTGCGGTGGGGTGCCGGCAGTAAAATGTTGCCTCTAATATCTTGCTCGTGGATACAATAAGAATCAAAACAAGATGAGCAGCGTCTTTCTGTGTATCCCTGTACTGCGCTCGCCAACCGGCCTACCAAGCGTGGTGAGTATGGCAACCCCCTCATCATATTGAATCCATGAGGGAGCCCTATGTCCAGCAGTGGGCTGGTCAGCCCCACGGCTGAGATAGGCGGTTTGGGTATTTTCGGCACCAAATCAAGGATTTTATGATTAAAGTCGGTCTTTCTTGTTGAAAAATTAATGAATTATATCATAATATAATAAGAATATTATTATATTAAGTTAGTAGTATTATAACTCCCAGAAAATCCACATCAATGTGCATTGAATAGTTGGTCTCACAGCATCTGTATATAGCCCGCATATACCTACGATCATTTTATATAACGACATAGATACATCATCAGCTTTCAACTCAACGCGTGGGTTCGAACAACAAATGAATAGGAAATCAAACAAATCGATCTCATAACACACAAAACAAACTATTTGTACGTGTCCATAGAGAGCTGCGCTTGCGCAGAAAAACCGATCGTGCGTGTCTTCATCATCTACGGCTATTAAATATGGCAACAAAAACGTGGGTACTATTATATATGAATATTGATAATGTGATGTAACGGCAACGCAGTCCCAGCCTTGGGCATAAAAGGTTTTTACATATATTCTAGTGCTACACATATGACCTGGGACATTCTTAGGAGGATTAGACTTGCCCAGCATAGCTTGTGTTTCCCTCTCCTCTCTCAGTAGTCATCTCATCCTTAAATCCTTTGTTTTTCATGTCTTCATTATCAATGTAATCATTATATTTAAATACACATTTATATCAGATAGGCACAGCTAAAGCTTAACGAGGAACTTAAAGGAACAAGATAACATATATAGAATAAAACCTCATGTTGAAATTCTTTAGTTTAAACTAATATTATCTGTGGTTTAAACGAAAAAAAACTGACTTCAATGAAACCGATGATGATGGATGGTAGTAGGTATGACGTTAAGTGGATAGGTATTAATTACATCTATACTACCGTTCAAGATGTTAATATCCCCACCAAAATCGCTAAATGTATGTTTGTAACATTTGAAGAGCTCCCTCGATTCCTCATGGAACCCAACATTACAACTGAGTTTTGAACAAAAAACCGGATTTAGAAGTGCTATCTTGAGCACTTCTAAATTCGTTCCATTTTGAGAACCTCCTTCTTTGTAGTCGGTTAAACACACTCAGCAAGTCAGTCGTGTCAAACGTATGTGCTCTGAATATAGTTTAATTTTACGTCGAAAGACTCCTTTTGGAAATGCGTGTCTTCACGTTTTTTTTTGTTTCTTGCACGGAATACTAATTATTGAATTGCTATGAGCTCGTCATAAGCCGTGTTGGTCGAGTGGTATGTACCCCTGACTTTTAATCTGAAGGTCGTGGGTTCGATGCCGGCGGGTTGATGACCCAATGGATTTATCTTTCTTAAAAATTGTATGTTTACATATAACTTAACGTGCTTAACGGTGATGAAAACATCGTGAGGAAACCTACGTCTTACGTCTTCAGGCGTATTAACCTGTTCTTTCCTCTGACTTATAGCCGATTAAGCTGGAGGATGGTATAGGAGCGGGGCAAGCCCTCATCCATCTAACAATGTCCCAGTCAATAACTCGGAAACGATACGGCTTAAAGGAAAAATAAAAACTATTTGTTAATTGATATTAAGTGAAAATGAATACCTTTCATGTGATATCCCACAAGACCTAGTAACTTCACTTGAAAATTTTGAGATTCCTAAAAACACAACTCTCATCCAAATTATACAATTCCTACAGATTTCTTGCGGCAATAAGGTTATTAAATTTAATAAGGACTGGGAATGTTCAAGAGCACAAAAAAGTGTAAAGAATTTATATTCAATGCCTTGTCTGAACGTATTATTAAGTTATTGCATAATTTTACGTGGTAACGATGATGCTAGCTTTTTACGGGGAAAGAGAAAGGTAATTTTTAGTCTTCATATTCGTTGTGCATTTGATAGATAGACAGATTTAATTTATTGACATTAACACAATAACATACATATTTATTACACAAATAAAAATTAAATCGCGTGCATTATATAGCTCGTCTGGTAGGTACAAGTTTCATTAAAAATATGTATAGAGAATAAGTTATTACCATAAAATCAAATGATAATATTCAATTATTGGTACGCTGCTTAGAGGCGTAAATAAACATAAATAATTATAAAGTTATTGTCATGCGAAAAGGAAAATAAAGATTATTTTATTATATTTAAGTTAAATAAAGCAACATAATTAAAAGCCTCGGCCCTTGTCCGGCAGTGTACGTCTAAGGCTGAGATGATCGAGGATCAAATAATTTGTTGAAGTCATTAAAATAAGATTATATACTCGTATTTACGGTTTGGTAGAATGCAAGGCTCAACGTAGTCTTTGTCATGATAATGCAAACCATTTGTTATCTATGGTTAGCCAGAGCTGGCTCGAGCGTTTTCCCGCTAAATGGTGTCGGGTAAATTATAATTTGGAAAATGTATCTACTGTGCTTAATAATTTACACAGAGATTGTGATAGTTTGGAATCTCACCTAAACAAACCAGATAGATTTTTACTTTTGTCTTGTTAGAAAACAAGAAAGACTTTGCGCTTGTTCATTAAGCCCTATCTTTGCATTTTTAGTTCAATTATACCAGTTTGATAATACAGGCATCTAATATTCACTGATGATTAAAACGTCTCTAAAGGCACCAATTTAGTTTCCCAGGCTTTATAACATCCCCTGCACTGGGACAGGATAGATAAAAACAACAATAAAATCCTTTATAACTTATTTAATACTCTCGCACGAATGGTTGAGCGTTACTGATGAAATGTTGATAATGTTTTGCAATAAAGAATTGAATTGAAACGTCTTTGCGGATGGAGCGCGTTGATGTCTTTTGTATAGAATTTAGAATTATCGAAAGATTCAACAGAATGAGACAATTCATGAGACAATGTTATTTGAGATAGCGACAGAGAGGAGAGTGAGAGAGGAAAACATAGGGGCAGGAGGATGATGATGACTTTGTCATATTTTAAAGTACTAAGCTAAGCATTATCATCACCATCTCAGCCGTAGGACATCCATTGCTGGACATGTGCCTCCTTCTTGGATCGCTAAGTGGTCTTGAGGTGGTTCCATACTCACCACGCATGGCAAGTGAGTATGGAATATGCAAGAGGGGAGGGGCAACATTATTCTGCCGGCACCCCACAGCTAAACATTTTACATCATAGTAATTCCTGAAGACCAGCTTATTGACGCAGTACCTTCGGGTTGTAATTTAAATCATAATAACACCACTTGCGGTTTCAAAGATACCTTCCCAGTGCAAACTACCAGAAAAGTACTACCTGTTCAACCTATCCTCTATCTTCAGCCCTAAACTATCACCAATAAGCTTCACTCTCCAGTGAACCGATTAAATTGCAGCAGCTGATTTTAAAAGATGCCCTGTTGTTTAGAAAATAGTGATAGTTTTTGCTTATACAGCCCGGATTGCTGTGGTTTGGGCCTTATTACAAGCATAGGTCGATCGGCTAATGATGCCCATTCTCGAAAACTGTGATGGACTCTTATGGATGCAGATATTGTTAGGAGGGTTTTGTTCTTATTTATTATAGCCTATTTGAATATTAAAGGCGTGCTTTATCAAGCAGGTTATAATTCAACTGAAAGGGCGAAGATAGTTAAGGAGCAAGCGCAAAGTCTTTTTTGTTTTTTAACAAGACAAAAAACATAGCTGGATATGTTATATTCATAACGTACAACATAGGATTGCAATTCAGTAAAAAAATCTCTCGTAAGTAAATACAAAAAGTACGGCCTTGGCATCTATTATAGATGATTTATGCAGCGTCAGCTACTGGTATTCATGCTGTACGGGACGCTGCAGTGCCTGGGACATTGTTAGATGGATTAGGCTTGCCCAGCACCTATACCATCCTCTCAGCTTAGTCAGCTATTATTCAGAGGAAATAACAGGTCAATACGTCTGAAGCTAACTAAGCCGCGGGTTTCCTCACGATGTTTCCTTCACCGTTAAAGCACGTGTTAAGTGTGCACATACATTTTTCAAGAAAAATCCATTGGTGCACGGCCGGTAACCCACGACCTTCGGATTGAAAGTCGGGGGTACATACCACTCGGCCAACACGGCCTGATAAATAAAGTAAATACAAGTATGCATCATATTCATAATTCTGTAATTTAGTATTAATAATTTAGTGACTGTCGTTTAAGTGAAACCTTTAGAATGTTAAAAAAATACTAATGCAAAAGTAAAAACCTTGTGTGCTAATGTGACTCAAAGCTATCACAACTCTCTGGGTAAATTTCCACAGTAGATTCACACATTTTCCAAATTATAATTTAAACGACGCCATTTGCCGGGAAAACGCTCGAGCCAGCTCTAGCAAACCACAGATAAAATATGTTTTGCATTTTCATAACAGAGCCTACGTTGCGCCTAGCATTCGACCAATCCATAAATACTATCTTCTTTTATTATTATAGCAAGTAAACAAATTATAGCACGCTAACAAAGGGAAGGTAGAGTTTACAAATCACTGTTTATGTGAGTGGTTTGGTCTGTGAGGACGAATCACAAAGACTAGACAGGAGGCCTTGTCTGTGTGATTGGTTGTGATTCATGGATCTGCAAGTCCTGATCATGATGGGGTTGTTGCCATACTCACCACGCTTGTCAGGCGGGTTGGCGAGCGCAGTACGGGTTGTTGATACACGGAAAGACGCTGCTACCCATTTGCCGAAAGTAGCCCTTGCAGATTCTTACTGCATCCACGGGCATGAGAGGATGGGCAACATTCTACTGCCAGCACCCCACGGCAGATGATAAAATCATACCCAATTTAAAACAATGTGTGTTGTCAGTGCAACGCGAGCGCGTGAGAGGGAAGGAGACGGTACCGCGTAAAAAAGCTCCATTCCCTGACGAAAGTTTCCCTGGGAGGAACTAACTGAACACGTTGGATACCTATTTTCAACGAATAATTAACGTGAGTAGAAAACCCGTTTAACATAACAATGTGTGTGTTGTTTGCAGTGATGCCGTGACTGCATGGGTGTGGGCGGCGCGGTGCTGGACGCGGCGGCGCGCGGCGACGCGGCGCGGCTCGCGGGCCTGCTCGGCGCGGACGCGCGGGAGGTGGACGTCGCCGACGAGGTAACCTACCCTAACCAGTGCTGGACGCGGCGGCGCGCGGCGACGCGGCGCGGCTCGCGGGCCTGCTCGGCGCGGACGCGCGGGAGGTGGACGTCGCCGACGAGGTAACCTACCCTAACCAGTGCTGGACGCGGCGGCGCGCGGCGACGCGGCGCGGCTCGCGGGCCTGCTCGGCGCGGACGCGCGGGAGGTGGACGTCGCCGACGAGGTAACCTACCCTAACCAGTGCTGGACGCGGCGGCGCGCGGCGACGCGGCGCGGCTCGCGGGCCTGCTGGACGCGGCGGCGCGCGGCGACGCGGCGCGGCTCGCGGGCCTGCTCGGCGCGGACGCGCGGGAGGTGGACGTCGCCGACGAGGTAACCTACCCTAACCAGTGCTGGACGCGGCGGCGCGCGGCGACGCGGCGCGGCTCGCGGGCCTGCTCGGCGCGGACGCGCGGGAGGTGGACGTCGCCGACGAGGTAACCTACCCTAACCAGTGCTGGACGCGGCGGCGCGCGGCGACGCGGCGCGGCTCGCGGGCCTGCTGGACGCGGCGGCGCGCTGCGACGCGGCGCGGCTCGCGGGCCTGCTCGGCGCGGACGCGCGGGAGGTGGACGTCGCCGACGAGGTAACCTACCCTAACCAGTGCTGGACGCGGCGGCGCGCGGCGACGCGGCGCGGCTCGCGGGCCTGCTCGGCGCGGACGCGCGGGAGGTGGACGTCGCCGACGAGGTAACCTACCCTAACCAGTGCTGGACGCGGCGGCGCGCGGCGACGCGGCGCGGCTCGCGGGCCTGCTGGACGCGGCGGCGCGCGGCGACGCGGCGCGGCTCGCGG
Organism: Pasiphila rectangulata; assembly: GCA_963082625.1. Lineage (NCBI taxonomy): Eukaryota > Metazoa > Arthropoda > Insecta > Lepidoptera > Geometridae > Pasiphila > Pasiphila rectangulata. Next base: position 18,514,151 of record OY720251.1, on the reverse strand, counting down.
GCCTGCTCGGCGCGGACGCGCGGGAGGTGGACGTCGCCGACGAGGTAACCTACCCTAACCAGTGCTGGACGCGGCGGCGCGCGGCGACGCGGCGCGGCTCGCGGGCCTGCTGGACGCGGCGGCGCGCGGCGACGCGGCGCGGCTCGCGGGCCTGCTCGGCGCGGACGCGCGGGAGGTGGACGTCGCCGACGAGGTAACCTACCCTAACCAGTGCTGGACGCGGCGGCGCGCGGCGACGCGGCGCGGCTCGCGGGCCTGCTGGACGCGGCGGCGCGCGGCGACGCGGCGCGGCTCGCGGGCCTGCTCGGCGCGGACGCGCGGGGGGTGGACGTCGCCGACTAGGTAACCTACCCTAACAAGTGCCGGATCCTAACCAATGCTGCCAGAGGTCTCCTTTTAGTTACCCAACCCCACTAGAACATAAGTGAATAAAGACCCTTAGATGTAATTAGCTTTTGAGAAATAAGAAACAGTACGCATTAAGCAGTAGACGGCGATCGCCATCTGAGTGGCGGTAAGGAAAAAAAAAGACCAGTGCTGGATTTACCAATAGGAAGAAAGAACATTTATTTCTGAATTGAAATTATCGTGGCTAGACATCATTTAATAAATATAATACGGCTTACACCACGTACCTAACTTATTATCATCTTGCTGACGTTTCGTAGACCATTTAGAGGCCCTTCTTCATGAGCACCGTTCGTGGCCGACTCCGAGGGCCGCGAGACGAGACAGTTCTCGTCTCGCGGCCCTCGGAGTCGGCCACGATAATAAGTTAGGTACGTGGTAGTCTTTTTTAAACTTTCGCGATCACAACACATTATAAAAATATGGGATTATCGGGTATTTATCGCGTAATTACCTTTATTTTATTCCCGACGTTTCGACCGGATTGCACCTGGTCGTGGTCGCGGGGAGACGGGGAAACGTCGGGAATAAAATAAAGGTAATTACGCGATAAATACCCGATAATCCCATATTTTTATAATATTTACGTGGTGTAAGCCGTATTATATTTATTAAATTTATTTCTGACACAATACAAAAATACAACTAATTGTTAAACAATTTAAGTAAAACATATATAATTGTGGCACAGATAGGCGCCCAACTCAGCATTTGTTGTCTTGTCCTACACAAGACAAGACAACGCTGATCTTCCGTTGGAACCTTTTTGAGTCACAGATGTCCCTTTACACGCAAAATCATAATCTTTACTCTTTTACTTATTGGCTAATATGTGCAATTTTATGCAACTAAGTGCTTACAGCACGATGTGCTTAGTCAATTTATAGCACCTAACAAAGATCTCTTTGTCTGTAAGGATTCAATTATTTCAAGAAACGTTAGTACAATCATCAATAACGCGCATTGTGCATCCCATGCAACTCATGCAAGCACATCAGTCATATTCGCAGCTCGGGGCAACGCGTAGATCCGGCACCTCTCAGCGGGTACAAAGCCTTTGTGATGCGTTTAATAGATCCAGTGTTTAGTTCCAGTCACTAGATTTATAGCCCTGGCTCTCTTGAACGTCAAACACGTCTAGATCTAATAGAATATTTAATGTCCCGGCCCGCTTGAATGCAGATTCAATATTCTTAACATCCTGCTTTATTGTCTTCGAATGGATCTTTTTAGCTTTTGTTTATGACTTTTTGTATTAGTTAATTACGAAACTGTAGAATTGCTATGTCTTAACGCTGCATATTTCATGGTTGTCATTTTTATTTTAGCTCGTTTATCAATTGTTATTAAAAACAATATACTATCTAATAAATCATAGTCATTTCACACATCGCCGCAGCAAAGCTTATATCTCCTGTGGGAACCAAATGCCCAATGGAAAATTACTATTTATTTTAAAACAAAACGAGTACAAAATAATTGTATTGGAAAATAACCCTCCACAAAGAATAATTAAATTTAAGAATATTCATCATTTTAGCCGTAAATCGTACACTACTGAACACAGGCCTCCCTCAAGGATCTCCACGAGGGGCAGTTGCCATACTCACCACGCTTGGCAGGCGGGTTGGCGACCGCAGTACGGGATGTTGATACACGGAAAGACGCTGCTGACGCGCCCGTATTCCGGAGGTATCCCTTAGCAGGCTCTTACTGCATTCACGGGTATGAGAGGAGGGGTAACATTCTACTGCCGGCACCCCACGGCACACCAGAAATCTTAAGAATATTATATAGACATAATTATTAAGAAAGCTGTTTGATTTATCTCTTAGCCGGGCAAAGACAGTCAGTTTTATATCATCATCTCAGCCGTAGGATGTCCACTGCTGGATATGAGGGATTGTTGCCGTACTCACCATGCTTGGCGGGCGGGTTGGCGAGCGCAGTATGAGATGTTGATACACAGAAAGGCGCTGCTCCCCATCTTCTGGAGCTCTACCTTAGCAGATTCTTACTGCTTCCACGGGCAAGAGAGGAGGCGCAACATTGTACTGCACTCCACGGCGCAGATTTATGCAGCATTCAATAATTTAATCTCGTATTTTTTTAGTCAATTACTCGTTCGTACAACTTATATTTATTATGGTTTACCGTGCTATCTAGATCTAAACTGGATCAGTGCGAACGGATCTTCCTTTGGCGCCCACCCGCGGTCCAATTAGTTTGCAGATATTAATCATCTACAATATCGATCTTAGTTCTTTAGCTTCCCTCATACAAGTACGTACTTCGCCGCATATGATAGTATTTCTCCCTCTTCTGTTTCAACAATCATCATCATTTCATAATTTTCAATGACGCTGCTGCCCATCTGCCGGAGGTATCCCTTAGCAGGCTCTTACTGCATCTACGGGCAGGAGAGGAGGAGTAACATATTGCCGGCACCCCAGGGCAGTTTAAACGATGCTAACAGAAAAATATCTAGAAAACTAATACCTAAAAATAAACTAAAATTGACAATTTATTAAACAATTATGTCATAAAAGCTATAAAATAAGTACGAAGAGGCTCAGTAATTGTACCCTAATTAGGTACCACTGATACAAAGAAGCGAACGTAGAAGCTTTGTATGTCGTATGGCGACGGTCTGCTCTATGGCATGGATTAAGAACCAAGTTTTTCAAAGCTCTTCAACAGGTTTATAACAAAGATTTAAATCTTACGATACGCCTTTACCGTAATGAGACCGCACCGTTTTGTTTCCACACGAAATCAGTGAGCTCGCTCATTTAGATTCAGTGTACCTCTGAACGCAATGTTAGCCGGACGTGGTGTGTGTTACTTTATTTATGAAAGTTCGCAATAAATGGTAACAGTTTTGTTTATTCGCAAAACCAGTGTGCATGCATCGGCATTATTTTTAGCACACATATAAAGACAATGGCACAGTATTTGGTGCCAGGGCTCATCTAACGATTTAAATCTTTCGTTTATAGTTAAAAAAAACTCGTTAACAGGTTATAGTACTAGTGTATTATATTATCTGTGGTTATAGTAAAACAAAGCTGTCTTAACGGTTATGACTGATTGCTTCTCTAGTTAAAAACAAGCCAAGCTCTGCATTAAATGGGAACAAGGTAATTTCAAGACAGAAATTAATTGGTTTATCATTACGCAGAAAATAGCTTTAGAAATTGCTTATTTTGAGTTCGTAAGAGTAATCGTACCATCTACATTTATATAATACTAGCTTACTAGCTTATTCCCGCCGCTTTGCATGCGTTGTACCCGGATAAAATGTCTTTAAGTGTTAATTCTGATCAACATCTGTAGGTACGTGTGCGAAATTTCAGCTCAATCCGTAGGCTAGTTTTCGCGTCTAACAAAAACGTCTTCCTAACGTCCATACATTCATACATACTTACAAACTTTCGCGTTTATAATATTAGTAGGATACACGCATTGCAAATCAAAAAAGTCATAAATAAACAGACATATTATACAAATACAATTTCTGAATTTCTTTGAAAAACATATTTATAAATCCACCTTTGATACAAAGTGAACTCAATAAAATCATATCGAGAATTAGTCCCTAAGTTCCTATTTATTGGTACCGGGGTTCACAATATTGTTTTAATCAAATAATCTTTGATCTTACGAGCTACTAATAATAACCTATCACATGTAATAACGAGATAAAACCAGTGCCATAAATAATATCTTCATTATACCCAGAAGCCGCCATTTTGAATTGACATTACCTGTTTCGTGCGGAAATCGATCCAGATCTATCACATTTCGTAACGATTGATGGATTGTAGCATTTATTCAGGCTGATTTATCCAGCTTTCGTTCAGAAGTTCTGACGTTATCTTCGTAGGAAGAAATATTGGTCGTCTAATAGCTCTTAATGTGGAAACTCTTCAATATCTAGCAATATATATTGAGTTATCTCTTCCGGTCAGTATTAACATAATTTTATGTCCACGAATTATGCATAACATCAAAGGTACCTTTATACACATCTATAGGTAGGTACATCTTTAGGAGACTCTACTCTTTTGTTCTTTTTGTTGATGGAATGGTCATAACGATATATCCCAGGCACTGCAGCGTCCCGTACAGCATGATTACCAGTTGCTGACGCTGTATAAATCATCTATAATAGATGCAAAGATGCCTTACTTGTTCATAACAAACAAAGGGTAGACATAGAAACATCATTTATTTGCCACTAAACCATACAAAAAAATACATACCTACTATAAAACACTAAAACCGGCACCCAACTTCTACTGCCAGCACCCAATGGCAATTTTATTAAATAATGAAAATCCATGTGTATGTAAAACCTAAGACGTTTCTTCGCAGCACCAAAGACGATTTAAGCCTAACCGGTAAACCCGAGATCGCCTGCTGAACATAACAATCGCTGTAAAACAGATTCCTGTTATCTCAACAAGCATTGGTATGGAGGTACCAGAAAAGGGGGCGAAGGCCTCAAAAAGTCACCAAAGGTCAAAAATGGCATTTTTGGATTTTTGGACGTTTTCGGCCATTTGAAGTCTTATTTTTTTGGTGACCTTTTGAGGTCACAATAACTCCGGTCCCTGTGACCCTAGGGTCACCAAAATCAATCAGTCACCTTCTCTCACTAAGACGGTGCTAACAAAAAAGGTTTCATGTAAGTCGGTCAACGCGTTCGGTTGTAATCGTCAAATACACAGACAGACAGACAGAAAGAAGCCATAACCATTAATAGATACGTTTTACTACCTGATAATTTTATATGCCCGCTTATTGCCCATTAAAGTAACTTACAATAATGATGTTAACTGCTGAGTTCAACAAATAGTTACTGGGATATTAACCTCATATACCTACCTCTATATAAACATCATATAGGGTGCCGGCCTTAGAATTTTACCTCCACTCTCATGCCCGTGGATGCAGTAATGCAGTTAAGAGCCTGCTAATGGAAGATGGGCAGCAGCGTATTTCCGTCCGTACATCGCGTACTGCGCTCGCCAACCCGCCTGCCAAGCGTGGTGAGTATGGCAATTACCCGTCATGGAGAGGAGATCCATGAAGGAGGCCTGTGTTCAGTAGTCGATGTTTTACGGCTGAAATGATGAATGAGCAACAGTTCGTTACTACACCAAGACTATAGTTATATTACAAGCTCTCTATTGTGCCGTGTAGCAATGGGTTTTTCTTTAAAAATGTATGTGCATACTTAACATGGGCTTTAACGGTGAGGAATCGTGAGGAAACCCGCGGCTTAGTTAGCTTCAGATGTATTGACCTTCTCTTTCCTCTTGACTAATAGTTGACTAAGCTGAGAGGATGGTATAGGTGCTGGGCAAGCCTAATCCATTTAACAATGTCTCAGACACTGCAGCGTCCCGTACAGCATGATTACCAGTTGTTGACGACCAGTTGTTGATGATACAAAGGCATATTATCATTTTGCAAGTTGAATAAATAAATAATTAAATAATGCTGGACACATCACACAGCATCACCTAGCCCCAAGCTAAGCAGAGCTTGAGTTATGGGTACTAGATGACTGATATACTTAATACATTATAGTAAATAGATATTTACTATAATGTATTAAGTATATCATTACATTATAAAATAGATATTTTTATTATATATAGAAAAACACCCAGAACACCCTCAACAAATATCTGCAGATCGTACAGACATTTGTCCCGAGGCGGGAATCGAACCCGCAACCCCTTGCGTCGCAGGCGGACCTTCGCCCGCTGCGCCACAGAGCTCGTCTCCGTGAATAAAACCACTTCCTGACATCGTACTGAGCGGATTTGTAATCTTGTACCGGTACTTTAGTTTCCACTGATACTTGATGTAAATTAACACAAAAGCGACAAAATATTATTATTCTCATTCTGGTGGGGGGTTACCAGATCTGCACTGACGTCCGCATGGGAGTGTATTGTGCACTGTCCCCCGAGAAACTGCTCCAACCCTAACCTAACCAGCCAAACTCCTTGAAGTACTACCTTTATTTAAATCAGGTTCTAAGTCGGACCCCACTAACTTTAGGCCGATATCAGTACTGCCGACATTTAGTAAAATTTTTGAAAAGCTTATTTTAAATCAGCTATCTAAGCACTTTGCCGACAACAAATTGCTTCACTGCAAGCAATTTGGCTTTACTCGCGGCCGTTCCACTACTGATGCTGGTATAGAGTTAGTCTCGCATATCTATGATGCTTGGGAGAGGTCGCAAGACGCTTTAGGTGTTTTTTGCGACCTTTCAAAAGCATTTGACTGTGTACACCATGAAACATTAATCGGAAAATTGCGCCACTATGGTGTTAGAGATATCTCTTTGGATCTACTTATTTCTTATCTCAGTAACAGGATACAAAGAGTTGATGTTAATGGAAAACGTTCTTCGGGATCTGTAGTTACAATGGGTGTACCGCAGGGATCAATTCTTGGGCCTTTTCTATTTTTAATTTACATTAATGATCTACCTCATCTTGTCAAAAACAATCATGAGATTGTATTGTTTGCTGATGACACTTCACTTTTGTTCAAAATGAAACGACGTACCACCGATTATGACGAGGTGAATAATGCAATCTCAGAGGTTGTTAATTGGTTTAATGTCAATAACCTATTACTTAATGAAAATAAAACAAAATGCATTAGATTTACTCTTCCTAATGTAAAACAGGCTGATGCCAAGATTAAATTAAAAGATGAAAGTTTAAACCTTGTAGAAAAAACTGTATTTTTAGGCATAACTTTAGACAATAAGCTTCAATGGGGCCCACACATAGAACAACTATCGGGTAGGCTTAGTTCTGCAGCATATGCAGTCAAAAAAATCCGCCTTCTTACAGACGTTGATACCGCTAGACTTGTTTACTTCAGCTATTTCCACAGCATTATGTCTTATGGCTTACTACTGTGGGGATGTGCTGCAGATATAGACACCGTATTTGTGCTGCAGAAGAGGGCTATTCGTTCTATCTACAATATGGGTCCCAGAGAATCACTTCGCACTAAATTTAAAGAAATAAATATAATGACAGTAGCTTGTCAATATATTTATGAGAACCTGTTGTACACCCATAAAAATATTGCTTCGTTTAAGAAAAACAGCGACAATCACAATGTAAATACAAGAAATAAGAATAAACTCGCTGTGCCCACTAACTAGGCTCCATAAGGTGAAAATATCTTTTAAAGGGCAATGTATACGCTTCTACAACAAACTCCCAAGTGAGTTGCAGAAGTTATCATTGAATAAATTCAAAAACATTATTAAACGCAATCTGTGCAATAAAGCTTATTATAAAATATCAGATTACCTAGAGGACAAAACCACTTGGGACGGAATCTGCTCCAACTCCGTCAAACGTAACATAAGACAAAATAAAATTGTTAAATGATGACTATAACGACCGAGATAGGTTCTTCTGTTCACTTCTTTTCCTAACTCGCGTGTCATCTGAAGTGAACAGATTCAATTATGTGCTTTATTCTATTTATTTGTGTTGTTTTATTTTGTAATTTGTGACGCGTCAATAAGGTCCATGCGGCCGCACTGAATAAAGTATTTTTTGATTCTTGATTCTTGATTCTTGTACCGGAGAAGGACTCGGGGTCGCCGGCATCATTCCATGAGCATTCCCGAAGGATATGCAGATGTTGGAGAAGAAGGGCATGACTCCATGAGCTCCTGTAGTCCCGTCTTTAATCTGGCTTCCCTTGTGGCACCACAGCGCAGCAGCACGTGCTCAAGCGTCTCTTCCTCCTCAAGACACCCGCGACATAGTCCACTGTCTATGGCCCCCGTCTTAAGAAGATGGTGGTTGAGATCACAGTGTCCCGTGATGATACCCATCATCATCCGTAGATCTTATCCGAAATTCGATCGTAGCGAAGAAATATTAATATCCACTTTTTTTTATTGGAGGGGAAAGAAGCGGTTGAAACCGGGATCGGGGGATAACGGACCGCACCCGGAATTTCGCAGACAGTGTCACAATAATTTTACCGGCACAATATATAAAACTGGGTTTAAAACTGGTGGCCACTTTGAAAGTTTTGAGTACTGCATATTGTATAGTCACCGGAACTAAAGGTATGCAAAATTTCTGCTCAGACGGATGTCATGTCACTAGCCTGCAAGATTTGACCCGGACCCATCATACATGCAAACATTGCAAGTTAATAATAAATACTGTTACTGTCAGCCTGAATCATACCATTGTTGGGCAAAAGCCTCCCTCCACTTCTATCAGTAACTAGGATCCCAATAATAAATAAATAATGCTAAATGCCACTACAAACAACACCAGCTAGTCCCAAACTAAGCAAAGCTTGTATGTACTATGCAAGTAATATGGAAACCGGTAGATTAATGGAATACTTAAAAATCTTTTTTAGTGAATACATAGTTATCATACATAGAAACATGCCCAGACCCGGGACATATATCTGCAGAACAATTACAAACATTTGTCCCGTGGCGGGAATCGAACACCTTTTGCGTATCAGTCGGCTATAGACAAACTGAGCCACGGAGGCAGTCAGTTAATATAACGTAACCCTTGTGTTGGAAGGTGATAGGTAAAAAACATTCACTCATTGCCATTTAATTATTATTAGGGCGATAACAATCTGCGTGCTTGGAACTTCAAAACAGAATGCCTATCTTTAGTTTTATCGTGTCATCTAGAGCTTTCTCGTATCGGTGCGAGCCAGCGTCAAGTGTGAATCACACACGCGTCAAGAGTCCTGTATAAATATAACCCAACAAAACATGTATGGGAGAATGGGCCAAGCCAAATTCAATAGTGATCACGTTCACAAAGTACGTGACGAACGCTACATTGCATTGCGCCCGTCAGCCTTAGGCAGTGTGTATAATGTCCTAATGTCTCATGTGCAGGTAATTTCACCGGCCCCCTTACCCTTCAAACTGGAACACAGCAATGTAGACTTTTTACTGCTTGGCGGCAGAAATAGGGTATGGAAATACACCTCAAGATGAACTTTTCACAAAAAGTTCTACTACTACAAAATGCCATACGATGTTCAATGATACTTCTCCCAAAATGTTGTATAGTCTTAACACATATTTAAACGGGTATTTATCGCGCTATTTACCTTTATTATTGCCCGACGTTTCGACAGGATTGCACCCATCGTGGTCCCGGGAAGACTGACATGTTAGAGGTGACCGCAGCAAAGCGAAGGCGTCTTTTCAGACTACCCTCACTTGGTCTTCATAAATATAAAAACTTGAGATTAAGGCTGTTTCACACTGGGACAGCACACTACACTAACTGTATCAGCACACTTAGGTTGATTCACACGTCGAGTACACTTGGCTATCACTGGATTCCATGAGGCAGAGAGTCTGAAGCCGTCTTCACGATTGAAATTAGGATACTTCTTAATTTCAATTGCTTCCCGAACCATTCTCTTGTAACAGTGCCTCTCGTTGGCTATAACTTTGGGATTGTGGAGTTCAATCCAGTGATTGGGTCCTGAGTCCACTACATGCTCAGCTATAGCAGACCTGGTCACTTGTCGGTTTTTCACCGCTGCTATGTGTTCCTTTACACGTTCAGCGACTGTGCGCTTCGTTTGGCCTATGTAGGAACGTCCACAGCTGCAATCGATTTTGTAAAACACCAGGAACTTGCAAGGGACTACATCCTTAGGTGTACGTAGACGCTTAGCCACTTTAGTGTGTGGGGTGTAGATTGACTTTATTGAAAACTTCTTAAGTAAGTTTCCAATTTTGTCCGTTACACCTTTCACGTACGGCAAGAAGGCTTTTTTTATTAATATGTGTTAATAATGTGTCGTGATCGCGAAAGTTTAAAAAAGACTGTTGTATAGTCATTAAGGTCAGGTCACAGAAAACTATTGCTTGTTATATAGTACCTATGTAACAAGACGGATATATACCCACCTGTACTATAAAAACAGAAACTAATTTTAATAAATATGTAGGCAGGTAATTAATCTTATACAATTCGGTAGTTATCATTGACCATTAAAAGCTATCCAATTAGGTACTTAACAACTTTATAATCAAGTATTTATGTTTAACGATTTTATAAGTGGGTTTTTTTACTTGGACTTTTCTTTTATGCAAATGTTTACTTTGTTTTAAAACTAATTAAATAGTTTTGTTCTTAATAAACATTTTTTTATATCTTTACTTTAGACAAAATATAAACAAACAGCTAGTACTTACCTACTTAAGTATATCTGTCATCTAGCACTCATAACACAAGCTCTGCTTAGCTTGGGGCTAGATGATTCTGTGTGTATTGTCCAGCATTTTTTTTTATTTATTTATATATTAGTACAGATCGATTATATTACAAACTTAAAATGTTCGATATTCTGTTTGTTTACATTTTGTGCGCTCGAATTTGGCTAAAGTGTAGACAATGTAATGTACCTAACCTTGGCACCTTGGAGCCACGGAACCCCAGAAACTGGTTGTTCCAACAGGTTCCAGAACAATCTTGTATTTATTTATTCCAGTCCATTCTGTTGGTCGCGCCGACATGTTACTTGCTTCAAGTCGAATTGTGCCTTGCGATTCTGGTTTATTTTGAAACGCATCTTGCCCTTTAAATGATAAAAGATTCATTTAAATTGATGCATTAATTTCCGCCTATTTTATATGGGTGTGGGCATAGACAAGGGTCTGTAGACGTCATTTTACTTCAGACTACGAATGAGGCGTTTTCATTAAAAAGTAAAATCTTCAAAAATAGTTACCTCGAACCTTATAGATGGCGTTAATTATCTTTTACTGGTAGGCACAATTTGACAATGACAGGATTAATCACAAACTTGCTTACTCCGCTTGCCAGCTCCATCTGTTAGGTTTAGTAGAAAACTCTTTTTGTTTTGTTACTGAAAACGGCTCATTATACTTCTTCAGATGTTTTTTTTTACTTGAATATTGACTGTTAAATAATGACTGTAACGACCGAGTTAGGTTCTTCTGTTCACTTATTTTCCTAACTCACGTATCATCTGAAGTGAACAGATTCAATTATGTGCTTTATTCTATTTATTTGTGTTGTTTTATTTTGTAATTTGTGACGCGTCAATAAGGTCCATGCGGCCGCACTGAATAAAGTATTTGTTGATTCTTGATTCTTGAATACCCAGTTAAGATGCTGGAAGCGCCGGTTGGATACACGTTGAGGAACAAATTTTTCGCAAAACAAAAAAAAAAGCTTTTTTAATATATTTGTTTCGAGCCTCGTATACATTAAAGGTATGAATCAACCATCTGGTTTCCATAATACAAGCTTTGCTTAGTCCGGGACTAGATTCAAGATAAACCATGTTGCTTTGCCGGTGGAGTTTTGGCACATCCGTAGACTATGCCCACTAAAAACAACAACAAACCTTAGTTGTATGTTGCTTTCGGACATGGAAAAAAGCAAAAATCACAACATTATCGTTGAAATTGGCACCCGGAATAAAGCAGTTAGTGTATGATGAAGAAAAATATTATTTTTTACTTCAGTATCGATGATTAATGGCATGGCTCTTACAATTAGCCATCTGAATCTCGACTGCCGACACATACCACACCTATACAGCGTCATATAGCGTCGCACATCCATAACCCACATGGACCTCGACCAGTTCTTCACATATCGGAAGCAAAGACACGAGATTTATATCCACCCCATAGAGTTGCATTTGCGTTAGCGACAACTTGAAACGTGTTAAAACGCCCTCCAATAAATACAGTTTTTCCACAGTTTCTACTAGTAGAAACTACTCTACTTGTCTATGAGCCAGCCAATAATTTACATTAAAATGTCTCAGATGCTTCGCCGTAGGAAAATATAGCCACGCTGTTGCCTTTGACAGGGCAAAAAACGCAACGGCTACTGCCCATGTTGGTTGACAATTAAGTTTTATTATCCACCTGTAGAATGTTGGCTCTACCACTACCAGAGTCCTAGGCTAACTAGAACACGAGTCGCTTGAAACTCGCCAAGGAAGTACAACTGCTAAGAAGAAGGACAAGACGTCACGTAAATCTTTTGGAAAAACGCCATGGTTCCTGTAATTTCAGTTAATTTTGATCGCGGTGAACGTTGATCAGCTGAACGAACTTACCTACTGACTATAAAAAAATGGCATAATACTCGCCAAGAAAATGCAACAGCTATGAAGGTATGATGAACACCTTTTATATCTAGGGAGACCAAGGACCAAGGAGGCCTAAAAACAACATACTCGTAGCAATAGGCAAAGTCGGGCTGTATATGATGAAGATAGAGCCTAAAACCAATTCGTAAGTTATTCGATTTTATTGCCGTGCTAGCAGTCCCTGATCGCTGAATCACAAAGAAAAACAAGTACAGATATCGTTGTGGTACTGGCAACATTTTTCAACAGAGAAACTATTAAATCTACCTATAGTAGGACCCATTCTTTGTTCATAATTTATGAACGCGCCAACTAAAAACGAAAATAAGCGGCAAAAAACGCCACACGCTGTGAGTGAGACTAATTCCTATTCGTCTTTCTACAGCAGCGCCGTATCTTATTGATCGTCTTGTTGGCTTAGTGATCGGGTTATGGACCAGTTCTGATCGTTTATTCCTCCACAAATTGGTTTAGTCGGCAAATAGTGGTATTTCTAGAGAGTAGGCTAAAATTACCTTCTAAAAAGGTTTTGGTAGTAAAAGTTATATAATTAGAAAGTTAAGAATATCGCAGACAAGTGCAACTAAAAATTGGGAATTGCTTCTTAAAAGTTTATGTTTAAAAATATGTACTTAAAAACAAACAAACTCTAGAACCCATCAATTTGGTATTTATTTGAGGGGATTGACAAAAAATACATCCACAAGGTGACTGATATCTTGTTGCGGACACTTTGAAAGAAAATCACATTATTGAGTAGGTACCGATTTGTATTGTTATCAGAACTTTTTCCGCTTTGAAGACCTTATGAAATTCGATTGAAAGTAATATATTTTAATCAAAGAACAAATTGCTAACTACATAGATATAAAAACTACATAGACAAAAAAAAAGGTTTCTGTAGCGAACGAACTCTATTAAGTGCTTAAAAATGTGTTTTTTTAGGGTTCCGGACCAAAATGGTAAAAAGGAACCCTTATTGTATCACTTTATCTGTCTGTCTGTCACATATAGATATCTCGAGAACTACTCATACTATCGACTTGAAATTCGAAATGGTTAAAGATAATATAGCATACATATATGAAAATGTTAAAAATTATCCTTAATATGCTTGCAGGGATAGGGGATCTCAAAATTTTTAAGTAAAGTTACTAGGTCGTGAGGGGGTATCATATGAAAGGTATTCATTTGCACATTAATAAACAGTTTTTATGTTTCCTTTAAGCCGTATCGTTTCCGAGTTGTTTACAAAAATGTTAAAAAAACGACCGTTCCCCCCTTATCTCCGAAGTTTGCAGAGATAAACCTGTGAAACTTATATGGCTAATAGAAGTGTATGTAAAGTTTATAGGAAAATTGTAGCGAACTCTCTAATTTACATAGATTTTTAGACAAGAGAGTGGAAGGGTTTCAATTTTTTTGTGAAGTTACTAGGTCACGTGGGGGTATCATATGAAAGGTGTTAATTTGCACATTACTAAACAGTTTTTAGTTTTCCTTTAAGCCGTATAGTTTTTGAGTTATTTACAAAAATGTTGAAAAAACATCCGTTCCCCCACCCTTATCTCTGAAGTTTGCAGAGATAAACCCGTGAAACTTATATAGCTAATAAAAGTGTATATAAAGTTTATGGGAAAATTATAGCGAACTCTCCAATTTGCATAGTTTTTTAATCAAGGGGGGTGGAAAAGGAAATTGTGAAGTTACTAGGTTATGGGGGGTATGATATGAAAGGTATTTATTTGCACATGAATAAACAGTTTTCAATTTTGCTTTAAGCCGTCAAGTTTTTGACTTATTTACAAAAACGTTGAAAAAATAGCGTTCTCCCCCTTATCTCCGAAGCTTGCAGAGATCAACCCCTGACACTTATATTGCTTATAGGAGTGTATGTAAAGATTACAGGAAAATTATAACGAACCCCCTTTTTTGCATAGTTTTTTTATAAATCATCGAAAGTATAAAAAATCTACATAAGTTCTGCTATCAGACAAGAGATGGCACTGTCAAGGTTCTCCAACAAATATAAACCGCCTTTATCATATAATATATTGTATAATGGCACGGAACCCTCGGTGCGCGAGTCCGAATTACCGGGCAAGAGCGATTCTTGCCCGGTTTAATTTCTTTTGTAAATCCACATTTCTTTGTGGCCTTTGGGTCCGAATGAGGTACTTACAAGAACTTTGTTTGTACGATGAAAAAAACAACTTGTGTCTTTGATGACTTGTGACTTAATTGCAAGTTATATAAAATCTTATAAAAAAAGCTAGCGTACAGTCACATAAAGCGACATTAAGTAGGTAAGTATTTAGTGAAAAGTCTAATAATAATAAAAATGATGTAGATAGGATGCAAACAACCTATTACCATTTCCCCTCAAATCCACTAAAATGTAATCTTGTTGGTTTAATTCTTGTTATCGGATTAGCCGTTACAATTTTTATTGCTTGAAATTGATTGAGTAACGGTTCATTATTAAGTCTCGCTACGAGTATTAATATCGATTTGATTAACAGGAAGCATTATAATGTTATTATGATTTATTTATTACCCGAAAACTAGGCTAATAAAAACTAATTGGCAACTCCTGCGAGACATTCGGGCGGGAATGGCGAACTCATCATAACTGTTCGCGTTTTGAAAAAAGAACTATGAAAAAGGTTTTATGCAGTTTGTGTACCAAGTAGGTACCTAGGTATGTCCATGGTGGGGAAATGGATATAAATGGAATTATGGAGGGTTGATAACGACTCGCCACCTGTAGAGAAAGCTAGTTTATTCTACCTTACCTTTATCTGTTCCTGGTTTTACGACAAAATTATACATTGCTGTTTCAAATCAAAGGAACCGACTAGTAAGAAAGAAGGTAGCGTTTGAAGAGATAGAAAAAGCAGTTGTCTTAAAGGTGCCAATTATGAAAGGGTACCTACTTATTTCGCTTAGTATTAGATATATTGGATAAAGATTACGAATACCCAAGTTAGATACCTAAGTATCTAACCTATCAACTTCCCAAAAAATATGATATTAAGTGTACTTAAATCTAAAATACTACTTCTACAAATTGAATCTGTTCGACGAAAACCATTTTAAAACCAATGTCCAGATTGATTAATATTCAGTTAATTTCCAAACGGTCCCTCAGCGTTCACATTACGTCGATCGATCCAATAATTAAAGAACATGCAAAGTAGCCTATTACCCAACATTATAACCCAAAAACGATCTAAGTCCCAAAGCCCCAAACGGGTATTTATTCTGCATTTAGAGCGGATTGAGAATTCAGTTTTTATGACTTATTTAGATGTGTTGAGATTTGAGACATCTTATTATATATCACAGTGCAAAGATAAACAGCTAAGTCACTCTAGCGATTGCGCCTCTTATTATTAATAACCTAATCTACGGGATCGAATCAGAAATGAGGAGATACGTAGAAGAACTCGGGTCACCGACATAGCCACGTTGAAGTGGCAATGGGCAGGCTATGTAGCTCGAAGAACAGATGGCCGAGGCCACGGACCGGCAAGCGCAGCGTAGGACCAGTAGGACGTCCACCAACTAGATTTATTTATTTATTTTATTTATTAATTACGTAACATTACAGGTGAACAAGTCGTTACGTAAGTAAACGTACATATTACTTTACAAAATGAAGCACAGTTATGAAAATGTCGTAAAGTAGGTACATAAAACACTAATTAGGCCTTTGTGTCTGTAGTACCATTGATTTGTACCATTGATGTTACAAGTGACACAACTTTGTATCCTTTGTAGATACACAAAAGTTAAACAGAAAGTATCATCGATTAAGAAAAATCAAAAAAAATATAACTACATTAATAAAATAACAAGGAATACTCAACACATTTGAAAAAAAAACAAAACAAGAACGATAATACATACTTAACCCTTAAAACTAATAAATATAGTTACAATCAAACACTTTCAGAATACATATGACATGCTTTTGTAATAGAGATCTGGTTGTAGCTTTACCAAAGCATTAAAGTGATTTTGAGCACGGCATATGGGTGATTGTTGACGCGCAACAGTGCGCGGAGGAACAGGCGCAAACAGGGGAACTCTGCCTGGGCGGAACTTGGCGCGCTGCTCAGGCACGCAGCCGGCTCGCTTCGCGCACTAGGTTAGGGCAGTCTACCACTCCTCGCGAAATACGACACACGTTAACAAGCTGGTCGCACAGTCGACGCGTCTCCAGCGAGGACTTAAATCCAAGGTCTCAGCCTCGCTTTTAGATCTTTTGCTGACTTCTAACCCGGGCGATTACAGGATACCCGTCCTGGCCCCATTAGGATCCTCTGACCATTGTCTTGTTCGCTCGGAAGCGCCGATTAAGCACCAGGATCGTCCACGCCCCCCTGGGGAGGCGCCGAGTCTGGCATTACAAGTGGGCATTGTGATGGACTGCGAGAGTTCTATGCATCCTACCCTTGGAAGCAGCATGTTTCTGTTCAGATGACTCGAATTCCAGCGCTGCGTCAATCACTGATGTTATACTACAGGGCATGGAATTTTTCATCTCCAGCTCTGTAGTACCTCTTGGTGGAAAGACTCAACCCTGGTTCGGTTCGGTCTGCTCTGAATTCTCCAATCTCAAGCTGCGAGCCCAACACATCCGATTTGGAGAAACGTTGCAACGCTGCCTCCAGGTCTCTAAAAAAGCGGATTACTAGGGCTAAGTTCGTGCATATTGGCAGCATTGGTGAGAAACTGGCTACATTTTCCTCTGGAAGCCGTGCATTCTGGTCTCAAAGTCAAAGTCAAAACATTTATTGCAACCACGTTGTAGTAAGTGAAGATGTTAACAAAATACATATAGTTCCAAACATGGACCCGGTTTGGGCACGACAGTAATGCACTTATAATTACAATTTGGTACCTATTATATGTTACGTACCCTATACATGCAGGTGACAAAGTATTAAGTAAGTAGGTACATGTTAATATAGCTACCTGTATATTAAGCTATGAAAAAGAAAAGTTGTACAAAACCAAAGAAAATCTTATGAGTGTAGAAAACGAAGAATATGTTATGTGATTAACACATACATTACTAAACTTGTTTTCCTAAAATATGAACAGAAAAATAAAACAAACAAATAAAACCTACAGCTCTAAAAAATCTTGTAAGGTATAAAAACAATGTTTTAATAAGTACTGTTTTAATAATGATTTAAATTGTGGTATTTTACTTTCGTTTTGAATATCTTGTGGAATTTTATTAAATATTTTTATGCACATTGCATGTGGACCTGAGTGGAAAAGTTGAAGCTTTGAGAACGGAATATCTAAACGATTGCGAGGTCTTAGGTGTTCTGGTCTGGAATAGGGTTTAAAAAATTTTATATTATTTTTCACAAATAAACTTATTTCCAAAATATATATACATGTGAGCGTTAAAATTTTTCCTTTTATAAAATATGGTTTACAGCTAGTCATTTCATCTATATTAAATATTATTCTTATACACCGTTTTTGCAAGATAAATAATTTGGAGGCATCTCTACTATTGCCCCAAAGAATTACTCCACTCTCTTTGTCTCTTGCCAAAGCTGTTGAGGGGAACTTTTGTCGGTCGTCACTGCCGCCCTTGCGCAATTTGGACGATTCGCTGGCCCATAAAGCCTAAGAGAAAGCCGACTTACTGGGCACACTCTTTGCATCCAACTCAACCAACTAAACTCCAATATCAGTCCGGGCCATCGCCCGGACGCACTTTTTTGAACTATGAAGGCCTTTTCAAAGTCTGTAGAGTTTCCCCACAATATTATTACACCGTACATCAAAGTTGACGAGACATATCCGTGGTAGGCCTTGAGTGCTGCATCTGTTGAAACGCGGTGTCTAAGGCTTCATAATGCAAAGACGAATTTGTTTATTCCGCTCTATCGTATCTTTAATACGAGCTGTATTAAAGGTACGAATATCGTACCGCAAGGATTTCCAAACTTGTCTATTGAGCCTATGTGACTTAGCATCTTTGGGAGACTACAGTCGTAATGAGCGTCGTTCGGCCATGAGGTTAAGATCAGAGAGTTTCTAAGGTCTATTTGTACGGGGCGTCTTAAAGAACTGAGACCTCACCGTATGGACGGTTTCTACGAACCTGTTATTGATCTCGTCCACTCATGCATGTTCTTCTAGACCTAGACGATCAAAGCGATTTGAAAGTTCGAGTTGAAAGCTCTCGAGGTTTTGGATATGTGCGCGAGTGGTCCGGAGCGTAGACTTCATCAAACAGGACCTTTCAAGTCTAACGTTCATATTCAATGTGCCTCCAACGATTCGGTGATCACTTCCGGTTTTCACCCTGTGAATCATAGTGGCATCATTAAATACCCTTTTCTTGTTGGTCAAGATGAAATCAATCTCATTTCTGGTGGAACCATCGGGACTCATCCAGGTCCATTTCCTGTGAGGCGGCTTCTGGAAGAGGTCGTCATAAGGAGGCCTTCTTTCTTCAGAAAATTGGCTAGCCTCTGTCCCCTGGGGTTCCGTTGCCCATACCTAAATTGCCCCACTCTCAACTCATCATCGCTTCTCTTGCCTAACTTTGCATTGAAGTCCCCCATAACAACAGTGAAGTGAGTGTTGTTTGTATGTATGGCCCTACTAATGTCCTCATACATAGACTCTATTTCTTCAACTGGGTGTGACGAGGTCGGCGCATATACCTGTACGAACTTCAGCAAATATCTTTTAGATATTCTGAGTGTTAGGTATGCGACCCTGCTCGACACACTGCCGATGGTGACAATTTTGTTAATGAGTGACTTGTGAACGAGAAACCCGACACCACCTTGGGACGGTTGGTCGCCCTCCCGGTAGTAGAGTAGATTACCAGACTTAAGGGATATCGTGTCCTCGCCCTCCACGGACTTCTGATAATCCTAAAATATCCCAGTGTAACCTACTCATTTCTTCTTTCAGCTCAACAATCTTTTCGTCTGTCCTCAAAGTGCGGATGTTGTGTGTTACCAGGGCCAGTGGTCGTCGTTAAAGTTGGTAGCCGTCCGTCTCCCGGGGATTCTAAGCACCCCTAGCCCTGCCGTTACCGTGGCTGCTACCATAGCCAGGACTAACGGGGCTGCCGGGGACTCGGGGCCTGGTCCTTGGTTGTATCATCAAGAGGGGTTGTTTCCATACTCGCCACGCTTGGCAGGCGGGTTGGCGAGCGCAGTATAGGGTGTTTCAGACGCGGAAGACACTGCTGCCCATCTTCCGAAGGCATCCCTTAGCAGATTCTTACTGCATCCACGGGCAAGAGAGGAGGGATAAAATTCTGCAGCCGGCACCCCACGGCATATACAATTTCAATTTAAAAAAATTCCTTATTGACGCGTTGATTAACATAAATTACAAAATAAAACAACACAAATTAATAGAATAAAGCACATAATTACGTTTGACGTTGGAGCAGATTTCGTCCCAAGTGGTTTTGCCCTCTAGGTTATCTGATATTTTATAATAAGCTTTATTGCAAAGGTTGCGTTTGATAACGATTTTAAATTTATTTAATCATAACTTCTGCTACTTACTTGAGAGTTTATTTAAGAAGGAAGAATAATGTATGTTATGTGTAAGAAAGCCAGATGATCTCAGCAGGCTGTGTATTGCGACTTAGCTCACAGATAAGTGTGATGTTTTTACATATTGATAACTTAATTTGGATGTGTTGGGTGTTTATAGCCGAATGATTTGTAGTTTAATGCCAATTTTAATGGTAGAAAACTGACTTTCGGAGATGGCTTCGTTTTTTACGACCGATAATTAATTTTTTATGTGTTCCAGTCAGTGGTGTCGGAGGTTAGTTGAGTCAAAGTCATAAACATGGAGTTTGGGCACGACAATAATAAATATATGCCAGATGACAAAGTATGTACATATTAAAGAAGTTATTGCCAACACGGATTCTCTTTAAATGCCGACTTATTTAACTATTGAATTTATGCTAAGTGTAGATTGAAACTAAATTGAAAAATGAAAATAGGTGTCTTCACACTAAAAACGAGAATAAAAGTAGGTACCAAGTTGTATTGCCAACAGAAATGCATTCCACAAATAATATCCTAACGTTATGTGAATGCAGTAAAGTCCAAACAAAACATGAGAGCTGCGAAATACTGGCAACCTTACAACCGCCATAAATTTGTGTAGACTTTTATCGAGTAGGTATTTCACATCACTCACGGTGTAACTTGCAATAGTGTGAAGTTGAAATAAAGTTTAATGAAGATATTGCAGAATAAAACTTACGAGGCGAAACTCTGGAAGGTGTTGGTTCCGCTGTTTGTTTCATATTGTAAAAAAGTAAATACCTACACTCGCATTCGTTGAGTTAGTGACTGTTTTTCTATTTCTCCTCCGCACCGCTAACAAGCAGTCTTTTAGGTTCTACATGCGAGGGCAAATAGATGGTTACAAGTTATTATGTAAGATTATAATATATAATATTTACATTATAGTCTGAAACTGTTTGTTCTTCGAAGACAATTAATATTTTTATAAAATATATAAATAAAGCAAGTTTATATAGGATATTATTTACATATTGCAGTAGGTACATAATGTGTTACACTGCATATGTCAATCGTATAGTAGGCCTCTAAATTCCTCTGCTATTTACATAATTACGAGATACCACAATAGGAATTTCCATCATCACCCGACATCGAAGACGCAAATTATTAGACAATCATATTTGATTGGACTTTGCTGTGGTGTGGACATGGCATCGAAGAGGGTCATTACTCGTAGTTTGATAGAAAACTGGTGGCCAGCGCTGATAAAGCTGAAAATTATGCAGCGCGTGTAAGTAGTAGGTATAACTGTAAAAACAAATTACCATGTAAAGATAGAGATGAAACTTGCAATATTTTGTCCATTGCATAATTAGTTTGCAATTTAAAAAAAAAAACATTCATACATATGAATGATGGTAAAACTCTGACTATTCCAACAGTCAAGGTATTTAGTCAAAGGTGAAATTTGACTCAAATTCAACGATGATAAAACTAGTGTTCCTAAATGTTATAATAAATAAATATTCCTGTTCTATTTTGCTCGGTCTAGTTTTTATTATATACTTACGTAAGGTAAAATTTTGATGACATTTAATATTAATCGTCAGTGTAAAAAAATATAATAATAATAATAATATCTCTATTCCCAGGCAACAATAGAAAAGTACACAGATCTTAAATAACTTATTCTACGGCCCATAGATATATATGTACCTTAAATCTAACATATATATCTAACATAATATAAGAAGCAATGACACCGGCAAGCATACACTGTAAATGTTCTCTAGTAAGTAGATACGCGTGTACTTATTGCATATTTCTATATAAAAGCTAAGCTATTGTAACTGTGCTTTGATGACTAGGTATGTGCACGTCCACGACGCTTCTGCGAATAACTTTGTGTCTTCACAACATATGTTATGTACAACCACAACATAGGTACTTAACAATATAAGTTTTACGATCGCTGTTTCTATTAGCTATGCACATAATTTCGCTAGGACGTAAACAGATTCCTATTATGTATCATTTTGTTAAGCGACGGTAAATGGTTTAAATAGATAGATACACCCTTTGTTGTACGTAGACCACAGACATATGTAAATAACACTGACAGATAAATAATAATAATAATATACAATGGGCTCAACATTTATGGAAAAAAGTAATATATACCACGCTTTCATGGCAGAATTAGGAAAATACTTACAATTATAATAGTATTGAACTATATTAATTTCATGTATAGTATTTCGTAAGTGAATAACTATATATGATTAACTAGCCGTGGGGTGCCGGCAGTAGAATGTTACCCCTCCTCTCATGCCCGTGGATGTAGTAAGAGCCTGCTAAGGGACACCTCCGGAAGATGGGCAGCAGCGTCTTTCCGTATATCAACATCCCGTACTGCGCTCACCAACCCGCCTGCCAAGCGTGGTGAGTATGGCAACTATACCCTTATGGAGATCCATGAGGGAGGCCTTAGTTCAGTAGTGGACGTTTTACGGCTGAAATGATGATGAGGGTTCTGTTATCGCTTGGATTTTATGTTTCCTATATCTAACCTATTTGCTTATTTATAAATGCGTTGGCTACGGTTAATAAAGTAATTGAAAGATGTATAAAGCGTAATTAAAACGCTTTACATTCTACCCAGTGGGAAGACATCTAAAAAACACTTAACCTTGTTTACGCTTGTACATTCAATTTTAATTGCCGTGGAGTTTTCAATTTTTTTTTTTTACTGGCAACACCTGCGGAATTCCTCGGTAAAAATAAAATGTGAGAGAAACTGTCAAGTCATTTCGTGTCCGAGATAGCAACCATCTCATGATAAGGTAGAATGAGAGTAAAAAAAGTCGAAGATATAGGACGACGACGACGACGACAGAGCGTTGGAGATTACGAGTAATCATGTCAAACCATGAACTTGGATTTACTAACGAAAATAAAAAAATATATTGAAAAAACCATGAATGTAGTTTTAACCATGAACTTTCAAAACTGTAACGGTTAAGCTAGCTTTTTTAGTTTGGGAGAAACTGTCGCTCAAATAAGTGATACGGTTTACTAAACATACCGGAATACTTTATACTGAAAAATACCTGGATGAACGAGTCGCCCATCTTTCCACACAAACGTGGAAGGGTAACTACTCCACTGTTTGACATTAACCATCCAACACTAAGAATTATATTAATTTATCTCGTCATAATCTATGTTTGTATACACCCCAAACCGTAAAAAAGTATTTATTTCAAAAATACAAGCTTCTAAACTTTCGTATTTCAACACTGATTTTAGCCCAACTTTGGACGAAACTAAATAATATAAGGAGAATGAAAACTCAATATATATAATATGTTATGACAGTATAATATGTTTTAGTAAACGTAAAAAAACATACACCAACTTCTAAAACAGGTCTACGGTTAACTAGAAAACCCTATACGTCTCGTGGCCCGACACGCGCTTGGCTTAATTTATAAAATTTTCAAACGAAACTCTTTTTCTTTTGCAATGGACAATAAAGACAGCTAAAGGGTTCTGTAATCTGTTAAGTACTAAAGTAACATAAAATTTACTTATGGCAAAAATTCCCAAAGACTATTAGATATTATACTTAAGTTAAGATCAACGATAATATTTTCATTTCAACCCGAGAACATTGTGCAAATATTGCCGTGTGGCAGTGAATGTGTTTTATTACGTAAAGAAATGACAGTAAACAAAGATTTAAATCGTTAGATATGCCCTCACACCAAAAGCTGTGGCATCATCGTCTTCATATGTGTGTTAACAATAATGCCGACGCACTGACACTGGTTGTGCTAATAAACCAAACTGTTATTGTAACTAGGGTTTTTGTGAATATCAGCATCAGCATCCGCATTGATCGATGCTGATTTTCAATGCTGATGTTCGAGTCGCGACATGACCCGAAGAGGCGGGGCTTAAAGCGCATTTTTGTACAAATTAGGTAAACAAGTACAAACAACACACAAAGGGTGTTTGTTTCCTGTGCTACCCTTTGTGTACTAAACCCTCAAAATATGCAAGATTTTTCGACACTCGGTTTCTATTTGAAGAACCACTACATTAAGTAAATGTGGAACACTAAGTTTGCGAGCCCGATACGCACTTGGCCAAAATCAGCAACAGCATCAGCTGATGTGTCAAAAAACCGCATCAGCAACAACCCTGATTGTAACCATTTATTGTGCAATCATATTGCACGAACTTTCGTGAAAAAAAAACACATATCACGTCCGACTAACACTGTGTTTAGAGGTACACTGATTCCAAATGAGTGAGCTCACTCATTTCGTGTGGAAACAAAACGGCGTGATCTCATCACGGTGAGGGCGTATATGACGATTTAAATCTTTGGTAAAGACATGACAGTAATAACTAATAAGAAATATTGCATTCTAGTGCTTCACAACTAACATTCCCTCTTCCATTTTAGGCGAACCTTAAATGGAGAGTTTTCATCCATAATTGGCCTGTAGAGTATAGATAATATGAATTCCAAACTAATAACACTCCAACGCATTACACCACAGTCTATTGATTCAAAAATTCAACGAGTTCGAAATACTCCAAATATTTATGGTAGTATAGATGCAATCGATATTTTTTAATGACATTCCAATATCCGTACAATTTACCGTGAGGTAGTAAAATGCCTCTCTTCAATTGAAGCGGTTGAAATGGGATGCAATTTAGGACAAGGAAAATATTTTCAAATAACTTTATACCTAAGTACATCTTGCATTTCAGTATTTTTCTAAGCTTTTGACGAAGTCGCGGGTGAAAACTTTGTACTTAATATAATTTTATAAATTTTTAGCAAGTAGTTTGTTATTTTACCCGGGTATTCATTGCTTTGTTACGCTCAATAGTAGGTTCGTAAATACGCGATAAATACCCGGTCTACTAATAGGTATACATATGTATAATATGTTCTAATTTATAAAACTTTTACCATAAATAACAGCTGTGAACTTCATACCGCCTCAGAATCTACTAAACCTACTAAATCATCATCATCATTTCAGCCGTAAAAAATCCACTAGTGAACACAGGCCTCCCTCAATGATCTCCATGCTATAGTTGACATACTCTATTACTACTATTACTAAAAAAAACATCGAAATTAGTCAATCCGTTCTCTCGATAAAAAAAGCCGTTCCGCACAAAAAGTATGATGAAAATATAAATTTTCGCTAATAGAAAATATGTTTTTTTTTGTATGTTTTAATAGTTCTGCGTTTGGGGGCAGAGTCAAATCCTAGAAACAAAAAAAAGTAAGGCCTTTGCATCTATTATAGATGATTTATGCAGCGTCAGCAACTGGTAATCATGCTGTACGGGACGCTGCAGTGCCTGGGACATTGTTTGATGGATTAGGCTTGCCCAGCACTTATACCATCCTCTCAGCTTAGTCAGCTGTTAGTCAGAGGAAAGAACAGGTCAATACGTCTGAAGCTAACTAAGCCGCGGGTTTCCTCACGATGTTTCCTTCACCGATAAGCACGTGTGAAATGTGAACTTACACTTTTCAAGAAAGAAAAATCCATTGGTTCACGGCCGGATTTTTCTTTCTTGAAAAGTGTAAGTTCACATTTAACACGTGCTTAACGATGAAGGAAACATCGTGAGGTTCGGTCCTGCGGTTCTTCAGTTTTAAATGCTTTGTTGTGACATAGATTAAATCGGGTATTTTTAAAGCCTAATTGCACGTACCTTACTTTGAAGCGCCTAGACTCCAAAGAGCATATTTCAGACGCTTGGGGCTTCAAAATAGAGCGCTTAGTCTATGAGCCGTTTTCGGTAAAAAAAAGTGTTTTCTACTACACATAACAGATGGAGCTGGCAAGCGGAGAATACAAGTTAGTCATCATCATCATCACCATTTCAGCCGTAGGACGTCCACCGCTGAACATAGGCCTCTCGCATGGGAGGCCCCTCCAGGTATTGCGGCCTGCCCTTTGCCACTTCAACATCTTAATCCGTTTGGCTATGTCGGTGACCCGAGTTCTTCTACGTATCTCCTCATTTCTGATTCGAACCCGTAAAGAAACCCCGAGCATAGCCCTCTCCATAGCTCGCTAAGCGAATCTGAGCTTAGGTATTCAAGTTTGTGATTAATCACATTTGCTCATTGTCAATTATTTCCTACCAGTAACAGAAAACTAACGCCATCTATAAGGTTCCAGGGAACTAAGTTTTTTTACTTTTTAACGAAACACATCAAAAAGCATATCTTACTCACCTATACCGCCTATACCACGAACCGAATAATTTATTGGTCCATGCCTATACTATTTATCGACTGGACTAATTCATCGATAATGATTATTTAACGTTTTAACGGTTTTCGCCGTGGCACTAACTCGAGCTATTAAATTGCCAGCCTGGTCTTGCACTCTCAATTATGATTTAATTGACTGTTAACGGCCGACCCGGTCTCACGGGTTTATGGACACTAACTTAGTTCTTAGGTAAAGAAAATTCTGTACCGGTCATATAACAAAAAATAATATAATAAAATAGATTTGCTTTATCAACCCCTGGTTTGATTAATACTTATAAAAACTTTGTTTTTTTTCCTTAAACAACAACATCGTGAGAAAACCTCAGCTTCAAACCTGTTCTTTCCACTGACTAATAGCTGACTTATACGAGAGGATGGTATAGGTCCTGGGCAAGCCTAATCCATCTAACAATGTCCCAGGCACTGCAGCGTCCCATACAGCATGAATTCCAGTTGCTTACGCTGTATAAATCATCTACAATAGATTCAAAGTTACTGTAGTAAAAACCAATTCAAAAAACTTACATTGGACATATTATTAATGGGACAACATACACCTAATAAATATATATATATATATTATATATATGTTTATATAATCATTATAACATCATATATTTCTATATATATATATATATATATATATATATATGGGATTTTACACGCACACACAAATGAGCACTTATAAAATCAATAATAATTATGTTTTGCATAGAAATGTTATAACGTTTGTTTTGTAAGATTATTTTGTTTTTGTAAACTATAGAGAAACCTATTAATGGCTGTTCCTATCATGTTAATTTAAGACAAACTAGTTTATCTTTGTAGCTGTTGGTTTTTCAATAAAATAAAATAAAACCTCTTGAAGTCTGTTAAAAGCTTTCCTTAACTCATCATTTCTTTATGATACCTATCTTTATTATGTATTTTCCATTGTGCAGATCGGCAGGACTGGCCTGCAGCGCGCCGCGGCCGAGGGCCACGTGCAAGCGCTGCGGCTGCTGCTGCAGCACGGCGCAGACCCCAACAAGCAGGACCATGTGGTAAGAACACCTCTACGGAATCCCACGCTAAGTGGGGGCAGCTGATATTTCCTTCATTTCCTTGGGTTCGACTTGATTTTCAAGAAAACCGTCTTTTGGGCGGATTCGTGAACGTGTTCACGAAGGTGCCCCTTCGCGGACACGTTGCCTTATCCATCTAAAAATATCACAGGCACTGCAGCGTAGAACATCGATACCAGTTGCTGACACCATATAAACATCTATAACAGATGTATGCCTTACTCTTTATTTACCAAAATAATGTACCTACTTTAGTATTCCACCAATCATCTAGTTTTCAAAGTACAAGTTTAGCTTAGTTAGGATGAAGATGGTGCTATGTGTAGTGTCTAGCATTCATAATCATCATCATTTCAGCCGTAAGACGTCCCGTCCACTGTTGGACATAGGCGTCTCTTATTGGTCTCTCAATACTGATCATAAGGGGTATCATAAGGGGGACTCACCACGCTTGGCAGGCGGGTGATATCGGGTCCCCAGCATTATCATTATATAAACTCTATTTCCAGTACGGCAACACAGCAGCGCACGAGGCGGCGTGGAAGGGTTACTCCGCCTGCGCATGCGTGCTGGCGCGCGCCGGCGCAAACCTGCGCGTGCTCAACGCGGCGGGATTCACGCCGCTTCACTTCGCGTGCCAGAACGGACACAACCAGACGTGCAGGGAGATCCTGCTGGCGGGCGCGCCGCCTGACCTGCAGAACACTGTGAGCAACTGATACAGTAGCTAATGGGTCAAAGAATACGTTGAGTGACACGGTGGAGCGAAGGGGCTTTCCCCTTCGCTCCACCGTCACCGTCACCGTCTTCGCCACATTTTGAGATCGATGCATATTCTTTACACTTTTACGTATACACACACGGACGTGTCTACTTCATAGATGTGACGTGATTTTTATGTGTTTTTAAGCTATTTGGTTATTAGTTGATGAGACGCGCAAAACCGTCAAAAACTCGGCGAGAATGTAAAAAAAAAGTATGTGAGTAGCGATCCTTGGGTAAAAAGAGTACAGCAGCGCACGAAACGGCATGGAAAGGCTTGCGTACCTATGCGTGCTGGATGAAGTTCCACATCATTTGGAAAACCCACTTTCAATTTTAAAAGGAGTGTTTCTCAAGTCATCATTCTTTTTTTCCAGTACGGAGACACCCCTCTCCACACGGCAGCTCGCTACGGGCATGCGGGCGTCACCCGCATCCTTATCTCCGCGCAGTGCAAGGTCTCCGAGCAGAACCGCAACGGAGACACCGCCCTGCACATCGCCGCCGCCATGGGCCGCCGCAAACTCACCCGCATCCTCCTCGAGGCGGGCTGCGACAAGGCCATCAAGAACCTCCAAGGAGAAACTGCTAGGGACATCTCCACCAGGAAAGGCCTTGAAGAAATCGTCCAGATACTAAACACCCCCGTCGCAAAAGCCAAAAAGAAACGCGACAAAAGCAAGGAGAGAACTCTAGACGAGGTCGACGCAAAGAAGAAGGAAAAGAACAAGGATGGAAAGAAAAAGAAAAACGTTCATTTTGAAACCCCTCCCAAAGTTCATTGGTCGCCGTACGGATGTCATTACTACCCGGATCCCAAGTTCTTCCCCAAACCGAAACTGCAATCGCTACCCACCGAACCGTTGCAAAAAGGCGAGCAGTACTTTTTAGATTTGGCCGGGAACATCAAGAAGGGACCAATAGGAGCGGGCTACACGTGCTACTGTGCACCGTTCTTCAAACATATGGAGGACAAGTTGAATGAGGACAAGAAGGACCTCAAGCAGCACATCGATAGAGCCCATGAGAAACTGGACCAGAAAGTTACAGATCTGGAAATGAAAACGCAGGGGCAGATATCGGAGCTGACGAGATTTGTGGCGGCGGAGAGAGCCATGTGCAAAGAGAGGCACAAGCACTTGGAGCAATGGCTGAACCGGGGCATGCTGTTCCGCGCGTCAGAGAGAGTCAAGAAGCTGGAATATAGCCCAAAAGGCTCCCTAGACATCCCACCGCTAAAAAGAACAAGAAGTCTAGAAATATTAGACACTAGTGAATGGAACAAAGTGCACAAAATCGTTAACTCTTTCAACAAAAACTGCGAGAGTTTCGAAAGCCATACCAAAGACTTGAAAGATAGTAAAGCTACCTCTAAAAGTACTGACATCCTAGATAGATCCCCTAGTCCACGACGGAGGCATTTGAAAAACTCCAAAAGCAGCGACCACTTGGATGCTGGGCCTAGTAGACAGTCCAGATCACCTCGGATCTCTAGCCCGTTGTGTGACCCTAACATGCAGAATGTGACGGCAGAAATTCATGTAAAATCCAACAGAGTTTCAGTTTCACAGTCCCCATTATCAATGGAAGTGCAAGGGTACAGATACTCTTCATCTAGTCGACAATCTGAAGCCAGAACTCCCACCCAACCTGACCCTGCACAAATCCAGAGTGAGCAAGCACCGACGTGGAAGAGTCAAGTGCTACAAAGAACAGCTGATGACATAAAGAAAAGAGTGGAACTAGAGAGAGAAATGTCTGATGTCCTTGGCAGAACAAACGCGAAATCCCTCGACATTTCGCAGGATGGGTATGTGAAGCTGCGGAAACATCAGACCGATGAAGTAAATAGAGAACACAGGAGATCCGTTCAGGAATTAGTAGCGCAGGTTGAGGAACAAAGACTCACAACTCCAGAACCAAGGAAACACAGCGAAACGAAAGAAACTCCTCCAATGCCAATGCCAATGCCAGCGCTCGGACAGCCAAGTGCGAGCATCCTTAAAATGCCGCAGCAACCTCTAAGACCTGCGCCAGTACTCAAAGAAAAGCCACCGAAAAGCAAACGTTTTAGTTTACACAACCTCATCCCCTTTCCAACGCGGAAGACCTATCAAACTCCTCCCAAAGAGAACGGAAACAACTCCGAGAGCAGCGACGAAGAGGACAACCCCATACGAAGTATCACTCAACCAGGCCCGATGAGAAATGCCAATTTGCTGCAAACCCTACCTCTACCAAACTACGAAGCTATGTCGAGCAAGTCGCCCACCCCGAGCCAACCAGGCTACCCCGACTGCCGCCCGGTCGTGCCGAAAAACGCTTACTTCCACGAGATCCCCAACCGACAGATGCCATATCGAGACATAATGGAAAACGGGCTACCGCAGCCCTACCCTTGTCAAAGCTACAACCAGTCCGGATTACCGCAGAAACCGCCTTACCAGCCTCGCAATCGCAACCCGCTATACCACCAGCAGACCGGAGTGTTCGACGCGATGATGCAAGACCACGTGGTGCGAGAAATGGAGCGGATTCCCCACTGCTACAGCGAGAGGCTCGACCAGAACACCGAAGTGGAGATCGCGAATCAGAACGATCACTTTCGTGGTATGTACTACGATAACCGCGCGCAGTATAATAAACCGGCGCCGGACCACAGCCTTCTTCACACGAGGCTGCAATCTCTAGCGATCAACACGCACCTGGCGGACACTCAAAGCCAAGCGGACAGGGAGTCCCACAACGACTCTGGGTATAGTACAAAGGTGTACGGGAGCTCGCAAGGGCCTAGCCCCAGTTTGTCGGGACAGACGGACAACCTTTCAGGGCAGAGGGTCAGTGTGGCTCCAAATAAGGCTACGGCGCAGATCGGGACTTCGAGTTTAGTTTAGTGCGGTAACTGATAGCCAGACACGTAGATAATGTATAAGTGTAGACTTGCCACATTAGAACCACAACCTCACTAAGTCACTACTGTGTCGTGTTTCGTTGTATGTCGTCAGAAACATATCGGTTTTCTAGATTTAGGCGTGTGGCCACACGAGCTTAAGTTTTGAGTTGTTACTCGCGTAAAAGCGGAATTAACGCTGCGTTCGATTTCTACAAACTAAAAACTCCTCTCGTTTACTAAGCACATGACCAACGCTGCATTGCATTGCGCCCGTCACCCTGAGACAGATGTAAGGTCTCATGTGCCCGCATTTCGTGAAAAGATGATGATTTATTTATTTATTAAGACACCCCTACGGCATCTTCATCTTGCATTCACAAAAGTAAATTAACATAATACTGGTCCCGTGTGAGACACCTTTACAGGAGTGTACAGCACTCGATATAAAAACTAGAAACAATATTGCTCATAACCTTACAGAACTAAAATTAAAATTACCTAACTACAATTACAAAATAAAAATTAAGAAAATAAACATTTTATTCGGTCCCAGAAGTCGTCAGAAACTTGCGTTTGATACCACTCAGTGAGACCGAATACATGTCAATGTCAACGTCACGAGAGTCTTTTACAAGTTTGCTATAAGATCGTATACAACGATTGACCGGTGAAAATTTGCCTATGTTAGTTCTAAAGTTCTAAATGAATAAATATCAAAAGGATTTTCAATGATAACACCATAATTTGTTTGTTATGCGCTAAATTTGTTTCTGACGCCAAACAACATGGCACAATAGTATGAATACGTTAGTGATGACGTCGAAGT
Source organism: Pasiphila rectangulata (assembly GCA_963082625.1). Lineage (NCBI taxonomy): Eukaryota > Metazoa > Arthropoda > Insecta > Lepidoptera > Geometridae > Pasiphila > Pasiphila rectangulata. The sequence continues at coordinate 18,482,122 of OY720251.1, read as the reverse complement.
AAACAAATGAAAATTATGGCTAGCTGGCTGGTTTATTTACAAGACGTACATATGTGCAGAATCATGTATAAGTAACACAGAGCTTATTTTTTAAAAAAAAACTTAAAAATGTAATAAAAATGAGATCTAAAAATGTAAATGCATGATATCTAAGTCACATTGGTTAACATTATTTAGGTCACCTGCACAATTAAATTGACTCAGTAATAAAGTACAAAGTATAGGAATGGCAACTTTTTACTAAATGTTGCCATCTCTAATAGGTTTAACTGATGCCATGGTTAACGGAATTGAATGCTTATTCGATGCCTTACGTAAATTAGGTGAGTGTATAAACTTAATTTAGGAATTAAAAGCACTTTTGAAGGTAGTTTATTTGGGAAAAAACTAAACTGGTCCGAACGGATGCATAATGGTGGTGATTCTGCACTAACTAGCTAAAGCTAAGTAAATTGTCGTAAAACGGACTAAAATACAAAATTTGGCACAATATTTATGATTTTGTACTTAATTCTATATCAAATGACATAAAGCTATTCGGTTAGTGCCGTTCTAAAATTAAAACTGTTAAGTAGATCCAATATCACGCTAAAAGCTCTCAATTTAGAAACATCATATCTTAATTATATTTAGTTTTAGGAATTGTAAAACAGAATCGACACCATTGAATCTGTAAGCGTGTAGCTTTCACACTGACCTGTTAAAAGTAGATTATTGAAGATTTGCAACACATGATGCGGTTTTAGAGTTATAGAAACGAAAAATGCAATTAAAATTTTGTCTCCCTCGGGTCTCGAACTCGCAACGTTCGGACGAAAACGAAGGCTGCCTTTACGCTACCATGACACTAAACCTCAGTGTGTCTACCATGAGAGTTGTCACTGTTAGATCGCCTGCCGTTACTACAGTAGTAATAGTACGTTACTATGACATCTGTCAGATTTGTAACTCATGGTACAAAATTCTAAGCAAATAAAGCCAAAACTAGGTAAGTACAGTAGCTGCAGTATAGTTTACTGCGTATTTTAGTACCAAACTATCCGCTAGAGGCGCTGTTTCAAGTTTTCAAACATTTTTTCAACTACAGTCGCTAGCGAGTATAGATTGTGAAAAGTCACGGTAGACTTACAGGTGTCTTTGCCTACAGGTCAAAAATCTTGAATACAACTGGGACAATTAGTCGGTGATAATGCACCGTTTGACGAAATTTTGATTACATTTTTCATTTCTATAAATGAATCACCTGAGTTTGAACTTCCTCAGTATTCCCATTTGTAACATGTTTTTAAGTAGACTATATGTAAAAAACAGTGCTTTAGCAGTTTGGGGTGCCTATTATAGAGTTAAGGAACACTGTATTTAGAATTACTATTGTAATAACTTTATTTATTGTTAATTTTTGTAATTATAATTAATTTTCTACTGATATATTAATTCTAATAAAATGCACTTCTGAAGTGTCACAAACTAAGCAACATTTTGTTTTATTTACGATTTTTTGACGCTACTGCCCATCTTCCGGAGATATCGCTTGGCAGATTATTACTGCATCCACGGCCAAGAGAAGAGTGGCAACATTCTACTGCCGGCACCTCACGGCACTTGAATTAGTTTAAATAAAAAAAATATTACAACCACCGATTGTTACAAACTGTACAAACGAATGCCAAAATATTTATGTTCCATAATTTTCAATTAATATTTTAAAATTGTATTTATAACCTAGCAGCCCATCTCTCAGCCCAGCTCCGGTGCCTGTAGAACTCAGTCAAAGTCGTATGGTACAGCGGTACCCCGCTCAACACAGACGACCTAGAGCCTACAATCTTCACAGCTACATAATCGCCCTTCTCTACCCTTCTTTTTGCCCTTGAATCAACCCCTGTTCTCCCATCAACGCCGCTCAAAACCGAGGAATCATTTTTGCCCCTAACATCTTTACCATCTGAACTAAATGATAAGGTATGGTCACCTTCTATATAAGCAGGATTTTCTCCTTCTAAAGGTACTTCCATTTGATCAAAAACCACTTTGATATAAAGTTCGTTCCTGCCCATGATCTGTCCTGTTTTGCTGACGACCCCCTCCACTAAGACGAGGTGCACGTTTCCAATCTCCGCCTCGTTCAGCTCGTGGCATTTCCGTCGGTACACCTGCACCATGCGGGTGTGCCGTGCCTTCTTCACGTGGTCCGGCACGTCGTCCTTGTAGCGGCGGTGGGCGGTTGTTTTCTGTGAAGTAATAAATAAAAAAATATATCTGAAAAATTCACTTTCAAATGACTCGTGAGTTACACTATTCATTACTTTCAGATATTGTTATGTTAAACGGGTTTTCTACTCACGTTAATTATTCGTTGAAAATAGGTATCCAACGTGTTCAGTTCCTCCCAGGGGAACTGAACACGTTGGATACCTATTTTCGCTATTTTCAAACCATGGGTTACCCCATGGTTTGAGACAGCGTTTTTTACGGCGGCTTATTACGGTGTATACGATTCCGCGATATTCTACATCTTAAGTCAAAAAAAGCGCCAAATGACAATACTAAAAAAATTATATACCTATAATAAGTTTTGCAGATGACACTGTCATACTTTTTAACGGTAAGACGTTTGGCGAGCGCAGTACGGGATATGTTGATACACGGAAAGACGATGTAGGTACAGGCTTACCTAAACCAACATGTAATTTTACTTATAATCTAAAATAAATTATATTATGTATGAGATTCATCTTCAAATATAATTACAAGAGGCATAGGGTGACTGAATAAACCTTGTTAAGCTAGTACATTAAGTAGTGATAGGTTGCCTGGCAAGCGTGGTATGACAACTACCCCTCATGGAGATCCAAGATGGAGGCCTGTGTACAGTAGCGGACGTTTTACGGCTGAAATGATGAAGGTACCTCTCTCATGCTGTAGGGGAACAGGAAGGCCACGTTGTACTGCACCCGCTCCATCAGCGACATGGTGTCCTCGAATTCAGCGTCCGTCTCGCCGCAGAAGCCGCAGATCATATCCGTAGACAGACCCACTGGAACAACACACATAAAACGTACTTTAAATAAAAATAAACAAATAAAAATCATTTATTTAAGGCAACATTAGTCAACTTAAAAGATATAAAAGACTTAAAACTACGGCCCATATAAAAATATATACCCTACAATCTAACATACATATAAACAGGGGAACACTAACGGGCCACTGCACCCTTAACAAACACCTCTTCAACATCGGAGCCACAGACAGCTGGGGACGTCTGAAGGAGGTCGAGTCAGCTGCCCACGTAGTCCTGGAATGCGAGGGAGTAACAGCACAAAGACAAAAAATCCTCAAACTACCGAGGTCACTCCGTGAAGCCTGTGAAGGCCCCAGGAAGATTTTGCGCTTCTGGTCGGAGTTGGGCTGGCTCTGCTAGCCAGACACCTCACGCATAATGGACCAACTTGGAGTCTAAATGCGGAAAACGGAGTCACACACATACAGTCATACATACAGGCTGTTGATACACGGAAAGACTCGGCTGCCCATCTTCCGGAGGTATCCCTTAGCAGGCTCTTACTGCAACCAGGGGCATGAGAGGAGGGGTAACATTCTACTGACAGCACCCCACCTGCCAAGCATGGTGTGTATGGCAACTACCCCTCATGCAGATCCATGAGGGAGGCCTGTGTTCAGGTAGTGGACGGACGTTAAACGACGGCTGAAATGATGATGCTGACGATGATGTTGACGTGAAGGTCTAAAGGGCCCTCACCTCCAGGTATGGTCTCCGCGACGTGCTGCACCAGGTCCAGGTAGGCCTCGCGCGAGTACCCGCGGCGCATGCGCGCCAGCACGGCCGTGGAGCCCGACTGCGCGGGCAGGTGCAGCATCTTGCAGATGTTACTCCTCTCATTTATTATATCCAGCACCTGGAAAGGGCATTCATCAGCACCGTCATTTCAGCCGTAGGACGTCCACTGTTGGACATATGTAGGCCTCCCCATGAACTTCCAAGTATTGCGGCTGGAAGCGCTGACTTGTAGACCTTGGTCGTCCGCTCATCTTGTAGGTGGACGTCCTACACTGCGTTTGTCGGTCCATAGCTACCACTCGAGAACCTTTCGGCCCCATCGGCCATCCGTTCTGCGAGCTACATGGCCTGCCCATTGCCTCTTCAACGTGCTAATCCATCTGGCTATGTCGGTGACCCGATTTCTGATTCGATCCCGTAGAGAAACCCCGAGCATAGCCCTCTCCATAGCTCGTTGACCCGAGACTACGAGCTTATTCATGAGGTCAGTAGTGAAGGACCACGTCTCGGTCCCATAGGAAAGAGCATATTTAGCTAAATTTTGTAATGAAAATCTTTTACATTTGAAGGTACATACACAAAAACAAAATGACATTCTAAAAATTGGAACGGACATTTATCATTACCTCCCTTGTATTCTAAAACATCGTCAAGACGTTTTAGCGGTTAAGAAATCAATTATTATTAAAATTGTCAATAAAAACGCGTGCGGATAAGATTCCGCTGACGCGAGGCTTGTGTGGCTACGTTTTTTATATTATTAGCAGGAAGGCGAGCGGACGGGCTACCTGATGGGAAGTGGTCACCGTCGCTCATGGACATCTGCAACACCAGAGGCGAAGCTGATGCGCTGCCGGCTTTTGAGGAGGGAGAATACTTAATATTAAAATAATATTTTGTAGAACCCTATATCGTAGCTCCGAGGGAATACCGCAGATTGTAGTTCGTTCCACAGCTTGATCGTTCAAAAAAGAGCGCGAAAAACGAATGGTTCTGGAGAACCAGCTATCCAGATGGTGCGGATAAAAATTATCTTTAGGGCGAGTAGTTATAGTGTTTTGTAATTACAAACTATGGACATAAATAAATGAATTTCTGAAAATTTCTTAACGGAGCATGAATTCACCATTCACAAGGTTCGAGAGAACGAGCGTGATTGGTCAATTAGGCTCCGCTCCGCAGTGGCAGAGCGGAAACCCACCCTGATGCTGAACCAAAGCAAATCCACCTGGATCTAGTGCGGGTCTCACCTCGTCGGGGAAGTCCTTGGGATGCGCGGCGGTGAAGCGCACCCGGACCTCGGGGTCCACGGCCGACACCTGCTCCAGCAGGTCCGCGAAACGGAGCCCGCCCTTCTTCGGCTTGTACACTGTTTTGAAGCCTGCGATATAAAGATATTATTATTATAAGACATTTGGATCCCACTGCTTAGCAAAAGCCTGGCCTCCCCCATATCCAGGAGGCTAATTCTCGTGAATCGTGATTTTGCATGATAGTTCGTCTCATCTCACTTCTCAGTTGTCTACTCCGAACTGGTCAAATCACTCCAAAATTCTACTATCGCCTCGATTACCGCTCTTCACCAATGCATCACGATCGGTTTGCAATAGACATGTGTCTACGGTGAGATCACGAGAATCGATTCAATAGTGATTTGAGCGTTGATGAGGAAGATGTTCCTTTTACCTTCGACTGTTCTTAATAAAACATTACATTAAGAACAGTCTCCAGCGCACATTGGTTTATAAGAAACTTGGAAATACATTAATACCTTGAGATGTCAACTATTAAGGAGTAATTTAGAAACTACAGCAAAAAATATAAAGAAAGACTAAACAAACATAACAATGTACTGGCTCTGGACCTTCTAATAGATGTCAAAAATGTTAAAAGATTAAAACGATGGCACATACTTGCGCTGGATGAAAGAGGACAGGCAGTTGTACATTGGATGGTGCATAATTCACTTGAAATGCAAGCAAATACTCCACCCCAGAAAACATCTGAAAAGCCGATTACAGATAAAAAAAAAGAAAAAGAAAACCTTTCGCCGTGTTAGTCTGCGAGCCTTCTTCCCTCGCGTCTCTATAGCTGTTGACGTTCTGTCCGAGCAGCGTGATCTCTTTCACGCCCCTGTCTGCCATCTCCCTCACTTCCTGCACGACGGAGCGGGACGGCCGCGAGCGCTCACGCCCGCGCGTGAACGGCACTATGCAGTACGTGCACATGTTGTCGCAGCCGCGCATTATTGAACTGGAATTATAAATATAGATTTATCTCTGATGATGTCTTAGAAATTCAGAAATTCATTCATTTATTTCCATAGTTTGCAATGACAAAACATAGACAAGTCAATTTAAAATAAAAAATTTAATCTTATGTTAACAGTAAATAAGGCACATGAATGAATCTGTTCGCTTCCCTGTTTTATGCACTGTCCTGAGAAAAACACAGTTCTTCTTAATAGTTTAATATTTTTAGTTGTTTGGGAGTTGGAGCAAATTTAATTCCAAGCATTTTTGTCTTCTAGATAATCAGATATTTTATAGTACCTAAGCTTTATTGTGAAGATTACATTTTATTATTTTTTAAACTTATTGAAAGAAAATTGCAGCATTTCTATAGGAATTTTATTGTAGAAGCGTGTACACTGCCCTCTGTAAGAAATGACCTTACATAGCCTAATAGTGGGCAACGCGAGTTTATCTTTATTTCTAGTATTTACATTGTGCAAATCCCTTTTCTAAGTACCTCTATAGTAATAGAAAGGGAACTGTCATTATATTAATTTCTTTAAATTTATCACGTAGCGATTTTGAATCTGTCTTAGTATGTTTTACATTAGGAAGTGAAAATCTGATACATTTCGTTTTGTTTTCATTATGTATATTATTGGAAGTGAACCAATGGACAACTTTAGAGATTGCAATTTTCACATTGTCATAATTGATTGTATGGCGTTTCATTTTGAACAATAGTGAAATGTCATCAGCGAATAATACAACCTCGTGATTATCCTTTATTAAGATATGGCAGAGCATTAATATAGATTAAAAAAAGGAATGGACCAAGTATGGCACCTTGTGGTACACCCATTGAAACCATGCACCCCGGAGATTGTATTCCATTAACAACAACTCTTTGAATCCTATTACTCAAGTAGGAAATAAAAAGATCCAAAGAGGTGCCTCTAATAAAGTGACTCATATACCCGACTTTGGGTTTAAGGTGCATTTGCAGTTTTCAGGGGCTGAAAATGTCCAGGTATGGTATATTTACTTACTTACTACACAGGCTTTGCTACTTACATAAAGGCAGAGACACTATCTTGGTTCAACCTAACTGGCACCACATCGGCATAGGTCTCGTCCAGAGAGAGCAGCACATTCACAGCCGTTTGGCCACTCTCCGTCAGAGCTAGCAGTCTCGGCAGATCCCTGTAGCTGTCTGGGCCAGCAACTACAAGAGGCATAAAACGCAGATTTTAAATTTGCTCAGAGGCCTGCATTGTTGTAATAATGTCAACAACATAGGACTTATGTAAATTGAATAAAAAGATAAAATAGATATTTATTCTCACCAATATCAACTGCCTTCTCCTTTTCAATCAGTTTCTCCTTTAGTCTCTCTGCCATGCATCCTAGAATACCTATTTTCACTGCCTTATTTTTGTTCTTAATCATTGCACGTCTTTTGAAGCCCCGCAGATGGTCCAGACGGTGCCAAATCTTGCTCTCGGCGCCTTCTCTGATTGCACATGTCATAACTAAGAAGATATCCGCTTCTTCCTCAACTTCCGTCTTCACAAAGCCTTCTTTTTTTAATATTGACCACACAATCTCTGTATCATTTAGGTTCATCTGGCATCCGTAAACATCAAAGAAAACTTTCCTTTTAGTGGAGTATTGAATGTTGTCTGGTAAATACGGTATGTTTGGACGGTCTGTGAGTATTGGTTCACTACTTCCAGCAATAAAGTCTTTTAAGTCAGGCCCATATTTTAATTTATCGGTGATAGAACTAACTCGTTTGTTTTCTGAGTAGCACCGGCATTTCTTGTATGATATCTTATTAATATATTTAAGAACACGATGCGGACGTGATAAGAAAAACATTTTGTATTTATTTTAGGCCGGGCAAATCCAAATTTAATCAAAAAATCTGTGTGAAAGTTTGTTTACAACAGATTACCTGGACGTAGTTAAGCAGAAAGGACTCAACCCACACTTTGGTCAAAAATGAGTTATTTATACCAAAGAGCTCCTAAAGGTTGGTTCTTTCACCCAGCAAAAAAGATCCGTGATAGGATGAGCATAAGTTAGTTTTTTGAATGATGCGAGCCAACCCACATAAGGGTGGGTATATTTTTTTTATCAACTGTAATAACCCAGGCTTCTTGAATCGTTTTAGAGAAATCCAATTTCAAAGAAGCAAGTCTAAATTGAATATAACAGGATTGGCTCAAGCCACATAAATCGTTTCAGTTAAATTTACCTTCATTAGAACGAGTCTATCTTTCATTCAGCTAAAACGACTCAAACTGCGTGGGTCACATCTGCTAAATAGATTTATTAAGAAACAAGCTTGTCTTATGTTTAACGAAAACGACTCAAACCGCGTGGGTCATATCTGCTAAAAAGATTTATTAAGAAACAAGCTTGTTTTACGTTTAACGAAAACGACTCAAACTGTGTGGGTTTTTACTGATAAATTGATTGACAAGGAAACTACCCAATTTTGCACTCATCCTAAATGACCTAAACCACAGATTACAGAAACCCTAAACTACGTTAATAACACACACGAATTAAGTTAATTATCCGATTCAACAAAAATTATGTTTGAGATTCAATAATTTTTATAGAAAATGAAAAATGCAATCAAAATTTTTCTATTTACATATATTTATTATTAATCAAAATTACCCGTAACGTTCAGACGAACACCTTTAACGCAGGCTGCCTTTACCGTTCGGCCACGGAACAATTGACCGCCGGGTCGAAAATCTTGACTGCCTTTATCAGCTTCGAGTTCGAAGTTCGGGTGCAAGTCCCGTCGGAGACAAAATTTTGATTGCATTTTCTATAAATGATAACTTAGTGTGGGTTTTACACTTTAAATACAATAGTTTTTAATTTACAATATAAAACAAAAAAGTGAAATAATTACTGCAATTTAATGAATCACAGGCAGAGCCAGATGACGAAACTGAAAAGGGAAGATAGCAGTATAACGTCAAGTAAAGCAGAAGTGTTAAGGGAAGTTGAAAGGTTCTATGGACGGCTCTACGATTCGGTCACTAAACCTGTTTTCAGTGCGGCCAACGACCCAAGAGCTAAACTGACCCGACATTAAACCGAAGATATCCCGGACATCAGCCTGTACGAGATCAGGATGGCCTTGAAACAGCTTAAGAACGACAAAGCGCCGGGTGAGGACGGAATCACTTCAGAGCTTCTGAAAGCGGATGGATCACCGGTACTTAAAAGTCCTTCAGAAGCTATTTAATTCCGCCTTGCTTCAAGCAGGGTGGAACCTTCAAGGTAAGACGCCAGAAGCATGGAACGAGGGCGTGGGGGTGCTGTTCTTCAAGAAAGGTGACATCACCTTACTTTTGAATTACAGACCCATCTCGCTGTTGAGCCATGTTTATAAGCGATTTTCAAGGGCATCGCGAACCGTCTCGGACACAGGTTTGATGATTTCCAGCCTCCCGAACAAGCCGGGTTCCAAAAAGGCTACAGTACCATAGACCACATACATACGCTGCGGCAAGTTATACAGAAGACCGAAGAGTATAACTTGCCGCTATGTCTCGCGTTTGTGGACTATCAGAAAGCCTTCGATTCGATCGAAACATGGGCGGTGCTTGAGTCTCTCTAACGATGCCGAATTCACTATCGGTGCATCGAAGTGTTGAAGTGTTTGTATACAAACGCCACTATGTCAGTCCGAGTACAAGAACAGAGCTCGAAGGCGATTCCCTTAAAAAGAGGCGTAAAACAGGGAGACGTAATCTCTCCGAAACTGTTTACGACCGCTTTGCAAGATGCCTTCAAGCTCCTGGAATGGAAAGGGCATCAATATTAACGGCGAATATATCACTCACTTTCGATTTTCTACAATATTGTGGTCATGGCAGTCGATGGAAGAGCTCAGCACAATGCTCGAAGGCCTCAATCGAGTCTCCTAACAGGTAGGCCTTAAAATGAACATGGTCAAGACGAAAATCATGTCAAATGTCCATGTCGTGCCTGCCTCAGTTATGGTTGAGAACTCTGCTTTTGAAGTTGTCGACGCGTACGTATACCTAGGACAAACAGTCCAATTAGGTAGGTCCAACTTCGAGAAAGAGGTCAATCATCGAATCCAACTCGGATAGGCAGCTTTTGGGAAACTTCGCAACGTCTTTTCGTTCAACATACCTCAGTGCCTTAAGACGAAAGTCAACAATCAGTGTGTGTTACCAGTGATGACATGGAACCGAAACTTGGTTCTTCACTATTGGCCTTATGAATACGAAAGCGAGCTATGGAGAGGGCTATGCTCAGGGTTTCTCTACGGGATCGAATCAGAAATGAGGAGATACGTAGAAGAACTCGGGTCACCGACATAGCCAAACGGATTAGCAATTAGCACGTTGAAGTGGCAATAGGCAGGCCATATACCGCGCAGAACAGATGGGCGATGGGGCCACAAAGTTCTCGTATGGAGGCCACAGATCGGCAAGCGCAGCGTAGGCCGTCCAACTACAAGATGGGCAGACGACTTGGGGAGAACCGCTGGTCGGCGGTGGATGCAGACGGCTTCCAACTGCAGTACTTGGAGATCAATGAGGGAGGCCTCTGTACAGCAGTGGACGTAAAAAAGTAAACTGGCTCAAAACCAAAGAAATTTGGATTAAGAAAAGTTCAAAACATTCCATTATTACGAAAATAGATGGGGTAGAGAGAGCTCAGCATTAAAAAAAAAGGTAAAGGAAAATTAGTTTCTGATATAGGTACATGTGAAGATGACTTCGTTTGTCTTAGGCCTAATGACAAAGAAATTGCGCAGGCCAAATTAGATGACCTTAAATCTACATATGTTTCATCTAATTCCAAAAGACTGTCTGGGCTTTTACAAGACATTAAAAGGCAATACTATTATGGAGGACATGGATGGATTTGGAGCAGAACCAGATTTTATGGTGGAGCTGGATGAGAATGACGGGGAAGACTGTTGAAATGATTATAATATTTTCAAATAAATACATATTTTGCATAATTACTATTGATTTTTATTTATATATGACTATATTTGGATCTATTTGTAACATAAATCCTTTTTGAGAAATTCAAAGAAATACTCCGTAATGTTAAAACCAATTTAGCAAAAACGACTCAGACCCATATTTTTATTAATAACTCATAAAATACGTTAATCTATGAAACAAAACTAAGAACATATTAAAGTTAGTATTTTTGTGCATAATATGAGACAATAATTTTGTATTACTGCGAGTACGAATCATGTTAGAAACAACATCTTAACCTCGACAACTTCAAACCTCGATATCTCAAAAGTTACTTTTTGAGGGTTGAGTCCTTTCTGCTTAACTACGTCCACCTAACCCCAAAAAAATCAAAACAGCTGATTCTTCTTCTTTTTTTTGTTTATTGAATAAAATATTTTACAACTTTGATTTGACATTGAATGATAAAACTAAACTTGCATGATTTATCTCGTTTGCAGGCGCCATGTATGCGTTATTATTATTAATTTATTAATCTTTCATCCCTTCTCTTCCTAAAAAATAAAATGTCCACATATTGTGCTCTTATAAAATATCTACATAAAACTAGTAAAATATCTAAGTAAACTACTAAAAGTATTTTTTTTTATTATTTATTATTAAATGTATAAAAACTGTAATATTGGTAATATTCCTTCACTTTGTACAAATCAGTGGCCATTAATAAAAAAAAAGTCTATTGACATTTTTATGTAACTGACACTGACAGAGTTGTGGTAATTGGCAATCAACAAAAAAGAAGAAGTAATTAAAAAAAATAAAGATGGCGCAATTGTGATGAGTTGAATGAAAGGATTTTTGTTGAATTTGTTTGAAAGATAAACGATAAAGTTGCATAAATTACGCACTGTATCAACAAAGGAAACCAAGCATGAGTGGCAGATACAAGGACTACAAAGGTATTCGGTAGTACGAACTGACAGAGCGAGGGTTCGAACCCTTCCTGATAACATCGCAGTTCCATCGTACAATTTTATTTGCTCCAATAGAATTTTTATTTATCTTTGCCAGTGTTTTCACATTGGCAGGGTCGTCTCGATCAGCGCGTGATGATTCTAGGCCGCACAAGGAGAGGGAAAGGTCTCGGTCGCCGCAGCGACGCCGGACCCCGCCGCCTTCTCGTAGTCAATATTCGTCGTCACCTTCGCCCCCCGGGGCGTCTCAATCCGACAGCCGAGAGAGGAATCGAAGGAGTCATAAGCGTGAGTTACATCAGTTGTCTTGTTTGTTATGATGCTCATTTCCTTTCAATTAAAAGTAGGTCATGTGTCTCAATAGATTCCCCACGTCTCAACAGTATGTAATTACCAGCAAAAGGTGAAGTCACGCCTCAAATATCAAATTTGAAGTGAAAGGTGATTATTGTCTTCCCTTTCAGATGACAGAGAACATAAAAGGGACAGAGACAGTTCTGAGGAGGAAGTCCCAGCACCACCACCACCGCCCCGTATCACCAAGATATCCATTGATTTCCCCAAACCTAAGGCTCCCATCAAGATGACCCTTGCTGGGCCTGTGAAGGCTCCTAAGAAGCCTACAGTGGCATCTGTGTTTAGTGCTGGTGATGATGATGAGGATGATGAGCCAGAGGAGATGCCTGCGGAAGCGAAGATGAGGATGAGGAATATTGGCAGGTGAATATCAAACACATCATCATACTTTGTCCACATATTCTGCCCTCCTTACGATAAACAGCGTAGGTGACATTTTTTGCGAAAATGAGTTATTAGCATATTTGTGATCAGCTAAACGAGATCTACCTGAATCAATTATTCATTTTTCTGTATGTTTGATAAAAATAAAAATAAACATAAGCATAAACATCGTATGTGCAAGATTTTAATTTTGTTCCTAAACATAAACAACGTATTGTCCACTACGCTCAGAGATTCTACTCAATCTCCTTGTCATAATTAACGCACAAGAACTTACGTTGTTTATGATTTGTAGTTCCTTCGACTCTCCCCTCAACTTACAAAACATAATGGTTATTATGAGCCACTTACGTTGTTTATGCCTTGTACCTATTTAAGAAAGTTTAAGAATATTCTATAAATAAAAATAATACCATCTCCTACGCTCTTTATTTGTTGCATTAAATCTTTATTTTTTGCGTTTTCCTATACATACACAACGCAAGTAGCGCACATACGTTGTATTTGTCTGGTAAAGACAATACAGAAACGGTAGGGAGGTGAGGGTGAGGTGAGGGGGGAGAACATTACTAACAGTGAACAGAAATCATTCGCGTTGCGAGTGACGAGCTAGGTGGACGTCGTCACTTGGCGGGAATTTTGCGCGAAACAAACCCGTGGTGAGTTTGAATTTTAATTTACCACCAGACGAAGAGAATCAGGTACAAAATCAAATTATTTTACAGGAAGAAGCTACAACTAGTAAGGGTTTCACGAAATCCGGACAGCCAAGAAAGAGAAAATTGTATGATGAGTCGTAAAAATATTTCCTAAAAGATCCATGCATTTTTCTAACATGCAAAAAAAATGCACTTCATGTATCACCGAAGACCAGAGAAAATTAATTCATGATAAATATATTAATTTAAATTTTGAAGCAAAAGGCCTTTTCATCAAATGCTCGACAGACACAACAGCAGTACAATGAAGAAAAATGTCAAGCTATGAAAAATGAACAATTACTAAGTATTACATGAAGGTAAGTGGTTTAGAAAAAACTGAAGTCTGTAAGACATTTTTTTTGATGACTCTTGGGTATGAGGCTAATAATGATGGTAAAATTAAAAATGTGATGAAAAAGAGTAGAGTTGAAAAAATTTACAAAGGAATTGTAAAAGACCACATGAAACAATGTAATCCTAGTGTTTCCCAATAAAGACGTGAGCACGCTCCAAATCGCTTGTACCTACCGTACCGAGTGACCTTTCAGTTACAGCGATGCAAAAACAATTTTTAGAACAACATCCAGAAGCTAAGATTTTATTAAGAGTCATATCGATTAGTTGTCAAGACAGACCTGAATATTACATTTGCCAACTTGGGCCATGAAGAATGCGAAACATGTGCAATTTTTGAAAGACATTACACTAATCACAAAGATAGCCCGGATAATGCGAGACTTGCAATAATTACATTACTCACAGAAAAAAATATGAAGAGTGCTGTTCTGAGTACCAAAATGATGTTAAGACTGCAGCAGAGGTGACAACTGACGTTTTTTATACTGCTGATTTACAGAAAGTCATTATGCTGCCTAAAATAGACCAGTTCACAGCCGCTATTTTCTGCCCACAGATTAATGAAAGTTTTGTTGACAACATTTGAGCATGTAGATACCCTTTGTAGCGCTATGGAACGAGACTGTATCAGGCAGAAATCAAGAAGACATCATATCAACATTTCGTTAGTTTTTCATACATAAGAAGACATATTTTAAATCATTGCTTTAGTTTTATTCTTCAACATTAGATCACGTCTTAAAATCGAGATGCTGAAAATATTTCTATTTGGGTAGACATTGTGCAGCGCAAAATAAGATATGGGCTCTTCTATCATTTTTAATAACAATTGTAAACAGTAACGTTATTAGCGCTAAAAAAATAACCTTAAATACTTATTTTGAGTCTGGGCATTCTTTCATGCTTGCCGATTCATTTCGTCACCAGGTCGAGCGATCGCTGAAGAAGAAAGGAAAATTGTACGATTTTTCTGACTTTGTACATTGTGTTCAGGTGACAAAACTCTGGAAAGAATTTTGTAAATATTATGGAAATTTCAGAATTTTTTTCTTTCCAAGACCTGTCATCGCAACAAAAACTCAACAGAAAATGGAGTCTCGAATTTATTTGAAGGACATGATGTGCGATTGAGTCCAAAAAGGACTTCAAAAGATCATGTACAAGACTAGTCATGCCGAAGAAAATTTTACTTAGCTTGATTTTCTTCAAATGAAAATAACAAAAACAATGCACATCCCGCAAGCAGTTGCTAAACTAGAGAAAAGGGGTATTGATAAAGAACGCAAAGCGGCAATAATAACAAAACTAGTGCCACTAAATAATGCCGTCAAATAGACGAAATTTTTGTTTCAAATTCACCTGTAATCTGGCTGAATATATTTTAGTTTTAACAACTACATAATTTAAACGGTGAAGCACCAAACAGTCCAATTTTGTTATTTTCATAGCTTTAAAAAACTTGTTTTTTAAAAATTAAGCCTAATTCTTGCTCCAAGAACATTATTTTATATAACAATAAGTATTCGAAAGATTTAGGTATAATAAGTTACAATTAGGTACAATAGTTTGAGTCTGACCTTTGATAGATTTAAAATATAATGATGTTGATTCTTACTAATTAGGTATAAGTTTTATGTATTGTAAAAGGTTATTTATTTATTTATTTATTTATTTATAAGGAAGACCAACAGCTATAACATAGTTTTCTAAATAACTTATATAAAGCAGTGAGCCAATTAAAGGTCCTCACGGATAGAAAACATAAAAAAATATAACATGAGAACAATGAAAAATGAGATACAAACAAGTACTAGAAAAAATATGAGATAGGTAGTAAGTTACAGTTATTTTTGGATAAAAAATTCTTTGCTCAACAACTGCCTAGCCGATACAACGCTTGTGCAGTATAAATCTAAGTCTAGGCGCTTACTGACTACATTGAAACTATTACTTGCCCGTTTTAAATAAGCATTCTGTCGGTAATTTGTTTTGACTAACGGAACGTTGATTAAAGGATTATGCCTTTTAACTTTAAATGGTACATTTAAATTAATTTTGTTTAAAAGTTCAGGACAGTCAACTGAGTTAGATGCAATTTTAATAAGGTAAGTGATATCTGCTATTTCTCTTCGTTTAGAAAGAGGTAAAATGTGGAACTTCCTACAGAGATTGTAATAATCATTGGAGTTGTAAGGAATTTTTAAGCGATAACATATATACCTTATAAATTTCTTTTGAATCTGTTCAATTCGTACGATATATTTCTCGTACCGAGGGTTCCAAATTTGTGACGCGTATTCAAGGATGCTTCGAACGAATGTACAGTATAAAATTTTAAAAGTTTTAGCTTTTGTAAAAGAAGTACTGCTTCTCATTACGAAGCCCAATGATTTAGACGCTTTCTTAACAATTTTATCTATGTGCTCGTCAAACAATAATTTGGAATCGTGAATGACGCCAAGATCACGAATAACTGTATTGTTGAGAAGGATTTGATTTTTTAAAGTATATGTCGAAGCGATATTAGACCTTTTCCGGGAATATGTAACAACGGAACATTTGGCAGGATTAAGATCTAGCTTGTTTGACATGCAGTAATGATCAAGCCGACGTAAGTCACTTTGAAGTTTTACGACATCTTCGTGGGATTTAACTGTAGTAAAAATCTTCATATCGTCAGCAAAGCAGAGTAATTGCGAATTTAAGAAGCAAGAGGATATGTCATTAATAAAGATAGAAAATAATAAAGGTCCCAGAAGTGATCCCTGGGGAACCCCACTAGGGATAGTGACCCAGCTTGACATATAATTACTGACCACCACTGCTTGTGTCCTGCGATCAATATAAGATGAAAACCATCGGTGCAGGTCCCCTCTAATTCCAGCGCTATAAAGCTTTACTAAAAGTGTTTTATGGTCAATCCTGTCAAACGCTTTACTGTAGTCAGTATAAACAACGTCTACCTGACTACCAGCGTCCATGGCCTCAGTTATGTAGTCATTTAACAGGACTAAGTTGGAAACAGTAGACCGACCCCTAAGAAAACCGTGCTGAGTGCTGTGAAAAGACGTTTTAAGTGCAGCGTAAACTTGATCATAAACAACCCTCTCAAACACTTTGGCTATAATACAGAGCTTAGAGATCGGTCTATAGTTGACCACATCAGTCTTGGACCCTTTCTTATGAACAGGTGTTATAAAGGCTGATTTCCAGACCTGAGGAAATGTACACTCCGAGAGGGATTTCCGGTATAACAGAGAAATAGGTATGGCCAAAGATTCAGCGCATCTGATGAGAAAGGAATCTGATGATGTTATAAGGTGTATGAAGAACTGATTAATATTTAAAATATTAATTTTTGTGATTGTGTACTGTTTTTTTGCATTTAATAATTTTTTCAATAAAACATTATTTAATATCAATATTTTTTTTTAGAATTACTTTTATTTATTAATTAATCTTGAATAATTATTATTATCTATATGTACTTATTTAAAATGGAATAAGTAATAAACACAAAACTACAAACTTTCGCATTTATAATAGAATTAACTTTACTCAGATCAAATCAAAATTCTGACACTTCTGAAGTTACAAACCACAATATTAGCTTACTTGCACGTTGAACTCATTAGAATTTACTTTGGTACTAGTCATATTCAGCGTATGTGGTTGCTTAAGATTAAACTTTTTTGGAAATTATTTTTGCTTTGTATGAATATACTAGACATAAACAGTTTAAGTTAATTTTCCTAGTCATAAACATCGCAACTGCTGCACATGCGATGTTTATGTTTAGTATATCAAAATAGGTAAAATTACATTTTACTAATCATTAATAATTTTTGAGTTTTAATAACCCAGAAATAAAAGAGAAAACAGAAATATGTAAGTAATTATAAAATACACACTTCTACCTAGAGTTAAAAGTATTAATTTTAAAAATTACTCAATTAGTGTAGTCGTGGCAGCAAAAATAGGGAAAAAAACTTTAGACGCGATTTTCTCGAAATATGCCGAGATGCACTTACGCTGTTTATGATAAGAAGGGCAGTATTGTGCTCTCATAAAATATCTAAATAAAACTATAAGTATTTTTTTTTATTATTTATTATTATATAGTACGTAAATGTATAAAAACTTGAAGTATGTTCTTGTGTAAAATTGTTTGTAACTGTTTTCAGTGATCATTTTCAGTCGCGCCGCGCTTAATTTTCAAATGTTCTTCTTCTTTTTTATTTTATGTAGAAATTGCTCAATTTTATAGTATACTTATTGAATTATTAACTATGGAATAGTAATCAGATTTATCAAAGGCTGGTGAAAAAAATGGCGGAAGCCAAAGGACACCGTTATTCAGTAGTGGTGTTGCCTGGTTAAATGATGGTGGGTTTATAATTAGGAAAGGGTGTTTTAACTAACCATACTATTGGTAGGCTTAGTCTTACAACCTCCTAACTCAAAGGCGCCACCTCCACAGGCAGAGAATTGCATGGTGATATACCTATCGTCGTAATTTCTACATTCCTAAATGGCTGGTGACGATGTCGCGCGATATAATGTATGTAAAAGCGCGGACTCGGTGTGATTATCTCCCTCTTGAAGGTGGCGCCTTAGTTCACAAAACTAGTAACAGAATCAGTGTCATCTTACTCTACAGAGAAACACCAACCTCCGCTGGTCCCAACTCCTTTGGAAAGACAAAACAAGGATTCTGTGACGCCAAGAAAGTCTTTGAAAAGAACCTGAAGCATGCATTGGAGACTGTTGAAGGCAGGAAAGTCATTCCTAAGTTCCCTCAAACCATTTACAAGATAAATGCAAACAGCAATCAATAGTTTGCCATCTATATTGTATAAACTTTGTTTACAAGCCTGCTCTAGTTTTAGTTAGAACCAATCATACTGCCTGATATTCAACAAAACATGGATATTAGAGCAGCATGATTGGTTCGAACTGAAATCTTGACAAAAGTTTAGTAGTGTTACAGGGGGTAGTTAGTGAATTCATGCAATATACATAGTTCAATATTTTATACTAATTTGTTTGAATATTATACTATGTCTATTGAGATCTTTGCATAACTTTTTCAATGTGAGGCATCCGGTTTTTGGATGTAACAAATTAACATGTTTTTCATCTATTATGTTTTCTGACTTACTAAAGTTATTTGATGTTTTATTTGTAGTATGTTATAGTACTGTGTATAATTTTGTGACTGTTTGAATGCTGTCACTCAATTATCAAGTACTAGTAAATGTACATACTCTGCAGAGTAGGTATTCAAATAGTCTGTACAGAAGCTATTAGAGAATTGGACATTAGACTTTTAAAGTTTATATTAGTGTATTAGTGTATAACTACCTGTTATGGATTTCATGTAACTTGGAAGTTCTAGCAAACTAGTTTTTGCTTTTTACTAATTTTGTGCTTTAGTACAAATTCAATTCAGATGCTTGTGTATTGAATTATTGAACTTGATAGTTGAAAATGAAATTTTCATGCCTGTGGGTCTTATTAATTATCTTTATGTACCATATTTGTGTCTTTATGTACCATGTATAATATTTGTTGAGTCTGACGAATTACATGAGAATTAAATTTTATCAAAATCTTTTATTTTTGTCACAAGATGCCTAAAAACACCTTATAAGCTTGAATCAATTTTCATGTCTACAAAATGTTAAATTGCTAATAGGGTACTGCAGTATCCCACCCACCTGCGTGGGATACTGCAGTTCCAACTAAGTACCATAAGCAGCATTAAACAATGATCTTGTAAGTCTACCAGCTCATAATTTTTTAAAGTAGGCCCAAAATTTAACAATATTGGAAACAAGAATTGAAAAATACAAAGTTACACCTAACATCCAGTTATTTACTAAAATTAATGTGATAGCTTAGAATAAAAGTGTGATAGATACATGCTGCTCAAACAAAACTTATAGTTTAAAATGAACAGAACTGTCTTCATAAGTAGCTACTAACTCAAATGTAATGAGATAGGTAGTACCCAGTAACAAGTGGGAAACCAAGAGTAGAACTAGCTGCCAGTATTTATTTGTAAATGAAACAAGTAACTTTTTTTAGACTTTTATTTTAAAAGTTACTTCCTCTGTACATTCTGGCCGGGGCGGTTCATGTCGCGAGGGAAGTTGCTCTTGGGCGGTGTACGGATACGTCTGTCCTTCTTTGACCTGTTACGGACTACTTTGCTGTGGATTGCGCATGACACGCAGTAGTGGAGCTTCGCATACAGCTTGGGCAGCTGGAATGCTGAAATTAGGAAAATGTCTCTTTATAATATAATATAAATATAATTTATTATGAATTATCAGACCTAGTAAGGACACAATCAGGCAATAGTAGACAACCAAATATATGTAGAATTTCGTCATCAGAGATAGATAATCAACAGAGAAGACCAGTTCCAGTAATACCGAACCGTATCAACGCAATGATACGGCTCAGTTTGAGACGAAATGGAATCTTGTAGGTTAGCCAAACCAAAATATTTTAATTCTTCATGGTAATTACTTCGATCACTAGATGGAAATGTTGTGGAACTCACATGAGTAGACGGAGGCTTCGTTGATGTCCCTGACGGCAGCGGCTTCGACAATATTCCTGATCACAAACTTCTTGATGGCCTTATCCTTGGGCACGCATCGCGCGCAGTTGGTGCATCTTACGGCCTTAACGTGGCCACGGCCGTGCTTGGCGCGTCCTCCATTACGGCGTTTACGGGTCTGAAAAGAGAAACACGGCACACTGAAACCACATGTTCAGCACGACAAAATGACGGTGACGCGTGTATCATTTACACTCATCGAAACTTGCGAATTTAAACATTATAATGTATCGGTATCACTGTATTCTATTTAAAGACAATTTTAACAGTCCATTACACCAATTATTTGTAGTTTATTTCACTTTATTTCCCAAAATTTTACGCACCATGTTTCTAACCTCCGACCAGTGATCAAAGAACGATAGAAAAGAGCGAAATCGGTTGACAGACAGTCATAGACAAATGACAGGTTTGATATCATTGAACGGTTTCCGGATGAACATATGGTAGGTATGTTCTCGTTTACACTCGTGTATTGAACTAGAGCGACACAGTGTTTAAGTGTTGTACCGCCCCGCTGATGTAAACCAGGATGTATTTGAGTCTTGGTAATAAAGCCTTTCTTTCTTTGAATATTGGAGTCATGCAGCACCCATAAAACATTAATAGCACTGAAGCAATTTGGACAGTCCTAGGACAAATCCAGCCCATTTCGGCCGTTTGCATCACGGAAATTTTGTATTTTGGGTGGATTGCTTCTGTTATTCGTCCTGGAAAAAATGTTCCTTCATAATTAATTATACAAAAGCTATCCACAGCCTTTAACATATTATTTACCACCTGAAGGTCCAATCTACCGTCATTTACTTCGAATGTCTCTACAGTAAATTATCTCTATCCATTTCTAGTCATATTCTTCTCTCATTAGTTAAAGTTATCCTATTTCACTTATGTTTATTTATTTATTCGATATTCCATATCGCTTCAATAAACGAACCAATCGTTCATATTTTTGATTGTGATCATAAATAGTTGAGACAAGTAGCAGTACATGTGAAATGACACTTACGTACGTAATAATTACTACGTTATTAAACATTACGTATACATATGTAAACAAAACACAGCTCAGCAGGTTACTTTTTGGTGCGCTCGAAACTTGATGCAACGTAGGTAGGTACTAGGTACCCTCAGTCGAAAAGAAACACTGACGCTGTCAAATTGACAGGCACTCATGCATGCATGTTACCGAATTACAATCCCAATAATGGCAATCACACAACTACGCGATTGTCTAAACTTCAACAATTTGGGTCAATACAATCATATTCCAAACCATCTTAATCATCATCATCATCATCATATCAGCCGTAGGACGTCCACTGCTGGACAAAGGCCTCCCTCATTGATCTCCAGGAACTGCGGTTACAAGCGGCCTGCATCCAACGCCGACCTGCGGTTCTTACCAAGTCGTCTGCTCATCTTGTAGGTGGACGTCCTACGCTGCGCTTGCCGGTCCGTAACCTCCATTCGAGAACTTCACGGCCCCATCGGCCATCTGTTTTGCGCGCTATATGGCCTGCCCATTGCCACTTCAACGTGCTAATCCGTCTGGCTATGTCGGTGACCCGAGTTCTCCTATGTAACTCCTCATTTCTGATTTGATCCCGAAGAAACCCCGAGCATAGCCCTCTCCATAGCTCGTTGAGTGACTCTAATCTTATTCATAAGGCCAATAGTGAAGGATTACGTCTCGGTTCCATATGTCATTACTGGTAACACACACTGATTGAAGACGAAAAAGTGTCTTCAGACACTGAGGTATGTTGGACGAAAAGACGTTGCGAAGTTTCCCAAACGCTGCCCATCCGAGTTGGATTCGACGATTGACCTCTTTCTCGAAGTTAGACCTACCTAATTGTCCTGTTTGTCCTAGGTATACGTACGCGTCGACAACTTCAAGAGCCGAGTTCTCAAACATAACTGGGGCAGGCCCGACATGGACATTTGACATAATTTTCGTCTTGTCCATGTTCATTTTAAGCCCTACCCGTTGGGAGACTCGGTTTAGGCCTCCGAGCATCGTGCTGAGCTCTTCCATCGACTTTGCCATGACCACAGTATCGTCCGCAAACCGAAGGTGAGTGATGTACTTATTCGCCGTTAATGTTGATGCCCCGTCCTTTCCATTCCAGGAGCTTGAAGTCATCTTCCAAAGCGGTCGTAAACAGTTTCGGAGAGATGACATCTCCCAGTCTTACGCCTCTTTTTAAGGGAATGCGCCTTCGAGTTCTGATCTTATGCTCGGACTGACATAGTGGCGTTTTTATACAAACACTTCAACACTTCAACACTTCGATGTACCGATAGTCAATACGGCATCGTTGGAGAGACTCAAGCACTACCCATGTTTCGATCGAATCGAAGGCTTTCTCATAGTCCACAAACGCGAGACATAGCGGCAAGTTATACGCTTCGGTCTTCTGTATGACTTGCCGCAGCGTATGTATGTGTGTACTGTAGCGTTTACGGAACCCGGCTTGTTCAGGAGACTGGAAGTCATCAAACCTGCGTTCGAGACGGTTCGCGATGATCCTTGAAAACAGCTTATAAACATGGCTCAAAAGCGAGATGGGTCTGTAATTCTTAAGCAAGGTGTTGTCACCTTTCTTGAAGAACAGAACCACCACGCCCTCGTTCCATGCTTTTGGCGTCGTACCTTCAAGCAAGGCGGAATCAAATAGCTTCTGAAGGACTTTAAGTACCGGTGATCCACTCGCTTTCAGAGTAGCTCTAAAGTGATTCCGTCCTCATCCGGTGCCTTGACGTTCTTAAGCTGTTTCAAGGCCATCCTGATCTCGTACAGGCTGATGACCGGGATATCTTCGGTATAATGTCGGGTCAGTTTGGCTCTTGGGTCGTTGGCCGCACTGCAAACAGGTTTAGTGACCGAATCGTAGAGCTGTCCATAGAACCTTTCGACTTCCCTTAACACTTCTGCTTTACTTGACGTTATGCTGCCATCTTCCCTCTTCAGCTTCGTCATCTGGTTCTGCCCAATAGAATTATCTCTCGCGAACACTTTGGAGCCTTTATTCCGCTCTATACTATCTTTAATACGAGCTGTATTAAAGGTACGGATATTGTGCCGCAAGGATTTCCATATTTTTATATTGAGCTGCCTGTGTGACTGAGCATCAATGGGAGACTGCAGCTTTAAAGAACAACGTTCAGCCATGAGGTCATCACAAAGTTTCTGAGGTCTATTGGTACGGGCGGTCTTAAAGAACTGGGACCCCACCGTATGGACGGTTTCTACGAACCTATTATTGATCTCGTCCACCGATGCATCTACTTCTAGACAAGCACTAGTGCTTTGATTCCAAAAAAACAAAATAGCTGCCATTTTATTATGGTGGGGAAAAAACTACTTTAGGCGATTTCTCGATAAAATTTACCGTATTTAATGACCCTGCTGGCTCCGACACCTTTGATCGGACACATTGTATATTTGTAAACATTCAACGAGAGTGTAGAGCAGGCTGAATTTCTTTCATTGAATCTGAACATTTTTAGTTATGCTTTGATTGAATGGAGCCATAACATAGACAATCTTGATCCACAAAACCACGTAAATGCCGTTCTTTTTTCATTCACTTCTGTTTCTGTCATTCATACCATCAATCAGAAGTTCAGCAAAAAAAAAATATTGCCTGTCTGTCACGCAGAATTTATTTCCAAATCAGTAATATTTATTTTTGTTGCAAAATACTTCTAAATTAGAACTAATTTTAATAATTTACGCTTCTTAGAATACCCTAAATTTAATTCGACCAATTTCGATTCTAGCTCGTAATCAACTACGTAATTTTATTTACATCGTCATCGTGTGATTGTTCTGTGCTTGAAAACTATAGCGTAGAGATTACAGTTTTCGGATGATTTCGTGCAGTGAGATGTTGTGCAGATAGTTGTGAGTGTTACGCGTGTGAAATGCTACATCATGGATGTCCTGAGAGAGTGTCGCGGTGAGGAGGGCGCCGGCCAGCCCACGATGGAAGTTCTAGTGGAGACACTGACTGGGACGGCGTTCGAGATGACTGTCTCGCCGTCAGACACTATCTTCGCCATCAAATCTAAGATATTCAGGGTGGAAGGTGAGTTCCTAAATCCTGCTGTAGATTACACAATCTAGTCCATTCCGCAAGGCTTTTATGCGTCATCTACGCTCGACAAAGGATGTCGTGGTGTTACCGCGTTCCATTTTCAAACACAGGACAATAGAAATGTACTTACATTGTACATGGAAATTCATGCTAAAACCATATTCAATGCAGCAAGTCAACAACAGCAGACTGTATAAAATTGTAATCTAATTATCCGCTATCTCAAAGAATTGTGTGCTATGTAAACATTCCACATAATGAGGTGTACTTGAGTTGTATTGGATCATTGACTTGATTCTGCCTGGCTATTTATAAAACAGATCAAAGGAATTATCTGGAATTGTGTTGAAGGCCAGCTTATTGGCTTGCAGATAATGCTGTTCAAAACAGCTGTTTATCTGATGTGAAACACTATTCTACAGCATACCAAAGTCTTAGCAGAAATACTTAATGCACATACTTATCTCACTAATATTATAAAGCCAAAAGTTTATTTGTATGGAGGTTTGTTACCTCTTCACGGAAAAACTAGCATACATATTGAGCTGAAATTGCAAACGCATAGATGTTGACTAGGATTAACACATAGGCTACTTTTTATCCTGGTACAGGTATGAGAAGTGGTGGGCACAAGCTAGTCATAAATATAAGTAAAAGCTATTTTATTTATAAGGCCTTTTATATCAATAAAATAGTTAATATTATAATAATATAAAGATATGTTTATTTTGTCACACAATTTACAATTAATCCATGTACAATATTAAGGTTTAAAAAATAAAATAAAAATGTGACAAAAATGGTCATTACTTAGCATATGCTGTGGCAGAACGGGTCCGTACCACAGCGCTGGTCTTCCGTAGTGACCGAAGTGTGTGGATGGTTGGGATATTATCTGGTTTCCATAGCAAGCTCTGCTTAATTTGGGATGAGATGGTGCTGTGTGTAGTGTCCAGCATTATTTTTTTCATTAATGTTCAGTAGCTGTCTCTAATTCCTCAAAACTTGTCAGCAATAGCCAAACTAATCAATTCAAAACTTGGTGGATTCTGGCCTCCTTTTTCTGGACTAGATTTTTTCCGTGGGCTGGGCATACATTACACTCATACCTAATCTGCAGAGTACCAAATAGCAAATTAATAATGGGCTGTTCTAGAAATGTCAGATTTTCTTTTGTGAGTCACTGAAAGATTCAAGGTGACAATTTTGTCAATGTTGTGTGTAGGCAGCTCATAAAAACAGTGAAATCTCTAAACAGCATGATTGTAGTGGAATTGTAGGACCTTCATAAAAGGAAAAATATTTATGTTGCAACATAATTTTGCTTACATATTCACACATATTTGACAAAGTAGTGTAATCCTATAAATAGGATTCAAAATGTTCAATGATTCCCACACTGTATTGTATAATTTTGTTTTTATAAAACTAAAAGGGGGTATGGAGCAGAATTACATCTAGCCGCCCAAGTCAACCTCACCTGCATGTGGTGACCCCTGCTGACTAACAAAAGAGGATATGACGAAAAACTTGCTAAGACGCACTGGCCCGTGGCGTTTTAAGGCCAAACCCCCCTTATGCTCATCGATCACTTCGATTACGATCATCGCTTAGTAAGAGCAGTATACAGGTTTGATCTTAAGAGAGAAAGAATAAAGATGATCAAATTACATCAAAAAATTTAAAAACAAGAAAATAGCATTAGTTAAAAAACAGAAATCTACCTAAAAATCGTTTTGAAGGATTGGAAGAATTAAACTAGGATGTCAACCACCTAAACGAAACTTTATGTAAAGTCTTAACTGAGACCACTTATAAACATCTTGGAATTATGTATATGTAAAAAGGAAAATAAACTATCACAGGAAATGAAAGGATATGATAAAATAGAGAAGAGAAATGAAGCAACAAACTGTAGAAGACCAAAAACACATCATACATCTATATGTAACCAACCATAAGATTTCAAAAGCTATCAAAAAAGATTTGCATAAATACAACACAAAAATAATTATAAATACTATAGAAAGGCGCAAAACCCAAAATATTCAGGAACAAAATAAATGGAAATTCAATGCAAATACTTAAATTAACAGATAAGTTTGGCCATTATAAAAACAGACAGGAAAAAAATTATACAAGTTGTGGAAGAGTTTTAGAAAACACCAACTGACCCCTACCATACTCCAAGGGAACAAAATCTTTTGGAACAGCCTGCGCCTATTACTTATCTAGTGCGAAGTAGAGAAAGCCCTTAGACAAATGAAAAGTGACAAATCACCTGGCGAGGATAATATCTCGGTAGAACAGCTCCGTGCTGGTGGTCCACCAGTTTTAAAAATCCTAATGGAGCTTTTTAATAAAGTCCTTTTGAACGCCGAATCACCAAACCTTTGGAAGAATTCTCTAGTAACTATTATTTACAAAAAAGGTGACATCTCAAAGCTCGAAAACTATAGGCCTTATAAGCCTCCTCTCACAAATTTACAAACTCTTCCAAAGTAATTTGCAACCGACTTACCCGCCAGATGGACGAATATTAACCTGTTGAACAAGCCGGCTTTCGGAGCGGTTATTCCACTATTGACCACATTCACACCATCAAACAGGTAATGGAGAAGAGTCTCGAGTACAACCGGCCCTTGTGTTTAGCGTTCGTCGACTATGAGAAAGCTTTCGATAGTGTCGAACACTAGGCCGTGTTCGACTCTCTCCGTTACTGTCACGTCGGCGCCCAATATGTGGAAGTTCTCCGAGAGTTTTACAAAACGGCTACGATGCAAGTCAAGCTGCACGAACTAACGGACCCTATTCCCATCAAAAGGGGAGTGCGACAGGGAGACATTATATCACCCAAGCTTTTTACTGCGGTCTTAGAAGACGTGGTAAAAATGCTTGCTTGGGACAAAAGTGGTATTATTATCAACGGCAGTTACCTGTCGCATCTAAGGTTCGCTGATGACTTGGTCCTGTTCAGAAAATGTCGAAGATCTTCAAGTCATGCTTAAGGATCTCTATGATGCTTCTTTGCACGTTGGTCTTAGGATGAACATGTCCAAGACAAAGGTTATGCTGGATGCCGATAGTCCGTCATTGCCAATTGTCGAAATTGGTAATGACAGGTTAGAGGTAGTCCGTCGGTACGTTTATCTTGGACATGTTTTATCCTTCGAGCTAGTACATCCAGACAAGGAGATCTTCAGGCGGATCCAACTGGGATGGGCGGCTTTCAGCATGTTAGAGAACATCCTCCGGTCGAAAGAAATTCCACAATGCCTGAAGACCCGTCTCTTTAACCAGTGTGTTTTGCCATCTATGACGTACGGTTCTGAAACATGGACGCTCACTAAGGAGACTGTGCACCGAGTAAGAGTTGCACAAAGGGCCATGGAGCGTGCCATGCTCGGAATCAAGCTCATCGATCGAGTCCGCAACACCGAGATCAGATGGAGGACAAAAGTTTACGATGTCGTAGACAACGTCATCGGTCTCAAGTGGAGTTAGGCAGGGCACCTGGCCAGACGTGGTGACGGCCGATGGACAAAGTTGGTGACGGAGTGGTGGCCGAGGTCAAGACAAAGAAGTTGTGGTCGTCCGAAAGCGCGTTGGGTCGACGACATTATAAAGATCGCTGGGCACACCTGGATGCGAAGGGCACAGGACAGAGGTGGCTGGCAAAAATTAAGAGAGGCCTATACCCAGCAGTGGGTGATTCCGGGCTGAGAGAAAGAGAGATTGCTTTTAGCAATAAGGCCGCCTGTTCTATTAACAACTGTATTGTTGTTTCTATTATGCATACTTTTGTGGTGATGAACAAAGAGTTGTCTATCTATCTTGATTGGGATATACATTTCATATATGGAGGGAATTGGGAGAGGCCTGAGAGGCCCCAAATGGCTCTAATATTCTTAAATTCTGGTTTTAATGTTAATTCACAAAGAACAAGAGTCATGAGATGATCAAATAAGTGCTGTGGCTATTGACATTGACATTGTCACAAATGGAGGAGGCCTATGGCCAAAAGACAGGACAATTTAAGAAGTAAAACATGTAAATAGAATACTGTTGATGACATCCTTCTGTCTTCTGCATTTATTGTTGTGCCCAACAGGGTCTGTAATGTTACCTAACACCATTGTACCTACACTATAGAACAAAATAAAATATTAAGAATTCAAAACAAAAATCTGAATCATTTTCTTAGTTTGTCATCACAAAACTTGGATAAGTCAATAATGCCAGTAGCAAATATAAATCTTAATTATAATGTACTTAGTTTGTAACATAGTAGAATTAAATAAAGTCTAATTAAATAGTACTATGTATTCCGAAAGGGGCCTCAATCTCCCAGACACTATCAGTGTTTCAAATCAGAATGGAGCCCAGTTGGGAAAACCCAGCTACTAGAAAGTAAACACCATTATGCAAACCTATGACTCACTGATAACTTACTTACTCATACATAAAACTTTATATTAAGTAATAATAATCTGCATCACATTATTATTATTTTTCAGCAATTACTGTCCCACTGCAAGGCACATAATAAATTAAATTATAAAAAATCATCCCTGCGGTAAGAAAGTATTGAAAAATAAAATGTTAAATAAATAACTACATTTTCTCTAAATTGGAAGTATTTTTAATCTTTTATGTATGAGGGGATGTAGGTATATATCTTGTAGATGAGAGTGAGGTACACTCATTTACATTATATTATAGGTACATAATGTGATTGCTATACATTTTCACTGCTATTTGCAATTAGCTTATAACTTCAACCTGTCAAATGTCAATATTTCTTTAAAAGTACACATCACTATTGTTTGCTTCTATCTAACATGCTGAGTAACTGCAAGTCAGAGAAAATGTTTATGGAATGAAAATTCAACAAACATTTTGTTTGTTGTTAATTAATTGATGGATGAATGCATGACTGTTAACTAGAGGATGGTTTATGTATTCAGTTTTGGTTTTGTTGTCTCCAGTTTAAGCTGAGTATTTATGTATACAGCTAAACTTAAGCCAAAGCAAAGCTATCTCCACACAAAGTATGTATATTTCTCTTGAAGTGTATAGTAAAATGATACTAAGAATCCAATTTATGTTGTTTTAACCGACGAAATAAAAGTAGGAGGTTTCTCAGTTCGACCATATATATATATTTTTACAGAATAATAACCTTTTTAGGGTTTTGTATTAAAACAAGAAACCATTACAGTTTCGCTTTGTTTGCCTGTCTGTCTGTCCGTTCGTCACCGGCTTTGCGAAGAGACTGTTAGTCTTAGAAAGCTGTAATTTTGTATGGGTTGGATATATAAAAAACAACGCCAAGATAACGCTACGAAAAACACTGAAATTACCTCCCATACACGTAAGGTGACTTTTTCTTCTTCTTCCCATTGGCTATCGTTGAATAGGTATTTTAAAATGGTTTAAGGGTTGCAAAGACAATTTTTCGATTTAAGTGTTTCGTTTGCGAAATAAAAAGTTTTAAACTTATTTGCGAGCATCCTCATACCCCTTCTAAAATCTAAACTGCTAGCTTTAAAAAACCCTGAACTTTCTAAGAAAACTGTAAGGTTTGAGCTAGCTTTTTTAGATTCGGAGAAATAGTAGCTCAATTATGTGATGTTATTTCCCAAACATACCGGAATACTTTAAACCGAAAACTCAATTAATTTGTGTTATTATGTTTTGGTAAATGTAAAAAAAAAACATACACCAATTCCTAACAACAGGTCTACGGTTAACTACGAAACCCTTCGTAGCGCGTGGCCCGACACGCACCTGGCCCAATTTATTAATTTAATAATTCATAAAACGGTTATTATTAGGCAGCTAACTTAACTAGCATCTATTTTAACATGAAAAGTAACAATCAAAAACAATAGTTGAGAAATCAATTACTAGCTTTCTATTACACCTGTCTGCTTAACTAGCAGTGTCTGCTGATTCACTAGACAGGTGGGTTATAGAAAATAAATAAACAACCCACTCATCATCATCATTTCAGCCATTTAACGTCCACTACTGAACACAGGCCTCTAGGGCAACTACCCCTCATGGAGACCCATGAGGGGTAGTTGCCATACTCACCACGCTTGGCGAGCGGGTTGGCGAGCGCAGTCTGGGATGTTGATACACGGAAAAATGCTGCTGCCCATCTTCCGGAGGTATCCCTTAGCAGGCTCTTACTGCATCCGCGGGAATGAGAGGAGGGGTAACATTCTACTGCCGGCACCCCACGGCATAACAACCCAATAACACCCAATAAAACAAACCAAATTAAGGTCAGTCTCAGCTGAATTGTATTTTTAGTAACTCATGTTTGTTCCTGTCAATGTTAAATCTAGGAAGTTTGATGCCTTGCCAAAACAATCGATATAGCGTAATGGTGAACTGATTTATCACGGATGATTGCTGGGCTGTGAATTGAAGCTGTAAATTATGTGGAGGTGTTGCGAGTTGGCCAAGTCAGAGGTTCCCCAATTTAAAGGTTGGGAAATTGTATGTGTGTTTCATTGGGAAAATGGAATTGGCTTTTGTTTCAGTCACTTGAGTTACGTACAAGTTACATATAAATCATAGATTATTTGACGACCTCTGTGGCGCAGCGGACGAAGGTCGCCTGCGATGGCAAGGGGTAGGGAGTTCGATTTCCCGCCTTGGGATAAATGTCTGTACAATCTGCATAAATTTGTTCAGGGTGGATATTTTTTATTATATATAGAAAAACATCCAGAAGATGTTTTTCTGTATGTAATAAAAAATGTATATCTATGTAGTATGTAGCTCTGCTTAGCTTGGGGCTAGATGGAGCAGCTCATGGATCTTCAAGACCTTGAGGGGGTTGTTGCCATACTCGCCACGCTTTGCAAGCGGGTTGGCGAGGGCAGTATGGGATGTTGATGCATGGAAAGACTCTGCTGCCTATCTTCCAGAATTGGCAGATTCTTACTGCATCCTCGGGCAAGAGAGGAGAGGCAACATTCTACTACCCCACGGCTAGATACTCTATAATCATAGATAAATAAATATTAAAATAATGCTGTAAACTCACAGGGCCGTCTGCCTCAGGGTAATCAGAGCTTGTGTAATGGCGCCAGAAGATTGATTGAATTATTAAATACATTGTTTCTGTAAATGGTTTACTTATCTTACCATAGAAAATGCCTTGCTCTGAAAGAGACATCTGCTGCAAAAGCAAATATTGTCCCTCGGAATCGGCTCCAACTCCGTCAAACGTAACATAAGACAAAATAAAATTGTTAAATGATGACTATAACGACCGAGTTAGGTTCTTCTGTTCACTTCTTTTCCTAACTCGCGTGTCATCTGAAGTGAACAGATTAAATTATGTGCTTTATTCTATTTATTTGTGTTGTTTTATTTTGTAATTTGTGACGCGTCAATAAGGTCCATGCGGCCGCACTGAATAAAGTATTTTTTGATTCTTGATTCTTCTTGATTCTCGGCGGGAGTCGAACAGAGCCACGTAGGGCGTCGTGAAAAGACTTCATACTATTCTTAATAGGCAACCACATTCATTTTAAAATAATTATATCACATGTAGGTAATCACAGCTGTTTTTATTATCTTATATCCTGTCCATACAAAGGTTGTCTGGAAGAAATCGCTTTTAGCGATAAGACCGCCCATTGTATGTTATATTTGTCTGTGTTTCTCTTTGTGAAATTTATGTTATATGGTGAATGTACAATAAAGAGTTTTATCTATCTATCACAGCAGTATTAAACCAACCTTAACGATTATAATTTAATTTGATTATCGATGCTGAAATGCCGCGCTAGCTATTTACGTAAGTCGGACTTACGGTAATTTTATGTATGAGTAGGTTTGGTTAGATCGATCAGACATTCCATCAAGCTGCCTTGCAGTGGATTCTGTGCTAAATAACAAAAGGCTTGTAAAACCATGACTTTTATGTAAACAAACCGCATAAGCTGAGAGGATGGTATAGATAGGTCCTACCAATGGGCCAGGGGCCTAATTCTCGAGAAGATGAAAAGATATCACAATAGATAAATATCTATCATAAAAACCGTAAAATATGTGTTGAATCCGACGTTATTTTGATGGATTCCGATATGTGATATTTTATCATCTTTACGAGAATTAGGTCCCTGGCTGTGCAAGGTCCGGTACAGCATGAATTAAAAGTTGCTGACACTTTTTTACTACAGTAACTTTCGTGCCGTGGGGTGCCGGCAGTAGAATGTTACCCCTCCTCTCATTCCCGTGGATGCAGTAAGAGCCTGCTAAGGGATACCTCCGGAAGATGGGCAGCAGCGTCTTTCCGTGTATCACCATCCCATACTGCGCTCGCCAACCCGTTTGCCAAGCGTGGTGAGTATGGCAACTACCCCTCATGGATATCCACGAGGAGGCCTGTGTTCAGTAGTGGACGTTTTACGGCTGAAATGATGAACTTATTACATTCATATTAAATAGCGGGAATGTTCACGTACTTGTTATTGTTGGTGGAGGCACCAACTGTTTCGATCCTTGTCGGGGGATCCTTCGTCAGGGTGAACACGGCTCGCGACCCGCCACCACCGCGTCATAAATGACCTTTTTTTCTTTCAGTCAGTAACCTTTTCACTGGTGCATGCTAAGTGCCTCAAGAGTTTTACCAGTTCCCTAATCTAAACCCACAGTCGGGTTTTTTTATTCACATAATATTTGCTTGTTACTTACACCAAACTGACACGGTAGGTAGTTATTGTGGACATTTAAAACAAATCTGTCTCGTCTGTCCAATCTGTCGCTTTAAATCCCTTTACGTTATAAATGACATAACCAGGAAACAACGCTTATCACGTAAATAACAAACGGGATAATTTTAGCAGGAAAGCCGTAACCAGTGAAAGTTTGCAAACGGATGATATCATCAGTTCTCTTGGCTCGACTCCAGCTGATTCAAGGCACCTGTCCGAAGTGAACGGTCTCTTTTAGGCACCTGCGATTTTAAGTTTTTATAAATATTCTGTTAAAAACAGCCGTATTTTAATTTTATGGATGATGCACTCAAATAAACGAGGGACAAAATGTAATTAACATGACAAAAAATTACGATTGATAATGCGAACGCTTTTACACATAAATTGTATTTTATTGAGTTTCATTAAAACAGTATCTGGGGGGCAATACTCGCGCATCCGTGATCCAAGTGATGAACGCACCAAATCGATAAATTTCACAAAAAATGCCAAAATCTCTATTGAAAAGAACTTTCTGCATTCTCGTAATTTCACGATAGACAAATGTCTATTGCAAACCGATCGTGGTACATCGTCTGGCAAAGAGCGGCTGTCGAGATGATAGTACACTTTTAGAGTGATGTGACAATGACATTCGGTGTAGACACTCAGAAGTGAAATGAGACGAAGTATCACGCAAAATTACGATTCACGAGAATTGCCCCCCCCCCTGTTTGTTAGCTCATTTCGCATAGGATTAGCTCGGTGAGAGCAGGATAGAATCATTTGGAAATCAATTGCTTACCAGACATTCACAGCAATAGATGTAAACCAGATGCAGATCGATTTATACCTATTTAACGAAAATGGGTTACATAAATTATGCCTAAATATAAATAATTTATTATAATACTTAGCTATGAGGGAGGTACAGGTGCTGGGCAAGCTTAATCCATTTAACTAGGTCATCACTCCGCAGTGTCCCGTACAGCATAAATGCCGGTTGCTGACACTGTATAAATCATCTATAGTTAATGTATAAAGGCCTTACTAAATAGTCCTTTCATAATCAGCATCACAGCATGCGACTATTACTAAACCATTTTTCTCTCTCCATTCCAGGTATACCAATATCACAGCAGCACCTACTGTACAACCTCAAAGAGCTCGATGACTCGTCGTCCCTCCGCGAGCACGCCATCGGCGACGGCGCGCGCCTTCGCCTCGTGCTGGGCATGCGCGGCGGGCCCATCTCCACGCGCCGCCTGCCGCCGCCCGCGCCCGACCACACGGAGCCCTGGCCGGACATCGAGCGGCTGCTGGAGTCTAGCAGGTCTGTAGGACACGTAGCACTCTCTGAGCCCTGGCCGGACATCGAGCGGCTGCTGGAGTCTAGCAGGTCTGTAGGACACGTAGCACTCTCTGAGCCCTGGCCGACATGAGCGGCTGCTGGCCGACATGAGCGGCTGCTGGAGTCTAGCAGGTCTGTAGGACACGTAGCACTCTCTGAGCCCTGGCCGACATGAGCGGCTGCTGGAGTCTAGCAGGTCTGTAGGACACGTAGCACTCTCTGAGCCCTGGCTGACATGAGCGGCTGCTGGAGTCTAGCAGGTCTGTAGGACACGTAGCACTCTCTGAGCCCTGGCCGACATGAGCGGCTGCTGGAGTCTAGCAGGTCTGTAGGACACGTAGCACTCTCTGTGCCCTGGCCGACATGAGCGGCTGCTGGAGTCTAGCAGGTCTGTAGGACACGTAGCACTCTCTGAGCCCTGGCCGACATGAGCGGCTGCTGGAGTCTAGCAGGTCTGTAGGACACGTAGCACTCTCTGAGCCCTGGCTGACATGAGCGGCTGCTGGAGTCTAGCAGGTCTGTAGGACACGTAGCACTCTCTGAGCCCTGGCCGACATGAGCGGCTGCTGGAGTCTAGCAGGTCTGTAGGACACGTAGCACTCTCTGTGCCCTGGCCGACATGAGCGGCTGCTGGAGTCTAGCAGGTCTGTAGGACACGTAGCACTCTCTGAGCCCTGGCCGACATCGAGCGGCTACTGGAGTCTAGCAGGTCTGTAGGACACGTAGCACTCTCTGAGCCCTGGCCGACATCGAGCGGCTGCTGGAGTCTAGCAGGTCTGTAGGACACGTAGCACTCTCTGAGCCCTGGCCGACATCGAGCGGCTGCTGGAGTCTAGCAGGTCTGTAGGACACGTAGCACTCTCTGAGCCCTGGCCGACATCGAGCGGCTGCTGGAGTCTAGCAGGTCTGTAGGACACGTAGCACTCTCTGAGCCCTGGCCGGACAACGAGCGGCGCGCCGGCGGTTACTTTACATTGGCTTAGCGTGCGCTAAGCTAGACAGTAGATGCCTGTCAGATGCGGTTTATTGAGCCATCAAAGAAGACAATTCTTTGGTGGCTCAATAAACCGCATCTGATCAGGGCCTGATCACGTTTATCCAGTGTTCCATAATGCTGGAGCCCTGCGCCACCGCGGCCAGGAGGCTGCTGGAGCTACAGCGCATTCGACCCAGCGATTCTTTTTCGCATGATTGCGTGGAACCCATCCACACGCGCTTCTGCAAACATACGTGATGCGCTGCAATATCGAGGCAACCCCATCAGCTTCCTGAATCTGTTGTTGAACTGGATACGTGAGGCATTGTAGGCTTTTGGTGTATATCTTATAGACTGCAAGTATAAAACGAAGTACAATACGCCTTTAAGAGTGTTATTTTATGACCAGCCCACTGCCACTTCAGCTGGCTACTCTTGTGTGCCATGTTTGGTCTTCTGTTGGAGCGCCTCATTGCGGATTTTATCATTAGAGAGACTCCGAGCACAGCATCTTCCATAGCTCACTGATCGACTTTGAACTGGTAGTCGTACATTTCATATGACAAAAGCAAGGACTATTTATAGTTAAATTAAATAATGAGCTTTTTTGAATGTGGCATCTTTCATCATCATCATTTCAGCCGTAGGACGTCCACTGCTGGACAAAGGCCTCCCTCATTGATCTCCAAGTACTGCGGTTGGAAGCCGTCTGCATCCACCGCCGACCAGCAGTTCTCACCAAGTCGTCTGCCCATCTTGTAGGTGGACGTCCTACGCTGCGCTTGCCGATCCGTGGCCTCCATTCGAGAACTTTGCTGCCCCATCGGCCGTCAGTTCTGCGCGCTATATGGCCTGCCCATTGCCACTTCAACGTGCTAATCCGTTTGGCTATGTCGGTGACCCGAGTTCTCCTACGTATCTCCTCATTTCTGATTCGATCCCGTAGTGAAACCCCGAGCATAGCCCTCTCCATAGCTCGTTGAGCGACTCTGAGCTTGTTCATAAGGCCAATAGTGAAGGACCACGTCTCGGTTCCATATGTCATCACTGGTAACACACACTGGTTGTAGACTTTCGTCTTAAGGCACTGAGGTATGTTGGACGAAAAGACGTTGCGAAGTTTCCCAAACGCTGCCCATCCGAGTTGGATTCGACGATTGACCTCTTTCTCGAAGTTGGACCTACCTAATTGGACTGTTTGTCCTAGGTATACGTACGCGTCGACAACTTCAAGAGCCGAGTTCTCAACCATAACTGGGGCAGGCACGACATGGACATTTGACATGATTTTCGTCTTGTCCATGTTCATTTTAAGGCCTACCCGCTGGGAGACTCGATTGAGGCCTTCGAGCATCGTGCTGAGCTCTTCCATCGACTTTGCCATGACCACAATATCGTCGGCAAATCGAAGGTGAGTGATGTATTCGCCGTTAATATTGATGCCCAGCCCTTTCCATTCCAGGAGCTTGAAGGCATCTTCCAAAGCGGTCGTAAACAGTTTCGGAGAGATTACGTCTCCCTGTCTTACGCCTCTTTTTAAGGGAATCGCCTTCGAGCTCTGTTCTTGTACTCGGACTGACATAGTGGCGTTTGTATACAAACACTTCAACACTTCGATGTACCGATAGTCAATTCGGCATCGTTGGAGAGACTCAAGCACCGCCCATGTTTCGATCGAATCGAAGGCTTTCTCATAGTCCACAAACGCAAGACATAACGGCAAGTTATACTCTTCGGTCTTCTGTATGACTTGCCGCAGCGTATGTATGTGGTCTATGGTACTGTAGCCTTTTCGGAACCCGGCTTGTTCGGGAGGCTGGAAGTCATCAAACCTGCGTTCGAGACGGTTCGCGATGACCCTTGAAAACAGCTTATAAACATGGCTCAACAGCGAGATGGGTCTGTAATTCTTAAGTAAGGTTTTGTCACCTTTCTTGAAGAACAGAACCACCACGCCCTTGTTCCATGCTTTTGGCGTCGTACCTTCAAGCAAGGCGGAATTAAATAGCTTCTGAAGGACTTTAAGTACCGGTGATCCACCCGCTTTCAGAAGCTCTGAAGTGATTCCGTCCTCACCCGGCGCCTTGTCGTTCTTAAGCTGTTTCAAGGCCATCCTGATCTCGTACAGGCTGATGTCCGGGATATCCTCGGTATAATGTCGGGTCAGTTTAGCTCTTGGGTCGTTGGCCGCACTGCAAACAGGTTTAGTGACCGAATCGTAGAGCCGTCCATAGAACCTTTCGACTTCCCTTAACACTTCTGCTTTACTTGACGTTATGCTGCCATCTTCCCTCTTCAGCTTCGTCATCTGGCTCTGCCCAATAGAACTATCTCTCGCGAACACTTTGGAGCCTTTATTCCGCTCTATCGTATCTTTAATACTGGCTGTATTAAAGGTACGAATATCGTGCCGCAAGGATTTCCAAATTTGTCTATTGAGCTGCCTGTGTGACTGAGCATCATCGGGAGACTGCAGTCGCAAAGAACGTCGTTCAGCCATGAGGTTTAGGGTGTCATCAGAAAGTTTCTGAGGTCTATTAGTACGGGGGGTCTTAAAAAACTGGGACCCCACCGTATGGACGGTTTCTACGAACCTGTTATTGATCTCGTCCACCGATGCATCTACTCGTAGACAGTCAAAGCGATTTGCGAGTTCGAGTTGAAAGCTCTCGAGGTTTTGGATATGTGCGCGAGTGGGTCGGAGCGTAGATTTCATCAAACGGGACCTTTCAAGTTTAACGTTCATATTCAATGTGCCCCTTACAATTCGGTGATCACTGCCGGTTTTCACCCTGTGAATCACAGAGACATCATTGAATATTCGTTTCTTGTTGGTCAGGATGAAATCAATCTCATTTCTCGTAGAACCATTGGGACTCATCCAGGTCCATTTCCTGTGAGGCGGCTTCTGGAAGAAAGAATTCATCATAAAGAGTCCTTCTTTCTCCAGAAAATCGGCCAGCCTCTGTCCCCTGGGGTTCCGTTGCCCATACCCAAATTGCCCCACTCTCAACTCATCATCGCTTCTCATGCCTAGCTTTGCATTGAAGTCCCCCATTACAACAGTGAAGTGAGTGTTGTTCGTATGTATGGCTCTACTGATGTCCTCATACATAGACTCTACTTCTTCATCTGGGTGTGACGAGGTCGGCGCATATACCTGAACGACCTTCAGCAAATATCGCTTAGATATTCTGAGTGTTAGGTACGCGACCCTGCTCGACACACTGTCGATGGTGACAATGTTGTTAATGAGTGACTTGTGAACGAGAAACCCGACACCACCTTGGGACTGTTGGTCGCCCTCCCGGTAGTATAGTAGGTTACCGGACTTAAGGGATATCGTGTCCTCGCCCTCTCTACGGACTTCTGATAGCCCCAAAATGTCCCAGTGTAATCTACTAATTTCTTCTTCCAGCTCAACAATCTTATCGTCTGTCCTCAAAGTGCGGATGTTGTGTGTTACCAGGGCCAGTGGTCGTCGTAGGGGTTGGTAGCCGATCGTCTCCCGGGGATTCTTAGCACCCCTAGCCCCGCCGTTACCGTGACTGCTACCGTAGCCAGGATTAGCGGGGCCGCCGGGGACTCGGGGCCTGGTTTTTTGTTGTGTTGTCATGAGGGGGTTGATGCCATACTCGCCACGCTTGGCAGGCGGGTTGGCGAGCGCAGTATAGGGTAGTGAAAAAACACGGAAAGATGCTGCTGCCCATCTTCCGGAGGTATCCCTTAGCAGATTCTTACTGCATCCATGGGTAAGAGAGGAGAGGCAACATTCTACTGCCGGCGCCCCACGGCCATCTTGCGTGGCATCTTTAACTTATAGAAAATTAAAATGCAATCAAAATTTTGTCTCCGACGGGACTCGACGTTTTCTATAAATGATACCTTAGTGTGGGTTTACACTTTAAATACAAAAAAATATCTTTAACTTAGTATGACAATATATTTTTCATCCCATCTATTCGAAAAGGACGACTTGGTTCGCCTTTAAGTGCACCCAAAGGTTGTGTTTTACATAAGAAACTTTTAGCGCGCAGTAATGAGTTTTTAATCCTCTTTATAAGTGCACCGCAATTATCTTTGCCGCGCACTTTTTGAATTTGGAACATCTTATTGTTCAGCGCCAAAGAAATCGAACGCAAATATTGTTTGAATGAAGAATGGCTGGTACGACGGCCCGTAGGCGCGCAGCCGGCTGAATAAAAAACAAAGAAATCAAATTAAAAACGCGCGAATTACCAGCCCGCGTTTTCGTCAATTTTCACGGATTGTTAGAAATTCATGGTTTTGTTTTGAAAAATGAGTTCGTCAAGTGACTGAAAGTATAGAATTAACTCCTGAAAGTATTAGAACTGACGCAAGAAATGTGATGGATAATCTATTACCTGCAAAATCCCGGGAGAAATATATGAAAGCCTATGGTAATTATATTGAATGGAGAAATGCAAGAGGCGCCAAGAATTTTTTAGAATCTGTGTTTTTGGCCTACTTCCAGTACTTAGCCAAAACTAAACAACCTTCTACTCTTTGGAGTACCTACTCAATGCTAAAATCAACAGTCAGTTCTAACCTTCTATTTTCTCATAGAGGGTGATGAAAAGTAGAGTGTATCAATCGGGCGCAAAATATATTTTTGGCTCGGGCGACGTACTTTGAATCCCTCGCTACGTTCAGGATTCTACTAAAGAATCCCTCACTTCGCTTTGGATTCAAAAAAGCGCCCTCGCCGTAAAAATATTATTTTGCTCCCTTATGTATGATACAATCTACTATTAATGTTACAGAGAGGAGGGCGAGTGCGCAGGCGGCGGCTGCAAAGTGACAGTTCTCGTGTTCCGCGACGGAGAGCGGGTCAACATGCTTCGAGTGAGAGAGAACAACGACGGAACCTACTCGCCGCTAGACACTAGTCGATGTATGTATACACTGCTGGCTATAAGGTTATTAGGGTGCGTTTCCACTGAGCGGTGCGGCGCTTAATTGACCAATCACAGCGATCGTTTCCGCGAGCAATGGGCCAATCGAGCATTGTGATTGAAATGAAATGAAAATGAATTTATTGGTCCACATAGAAGATACTTAGGTATACATACAACATTAGAAATATTTTATACCTAGTGCGAACCAAAAGATCCTGCCTCAGCATGTGTCCACCCATATGAAAATATGGGTCAACGCTGGTATCCTGACAGGACTTTAGGAGGGCGTTGACGCGTAAACAAATAAAAAGTCGGCAAAGTGCGATTCGGACTCGACTATATTTGACAAAATAACTTAAATATTCTGCGAATATTTCAAGCGTGTATCTGTTGCCGTTATAAATATCGAGCAAAAAACGGCAACAAAATCACGTATGTTGTACGGGAGCCCCTCCAAATATTTGTTTTATTTTAATTTAATTATTTATTTTATAAGTTAATATACAATTAAATATTCTGCGAATATATCAATCGTCTACCTGTTCAAAAAACTTCATAAAAATCACTTTTGTTGTATGGGAAGCCCCCCTTAAATATTTATTTTATTCTGATTTAATATTTGTTGTTATAGCGGCAACAGAAAAACATCATCTGTGAAAGTTTCTTTCTAGTCACGGTTCATGAGATACAGCCTGGTGGCAGACATATTTTTTCTTTTGTGCTTAGCTTTTTGCTCTAAAATTAACACTTATTGAGCTCTCGCAAATTGGCATTTCCTGAATCGGACAGTATACAAGTACAAAATCGAGGCTTCTCAGTATAGTGCTTTCTAATTTATGTTCTGAAACGTCATTCCGTCCACAGGCTTCCGCGAGACCGCGACGGCGTCCACCAGCACGGCGCCGGACGCGGGCGCGGCGGCGGGCGCCAGCGAGTGCGCGGCGGAGAACGCAGTGACCCAGACCAAGATGCAGGAGATCAGGCGGCGGATGGAGATGCTGTCGCTGCAGAAGCAGACTGATAGAACAGGTAACACGTGACTCAACTCTGTCAACCGGCTTCCGCGAGATCTTGCTGTTTCTTTTGTAATTCAGAGGCGTACAGAGAGCCAGTTTCCTTGCTGAGGATAGCTCGCGCAGAGGCGAAACGCGCGACGAGATCTTATCGAGTGTTTTGTTGTGAGGACAGGTGTCGCGAGTCCCAAGTCGCCTAGTGCGGTGCGGGGCGCGGGCGCGGCGGAGCACGCAGCGGCCCAGGACAGGGTGCGGGAGAAATGGCGGCGGGTGGAGATGCTGTCGCTGCAGAGGCAGGCTGATAGTACAGGTGAAGTCTTATTGTATTGTGTGTCTGGCAGGGGAGAACATACCTCCAACCGGCGTTTCATTCTACTACAGAAGTATGAGGACTACAGGAGGAGGTCGCATAACCTTATGAGGTGGAAGCTGTCACACCTAATTATCTTGAAATAACTATTTTCCATTTTATTGAGAAAACGAAAAGAAGACGAAAATTGTATTCAGAAAATAGGTATTAGTGAATACAATTTTCGTCTTCCTACATAAAATAGACTACCTACTACTTTCCTACATAAATAGATTACTACAGAAAATAGTTATTTCAAGATAATTAGGTGTGATTTTACAGCTTCCACCTCATAAGGTTATGCAATAATCAATCATGGATTGACATAAATGCCGTGTAAACCATTTTTATTATTTTTCTATTAGCTAAACATGTCTTAAAGTTTAAACATTAAAATGAGTTTACGCAACAGAGACAATCATTTCGATATGAGGCCTAAAGATAGTGTCTAGTCAATAGTTATATGCTTAAAGCGCGGGATACACTAGGGAACATTTTGTCGCGCAACATGACGCGCACCACTAAATATACGTGACGCTGCAACGTTGCATAGTGGCCCGCAACATTGTACGTGCCGCGGGCATGTCGCGCGATCCCGCCTCAAGAGCGCGCGCACGTGTCCCGCGCCAGGCCGCGCCATTTGTCGCAGAGTGTAGTCGCGTACCCAACCCGCCTGTTCATTATGTCTGTAGTGTGGGGAAATGATACAGTGCTTTCACTTCTTGAGCTTTACCTAAGTCGTGAATTGTTGTGGGATACTTCACAGCGTGATTATCGAAATAAAATAAAGAAAAATGACGCGTGGGAGGATATTCTCAAGGCGCTTAAACTGCCTAAAAAAGAAATAGAAAGCGAAGTTCATACCCTGTGTTTTTATTTATTTATTTATTTATTCGTTTGACACACCAACAACAGATACATTAAACATATAAAAAGTAAACACATATAGAATTAAAAATTAAATGCGCCGTCACTAACAGGCGTGTACAGCGTTATTAATAATATTACAAGCAAATAATGTACCTACATATATAAGATGTAGGTACCTACTTAACTGCTAAAACAAGATAAAAGGTTAAGAAAAAACAAAAACAAAATTTATCATCAGCTACCTAGGACGCGATAGTAAGAGAGAAATGGAACGACGAGCCTCAACTTTAAAAGCAGGTAGGCTGAGCCTAAAAATGTCGAGATCATTATTGATGTTGTACAAGGAGTTGTAACTCTTAATCAAACGATTGAGACATGAATGTAAGCCCAAGTTCGTCTTGTGAGTCCAAGGTCTAAATATTTTTCTTGTATGGAATCTAAAGTTGCGCCGAGGAACAATTAGTGGTATGGATCCCAGTATATCAGGCACGTTAAACTGACCATTTACTATTTTGTATAAATTAGTAACATCTAGTAAAATCCTTCGTGATTGTAGCGAGTCGATGTTGAAACGAGTTAGACGATCTGGATACGATAGTTCCCTAGGAACAATTCTAGATTTAAATGCAAGGTATCGAGTAAATTTATGCTGGATACTCTCTATGCGGTTAATATGTACTTGGTAGGTAGGATTCCAGATTGACGAGGCATATTCTAAGTTGCTTCGCACTAGGGCGTCGTATAAGAGTCTAAGTGATTTGAGCCTTTTGAAATCTTTTCCATTACGTTTTATAAACCCTAGCATTTTGGCAGCCTTGCTAATGACGACGTCCAAGTGATTTATGAAGGAAAGCTACCCGTCAATTGTGACACCCAGGTCGCGGATGCTCTGAACTTGCTCCAGGAGGATCCCTTCTATTTTATAGACAGACGGTATGATTTTTTTGTTACGGGTCAGTTTTATATGGTAACATTTAGAGGCGTTAAGAGTCATATTGTTGTCCTTGCACCATTCACTAACCGCGTTCAGATCTTCCTGGAGCCTGTTTGCATCGCCCATAGTGGATATTTCTTTGTATAGTTTTAGATCATCCGCAAAGAGAGAGGCCTTACTATGTTTGATAACTAGAGGTAAGTCATTAACAAATATAAGGAATAATAAGGGTCCAAGGTGAGAGCCTTGTGGAACCCCAGAAGATGCAATGAAGGAATTAGACGAAAAACCTCTAACCACAACTGTTTGGGTGCGATCTGTGAGGTAGGACCTGAACCAGCTGAGTATCGGGTCGTAGATTTCGCATAGTAGGAGTTTATTTATAAGCAACTTGTGGTCAACCTTGTCGAATGCACTGCTGAAGTCAGTGTAGAGTGCGTCGACTTGGATTCGGCTATCAACCGCACGCGTTGAGTCGTTTATAAATGAGAGGAGATTTGTCACCGTGGATTTCCCTTTCGAGAACCCGTGTTGCTCGTTGCCTATAAAATGTTTAGCGTGCCAGTTAAGTGAGGAACATACGATGCTTTCAAAGATTTTTGAAAAAGTTGTAAGGATAGATATAGGACGGAAGTTCTTTATGTCATTTTGGACCCCTTTCTTGAAGATAGGTACTACATTGGCTTCTTTCCACGCCGACGGAAATACGGATGACCTTATCGAGTAGTTAAATATTAATTTGAGAGGTAGGGCAAGATATTTGGCGGTTTTTTTAATAAAGAAAGCAGGAATTTTGTCTGGACCTGAACCTTTTTTGTCGTCTAATTTACGGATAGC
Source organism: Pasiphila rectangulata (assembly GCA_963082625.1). Lineage (NCBI taxonomy): Eukaryota > Metazoa > Arthropoda > Insecta > Lepidoptera > Geometridae > Pasiphila > Pasiphila rectangulata. The sequence goes on along the minus strand of OY720251.1, from coordinate 18,437,604 downwards.
TTTTAATATAGTATTTTCGCTTATATTTACTCTAGTAAGGCAGTGCTGCGATCCGGGCAGAACTATGTTATTTTGGGGGATGACGTTGGGGGATGACTGTGTTCGCAATTTGTCCGAGAAAGGAAGAAAGTAAAACCTTTGTATAAGTAGGTAGGTACCTAAATAGGTACCTACCTACTCTCCGTACGCAGTAGTAATAGGTAATCTATGGTAGTAGTTATATTCTTTGACATAACGAACTAGGTACACACCACACTTTACACAACTATGCTTTTATTGCTCTTTTACCTAGGTATTCAAATACTTCGCCAGCAAAGATTTGAACCTTTGTATAGGTATGTACCTAAGTACCTACCTACTCTCCGTACGCAGTAGTAATAGGTAATCTGTGATAGAAGTTCTATACTTTTTTTTTGTTATTGATAATTTTATTTTAACAAAAGCTTGTTTTTAAATTCCTATAACGCTATTAAGAATTAAGCAGCACCTATTTACCTACGATAGGTGATATGTGTTCTAGTTTATTTGGAAAAGGAAGATGGGCAGCAGTGTTCGTGTATCCGCATCCTGTACTGCGCTCGCTAACCCGCCTGCCAAGCCAACCACCTCATGATAGTCCAGTAGTGGACGTTCAGCTATGAGACTAAAAAGTAATATTTTTTTCCAGGCCACAAAGCGGACATCCAGAAGACTCGAAGCGAGGAAACCCTCTCCGTCCCCTCCCTCCTCGGCGCGTGCGTGCGCGCGGGCGGCGCGCGGCCGCGCTGTCCGCGCCGGGAGTACGACTGCGCCTTCGCGGACCGGTGCACGCTGCCGCCGCTCGTCTCGCCCATAGGCGCGAGGCCGCAAGGTAACGCACCGTCCCCTCCCGAGGCGCGTGCGTGCGCGCGGGCGGCGCGCGGCCGCGCTGTCCGCGCCGGGAGTACGACTGCGCCTTCGCGGACCGGTGCACGCTGCCGCCGCTCGTCTCGCCCATAGGCGCGAGGCCGCAAGGTAACGCACCGTCCCCTCCCGAGGCGCGTGCGTGCGCGCGGGCGGCGCGCGGCCGCGCTGTCCGCGCCGGGAGTACGACTGCGCCTTCGCGGACCGGTGCACGCTGCCGCCGCTCGTCTCGCCCATAGGCGCGAGGCCGCAAGGTAACGCACCGTCCCCTCCCGAGGCGCGTGCGTGCGCGCGGGCGGCGCGCGGCCGCGCTGTCCGCGCCGGGAGTACGACTGCGCCTTCGCGGACCGGTGCACGCTGCCGCCGCTCGTCTCGCCCATAGGCGCGAGGCCGCAAGGTAACGCACCGTCCCCTCCCGAGGCGCGTGCGTGCGCGCGGGCGGCGCGCGGCCGCGCTGTCCGCGCCGGGAGTACGACTGCGCCTTCGCGGACCGGTGCACGCTGCCGCCGCTCGTCTCGCCCATAGGCGCGAGGCCGCAAGGTAACGCACCGTCCCCTCCCGAGGCGCGTGCGTGCGCGCGGGCGGCGCGCGGCCGCGCTGTCCGCGCCGGGAGTACGACTGCGCCTTCGCGGACCGGTGCACGCTGCCGCCGCTCGTCTCGCCCATAGGCGCGAGGCCGCAAGGTAACGCACCGTCCCCTCCCGAGGCGCGTGCGTGCGCGCGGGCGGCGCGCGGCCGCGCTGTCCGCGCCGGGAGTACGACTGCGCCTTCGCGGACCGGTGCACGCTGCCGCCGCTCGTCTCGCCCATAGGCGCGAGGCCGCAAGGTAACGCACCGTCCCCTCCCGAGGCGCGTGCGTGCGCGCGGGCGGCGCGCGGCCGCGCTGTCCGCGCCGGGAGTACGACTGCGCCTTCGCGGACCGGTGCACGCTGCCGCCGCTCGTCTCGCCCATAGGCGCGAGGCCGCAAGGTAACGCACCGTCCCCTCCCGAGGCGCGTGCGTGCGCGCGGGCGGCGCGCGGCCGCGCTGTCCGCGCCGGGAGTACGACTGCGCCTTCGCGGACCGGTGCACGCTGCCGCCGCTCGTCTCGCCCATAGGCGCGAGGCCGCAAGGTAACGCACCGTCCCCTCCCGAGGCGCGGGCGGCGCGCGGCCGCGCTGTCCGCGCCGGGAGTACGACTGCGCCTTCGCGGACCGGTGCACGCTGCCGCCGCTCGTCTCGCCCATAGGCGCGAGGCCGCAAGGTAACGCACCGTCCCCTCCCGAGGCGCGGGCGGCGCGCGGCCGCGCTGTCCGCGCCGGGAGTACGACTGCGCCTTCGCGGACCGGTGCACGCTGCCGCCGCTCGTCTCGCCCATAGGCGCGAGGCCGCAAGGTAACGCACCGTCCCCTCCCGAGGCGCGTGCGTGCGCGCGGGCGGCGCGCGGCCGCGCTGTCCGCGCCGGGAGTACGACTGCGCCTTCGCGGACCGGTGCACGCTGCCGCCGCTCGTCTCGCCCATAGGCGCGAGGCCGCAAGGTAACGCACCGTCCCCTCCCGAGGCGCGTGCGTGCGCGCGGGCGGCGCGCGGCCGCGCTGTCCGCGCCGGGAGTACGACTGCGCCTTCGCGGACCGGTGCACGCTGCCGCCGCTCGTCTCGCCCATAGGCGCGAGGCCGCAAGGTAACGCACCGTCCCCTCCCGAGGCGCGTGCGTGCGCGCGGGCGGCGCGCGGCCGCGCTGTCCGCGCCGGGAGTACGACTGCGCCTTCGCGGAACGGTGCACGCTGCCGCCGCTCGTCTCGCCCATAGGCGCGAGGCCGCAAGGTAACGCACCGTCCCCTCCCGAGGCGCGTGCGTGCGCGCGGGCGGCGCGCGGCCGCGCTGTCCGCGCCGGGAGTACGACTGCGCCTTCGCGGACCGGTGCACGCTGCCGCCGCTCGTCTCGCCCATAGGCGCGAGGCCGCAAGGTAACGCACCGTCCCCTCCCGAGGCGCGTGCGTGCGCGCGGGCGGCGCGCGGCCGCGCTGTCCGCGCCGGGAGTACGACTGCGCCTTCGCGGACCGGTGCACGCTGCCGCCGCTCGTCTCGCCCATAGGCGCGAGGCCGCAAGGTAACGCACCGTCCCCTCCCGAGGCGCGTGCGTGCGCCGGGAGTACGACTGCGCTGCCTCGGCCTAACCAGTCAGACAGAAATCTCGGTGAACCAGTTTGTATGTTCGCAGAATGTGAGCAGGAGGTGAAGCTGAGCGACGCGCTGGCCGGCAGCATCCTGGTGCAGCGGCCGGCCGCGCGCGACGCGTGCCGCCTGCGCGCGCAGCCCGCGCCCGCCGCCGACTACGGTAACTAGCTCTACATGTCTACCCTCTAAACGTGTATCTTAACAATTTAAAACATAAAGAATACAGGATGTTAGTGTGAACACACTTATCACTTAACCACAAATGTATAACCCTAAAATGAATTGATACAAGTAATAATTAAAAATAATAGTCAATTCGTTTTGCTACATTTTGATAATTCATTTCTCATCTAAGGAACGTGATTTTTTGGACACCCTAATTACCTACTGTCGTACGTCGCCCGCAAATGTCGCTGCGCTCGGGCTGATGTACGTATCAAAACGAATGGATGCTTGCATAGAACTTTCCCTTCATACTTTTCCTGGCTTAGGACAGGCAAAAATAACTACTCTAGCACATTATTAAGTTATTTCAAGACAAGTAAAATAATTAAATTGAATCAAAAAAGCTTTATGGCTAAAGTAGTTATTTTAGGCGTATTTAAAAAGTTCATTAACAAACAAGTCTTATTTACAAATTAATTACAGTTTAAATTTACAGTTTTATGTACACACACCTACATCACACGTAACAAGTTTTCAAAATGGGCTCCATTTACAGCCACACACGCCTCCGCACGTCTTCTTAGGTTATCACGCACTCGGGAGAGCACAAATGGGTTATTTTTCACCTCCCTAAACGCCTTACGAATACGTCTTTTTAATTGTCTTGTATTGTAAAAACGAGTGGCGTAAACCCTGCGCTTAATGTCTCCCCACAAATAAAAATCCAAAGGCGTGAGGTCAGGTGAACGCGCTGGCCACGCGACTGGCCCTCCGCGACCAATCCATCGCCCAGGTAACTCCGCGTCAAGCATAGCCCGAACCTGCAACTGGAAATGTGCAGGAGCCCCGTCATGCTGGTACAAGTTCCTTAATGAACGGAGAGGCACATTCTCCAACATATGATGCAAAACTCGACGAAGAATGTTCATGTAGGTATCTCCGTTCAAATTTCCATCTATGAAATGTGGACCGAGGAGAATACCGTCCACGATTCCCGCCCACACGTTCACCGAAAACCTACGCTGGAAATGGTCTTCCCGCACTCTGTGTTCATTTTTAGCTTGGGGCTAGATGATGCTGTGTGATTTGTCGAGCATTATTTATTTATTTTATTTATTGTGCCTATTCCAGTAATGTTCATTATGAACATTGTAAAAGACCGACCTGGTGAACGTAGCTTCATCCGTGAAGAGAATGGAAGCGTTGTCCAGGTTATCTAAGAGCCATTGAGAGAAAACCACCCGCGGTAGGTAGTCGCGGTCTTCCAGTTCTTGAACCGGCTGGAAATGATAGGGGTGTTGGCCATCGATGTGAAGGATTTTCCAAACCGTCCAGTGCGAAACATGGAAGAGACGAGCTGCCCTTCTGGTACTCTCCTCTGGATTTTCCGCGAAAAAATTCAAGATTTGCTCTTGAAGGTTGACCGCCAACTGTTGGTTGCCACGACCTTGTGCATGACTAGGCACGATGAACTGGCCATAGTCACGTAGCCTTTGTGTAGCAGCTAGGATAGTTTCCCGGCTTGGCACACGATGTCCTGGAAACCGCTCTGCGTAAAACCTACGTGCCAAGTTTAAGTTGTCACCAGCTATGGCATAAAGCCGTACCATTTCAGTCCACTGTTCGCTTGTGTACGACATTGTCACAGCACAGAATAAGTTACACAGTTTACATTTTATCGCGAATCGGCACACATAAGGATCGCGACGCGATGCGTCCAACTCACGCACGAGATTGTACGAGACTGGCGAGTGAGCAGCGGCGCGGGCGCGCGTGCGGGGCTTTTAGGTATTTTCGCGAGGGCAGGTGTTTGTCGGCGCATCAAAGAAACGGCGAGTTGCCGAAAGGCGGCGGGCGGCGCGTTTGACACACAGAGAAGCCGCATTGCACCTACTCTCGTGTATTGTAGCGTGTGTAGGGTGAAACGCATTTATGATCTATGAGGATTTTCTTTGCAGAAATTATGTAAAAATAAATATATTTTTTTTCATCGATTTTGGGCTCTGTTCCTGATACCTAGCCTGTGGTTTCAAGGATAAGACTGTTTACACTAACACCCGGTATAAAAGATATACAAATTAGTCTTTACATATTATATAAAATTTATTTATTTATTTATTCTTTATTTATTTGTCTATTTTTTGAGTTCGAGTTAGGTACGACTGCGTTGGTTGTCCAAATAAGTGATTGCCAGGTGTGTGTGCCAGGTGCGGGCGGCGCGTGGCGCGCGGCGCACTCGGCCTCCGCGTCCTCGCTGCCGCGCGCGGCCGGCGCGCCCTGCGACGTGTTCAGCGCCTCCACCTCCGACCTCGAGCAGCTCAAGAGGAACAGGTACTACTCATCCACTGACGGCCATGGACCACTATCCGATAGAGGGGAAGTAAGGTCATAAATATATTATGTTTGAAACATTGCAATGTGTCGACACGCACCAGAGGTCTTGCCAGAATACCAGCGTTTGGTCCATTATAATTATATGGATCAACATTATGCTGAAGCAGGACCTTTTGGTCCACAACAGAGACGATTAATGTTTTATTTTTATATTATGTTTGCTGTTTATATTTATTAATTAGTGTGGATCAATAATACATTTTCTTTCATCTTTCTTTTATAATAATTCCGAAACACATTAGTGCTTAGCACTTATGCAATGATAACTGTCTCTCGCCTTTGACAGTACAGCGCCAACAGCCGACCTGTGTACTTTTCCGTACAATTATGAAATATTTTGGCGTAATTGTTGTCAAACGAAATAAATGACATTTCCTCTCTATTGGGTATGTCCTCGATGCTGACAACACACAATTACAATAGACAACCAACCAATAGCAACTACATGAAGATTATATATTTATATATAAATATTTTTTTTTATAATTAAGTACAAAGCATTCAATATCTAAGGTGATATTAATTGTTTGTAGAATATTTATATTAAGTCACATATTTATTTTTTAAATGCACGTCAAAGTTCTATCTAACTTATTTAAAAATATATTTAATTTTTATGTTTTGGAACCCTATAAATACAGACAATTACAATATTATATTCGATTAATTCAATGGCACAACATTCAAATATATTTTCATCCCATCTATTCGAAAGGGACGATTTGGTTCACCTTTAAGTGCACCCAAAGGTGGTGTTTTATATAAGAAACTTTTAGCGCGCAGTAATGAGTTTTTAATCCTCTTTATAAGTGCGCCGCAATTATGTTTGCCGCGCGCTTTTTGAATTTGGAACACCTTAGTGTTCAGCGCCAAAGAAATCGAATGCAAATATTGTTTGAATAAAGAATGGCTGGTACGACGGCCCATAGTCGCGCAGCCGGCTGAATAAAAAACAAAGAAATCAAATTAAAAACGCGCGAACTACCAGCCCGCGTTTTCGTCAATTTTCACGGATTGTTAGAAATTCATGGTTTTGTTTTGAAAAATGTGTTCGTCAAGTGACAGTGAAAGTATAGAATTAACTCCTGAAAGTATTAGAACTGACAAAATCCCGGGAGAAATATATGAAAGCCTATGGTAATTATATTGAATGGAGAAATGCAAGAGGCGCCAAAAATTTTTCAGAATCTGTGTTTTTGGCCTACTTCCAGTACTTAGCCAAAACTAAACAACCTTCCACGAGTACCTACCTACCTACTCAATGCTAAAATCAACAGTCAGTTCTAACCTTTTATTTTTTCATAGAGGGTGATGAAAAGTAGAGTGTATCACTCGGGCGCAAAATATATTTTTGGCTCGGGCGACGTACTTTGAATCCTGAAGAATCCCTCGCTACTTTCGGGATTCTACTCTAGAATCCCTCACTTCGCTCTGGATTCAAAAAAGCGCCCTCGCCATAAAAATATTATTTTGCTCCCTTATGATACAATCTACTATTGCAAGCGATAACTTCGACACCTGCAATTTAAAACATGGTAACTCATTTTTCATTACTTTTCAGTAGAGTGAATCAAAGATTTAAAAATTTCTTACTTTGTTCCTACAAGTCCTAGGGCCCTCCAACTTTGTGAATATATGTAAAAAGGAATAATCTACATTGCTGTATGACTAATACGTTGTTTACTTATGTATTTTATATATTTTTATGACTTACAATGAAGTTTCACGAAAAACGGTTTTCTAAATTACAGTTGTAACTCAGACATACAATGCAATTTAGTATGATAATAACTAATTCACCGAGAGAAATAGTTGTAAGTCTGAGTTACAATGCACAATATTTATTTTATTCTACTATTTGAGTTACCATAAAAATAAAAAATAAAATTAATTAGCAAAATTTTTATTATTATTATTCTAAAATATCAAAATTAACCTAAAGCTAATCAGCCTTTACCATCAGGTTCACAAAGTTTCTAAATTTTACAAAGCAATGTAAAATAAACATGTGTTTAAAATATTGTATTAAACTTTTTAAGGACGTACAGTTCCCGTTAGGCTTTATTGTATTTCGGTGGAAGTGGGGGAATTGTCTTTTATGACAGAGCAATGGCTTGCTTCACCCTCCAGTTCCACGCAACTACAATAAAGTTTGACAGAAAATGTAAGATGAAATAGACAAATTAAATCTTTACTGAAAAAAAATAACCATAAACAAATCAGCCTTTCAATTTATATCATTATATCATTTTGCCTCTGCTTCCACGCAAGTTCATATATTTGCGTGAAAGCAGAGGGAAAAAGATCAAACTCTGTGTCAGAAAGATGGCTTCCTTCTTCGTCCAGTTTTAGGCAACTACAATAAAGTTTGACAAGAATGTAACACAGACATTTTTAAATCTTTTAAATATTTTTCTCCGCTCTATTAGTGCGTGCATTACGTCACCCTCATTTTGAGAGTGTCTAACTTCGAAAAAGTGATGATTTATAGTAATATTGAACATCTTGCTATCATACACGCACATCGAAAATACTATCCTATTTTTATTTTGTCCACCACAGCTATCGGATAGAAATTGTATTCAGTATAACCTTCCTGAACCTTCATTTTTATAAAGTCGAAAACAAAACTACTGATTTCATTCGAGCCCTTACGTCCGATAGTTTCGTCTCACACATAGCAATATCCTACTCGTTTACCCATATCAAAAATAGTGAAATTATAAGTAGCATGTTTCCTTTTATAATAAAAAATGTATACTTCTGACTGTGGAGTGTTTATTTTTATGATTATGTGAATTTTTTGTCAATCATAAACTGCTGTTACAACAGAATCAGAGTTCTTGGCTCGGTTCTTGTCAATGTCCTTCAAAGTTCTAACTACTTCTTTATTTGCAACATGTAAAGCTAAATCATGTTCTGACTTACTTTTATCAGTTAAACAAGCGTTTCTAAAAATGACACATTTGGGGCGCTGGTCCTTCTTAGGCCTATTAAACTCAATATTAAATTCCGTGATAAATATTTGTCTATATTGCAGAGATGTAGCCACTTCCTGATCAGGATTTTTTCTTTCATAAATTCATTATATAACTTATAAAGAATAGGTAAGCTTAGTTCTGCATCCAGGTACTGTTTAGATGATCTACTTCTTGCGTAGTGTAAGTCTACCAATGGCATTTCCGATATGTGATTTCAAATAGATTGTCTAATTTGGTCGGGAATAATATTTTTGCGCGAGCGATTGCCTCTAATATAATTTAAAATGGTACCTGTAGCAGAATTATTCATTTTTTTGAAAAGAGTTTGTATCCACATATCGCTTATTGAAAAGGTATTTAATAACATAGTTTTACAAGTTCGTATTTCTTGACCATCTAAATACAAATAATATTCAAAAGAACACTTACGTCGGCTAGATGAAGCTGACCCAGCCATAATTTGTTTTCTCGAAACTCTTTTGACAAGTCGACTTAAATAATCAGCTGGTTTATTATGATCGCCTAATGACCAAAAATTATTAAATATTGAATTTCTTTGGTTTTCTGTAATCAATTCTCGACATTTACAACCACAGCTTGGTTTAATTTCTTTTTTTGTATTAGCTGTCCCTTTCTATTAGTGAATTCTTCGCCTAAATTTTTCTTACGTTTCAAATATAATTACCTACGTTTTTAAGAACGACAACATCGTAACTCAATTTACGATGATAGTTGATTAAATATCTTCATATATGTAAACTATCTTACCAAGAAAAAAATTGTATATTATGTTACAATTATTGTTCCGTAAAATCATTAATACTTAGCACGAGCAAGTGTGTGTAACTAAAGATACCTTTTTATCATCGTTAGTGGACGATTAGTTACAATTTTTTTACGCTGGCTAAAATCGTAACGGGAGTGAGTTGAGCTACAAGGGTAAGCGCAAATAAAAGCGCATTTTTTTATTAGTAAGGCTGTGTTTATAACTCAATTTCGCAAAAAAGTGAGTTACAATGTTTTAAATTGCAGGTGTCGACTTATTAACTTCTTGTAGTTCGATCCATTGATGAGTTTTGTGTAAAAATGCATGCTCCGCCTCTTTTACTATCGTTTCTACTATAATATGCAGCTAGAAGATGATTCTGAAGATTTAGATGCTTCTCGTATCTTGCTTGCATGAAGTGTTCTGTAATACATTGTATGTCTATATTAATATCAAGCTCTGCTTAGCTTGGGGCTAGATGATGCTGTGTGATTTGTCCAGCATTAAAAAAAAAAAAAAAAAAATTAATAATCTGACAATTCATCAACAAACAGTTGTGTCGAGAATTTGGAGAAATAAACACGTTTTACGACTATTTTCGGCGGCGTTCCAATGTCTAGTACTGCTTGGGTAATCAGGCGTCCCTTCATCTGTGCTATCTATGTTCCTGTGCCAGCCGTATCCGTTGACGACTTGCGACGGTGGCATTGTCCTGTCGTCAGCCACCGGGCTATCGGCTAGCCATTAGACTAATGGTGTGTGTCCGCAGCTCGCGCATCCTGCCGGCGCTGTCGCGGCACCGGCCGCGCGAGCACCTGCACCTCAGCGACGAGCAGCTGCACCTGCGCGCGCCCGCGCCCGCGCCCGACGCCGACCGCCTCAGGTATCACCACACTAGATCCAACCCGAATCTATCTAAACAATAAACTGTATCTATTCAAATGTATTCGAGGGACAAACTGACAATAATTGCTGATTCTTTGACAGACGTCAAAGATGACAGAATATTTTAAAATGACAGATGACAGTTGTCAAAACCAGAACTGCCTTTGCTCGAAAACTAACTACAAAGCCTCTACTTACCGTTTAGGGCTCAAATGAAAGGCGTTATTGGTATCTACCTTTTCGATGACAGCTGTCAAACTTGGAATGGTCTTATTTTTCTCGCGACTGTAGCTACGTGCAGTTTTACATTGCAGATTGACCTTTGTTTGACCACAATCTCACCTGATGGTAAAGAGAGAGTATAAAGACCTTTTTGTGACTGAAGCATGTCACCATTTTTCTTATTTTTTTGTTATAAAAGGTTTACTGTTGGGAATGCTTGTTATCTTAAAGCGACGATGGATCGCAAAGGTCCAGAAGGCACGTACTCACGGCGCTCGCGCGTTGCAGGGGCGCGGTCTGCCGCGGCAAGAAGGCGCGCACGCGCTGCGGCGTGTGCCACAAGCGACTCAGCGTGGCCGCCGTGCACACGTGCCGCTGCGGCGCCGACCACTGCGCCGCGCACCGCTACGCCGAGGCGCACGCCTGCCCCGAGCGCCTGCCCAAGATATAGCCCTGCCGCACCCTGCCAGCCTGCCGCCACGTACGCGCTGCGGCGTGTGCCACAAGCGACTCAGCGTGGCCGCCGTGCACACGTGCCGCTGCGGCGCCGACCACTGCGCCGCGCACCGCTACGCCGAGGCGCACGCCTGCCCCGAGCGCCTGCCCAAGATATAGCCCTGCCGCACCCTGCCAGCCTGCCGCCACGTACGCGCTGCGGCGTGTGCCACAAGCGACTCAGCGTGGCCGCCGTGCACACGTGCCGCTGCGGCGCCGACCACTGCGCCGCGCACCGCTACGCCGAGGCGCACGCCTGCCCCGAGCGCCTGCCCAAGATATAGCCCTGCCGCACCCTGCCAGCCTGCCGCCACGTACGCGCTGCGGCGTGTGCCACAAGCGACTCAGCGTGGCCGCCGTGCACACGTGCCGCTGCGGCGCCGACCACTGCGCCGCGCACCGCTACGCCGAGGCGCACGCCTGCCCCGAGCGCCTGCCCAAGATATAGCCCTGCCGCACCCTGCCAGCCTGCCGCCACGTACGCGCTGCGGCGTGTGCCACAAGCGACTCAGCGTGGCCGCCGTGCACACGTGCCGCTGCGGCGCCGACCACTGCGCCGCGCACCGCTACGCCGAGGCGCACGCCTGCCCCGAGCGCCTGCCCAAGATATAGCCCTGCCGCACCCTGCCAGCCTGCCGCCACGTACGCGCTGCGGCGTGTGCCACAAGCGACTCAGCGTGGCCGCCGTGCACACGTGCCGCTGCGGCGCCGACCACTGCGCCGCGCACCGCTACGCCGAGGCGCACGCCTGCCCCGAGCGCCTGCCCAAGATATAGCCCTGCCGCACCCTGCCAGCCTGCCGCCACGTACGCGCTGCGGCGTGTGCCACAAGCGACTCAGCGTGGCCGCCGTGCACACGTGCCGCTGCGGCGCCGACCACTGCGCCGCGCACCGCTACGCCGAGGCGCACGCCTGCCCCGAGCGCCTGCCCAAGATATAGCCCTGCCGCACCCTGCCAGCCTGCCGCCACGTACGCGCTGCGGCGTGTGCCACAAGCGGCTCAGGCTGTCCAACATATAACCTACCAATAGATACAACCGTGACGTCGAACGGGTGCGTCGCCGGATACCACCCAAAACATAACCGTCCGTACGACTTGATAGACAAAAACCGTGACTACACCCTGCTGCTGTGACCTGTGACTACAGTAACGCACTATGATAACCATTAAACGGCACTGGATGCGGTCCACACTGTCTAAGATACCCTAACAATAGACGGCAATCTGATGTGACTACACCCGGGCTAATACTAACGCACTCTCTGGAAGATGTAACCATTATACGCCTGCTCAAGATATAACTGCACCTAATAGACAACTGCTGCAGTGACGGCAAGCAGGAGCGGCACAGGATAACACCCAGGCTGTCCAAGATATAACCGTCCACCCGGCTAGACAACAAACTGCCGTGACTTGTGACTGCGCCCGGGCAAACATTAACACACTATATAGTATAAAACAAAGTCGCATCCAGCATCTGTCTGTTTGGCCGCTAACTCCTAAAGCACGCAACGAGTTTTAATGTTGGCAGGATATATGTTAGTAGGATATGGCAGTCCCAGTGACGCAACCATATCCCCCGGCCTTCGCGCGTTTCACCCGGGTGCTGCGGGCCCGTGTGACAGTGGCACGACCATGCTGCCTAAGTTTAACCTCTCGTCCGATTACTTTTTATCTGTATGCTGCATGTGACGTCACATGCATTTTAACCAGGCGGTAGCTAGTTAAAAAAATATACTTAGTTTGCGAAAAATTTTGATTTTGAATATAACTTAAAACTTCATCGATAAAAAGTATTTATAAGTACACATTGTAAAGGGGTTTCTTACTAACTATGAATTCTTGTTATATTTTATCTGATATTATTAATATTTTTTCAAAACGACAGTGTATTAACTTTCGTATTAGAAGTAGATGCTATGAAGACTCAGGAAATTGTCTAAGTTTAATTATTTTGTGTGTATGTCGGTGGTGTCACGGGGTCGTGTGTTTGCGATTGGACAAGTGTGTAGGGACTGCGCGAATGTCGAATGAGCCGCGGAGTATTGATTTGTTTGGACTCGAACGAAATGTGATATGATATTTTGACCTAAAAATTAAGATTTAAATGTTGGAAAATCATCCGCCATGTGTGTGTTTGTTTTTTCTAAAGAAATAATTGTGAAAAATTGACAAAAAAATGATTATAAATAATTTTTAAATTAGAGTTGTACGGCCCTTAACGAATAGAGGTGCTTTTTTTGTGCTCGATCACTTGTATTTGTGTGGGTTCCACAAGCGAGCGCACATGGACCCGGCTGTTGCAGATACTTACTGCATATGAACTTCTTACTCGTTAAAAAACAATGTTTGTCCATGTAATTTTAATTGAAAAGGAGCTTTGTGCACTTTATACCGTCTTTTTACAAAACGGATAAGAAGCTAGCAGTTGACTATGGCTCCACATTATATAGAATATATTGAAATTAATAATTAATTTTTAAAAATAATGCTTTCCGGATATCTTGACTTGCAATAAGAATCTGCCACAGCTCGCCAATGTGCCCCCGCGCCAATTAGTTGTTGTATATTACATTGTAACACTAGTGTAATGAATGCTTTTTAATTATATACATAATTGATTTTAATTCATATTACTGGTGAAGTTACTATGATGACATTCTTGATTAAACATATAGGTGGTTTTAAAAATTTGTTAATCAATGTAAATGGGAAGGCATAGTACTATTTCATTCTTATTATTCTTAAATTAGATTACTAACTAGACTAGTTTCCTAAATTTTAGGTTTGCCGACCAGTAACCAAACTAAGGCAGTTTAGGCTGAGCAGAGTCTAGTTTAACTTAGTATAGTTTACATTGAGTATGCACTAGTATGAAAGATGATTCAACTAAGCAAAACTGTTTCAGTTTAGATATTGGTTAGCGCTTTTCATGTTTCTTGTATGCCCTAGTCTGCTATGCCTTTGCATTTCCGATGTTGTATTAAAATTAGATGTTTCCAACATCTTCCTATGATTTCGCCTGGTTACTGTGATAATTCTCAACCACAATAAGGGTACAAAAATTTCGCGTAGTCGTATTGAGAATGTCATTTTACCTTATTGTTTTTCTATGTGCGGATTTGATCACTAAAATTGCCGTCTATCTTAACTCCTCGCATGTAGGTTTGATTCAGATATTTAATGTAAACTTAGCTTCGTATGTTGTAAGGTCCAATAGGCACTAAAGTATAAAACAGTGATGTATATCTATTCTATCTGTATTCCTTGTACTTTGACGCATAGAATGCATAGAAACTTCGCCCATTCGACTTAACATTCTAGGCATTCTGTTTATGTTCTGGGATCCTATTACCGTATCGTTCACGTATGACTTTACCGCTTGTTTTCTACTTATTTTCCTTCGACAAAACTTAGTCACAGACAACTTCCATTACAACAAACCTTCCAGTAAAAGTACATCTCTAGTCTATAGGCAATCGCACGCATTTGGGCAAATATGTTTTATGTATGCGTGTGACATTAATTGTATAATTTTCAATTTGTTAGTGAATAGCATATCAGATGCATGTCGTACATTTTGTGTATTATAAATTCAGTGTTAGGTTTAATGCGTGCATTAATGTTTTTTGGTTTTTTTTAAGTCCCTTAGTTGTAAACGTAATTTTATGACTTACATCCTAACTAGTTCTAAGTTGAAGCTTATCTCGTTTTGGTGATCAAATCTATTTAACGGCTCTAATATTGATAAGTCACTGAACGTTTGAACACACTGAATTGTTGTTGTTATTCATTTTGGAACTTTGAGCTATTGTAATAAGAGCGTTTTCAAGTTTCTTGCGTTTGTTGGGAGGTCATCAGTACATTGCTATGTGCTTTATGCGGCCGCGTTAGATGTTTTGAATTAATAAATTCTCTGTTTAGTTATTTTTAACCTGAAGTAGATGTGATGTCTGCGTTGTTTTTCAAACGGTTAAACTAGGGGCCTAGTGTTTATCGTAAGTCTAGAATGAGGTAGACCTAGACGGCACGCGGCTTATATTACCTAGTTGTTCTTGTCATCACCGTGTTGTGATATTATAAACGTACGAAAATGTTTTGTACCGATGATCTTTCATACGTTTCCATTGTATCGGCGATTGTAGCGCTCTATACACGGTCAGATGTTATATAGAAAATGTATTTTTAATCCTCGTTTTGACTCTGTATAGACGGCTGGAGTCGCCTCGAATTTCATAATAGATTTATAACCATAATATTTAAGTTTATAGTTATTTTTTATTTGGGATATCTAATTTTGGCTGATTTATGAGAAATAAATATTTATAATGCGAAAGCGAAACTGTTTATTTATTTACAACTTAAAATTATATACACTATATTTACAAACATTACTTTGGAAGAACATTGTTTACGTTACACGGATCGATATATTTGTTTTAGAAAACATTCAAAATGCTAGTTTCATTAATAAATGTGAAATGGTAATTGTCAATTGTCCATATGTAGTGGGCAGTCATAAAGAAAATGTGTTTATTCACTTAAATCAAAGATTGATCAATAAATAAATACCACATTAACTACTTCCTTTACAGTATTTAATTTTGTCAACCCAATGAAGTATTGACATTACATATTATACACATATATATATATAACAATATTTACAAAACAATTCAAGGCAAATATTAAAATTGTTAGATGTGCCCTGACACCAAAAGCTGTGGCGTTGTCATTAGATGTGTGTTAACAATAATGCCGACGCACGCACACTCGTTTTGTCAATAAACTAACCTATCATTGTTACCATTTACTGTGCAATCATGTTGCACGTTAATAAAAATAACACACACCACGTCCGGCTATCCCTGCGTTCAGAAGTACACTGATTCCAAATGAGTGAGCTCATTCATTTCGTGTGGAAACAAAATGGCGCGGTCTCATTACGGTAAGGGCGTATCTAACGATTTAAATCTTTGATTCAAGGTACATTTACAAAAATAGGTTTCTTTTGTAAAAAATATCAATAAATTTACACAATAGACGCACAGGTTAGATTAGATGTTTAAATTTAGTCACAGTTTGTTTTTGATAAGAGTACAATAACATTATTATAAGTACTTATGATACTCGTACCTTTAAAAAACTTAATATGCAAAGTAGATATAAATTGTAATTTTTATAATGTTGAACCACACTTAGGTAGAAGATTTCAAGGAAATGAAAAAAGGGCTTTAGAAAGGGTCAATGATCGATTTGACGACGTGGTGACAAAATCAGTAACTGTTTATTCGATAGAGCAATAAAACATGTTTAAGAACCACAGCCGGAAAACCTTATTTTTAATTAAAAAAACTGCATGCAAATTGGTCCACTCGTTTAAGAGCTGCGGTGCCTCAGACACTCACACACACACACACACAGCGGTCAAACTTATAAAACCCTTCACAAAAAGTTGTTAGGTCAAAAAAGCTTAAAAAAGTCATTTTACAATAGAAGAACAAGACATTTGAATAATGCATTTAATTGAGTTTGTTCGCTTTAGAAAACTTTTCCAAGTGAGGGAAAGAAGCAGACTCCACACTGAACTCGAATACTGTGGTAAGGTTTTTAATTTCCTTGAAATAACTACATATGATTTCACTACAGACTATAAAACTCGGTCAACTATCACAATCAAATAACCTGATCGTTAGTCTCATTCAGAAAGCTCTCAAAGACTTGCACCAAGCTCTCCACGCCGTCGCGGAAGTTCTCATCCACTCCCCTTGCCTCCTCCTCGTTGAAGAACGCATGAGCGAAGTCTATTATCTTCACCGTGCCCCACCGGTTAGGATTGGGACTGTCGTAGCTAAGCTGATCCAGCATAGCTCGGTAGTTCATCTTTATCTTCGACAGCTTATCTTCGTAATTGTGGTCGAAGGAGTGATTGTGTTCGAGCCGCTCCCACGTGTCGTTGTGTTTGGGCGGAGGGGGGAAGCTGGGCGTGGGGGCGGGGGAGGGCTGGAAGACAGGCCCGCGGGAGGCCAGCTGCCCGCTGCAGGAGGAGCCGCCGGAGTGCACGGAGTGGCGTCGGCGCGGCGGCGGCGGCTCGTTGCAGCATTCTATGCGCGGGCTGGGAAATCAATCAAACAGTTTAATTGTCAGTAGTCTTAGCTGTTTTTACACTTTTGTAAGTATATAGTAAGTAAGTTATAAGTAAAAAACAACCAAATATACTACATTGGAGAAGTGAAAAATGCAATTAAAATTTTTGTCTCCGACGGGACTCGAACCCGTAACGTTTAGACGATATACCTCGTGTGTTCATAAGTCTTGAGACACAGTAAAACTAAAATATTTTTGGAGCTAAGTTGAGTATTCATTTATTGGATATTAAAATTAAAACTACTGACATCTAGATCTGTATTTAAAAATAAATCATTCAAAATGGCCGCCTTTGCATTCAATGCAGGCCTTCAAACGCGTGCGCCATTCATCTATGGCGGCACGAATCTTTTCAATGGGAATCCGTTTCGATTCTTTAATAAGGGCTCGCTTGAGAGAATCCAGGTTTGGGTGAGACTTTCTGCATGCCCTCAGCTCCAATTCCGTCCATAAAGAATAAAAGTAAAAAAAAAAAGTAAAAAATGTTTTATTGACATAATTAGGGTGTTACAATTATTAATGAATCCATAGGCTCCCGAACTAGTTAATAACTGTGTTTCAGGAGCCAGTGGCTTCTCCAACAATCTGTGATTATAATGATGTCTAACTTAGGTCAATCTAAACAAAATGCTTTAAAAAAAAACTAAATTTCTAGAAAAAAACACCTTTAAACTAACAAAAGAAAAGAAAATAAATATTTTAAAGAATAAGAACAAAAACAACAACTAATGTATTAAAAAAAAATATATCAATATTTATAACAAAATAAAAATTGTCTCTTTAGAAGCTCGATAGTTAGATAAGGTTGCAATGATACACTGGAGTATGTTTAACACGGTATACTGTTTATTGTTACAAAGCTTCACACAGAACATACAGAAGGAAGAGAGGCACATAAAGTCAAGTCACAAAGAGTAGGCGGACGAAGTAGAATATAGTTCAGCATGGAAAGACACATAAAACACAAGTAAATAGATCGCGGCACGGTATACGGACACGGGAAGGCAAGACGTGCGCTCCGCGTTGTGTGGTGTAGCAAACTGGTCGATCGGGTGGTCGCCGGCGCCGGGCTCGGCGCGGCCCGACTGGATCCGAGCACTCCCGAAGGCTCGCGTCGATACCGAAGCTGAATCACAATTCAGCATTTGCTGCATACTGCTGGTATCGCGCGGCTATGCTTGTGAATATATTTATTTGTGAAGTTAGTGTTACGAACGTGTGAACTGTGAGTAATGTATGTAAAGTGTAGTTGTATAATATAAATAAATAAGTATATATATGTTATGTGTCTCTGTATGTGTACATGTAATCCATAATAAATACTTAAACATAATTATGTAGTTAGGTCACCTACAGTCTCCCACTTGCAAAAACAAATAAATACGAATATAAGAAATATTATGTTATTATATAAACATATATATATACACACTATATTACATTACATTACTACAATACACATGTAAGATATCATTGTAGAGTGCTAAACAAAGATTTTGTTCGCAACTCTTAACCACCACAAAACTCACATAACATCCTTTCAATATCATCGTACTCAAAACCCCCCAACCACGCAAAAATTTTAGATTTAATGTCCCTATTACTATTTCCCACCACCTTATGCTCTTTGTTAAGTTTGTTGTAGAGGTGTGGGGCCACTACGTTGAAATGTTTTTGTGCGAATTTACTCTTGACCCTGGGAATTGGACATTGATCTGTCCTTCTTTTTTTTATTTGTTTGACAGGTAAATGGGGGACTATTTTTCTGTGGTAGCGGCGTAAAGTTTCATAGATAAATATTTTTCTAACACTGAGCAAACCAGTATCCCTATAAACCTCCGCGGTGGAGTGCCTTAGTGGTCGAAATAATATTACTTTTAGTAAACCTCGCTGTGCGCGTTCCACTGTGATGAGGTGCGTCTTTGATGCTCCACCCCAGACACATATGCAGTACCTAATCAAACATTCACAAAGGGCCTTATAAATCTGTGTCACTAATTTGAACTCGGCAACAGTGCGTAGGTTTCTAAAAACATAAATTAATTTTCTAATTCTTGAGGCAAGAGATTCGATATGAGGTTTCCAGGTTAATTTATCGTCTACTATGACCCCGAGGTATTTTATGGTGTTAACACGAGACAGGGTGGTGCAGCAACATGACATGGAACAGCTGTTGCGGTTGCAGGGATATGTATGTATCCTAACATCTATACTGGGACCCGGATCACCTGCCGCTGTCTTGCTATAGCACATGTACTTGGTTTTGGAGGTATTGAGTGTAAGCAGACTGTTCTCTAACCACAATGTTACCTGTGATAAACTGTTCTCTGCCAGCTCAACTACTCCAGACCAAGTTTTGTGGTGAAGCAGCAAGACAGTGTCGTCCGCAAACATCAGCAAATCGAGACCAGGAAGGGAAGTACTACATAGGTCATTTATGTAGATAAGGAAGAGCGTAGGTCCTAAAGTACTTCCCTGTGGTACGCCGTATGTACAGAATTGTCTATCACTAACATGTCCATCGACCCTGACTCGCTGTGTCCTACCATCCAAATAGTCAGCAAACCAATCCAATGCAAGGCCTCTTACTCCAACATTTTTTAGACGAGTTAGCAGTATGGGTATGGAGACAGTGTCAAATGCTTTCTGAAGATCCAGAAAGACACCTATGCACTTGTCTCCATTGTCCAGATATGAAGTGATTTGGGATGTTAGAGCAAGGACCGCATCCTCAGTTGATTTGGACTCTCTGAAGCCATATTGGTTTGGATAAAGGAGTTCATTAGTCTCAAGATACCGCATAAGTCGTTTTTTAACTAATTTTTCCAGAACCTTAGAGAGTACAGATAGCAACGAAATTGGCCTGTAATTAGAAGGTAATTTTTTGTCACCTGTTTTAAAAATTGGGCTAACGACCGCTTTTTTAAAGTTGTCTGGGAAGGTTCCAGTTTCCAGGCTTAAATTACACAGGAAAGTCATAGGTAAAACCAGAAAACTGACAAATCTCTTAAGTATAGACGCTGATATCTTATCCCAGCCTGGCGCACCGTGTGACTTAAGCCCAAGTATTATAGCCCTTACCTCAACTGGGTCTGTGGGTATAAGAGACATAGATCTCAGAGGGGCGCTAGGAGAATCAGCTAGATTTGCAAGTTCACTTTCACTTTTATTAATCTTTTGCAGTGTGTCATATGCTAGCTTACCACCAATTGTAGTAAAATAAGTGTTAACGTTATTTAATGATTTTGTAGGGTTATTACTTATATCAAGCAATTCCCGTGACGGTACTTTCGTTTGTTTGAAGTTACATACCTCTTTCACTATCTTCCAAGTTTCCTTTGTTTTTCCCTGACTTTTAATTAATTTATCCCTATAGTACTCTCTTTTTAAACTTTTAATTAAATTATTACACACATTTCTATATTTATTATATTTTTCTCTCATGTTTTCATCTTGTAGACCTTTTCTTATTTTTTTATGCAGCTTATCCCTTTTTCTGATGCATTTTACAACACTACATGATATCCAAGGCTTAAGTGGCTGATTTTTTTTAACATACTTCCTAACGTGAGTATTTTTATTCAGTATAGCAGTAATTTTACTTGTGAACAAATCAGCAGCTACATTTGCATTATGGGTTAAATATAATTCATCCCATAGCTCGTTTGTTAATGACTCTGTTATACCTTCATAGTTTATGGTTATTTTGTTACAAATTACAGAGTGCTTAGTGACTCTAGCATTTTTGATGTACAACAGGATTGGGGAATGGTCCGTCAGTTGTTGCTGAAAAACCAGTGTTTTCCAATAGCATGTGGTTTTAATCATGAAATGGTCAAGACACGTTAAAATTCGAGTCGGTAAGTTAATCCCTTCTTGAAGACCGTGCATTGCTATGACATTAAGATAATCTTTTGCATTATCTCCCAAATTATCAGACAGAGTATTTATATTGATGTCACCCGTGAAGATTATATTTTTTGAGTTAATACTTGATAATATAGAGTCAATTGAACCCAAGTAATTTCTAGAATTTTTAAAACATGGTGGGCGATAAGAACATATGATTGTATAGTCAACCGGTAAAGTTACTACAAGGCAGTTGCCATCTAGACAAGGTGGTTCATATGCCAATGGTTTTAACTCTTGTCTAACATAGGTAACGACACCATCATTCTGATTAATTTTATTTTTCGTCCAAAACAAAGTATAGTTATCCAGATTCGGTGGAGGATTGCGAGAACTGGTCCAACATTCTGTCAGTACAAAAATGTCTACTGTTATTTCTAAGCTAGAGATAAAAGCAAGAAAGATGTCGAAGTTAGCGTTTATACTGCGTATGTTGACAGAGAGAATAGTTAAGGATTGCGTAGAATTTAGTTGGCGCCATTTTCACGGAGAATGAAACAAATATTCAAATGTATAATTTTTCTGATTCAAAACATTCGAAATTTAAATTTTAAAAGTTTAAAAAAGGTTGCATGAATTACTTTCTTTTTAAATTAATTAAATAAGTTCGTCTCAAAACTTATGAACACACGAGGTAGATAGATAGATAGATAAACTCTTTATTGCGTAAATCATACAGAAAATAAAAACAAAAATAACTAAAGTTAACTTAAACTACAAAAACCACAGAAATACACAATGGGCAAAATACAAAATAAAATAAATAATGATATAATACATAAGAAAACAAAAAATAAGTACAATAAAAGAGAAACAACAATATAACTCAGTCAAACTCTTATTGATGTTATTTGCACGGATTGCAATGTACGTGATATATCTGTCGTCGATATTAAAGGCAAATATGGCTACTCTTTTGTTACAGCTTCATTAAACATTAAAAGAGAAAGGGTCCAGCCTAGAACCATTGTATGTCGATCACTTAAGAGCATTGATCATAAAAAGTTTGATGAAGACATACTGTTTTTGGATTGGAGTCATTTCACGCAAGCACGTACCGTGGAAATAATGGTAGCAGTTTTTACGTCTCTAGTCACTGCTCTATTGGATAAACACGCGCCTATAAACAATCAAAGTTAAAGAGAAAAGTACGCCTTGGATCACAGATGTCATAAAAACTATGATTAAATGTCGAAACGAAGCACATGACAAATTCCGCACTACAAAACTAGAAATCCATAAGAACAATTATAAGGAACTGAAGTCATTTGTATCCAAAAGTATATATAACGAAACACGTGCGTATTATGACTTTCGCATTAATTTGGAAATGAACAATGAAAAAAGGCTATGGAAAAATTTAAAAGAGGATGTATTACACGCAGAGTCAAAAAATTTTTTACCAGATACTTTTAATCAACCCGATGCTATAAATAATCATTTTCTAAATATTCCCGGCTCGACTGATATCCCGATCTCTAACCGTTCATTTTTTGAATCTAATAAATTTAGTAATGAAACCTTTTCATTACATAAAGTAGACGAACAGGAAATAGCCAAAATTCTTTTGAGTATTAGAACAAGCGCCCGAGGAGTAGACGATCTTTCCATGGATATGGTTTTGTTGACACTACCTTATGCACTATCGTTGATAACAGGAATAGTCAACAAATCCATAACTACGTCTACTTTTCCCAGTCAATGGAAAATTGCTAAAATAAACCCCATTCCTAAAATCCCCCACCCGACTGACTTGAAAGACTTGAGACCTATCAGCATTCTTCCGGTTCTCTCAAAAGTTTTGGAGAAAGTGGTTTATAGCCAACTTAGCGGATTCATTGAACGCAATAAGATCTTGCCAGACGTCCAATCGGGTTTTCGTAGAGAAAGAGGGACTACGACGGCATTTATTTATTTATTTAAGAAAAGGATCGCCAACAGTTTACATATCAAAAATTACACTTAAACATTTATAGGGACACAGTCTGATATGTTAAACCAATTACAGGTAAACACGACATTGGTAGGTTTAAATAGAATACAAAACTTTAAGACATAAATATATAGTAAATTTTAACAATACATACTAGTTAAACTATATAAACTTCAATTATTTATTATAATATTACTACTGAAACAAAAATATCTTAAAAACAAGAAAAGAAAGGTAACTAATAATATATATGAGATCAAATAAAATGAAAAAATACAATGTACCTATATATTAGTCTTTCCCTAAAATACGAGTGGAAGATTGCTGGAAATATTCCAGAACCTTGCGTTTAAATCTATGAGCATTGTCGTTAAAAATATCGAGGTCATTGATCTTTTTGCTAAATAGGTTGTATTGGTTACATAATCTAACAATTGGGGCTTGCAATCCTGTGTTGGTGTGACAAAAAGGAGTATGTAGTAGTTTAGTGGTTGCACTTCTAGGGATTCTAGTTGGGACAGCTAAGCCAATATTGTTAGTAATCGATATGCAGACTATTTTATTTTCTATTATTTTATGGAGGAATGAGAGTTCTATAACGCGACGACGACAGTATAAAGAGTCCATCTTGAAGTGATCCAATCTTAAGGGATAGGGCGTTCTATGGGATATACCAGGGGAGATAAAAGCAAGATGTCTTGTGAGTGATCGTTGAACACTTTCAATTCTTTGGGAGTGGACGCTATATAGAGGGTTCCAAATAATGCTAGCGTATTCTAATACACTCCTGACGAGAGAATTGTACAAGAGGATTTTAGTCTTTGGCTTTTTGAAATCTTTAGTGTTACGTTTTATGAAACCCATCATTTGTGCAGATTTTATGACTATGTTATCATAATGTCCAGTAAATTTTAAGTGACTGTCTAAAGTTACTCCTAAATCTTTAATTTCGTTAACCTGTTTAATAATTTGTTTTTTAATGTGATATTGGGATTGGAATGGGGATCTTTTCTTAGAAAATGTAATGTGGAAGCACTTTGCAGGATTTAAACTCATACCATTACTGTTACACCAATTCAATATGGAATCTATGTCATCTTGTACTAATTTTACATCTGATGGGGAATTAATTTCCCTGTATAGTTTTAAGTCGTCTGCGTAAATGGAATATTTACAATTACTTATGTGTTGTGTAATATCATTAATAAAAATAAGGAATAATATTGGGCCCAGGTGAGATCCCTGTGGCACTCCAGATTTAGCATAATATACCATAGAGTCGTATCCTCTTACGGATACAAATTGAGGCCTACTGTTTAGATACGATTTAAACCAATTTAATATTGAGCCAAAAATACCATGATATTGTAACTTATCGACAAGTACCGTGTGGTTGACCTTATCAAAAGCGCTGCTAAAATCCGTATAAATTGCATCTGTTTGGTGGTTGTTGTCTAAACTAAGGGAAAGGTCGGTTACAAATGATGTAAGATTCGTATCAATAGAGCGACCACTCCTAAACCCATGCTGAGAATCAGACAGTGAAGAATTAGTATGTCTCGTAAGGACAGTCGTTACCAATGATTCGAAAACCTTAGAAAAACAGGATAAAACGGATATCGGACGGTAATTGAGAACACTGCCACGATCACCCTTCTTGTGTATAGGAACCACACGAGCTCTTTTTCATTCCTGAGGAAATACTCCGTCTAACAAAGATCTGTTTATGAGAATGGTGGTGGGTGATGCTAGTACTTTAGCACATCTTCATAAAAAGATGTGCTAAAGTACTAGCATCACCCACCACCATTACTTGATGTTGTTGATAACATTCTTACTGAACAAAATCAAGGGCTAGGGACTATTTTAGTACTTCTAGACTTCTCTCGCGCGTTTGACTCGATAAGTATCCCATTGCTTCTTTCAAAACTCTCTTATTATGGAGTCGATGCTGCGGCGGTTGCATGGTTTGCGAGCTACTTAGTGATCGTTCTCAGTTTGTGCAGATTACTAAGCAAGACGGAACACAACTGTCATCATCTTGTAAATCAGTTGTTCGAGGTGTGCCGCAGGGTTCAATCCTTGGTCCACTGCTGTTCATCATTTATAGTGCTGATATTTGTTGGCAGATCAAACATTGCAAATACCATTTATATGCCGACGATGTTCAGCTGTACTTGCCAGTGGATCCGGGGAATGTTCTCTGCGGTACTGCCAAACTGAATGATGATCTGGGTCGAATAGCTGACTGGTCTAATCATAATGCTCTTCTTCTTAATCCCTTAAAATCTAAATTTATGATCTTTGGTTCAAGGCGTTTGATAGAAGGCATTTCAGGGCATTTGCCAAATATCAATATTCATGGCCAAAGTATTGAACGTGTACATGAAGCTAGAAATCTTGGTATCTTATTTGATGATACTCTTCGCTTTGAGAACCACATAAAGAGCATTGCAAGAAATTGCCTTTATAGACTAAAGCTACTTTATAAAATTAAGAACTTTCTAAGAAAAGAAATCCGCATAAAAGTTTGTGAGTCGATAGTTCTATCGAAGCTTAACTATGGTGACTTAGTTTATGGCCCGTGTTTACTGTCGAGAACGGCTCGTCTTGTCCAGAGGGTGCAAAATGCATGCTGTAGGTTTTGTTACGACATTCCACCGCGAACGCACGTCACGCCATACATTAACAACTCATCCACGCTCAACATGGCTTCGCGAAGGCACTTGCACCTAGCAGTTTTGGTACATAGCGTCATGAAGTTTGAGTCTCCAGAATACTTATTCTCAAAACTAAGTAATTTCAAAATTAAATATAGTTTAAAGCCTGCAAGAAATTTGTTGCACTATAGCAAATATAAAACTGTAGCGTTTAGGGGAAGCTTTCGCTATCAGGCAACCAAATGTTGGAACAATATCCCTCCACCCTTGCGACTGTTAAAATCAAAATTCACTTTTAAAAACCGTTTTAAAATTTATTTACTTAATCATCAAAAGACAGGAGCCATGACCCGCGATGGTGCACCATTTTCTTGCTAGGTTTTCGCTGAACAGTTTCCAGCTTATTGGGCTATAACTATATTTATTTACTTTACTTTATTTAATTTATCCTTATATACTAATCAATAGGTACATATCCGTTTCACACAGTCAGACACACACTATATATCACTATATATTATTATTTTTATTTGTATTGAAGTAGGTATACTATTTTCTTATTATAAAACTACTATTACACTTATTTCACACTCACTATTACATGAACTAGTAACACACTAATCGTAAGCCTCATAGGGTCTTGTGATCACATGGTTTCGGCAGAATATCAGCGCCTATCTACTCTCGAGTGGTAAGGCATTTATGCTGAGCCGAGACCTTTTTGCTGCTGTAACACAGCCCTTTCCTCATTAAGTTTTTATTATTTAGTATTTGTCTTTTTTAAACTTTCGCGATCACAACACATTATTTAGATACATATGTATAACGTCGGGAAATAATAAAGGTAATTTACGCGATAAATACCCGGTTATACATATGTATCTAAATAATATTTAGTATTTGTATGTTAAGTTTAAATTTGTAATTTTTTTTTAAGTTAATATTTTGTATGCTTTGTACTGCAGCAGCGAATAAAGGAATGTCTATGTCTATAAAGAACACAGAACAAAAAAAAATACAATTCTAGGTCTTTGACACAACATATTTACCTACCTACAATTTTACATTTTCAGAATATAACTGACACGCTTTGGCAAGAGAGATTAACGTGTCAGCAAAGAAATCAATATCTGGTTGTTGTTTGACAAGAGCATTTAGGTGAGTTTGCAGACGGCAGATGGGTGAATGTTGACGGGCAACAGTGCGCGGGGGAATAGTCGCAACAGTGAGCGGGGGAATAGGCGCAACAGTGAGCGGGGGAATAGGCGCAACAGTGATCGGGGGAATAGGCGCAACAGTGAGCGGGGGAATAGGCGCAACAGTGAGCGGGGGAATAGGCGCAACAGTGAGCGGGGGAATAGGCGCAACAGTGAGCGGGGGAATAGGCGCAACAGTGAGCGGGGGAATAGGCGCAACAGTGCGCGGGGGAATAGGCGTAAACAGCGGAAATCTCCCAGGTCGGAACTTGACGCGCTGCCTGGGCACGCAGAGCCGGCTCGCTTCGCTCACTAGTGCAGTGTGGGGCAGTCGACTACTCCCCGCAAAATACTACACACGTTTACAATCCGGCCGTTCAGTCAACGCGTCTCCAGTGAGTTAAACCCGAGGTCCCCTTGCAGGTATTTTGATGGATACATATAAGGGTAGCAGCCCCGACTTTTCATGTATAAAAAACATAGTTGTATAACTCACGTGGCTGCTTCCTGCAGCTTGGCCGCGTCGTAGGCCAGCAGCACGGAGGCGCCGTAGAGGCGCAGCGCGCGCTGGCGGCGCGCCCAGGTCTGCGCGCGCCACAGCTGCGTCGCTAGTTGTATAACTCACGTGGCTGCTTCCTGCAGCTTGGCCGCGTCGTAGGCCAGCAGCACGGAGGCGCCGTAGAGGCGCAGCGCGCGCTGGCGGCGCGCCCAGGTCTGCGCGCGCCACAGCTGCGTCACTAGTTGTATAACTCACGTGGCTGCTTCCTGCAGCTTGGCCGCGTCGTAGGCCAGCAGCACGGAGGCGCCGTAGAGGCGCAGCGCGCGCTGGCGGCGCGCCCAGGTCTGCGCGCGCCACAGCTGCGTCACTAGTTGTATAACTCACGTGGCTGCTTCCTGCAGCTTGGCCGCGTCGTAGGCCAGCAGCACGGAGGCGCCGTAGAGGCGCAGCGCGCGCTGGCGGCGCGCCCAGGTCTGCGCGCGCCACAGCTGCGTCACTAGTTGTATAACTCACGTGGCTGCTTCCTGCAGCTTGGCCGCGTCGTAGGCCAGCAGCACGGAGGCGCCGTAGAGGCGCAGCGCGCGCTGGCGGCGCGCCCAGGTCTGCGCGCGCCACAGCTGCGTCACTAGTTGTATAACTCACGTGGCTGCTTCCTGCAGCTTGGCCGCGTCGTAGGCCAGCAGCACGGAGGCGCCGTAGAGGCGCAGCGCGCGCTGGCGGCGCGCCCAGGTCTGCGCGCGCCACAGCTGCGTCACTAGTTGTATAACTCACGTGGCTGCTTCCTGCAGCTTGGCCGCGTCGTAGGCCAGCAGCACGGAGGCGCCGTAGAGGCGCAGCGCGCGCTGGCGGCGCGCCCAGGTCTGCGCGCGCCACAGCTGCGTCACTAGTTGTATAACTCACGTGGCTGCTTCCTGCAGCTTGGCCGCGTCGTAGGCCAGCAGCACGGAGGCGCCGTAGAGGCGCAGCGCGCGCTGGCGGCGCGCCCAGGTCTGCGCGCGCCACAGCTGCGTCACTAGTTGTATAACTCACGTGGCTGCTTCCTGCAGCTTGGCCGCGTCGTAGGCCAGCAGCACGGAGGCGCCGTAGAGGCGCAGCGCGCGCTGGTGGCGCGCCCAGGTCTGCGCGCGCCACAGCTGCGTCACTAGTTGTATAACTCACGTGGCTGCTTCCTGCAGCTTGGCCGCGTCGTAGGCCAGCAGCACGGAGGCGCCGTAGAGGCGCAGCGCGCGCTGGTGGCGCGCCCAGGTCTGCGCGCGCCACAGCTGCGTCACTAGTTGTATAACTCACGTGGCTGCTTCCTGCAGCTTGGCCGCGTCGTAGGCCAGCAGCACGGAGGCGCCGTAGAGGCGCAGCGCGCGCTGGTGGCGCGCCCAGGTCTGCGCGCGCCACAGCTGCGTCACCAGCTGCAGCAGCAGCGCGCGGCACAGGGGCCGGCCGCCGCTGCCGTTCAGGAAGTTACGTATCGCTGAAAAAATTATATACAATGATTTATATTTTGTAATTCCTTATTTATCGTAGAAGAACTCGTGTCACCGATACAGCCAAACGGATTTGCACGTTGAAGTGACAATGGGCAGGCCATGTAGCTCGAAGAACAGATGGCCGATGGGGCCGAAACTTTCTCGAGTGGTTGCCTCTCTCTTGCCTCTGTGCAGTAGGAATGTGTAAGC
This sequence comes from Pasiphila rectangulata, assembly GCA_963082625.1. Taxonomy (NCBI): domain Eukaryota; kingdom Metazoa; phylum Arthropoda; class Insecta; order Lepidoptera; family Geometridae; genus Pasiphila; species Pasiphila rectangulata. The sequence goes on along the minus strand of OY720251.1, from coordinate 18,408,642 downwards.
GATACCTCTGGAAGATAGAGAACAGCGTCTTTCCGTACATCAACATTCTTTACTGCGCTCGCCACCACCATCCACCTGGTGGCAACAACTCACGATCAGTTCTTGGAGATCCGGTGGACGTCAGCTGAGATGATGACGACGGGAGCTTACCATCTTTCACAGCCTGTCCGTGCAGTCTCTTCCCGTGCTCCTTGTTGTAGCGGGCGGCGCGGCCGAGCCGGTACACCTGGTACCCGGGGATGCAGAACGCGTACTCTTGCTTGCAGAGCGCATACTTCGTCTGCTCGCTGACGATCTTGGCCTCCGTGGCGAGCGGGTCCCAGGTTCTGCGCCCTGGGAACGGGAAAATCTATCTTAGGGGTACTATCACCTGCACACATCCTCCCCCAAACTCATCCCCATACTCAACTACACGCTTCACCCAATACACTTACCCCCCTAAATACACTTAGGTACTTTCTAGATGTATTATTTGGAATGTTTTATTTTCATCATCATTTCAGCCATAGGACGTCCACTGTTGGACATAGACCTCCCTCATGGACCTCCAAGTATTGCGGCTGGAAGCGGCCTGCATCCACAGCCGACCTGCATACCTTACCAGGTCGTTCGCCAATCTTGTTGGTGGACGTCCTACGCTGTTTGTCTTACCTTATTTAGGCAGTGTCTCCAAATTCTGTTAGCAACGATTTATTTATTCACTACGGGTGAACTAAATCGTTACGTAAGTAAAAAATAATAATAATAATAAATAGTTAACTCTTAAAAATAAAATCAAAATAATAATTATAGGTACAATCACTTTTATAGGTACACACCGTGGGGCACCGGCAGTAGAATGTTGCCCCTCCTCTCTTACCCATGGATGCAGTAAGAATCTGCTAAGGGATCCTCCGGAAGATGGACAGCAGCATCTTTCCGTGTTTTTTCACTACCCTATACTGCGCTCGCCAACCCGCCTGCCAAGCGTGGTGAGTATGGCATCAACCCCCTCATGACAACACAACAAAAAACCAGGCCCCGAGTCCCCGGCGGCCCCGCTAATCCTGGCTACGGTAGCAGTCACGGTAACGCCGGGGCTAGGGGTGCTAAGAATCCCCGGGAGACGATCGGCTACCAACCCCTACGACGACCACTGGCCCTGGTAACACACAACATCCGCACTTTGAGGACAGACGATAAGATTGTTGAGCTGGAAGAAGAAATTAGTAGATTACACTGGGACATTTTGGGGCTATCAGAAGTCCGTAGAGAGGGCGAGGACACGATATCTCTTAAGTCCGGTAACCTGCTATACTACCGGGAGGCCGACCAACAGTCCCAAGGTGGTGTCGGGTTTCTCGTTCACAAGTCACTCATTAACAACATTGTCACCATCGACAGTGTGTCGAGCAGGGTCGCGTACCTAACACTCAGAATATCTAAGCGATATTCGCTGAAGGTCGTTCAGGTATATGCGCCGACCTCGTCACACCCAGATGAAGAAGTAGAGTCTATGTATGAGGACATCAGCAGAGCCATACATACGAACAACACTCACTTCACTGTTGTAATGGGGGACTTCAATGCAAAGCTAGGCATGAGAAGCGATGATGAGTTGAGAGTGGGGCAATTTGGGTATGGGCAACGGAACCCCAGGGGACAGAGGCTGGCCGATTTTCTGGAGAAAGAAGGACTCTTTATGATGAATTCTTTCTTCCAGAAGCCGCCTCACAGGAAATGGACCTGGATGAGTCCCAATGGTTCTACGAGAAATGAGATTGATTTCATCCTGACCAACAAGAAACGAATATTCAATGATGTCTCTGTGATTCACAGGGTGAAAACCGGCAGTGATCACCGAATTGTAAGGGGCACATTGAATATGAACGTTAAACTTGAAAGGTCCCGTTTGATGAAATCTACGCTCCGACCCACTAAAAAAAAATCAAAAATCAAAAATTATTTATTTTGGAACAATAAACGTAATAGTTACAATAAACAATTTGATAAACGATGATGACTGCAATAGTTATAAACTGTGACGCAGTCACCAACGCCCACCTCCTGGTACAACAGGAAAGTATACATGTTCCAGCTTAGGTACTACAAATTAATATCTACTTCTGAAGGAAGATTTTTACTAAAAATAAGGGTGAAGCTAAAGTAAGAATATAATTATATTCTGTGTATGTTAGTGTATAATATATGTGTATGAATTAATGTATGTTTAATTGTGGAGTTTATTACTTAATTACTTTTAATAGGTCTTCTGTGTCGTTATATGATAGATTCTGCAACCAGGATAAAATTTTACGTTTACAATTATATTTATTTAACAAGTATATCTCTAATTTAGCATTTATAAGATTGTACAATTTAGAACTCATATAATAGTTGGATTTACTTGCAGTAGCTGTTCTACGATATTCAATTTCACACACTTTGTCTGATCTACGCTTATTAAAAATATTTGGATCAAATTTCAACTGCCGGTGTTTACGCAGAGTTGTGAGAAGTACGAAAACCTGTCTGACGGAAAGTACAGAGCTCAGTGAATATAGGTCCAATGTCGGAAATCGAAAAGGTTTGTGGTGCATAATTTTCAAAATGGCTCTCTGAGCTCTTTCAACTTTAATTAAGTTTGTTTTTGCAGAACCGCCCCAAGCTACAATGCAGTAACTGATTATAGACTGTGCAAGAGCATAATAGACTGTCTTTAGTAGTTTAGGATCGAGAATTTTACTAAGCCTGGAAAAGATAAATATTAGCTTACGCAGTCGTGAGACAGTTTCATCAATTTGGAGACTCCAGGAAACAGCGCTATCGATCATAACACCAAGATACTTTATACTGGACGACTTTTCAATAGTGGGGCATGTGCATGTGGAGCGGTTTACGGAAGAACTTGAAAAATTACATGAATGTAGGCGAATACATGGAAAAGATTCCAGTGCACGGTCTGGTCTGAGAGAGAATGCAATATATTTAGTCTTTGTGATGTTTAAAGAGAGAAGATTACTGGAAAGCCAGTTCATTAAAGTAGCCATTGCTGATTCTGCTAGACGATGAGTCTGAGACCAATTTGTTCCAGTTACAAGAAGGGCGGTATCATCCGCGTAGGTTACAATTTTACAGCTGGGTATTTCTATTTTGCATAGTTCATTAATATAAATGAGGAACAAGGTAGGGCCAAGCACACTACCTTGTGGCACTCCAAAAGTTATGGGTAGCTCATTACTCCTTATTCCGTCAATTGTAACCATTTGTGTACGCTTAGTGAGGTAACTTTTAAAGATATCCAGAGTAATGCCTCTGATACCGATGTACTCAAGCCTGTTTAGTAATAAGGGAATTGAGACTGTATCGAACGCCTTTGATAAGTCCAGGAAGATACAAATGGTTTTACGCCTGTTGTCCAGTTCTTTTACTATAGAATTAGATAACTCCAGAACAGCATCCTCTGTAGACATTCCCTTTCTGAATCCAAACTGGTTAGGGGATAATATTTTGTTTGCATCCAGGTAAGCAATAAGCCGACTGTTAATTATCTTTTCAAATATTTTTGAGATGACAGACAGAACTGATATGGGTCTATAGTTAGAAACACAGTCACGACTCCCCGACTTGTAAACAGGATGGATAACGGCTTTCTTAAAACTATCTGGGAAGATGCCGGAGTTGATACACTTGTTAAAAATATATGTAAGAATAGGTACTAATACATGTCTAGCAGCTTTAATCAGAGATGTAGGAATTTCGTCCCAACCTACAGAGGATTTATTTTCAAGATTTAGGATTATAAGGTTTAGTTCTTCATCATCCACACTTCTAAATACCATTGAGCTTACCGGGGCTTGTGCCAAAGACATTATTTTTAGAGGATCTACATATGTACTTGGATACACAATTTTGGACGCTAAATTCTTTCCGACGTTTGCGAAGTAATAGTTAACCTTATTCACTGAGCAAATAGGATTATCCTTATCTAGTAGTGGGGTAGACGCGGTTTTTTTAGTACTTAGGTGGGCAATGTCTTTGATACATTTCCACGTTGCTTTAGGGTTCTTACATGACTGTTCTAACTGACTTTTATCGTGTTCGTGTTTTATTCGTTTCAGTAAATTATTACAAAAAATTTTGTATCGTTTAAAAATATTTTGGAGTATCAAGTTGTTAGGCTGCTTCTTGTGTTTCAGGTACAAACGGTCACGATGTCTTATGCATCTGAGTAGCCCGGGTGTCATCCACGGTTTAATAAGGGTCTTTCTACTAGGTGTTTTAGAGCAGTTACTATTCGCCTGTATCAAGCTTGTAAGGATGTTTATGAGAGTGCTAGCGGCATGTTGGGGGCTATCAGAATTTAATACATCAACAAAGTTGGTGGATTCTAGAGTAGAGACAATGTGTTTAATGTTTATGCGGCGGGTCATTTTCATGCTATTACGTACAGGAACAGTTGTATCACAGGCAAAAATTACAGGCAAATGATCCGTTATATATGATTTTACAACCAAAGTCGTAGAAGCACAACGACTTTTTAGTAAAACATGGTCAATACATTTTGTCTCTCTTGTAGCAAGGTAATGTGCAGGGAGCATGCCGTGAAAAGCAGCCATATTCAGATACACGTTAGAATTAGGATCAGTACTGTGGGGACTAATGTTAATATTCATGTCACCTAAGACTGCTACAGTTGAGAACCCTTTTAATTGAGCTATTATAATGTCTAAACTGTCGATAAATGGGTCTACTCTATTCGTAGAGGGAGATCGATACAGTGCGACTACTGCTATTTGTTCAGAAAATTTCAACAGTAGGCAGTTTGCATCATTAATAATAGGATACTCTACGGAACAAGAAAGACCCGATTTTATAAAGGCTACAACGCCATCATTTTGGTTAGAGAATAAACTTTGATATGAATCGTAGCCATTGAGGGATGGTAAGCCGTGACATTTCTTGAGCCAGCATTCTGATAAAATTATAACTTCAAACTCTATTTTTAGTCTGTGTAAAAGAACCTGGAAACTATCAAAATTACATTTAATGCTACGTATATTAAGATGGATGATTTTAAAGGATTTTTTACTAATATGATCTACACAAGCTTCCGGGGTACATGAAAGCGAGTTAGAGATTGAGATATGTTTTATATCATCATTTATAAAATTTATGTCATCCATTTTGAGTGAAAGGTTTAACAGGGGAGATACAAACAGTGACTTCGATCCAAACCGCGGATATTTGTGTAAATGTGTGCGTTTGAACATGAGATGTAAGAATCAATACAATCATACAGTTAAAAATTTGTAAGTCAAGAATACTGTAAGAATAAGCATAAACCGCTTGAAATCCACTGCAAGAAAAAATCCATGTACCCAACTCCAAGTATTTTATGTGTGTGCAAGTTATTACAAAGTGAAGAGAATGTGAGTGTGTGTGATATAATATGAAAATCGATAAAGTACAACACATACGGGTTATATAAACTACTGGGTGATCGAATAGAATTAAAACTAAAATATTACATAACGAAATTACAGATAAGCTTAATATCAACAAGACATAATCTAGTCAGCAAGATAGTTTCAGCTGTTCCAGGTCAGTTTCCTGAAGAATGCGAATAAGGGGAGCTTTTTCCTTGCGACGTACAAAAATCTTGCCGTGGGATACCCAGCAGAACTGGTAGTCGGCGTTCTTCGCAGCTTCTCTAGCCAGATAGAAAAGTTTTTTCATTTTCGATGTTAGATTTTCGGCTATAAAAATGGGCACAGCGGAGCCACTTATATGTAAATGCTCGGTGGTTAATCTTGTTGTTTTGTTAAACTTTCGAAACATTTCAATCGTCTTTTCTCTAGCGAGGACACTAGTAAATTTAACTATAATTGTCCTGCTGGCTGTAGGGTTCTTATGTTTTAGCCTGAATATGTCACTGACTTGGCTTTGGTGTACGGGTGCGTTTAGTACTTTGCTTGTTTTCATAAAGGTTTCAAGAAGGCTGGCCTTGGTTTCAGATGCAGAGCATGGGATGTTCCGTATTTCAAGACAAGTAGATCTTGATTCACGCTCCAACCCCTCAATCTTATTTTCTAGGGTTGTAATGTATTGCGAATCACTTTTCCGTCCATCCTCCAGTTTTTCAATCCTAGTATGAAGCGTTTCTATTTTTTGTAACATGAAGTCAGCGGTCGCGCGCATATCTTCAACAACCGAATACAATTTATCGCTCCTTTTATTTTGATCTTCTTTAAAGCTCTCAAACATTGATTTCATTTCTGTCATGAAATTGCGGAGCTGGTCGTCATCACATACAGAGCGTTTCCGCTTACGAATGCCGGTACCTATCAAATTTGGTTCCGATGAGCAGGCGTGCAGAGGTAGCGCTACCAGCGGCACCCGGAGCGTTTCTATAGGTGCTAGTGTGGACACGGGGCGATCTAGTGTCGGTTCCAATGCGGCTACGGATGGCGCGGAGGGGGCGGGGGAAGAGGGGGGAGTTCGCTTTAGAGGCATCGCAATAGACTTTTGAAGTACCAGGCAAGCAGCAGTGAACAGGAAGTGTTGTGCACGTTTGTAGCAAATACAAGCTAAACAAAGGGATTCGCACACTATCAGTACACGGCTCAGCTTATAGTGGTCGCTAGCTGAGGTCCAGTAGAAACGTGCTTTCCGTCCAAATACTGAAGACCCCTTAGAGCGGGTGTTAGAAACTTTTTGCGTTTCTTTCTAATTAGTGGCTTATAATATGCAGCCTTCTTCTTTCAGCAAGCAATTTATGTGTGCATAGACCCGTAATTTACAGAATGAAGTGTGTCACTCACGTAGAATAGATGTGTGCGCGCAGGTCGCTGTGTGTCAGGCGCTGACTCCTAGTGATTTATGCAGTCCTATTTTATTAGATGGATTTTTACGCAACAAATTGAATTTAAAACGTTTTTTATTTAAATACGGAGTAGACTTTAAACACGACTGAGCGGGGCAGCGGTCCGGAGGGAAGGGCTCGGGCAGGGGAAGGCCACTCGCGCACATATCCAAAACCTCGAGAGCTTTCAACTCGAACTCGCAAATCGCTTTGACTGTCTAGGAGTAGATGCATCGGTGGACGAGATCAATAACAGGTTCGTAGAAACCGTCCATACGGTGGGGTCCCAGTTCTTTAAGACCCCCCGTACTAATAGACCTCAGAAACTTTCTGATGACACCCTAAACCTCATGGCTGAACGACGTTCTTTGCGACTGCAGTCTCCCGATGATGCTCAGTCACACAGGCAGCTCAATAGACAAATTTGGAAATCCTTGAGGCACGATATTCGTACCTTTAATACAGCCAGTATTAAAGCTACGATAGAGCGGAATAAAGGCTCCAAAGTGTTCGCGAGAGATAGTTCTATTTGGCAGAGCCAGATGACGAAGCTGAAGAGGGAAGATGGCAGCACAACGTCAAGTAAAGCAGAAGTGTTAAGGGAAGTCGAAAGGTTCTATGGACGGCTCTACGATTCGGTCACTAAACCTGTTTGCAGTGCGGCCAACGACCCAAGAGCTAAACTGACCCGACATTATACCGAGGATATTCCGGACATCAGCCTGTACGAGATCAGGATGGCCTTGAAACAGCTTAAGAACGACAAGGCGCCGGGTGAGGACGGAATCACTTCAGAGCTTCTGAAAGCGGGTGGATCACCGGTACTTAAGGTCCTTCAGAAGCTATTTAATTCCGCCTTGCTGGAAGGTACGACGCCAAAAGCATGGAACAGGGGCGTGGTGGTTCTGTTCTTCAAGAAAGGTGACAAAACCTTACTTAAGAATTACAGACCCATCTCGCTGTTGAGCCATGTTTATAAGCTGTTTTCAAGGGTCATCGCGAACCGTCTCGAACGCAGGTTTGATGACTTCCAGCCTCCCGAACAAGCCGGGTTCCGAAAAGGCTACAGTACCATAGACCACATACATACGCTGCGGCAAGTCATACAGAAGACCGAAGAGTATAACTTGCCGCTATGTCTTGCGTTTGTGGACTATGAAAAAGCCTTCGATTCGATCGAAACATGGGCGGTGCTTGAGTCTCTCCAACGATGCCGAATTGACTATCGGTACATCGAAGTGTTGAAGTGTTTGTATACAAACGCCACTATGTCAGTCCGAGTACAAGAACAGAGCTCGAAGGCGATTCCCTTAAAAAGAGGCGTAAGACAGGGAGACGTAATCTCTCCGAAACTGTTTACGACCGCTTTGGAAGATGCCTTCAAGCTCCTGGAATGGAAAGGGCTGGGCATCAATATTAACGGCGAATACATCACTCACCTTCGATTTGCCGACGATATTGTGGTCATGGCAAAATCGATGGAAGAGCTCAGCACGATGCTCGAAGGCCTCAATCGAGTCTCCCAGCGGGTAGGCCTTAAAATGAACATGGACAAGACGAAAATCATGTCAAATGTCCATTTCGTGCCTGCCCCAGTTATGGTTGAGAACTCGGCTCTTGAAGTTGTCGACGCGTACGTATACCTAGGACAAACAGTCCAATTAGGTAGGTCCAACTTCGAGAAAGAGGTCAATCGTCGAATCCAACTCGGATGGGCAGCGTTTGGGAAACTTCGCAACGTCTTTTCGTCCAACATACCTCAGTGCCTTAAGACGAAAGTCTACAACCAGTGTGTGTTACCAGTGATGACATATGGAACCGAGACGTGGTCCTTCACTATTGGCCTTATGAACAAGCTCAGAGTCGCTCAACGAGCTATGGAGAGGGCTATGCTCGGGGTTTCACTACGGGATCGAATCAGAAATGAGGAGATACGTAGAAGAACTCGGGTCACCGATATAGCCAAACGGATTAGCACGTTGAAGTGGCAATGGGCAGGCCATATAGCGCGCAGAACAGATGGCCGATGGGGCCGCAAAGTTCTCGAATGGAGGCCACGGATCGGTAAGCGCAGCGTAGGACGTCCACCTACAAGATGGGCAGACGACTTGGTGAGAACTGCTGGTCGGCGGTGGATGCAGACGGCTTCCAACCGCAGTACTTGGAGATCAATGAGGGAGGCCTTTGTCCAGCAGTGGACGTCCTACGGCTGAAATGATGACAATCACTTTTAGAATACATATGACATGCTTTTGCAATAGAGGATAGCGTAGTAGCAAAATAATCAATGTCTGGTTGTACCTTTACCAAAGCAGTGATTTTGAGCACGGCATATGGGTGATTGTTGGAGGAACAGGCGCTAACAGGGGAACTCTGCCTGGGCGGAACTTGGCGCGCTGCTCAGGCACGCAGCCGGCTCGCTTCGCTCACTAGGTTAGGGCAGTCTACCACTCCCCGCAAAATACGACACACGTTAACAAGCTGGTCGCACAGTCGACGCGTCTCCAGCGAGCTAAACCCAAGGTCTCCCTACAAGTACTTTGTCGGATGCATAAAGGGGTAGTAACCCCGTCTTATATAAAATCGCAAAAACCTCTTTTCGACTTTTTCAAGCATCAGAGCGTAAGTCGATTCATGGGGACTCCATACACATGACCCGCATTCCAACTTGGATCGTACAAGTGCAGTGTGCAGCAGCCGGATGGTATGAGCTGCTGTAAAATCCTTGCAATTCCTTGTAACGAATCCCAAGCTTTTGAAGCAGTCCTTTGGGAGCGTGCGAATATGGTCATGAAACGTCAGTTTTGGTTCAAAAAATATACCATGGTCTTTTATTAGGGTAGGTACATCGGGTACTGACTGAGCTGCCAGTTCATATTTTCAAGGTATGATATGGTGAGCACGTGTGTAGCTCATGACTTGGCATTTTTAAATGTTAAGGAATAGCTGGTTCTTTTCGCACCAGCCTTGTATTGCGTTAAGATCCTGTTGAAGTTGGAAGCAATCTGCAGGTAACTGTATGGACTTTACTATTTTTAGGTCGTCTGCGTACATAAGGCATGCACTATTAGTTATGCAGTCGGGGAGATCATTAACCATAATGGTGGAAAGCAATGGTGCCAGTGACGAGCCTTGGCTTACACCAGAAAGTGTATGGTAAATGTCTGAGTCATAGCAATGAAAGTCAATCTGGACTTACTGAAGACCAAGTTCGAGGAGTCGCAGGCCACAATTGGTGAACTTCGTGCCGAGGTAGCGTCACTACGTGTCGCCGAATCGGCATGTGTGTCACCTCCATTTTCTGCGAGGGTCAACACGAAACGAGGAGCGCACAATGTGTCCACATCGTCGTTTGAATCGGCGATTTTGGATGCATCATCACCAGCCGCAGCTGACCCCATCATCGCTCCACAACGCTCCTCCCGCCCGCCCCCCGCCGCTCCGCGAGTGGGCCAGACACCTGCGCGTGCGCCTCCTTCTGCGCGCGCCTATGCCACCGTCGCCGCCCGCGACGCCGCAAGCTGCCCCGCACCCGCACCCGCGGCCTGCCCGCAGCCTGCGGCGCCCAGCAAAAAGAAGGATGAAAAGAAGCAGCGATCCAGGGCTGCCCCAGCAGCTCCACGGAAGGAGCAGTGTGATACGGAAGGGTTTACTGAGGTGGTGCGAAAGCGCCGGAAACCTTCCAGCCGGAACCGGTGTGGTACCGCCTCGGGAACTAACTCTGTGTTCCGAGCCGAGGTGCCTACTACGCAGTTGTATATTTCACGAGTGCACTTCACCGTGAAAGCCGAAGATGTAGTAGACTACATGACGAAGAAGTCCGGTTATACACTCAGGGTCGAGAAGTTGGTTTCTCGCCATAACGTGAACTTCGGTTCCTTTATGGTGCGGGTTCCAACACACTGTCTCTCGACCTATATGAGTCAAGAGTACTGGCCGGCCGGCGTCAAGTTTCGACGGTTCATCGGTCGCCTGACCCCGAATCATTGTGCTGACACCGCGAATGCGTCGCACGTCGCCGGACAAACGTGCACTTAGTAGATAAGATATTATTTTATGTATGTTAGTCTGTAAGGTATATATTATATGGGCCTTAGATTTAGTACTTTACATCTTGTTACTTATCTATAGTTGTCTGAAATAAAGTTTATATTATTATTATTATAGCATCCCAGGCGCACTCATTGACTGCGATCCCGTAGAAAGTCAGCAAATAATGCAAGGAGTCCAGGGGTGAAACCCATGCCGCCTAGCTTCTCCAGAAGAATATCATTGTTTACTTGATCAAATGCTTTTCTTATATCTGAGTAAACAACGTCCACTTGGATGTTTTGGTCGAGTTTCTGAGATATATTATCGACAAGTGAAAGTAAGTTCGTATTGACGGATGACATTATTATAAGTTTATTGTGTAATATTACTGAATTATAACTGAATTTAGTTAACTACTTAAAGGTCAAAACCACTTGGGAGTAAAAAATGCTTCGTAAATGTCCACACGGCGAATAAATAGCTAAGTGGAATTTTAAATACAGTCTTGGTTTTCTACTTGCCCAGCCAGTTCTTAGCATTTGCCGCAACGTTTACAGAGATCATAAAGTTTTGTGACCTATACCAGATTATTGACAGAATACATAGATACATTTTTTGTAAATTTTAACTACAGTCTTGGTTTCTACTTGCCCAGCAAGTTCAAAGTTTCCTATGCTCCTGAAATGAAGAGGAACTCACCAATTTTAACATCCATGATGCAGGGCTCCAGCATTCTCTGTGCGAGGTCCTCTAGCATTATGTACTCGTGTATGTGGCCACCATACTCGTACCTAATGGATAACATAATACGAGTATTAGGCATTTCCCCACTATTATTATAAATCCGAAAGCTTTTTATAAGGATGTTTGTTACCCCAAGCAAAATCTACCGAACAGATCCAGCCTTGCAGATGAAGGATAAACACACAGTCTACTTTTTAGCTAGTTAATAAATACAATAAATTATTATGGACCTGGACGCACACCATCTAGAGGTACATTCCCAAACTAAGCGAAGCTTGTACTATGTAGTAACTAGATGAGATGGTTGATAGAATACTTAAATTCATTATTTTTTATAAATACACGCTCATCTTAGCAATCATTCTTCACCCGGCTATAATCGAACGGAGGTCAATAGTTCCACACTCACCTTGTGGTACCGTAGTACCGCGGTACCAGCCGCCGCAGTTCCGCCAGCTCGCCCGTACCGCAGGCGACGCGCCCGTAGAACTCCACTTCGCGCTTCTGCGACTCCTTAATGATGGGTTTGAGGATTCTACCGTTGCTGCACTGCAGGAGACCTGGACGAGAGAAAAATAAATTAGGCCAGGTGCGTGTCGTGCCATGTGCTAGGTAGGCTTCCGTAGTTTCCCGTAGACATGTTGTTAGAAGTTGGTGTATGTTTTTTTTACGTTTACCATAACATATTAACAGGACTGAATTGAGTTTTTGGCATGCGTATTCCGGTATGTTTGAGCGACTATTTCTCCGAAACTAAAGAAGCTAGCTTAACCCTTATAGTTTTCCTAGAAAGCTCATGGTTAAAACTGCTAGAGTGGCGAAGCAGGGGTCGCGCCGTCATCTCGCGTCGCTTGAGGCAGTGGCGGACCACTGGAGCATCCTACCTAGATACTTGGTGTCCTGCTTGCCGGTGTGGCCGGCCACCTGCTGGCCGTGTAGAGGGTGACCTCGAGCGCGGTGCTGGAGCGGCGAAGCAAGAGTCGCGACATCTCGCGTCGCTCGAGGCAGTGGCGGACCACTGGAGCATCCTACCTAGATACTTGGTGTCCTGCTTGCCGGTGTGGCCGGCCACCTGCTGGCCATAGAGGGTGACCTCGAGCGCGGTGCTGGAGCGGCGAAGCAAGAGTCGCGACATCTCGCGTCGCTCGAGGCAGTGGCGGACCACTGGAGCAACCTACCTAGATACTTGGTGTCCTGCTTGCCGGTGTGGCCGGCCACCTGCTGGCCATAGAGGGTGACCTCGAGCGCGGTGCTGGAGCGGCGAAGCAAGAGTCGCGACATCTCGCGTCGCTCGAGGCAGTGGCGGACCACTGGAGCAACCTACCTAGATACTTGGTGTCCTGCTTGCCGGTGTGGCCGGCCACCTGCTGGCCATAGAGGGTGACCTCGAGCGCGGTGCTGGAGCGGCGAAGCAAGAGTCGCGACATCTCGCGTCGCTCGAGGCAGTGGCGGACCACTGGAGCAACCTACCTAGATACTTGGTGTCCTGCTTGCCGGTGTGGCCGGCCACCTGCTGGCCATAGAGGGTGACCTCGAGCGCGGTGCTGGAGCGGCGAGGCAGGGGTCGCGCCGTCATCTCGCGTCGCTTGAGGCAGTAGTGTACCTCGCAGATGGACCGCTGGCGGCGGGTACTCGTCTTATTGGACGCTGCATCGCTCATTTAGAATGGATTCTGAAAGGAGGATATTTTCGTTTAGATTAACTCTTTATTGCGGACCTCGACGCAGGTTTCGGGTTCGATTCCTGTCTCAGGACATATGTCTGTACGAACTGAAGATATTTGTTCAAGGTGTTCTAGGTGACTTTCTATCCAACTAATATTATAAAAGTGAGAGTAATTAAATTGTCGTAAAACAGACTAAAATGAAATATTGCTATTTGGTTAGTGACGTTCTAAAATTAAGACGGAACAAATTTATGCTGACAGCTCTAAATTTAGAAACGTCATATTCTATCACATTTAGGAAGTGTAAAACAAAAGGCGTCGGGGTACATTTAACGATTGAAATGTTTGTATAAAATATGGAAAATTGCGAGAAAAATCATAATACATACACATATGTATATGTATGTGTATACACTGTATGTGTTAAAGGTCTATAATTTTCGCATAACACCTCCGAGTATGATAATTGACTTAAGCAGTACTGAATTTTTTCTATATTTTCATTACATAATGTCTCTTTTGTAAGTAAACCATTCATTTGTTCATAGTCTTTGCTGTTCTGATTAAAATAGTTTGTCCTGTATCATGATCAGACAGCCCTAAGTTATGAACTTCTTTATTATCACTTACAATATACCTATAATATAATATATTGACTTGGGAATTTCGTGTAATGGTAGGTAGTAATCATTTTGATCATAATAAATAGATTTCTTGTGACTAAACTTAGACACAAGTACCTGGATTTATTTATTTATGACAGTAAAATAGATGCCTTGTAGAGGAGAAAACACGTATCGAATGCGCTCGATAGATTTATCTAACGAGCGCATATGCCTTTATGCAGAGATTATATTATTTAACTTGTCTGTGATAAAGGTTAGCCGATTTGTTACTGACTAAATATGTGTTGTTCATTTGGATACCTATAGCTAATTGTAGTACCTAGTAGTAGATTGAAAATCTACTGTCCTGCAAACTTTTACGACGGACCAAATTAGGAAACGTTTCCAAACTCGGCAAAGCGTCGAATATCACACAAGATAACATAGATAATATTTATTTTCCACAAAAGGTACGATTCTTTGATAACAATAGGTGACACTGGATGTTACACACTTTAGAATTAAAGACGTTATCATTATCATATCACTCACGTTTGGTAAAACGAGCTATTATGTATCAGAACTTAAAATAGCTCTTAATAAATCTCGGAAGAAGCTATGAATTGCATATTCATAGCTTCTTCCGAGAGTTATTATAGTTAAGGTCTAAGTGTGTATGTACGTAGTACGTACCAACTTAACTTTTAATTTGAAATAGGTACCTTTGAGTATTTTTATATTTGGAAACACGCCTTAGGATACTTTATATTATATGCACCTATTGTAAGCCTCTGATAAGTTTAAATTATTAATTTTGTTTTATTTTATTTATTTAGGACAAACAGTACAATTTTAACAAAAAATATAAAAGAAATTAAGACTAAAGACCATTAATATGTTTTCGCATATAGAAACTAGAATATAAGTTAGTTAAAGTTCGGCTTAACAGTGACAATCAGATAGGTAGCAGAAATTAATAATTAATCAAACCAAATTGAACCAGTCATCGGATAGAACGCGCTTATAGGCTGAAGGCTGTCAATTAACAACAAATCCAAATCTGGAAAGTTAATTAAATGTTTTAATAAACATTTAATTAACTTTCCAGAACGAATTTGCAGATCTAACAAAAAAATATTTTTGCCTGTAATTTGTGGCACAGTGCGGTACGTGGATGGATAGAAAAGGAGTTCTTACAGAACGACTAGGCACACGAAACTGTAAGATTGAGAGAAGAGATGGCGAATCTATAAGAGATTGTGCTAATTTAACCAAGAAAGATATATCTGAGAAGGTTCTCCTTTGAGCAAGCATCATAATATATGATGCCTTCTGCACCGCGCCTCATAACCAGGGTCGAAAGTCTTGCACTTAAACTGCAGATATCTCATAAACCTACGCTGAATAGATTCAAGTCTATCTTTGTAAATACTATATTGTGGATTCCAAACTTGCCAGCAGTATTCCAGAATACTACGAACGTATGAGCAGTAGGTACAGTATTTTCACAGTTTTAACCTGGAAAAATTGGGAACATGAACGGATAACATAACCCATGGCTTTGTTTTAACCCATGAGGTTTTTAGCAATGTAATCAATATGCTTATCATAAGAGTTTACTGTCATGAATGACACCTAGATCTCGGATTTCTTCCAGTTTATTAAAGTAATGATTTTGGATAGTGTAATTTTATTTTATTGGTTGATGTTTTCGCGTGAATGTTATTGAGTGACACTTGGCAACATTAAGGTCGATATTGTTATGATTACAGTATTTTTCTAACCTAATAAGATCTTGTTGCAGCAGATGAGAGTCATTTTCTGTATTAATTATTTTAAAAATCTTTATGTCATCTGCATATAACAAAAATTTAGAATTTAGGAAGCAAGAATTAATATCGTTTGCAAAGATGTTAAACAACAGAGGTCCTAGCAAAATCCTTGGGGAACTCCAGAGAGGACATTACACCAAGTAGACACAAAGCCACTCAACGCAACAGCTTGAGACTATGTAAGACACAAACCATCTGAAAAGATTTCCATGGATTCCGACGGATAGAAGCTTTTGGAGCTTTGTGCAAGCTATTATTAATAAATTACATAGATTGCCATGGGGTGCCGGCAGTAGAATGTTACCCCTCCTCTCTTGCCCGTGGATGCAGTACCTAAGAGCCTGCTAAGGGATACTTCAGAAAGATGGGCAGCAGCGTCTTTCCTTATATCAACATTCCATACTGCGCTCGCTAACCCGCCTGCCAAACGTGTTGAGTATGGCAACTACCCCTCATGGAGATACATGAGGCCTGTGTTCAGTAGTGGACGTTTTACGGCTGAAATGATGATAATGACATACATAAGCTACTATAGAAGCTAATTAGGTTGCTTAAGTGATTTGTTTTGTTTCATGTCTTAAACTAAATGAAAAATTATTATCTTTGATTGATTGGCGTAAGTAAGCCGTTCTAATTTTATTTTATTTATAAGGACGCCCAACAGAAGTAGCACATAACATTTTTCTTAACCTTGTACATTAAATTATTCGAACTATGTACTATTCTAATTACAGGGTGCCACAGCATGTGCTATTACAATATTACTCAACTAAATTAAACTTATGCTTAAATAAAAAAATACAGTATTAGGTAAATACTTAAAGTATAAGTGGTACTTATTTGTAGTTACCTACTATGAGTTTCATCATAATTAAAGACTATTTTATACAAAAAAATATGTAAAACATTTGAAAATAGAAAAAAAAAATATATACAAGAAATTAGGGGTTTAAAACGTTTCAATAATAAAATTTTGACATATACTGAAAATACAAAAACAAAATAAAATAAGTCCATAACTTCCAGACTGTAAATATAAAAAAGCAATTTTGAAAGATTTGAAAAATAGAAATAAAAAAAAAAACATCCAAGAAATAAGGTATTTTAAAAGTTTGACATATACTCGTAATTGCAGAACTTAAGAATTATCAATTCTAGCAAATAAAACGTTACGAAGGCTTCTCTTAAATTTAGGCAGTGGATCAGTTAGATCAAGATCATGATCGTCCCTTTTCGAGAGCGCGTTATATTGCCTAAAAAGTCTTGGCAACGAACAGTGTTTCCCAAGGTTGGTTTTGCAGTGATGAGTACTGAATAGGTTGTATGATTTTTTTCTGGGTAAACGAGTTGGTGCATGTATTGGTAGTTTATGAATTATTTCGGGACAATCTATATTTCCGTTGAAAAGTTTGTGAAGAAAAACTAGGTCTAGATATGTTCTGCGGTTAGATAGTTCATTCATTTTGTAGTGGTCGAGTCTTTTTTTATAGCTGTGCAATTTCTTAGCCATATTATCGCCATATGATACGTGGTATAAAAATCGTCTTTGCACACTTTCTATCCTTTTAGAATAGATGTCATAGTGCGGGTTCCAAATTAAGCTGCCGTATTCCAGAATTGGCCTAACAAGTGTGTAAAAAAGTTTTAATTTTGTAGATGAGCGCCTAAATTCCTTGCTATTCCTTATGATGAATCCCAGAGTTTTGAAGCTTTTCATGGAAGTTGTAATAATATGTTTGTCAAATTTAAGATAGGCATCGAAGGTAACTCCTAAGTCTTTGATCTGGTCTACAGTAGTAAGTTCTAAATTATTTAATGAATATTTATTAAGAATTTGTGTTTTTCTACGACTAAAATGAATATGTTGGCATTTTGGAACATTGAGTGGCATACGGTTTTGTTCGGACCAGATTGATAGTCTGTTCAAATCTTCTTGTAACGCAATTGTGTCCGATGGCGAGCTAATTAGCTTCATTATTTTCATGTCGTCTGCGTACAACAAAATTTTACTATGGCGGAAACATAGTGCTATGTCATTTATGAAGACATTAAATAAGATGGGGCCAAGGTGACTGCCCTGAGGAACACCAGATGAGGCTGTAAAAGGTTTAGATTTATATCCACTCACTGTTACCCTTGAAATTCTATTGGCGAGATAAGAAGAAATCCATAAAAGAAAACTGCCTGACACTCCTAGTAGTGAGAGTTTATTTAATAGAATACTGTGGTCAATTTTGTCAAAGGCTTTACTAAAATCTGTGTAAATAGCGTCCACAGAGGTTTTATTGTCTATTAAGTTGGACAGTTCAGAAGAGTAACAGAGTAAGTTGGTTGTGGTGGATCGGGATTTCATAAAGCCGTGTTGAAAGTCGGTGATATGATGCTTGAGATGCCAGGTTAGATGTTCGGTTATAAGTTTTTCAAAAACTTTTCCAAGTATAGGTAGGATAGAAATAGGTCTATAGTTTGTTATGTTATGTTTATCACCAGTCTTAAAAATAGGGACGATTTTCGCTTCCTTCCAAGCGTTTGGAAATTTACCCGATTTGAGGGAAGCATTATAAATTTGTTCAAGAGGTACTGCTAATCTTGAAGCACACTTTTTTAGAAAGATTGGCGGAAGGCCATCCAGTCCTGCGCCCTTATGTTCATCGAGATGTTTAAGTGCTTTAAAAATATCTTCTGTTTGAATATTAATGGTACAAAGAGATGTGGAGCTGAGATCGTTGCTTTGGTTGACAGTAAGATTAGGAAAAGAAGTGGCCAAAGAGCAGTCCGAATAAATAGAAGAAAAGTTATCAGCGAATAAATTGTAAATATCTTCTCCATTATCTGCAGTCTTGCCTTTATAGGACATTTCGGCTGGATATGTACCACCACCCTTTTTCTTGCCCTTGATAAATGACCAAAAGAGCTTTGGATTTTTTGTTACTGCGCTTTCAATCATATCAACATATTTCTTATAACAAATTTTCTGTAAGTTTTTGCAGTTACTACGCAATTCCTCGAACCATTCGACGTCTAGTAAGTTGTTGTACTTTTTAATTTTTTTATGAAGTTTGTATTTTTCTTGAAATAGGCGAATTAATTCTTTCGAGTACCAAATGGGATAGTTTTTAGATTTAGGTTTCTTCATTGGGATGTGCTCATTAATTATTATTTCTGTAAGGCACGTGTAAAATATGTTCACCATTTCGTTGACGTTATTGCAATTGTTAAATTTTTCCTTCCAGTCGATAGTTTCAAGAGAACTAATTACTGTTTCATAATCTGCTATGTAAAAGTTAGGTCGAATCGTTATATTTTGTGTAAGAGTCCTGGTATTAAAAAAATAGGGAATAGTAAATTGAATGGGAGGATGGGGGTTATCTACTTTCGAAATGGGTGTTTCACAGCGTTTCAGGTTTATTATATTTTTGTTACTAAGAACCAAGTCTAAGGTTCTTGAGTCACTGTTGAGAACGTAATTATATTGTTTTAAGTCAGTAAAAGCCGAAAAGTCAAGAAAGCAGGAATTGAGATCAGAATTTGGGCCTGTTGATGAACAATTTGATACATTCTGAGTTTGCACCCAATTTAGTTTGCATAAGTTGAAATCGCCCAGAATAACGACGTGTTCGAGATCAGACTTATTTATATTCTCTATGACTTTATCTGTGTAAGTTTGGAGAACATCTAGCTGAAGAGGCGATGGCAGATAAACTGCACATACGCATAGTTTAGTAGTTTTATTTCTGATTTTACACGTGATATTCACCCATAGATCCTCACAAGGGCTTTCGTAGGCTGTGACTTTTGTCGAATTCAAAAACTTAGCAACTGCTATCAATACACCCCCGCCATCTTTCCTTTTACAAAACCTAATTGTTTCACGGTCCCTCCTATATACTATGTATCTGTCGTCAAAAAGCTCTGAGTCATAAACACTGTCGTTAAGCCAAGTCTCAGTAAGCACAATAACATCGAAAGTTTGCAATTTAATATTTAAGTAGAAATCAGTCGTTTTAGTTTTTAAGCCTCGTACATTTTGATAATAAAACTTAGGTTAGAGCTATTCATAAAACCCAATTATGAAGCAAAACAAGACTACTTAAATAAAATATGTATCTGTACAAAAAAATAACACAAAATATACAGAGGAGATCAAAATTAGGTAAGTACTTAACTTACTGCAGATACTATTTAACTTACTCAAGAAAAAAAAAGAAGAAATCAAGAAGTTAACTTAAATTGTGTTAAAATTTTAAATAAGTATAATGTAAAATTAATTTTAAGTTAATGCTACTCATTGTAAATTATCCAAACTTGTTTTTGCTGAATAAATATATTTTCATTTTCATTTACTGCAGAGATTCTAGTTTGTCAACACTATCAATAAATACACGGTGTGAATCTTCAGCCTTCTTCATAAATATGCGCCCGTTACGTACCCAGACAAACTTGTAGTCTAACTGTTTAGAACGAGCGCGTGCTGCTGCGTGGAGGGATTACTAATCAAATGTATAAATAAATAAATCTTAGTTATACGATTTCTTATACCCTGAAGTTGTATAAGAGCTGAATAATAACCTCTTTTGTAACCTCGTAGGGTAAGGGCGTAGTATCATGGTTTTAAAGGCAGACGGTGAATGATATAAAAATATTGTTTTTGAATAGCCCTTAGCTTCCCCTCTCGTTTAATCTTTTTTAACTCTTTGAAAAATAACGATCACACTTAAAATTGAATTGCATAATCATTCTTATTATTAGACTTGGTCTTTTGACCTTGTTATTAGTAATTTATATAAGTGGGTGGTCAAACAACTCTACATTATTTAGATAAATCTATTTAAAAACCAACTGAAAGAAAGTTATTTTTAGGTAATTTGACAGTTTGTTTACAAACATTCTACATAGAATTTGGCTGAAGTAAAGGTAAAAGAACTTACATTTTCCTTTGCACACACAAGTCACCGGGTATTTACCCCAAAGATTACAGAAACAGACTAATTTCACAACAAATACCACAGCTCAAGGTATCGATATATCTTATCATATAGATTTATCAGTGATTGCCAACCGCGTCCGAGCCAAGGGACTTCTCAAACTAATATGATAGATGTGTGATCCCGTTGGTAGTTGTAAATTATGTGACTAATTAGCGTTACTGGGAAAAAGTGCTTACGCGATGTTGACTAATAAAGTAATAACGCAATTAACTAAGCAAAAACAATACGGAGACACAATATGGGCTAACGGAAAGCAGGACTTGGTAGGTAAATACTAAACGTATTTTATCATTGATTTGTCGATCTACCTCAAATGTAGAATTAATTATTGCAACCACGTCGTAGATGAAGAAGTTAAGAAAATTACATAAAGTAGTTCCAAATAGCTTATCACGACAATGACTCTGATCTAAGCAATGATATTATGTTGATGACAAAGTAATACTTACCTGATTTTTTTCCTTCCAAAATGACTTGTTTTCACTGGCTCATATTTAGGTACCTACCCCCCTTTTTGGGTTAGTACATGTTGTTATATACCTACATACAATATACCCTGTATATGGAGTAACTTTTTGATGCAGACTGGAAAGCGGCACTAATGGCTTCTTATCTATCTTAAGGGCCGGCCAACGACGTTGAGGATTTGGGCGGAGACAAATAATTCCCCCGCGCCAACCGCATCTAGCCCCGGTACACGCTCGGCGTCCGTAAAAGCACGCTCTCTATTATTTTAGTTCTTAGTTAATTTAATATAATATTTTGTTATATTTATTTGTGCAGTGGGGTGCCAGCTAAAGAATGTTACCTCTCTTGATGCAGTAAGAATCTGCCAAAAGATAACTCCGGAAGATGGACAACAGCATCTATCCGTGTATCAACATTTCGCACTGCGCTCGCCAGCCCGCCTGCCAAGCGTGGCGACACGTCCAGCCGTGGACGCGGTCAGCAGTCCCACATCTGAGATAATGATTATATTTATTTACTTGAGGGAATGATTGAGCAGATGTTCAAAAAGTAATTAGGTAGCTATGAAAAGTTGTCTATAATATTCGTGATACCCATCCTAGACTAGAAGGTAAAAATCCAACACAAGCTTATTGAGTATGGTAAAATCCCCTCATGATCAGTACTTGAATATCCATGAGGGAGGACTATGTCCAACAGTAGACGACCTATGGCTGAGATGATGATAAAATAAAATGTAGTCGTTTTAATTCCTTTTTTACTTGCGTTAATGTGGGGTTATAATTACAATAATGGAGCTTCTTAAAACCTAGTAGGTATAAGTTGGTGTTTTGATCGAGTTCATAGTAATTTATATTAAAGGGAACGGTCACTAATCCCCAATAATTGAAAAAACAAACAGAAACAAAGTTTTTCTTAGATTAAGTATTGACAGTTTGTTGACAAACATTATTGTCTTTTTATTTTATGGCCTTTTGTGTTTGGTTTAACGCAATTCCGCCAGTGTCAAGTTAATTTATAAATTCGTAAGTTATTTGGCCAGCCATGTTGGCGGCCATTTTTTCACATTCAAAGTTATTGGAGTAGGTATAGGTTAAAAGACACAACGCTGCAATGGTATTCTGACAGGACATGGGAGTATCTACCGTCCTCCTTGCGCTATTAAGCACTAGTTTTTTCAAAGGTTCTTCTTAAACGACTAATTGATAAGACGAGCCGAAGGCCCACCTGATGTTAAGCGGTAACCTCTAGGTACCTATTATATATACATATATATGTATACCTACTATAGAAATACCGGGAGCCCGGTTTTAAAAATATTGATACCGAAAAATTACCGGTATTGTCAATACGTCCATTACCGCCATTCCCTACCACCAACAGAGGATACACAGGAAACATACAAAAATAGAAATATTCAAATAGCTTGGGCTAGTGTTCCCCCAATTACAGGCAGCTACAACATCTATAACAAATTATAAAAATTTTAAGTCATAGCAAAATTAACATTTTAACAGTTGTTTACATACAAACAAATTAACAGGGTAATCTCAAGCTCAATAAAGTAAGAAAGAAACGTAACAAAAAGTAGGATTATTATGCACTTAATTAAAAACTAAACATTTTCGAAATTACTAACTCAACGTTTGAAGTGATTTAGGTGTAGAAGGAAAGTAACCAAAAAAAAAACAAAAATATATCAAAAATATTTATTTTGGAACAATAAACCTAATAGTTACAAAAAACAATTTGATAAACGATGATGACTGCAATAGTTATAAACTGTGACGCAGTCACCAACGCCCTCCTCCTAGTACAACAGAAAAGTATACATGTTCCAGCTTAGGTACTACAAATTAATATCTAGGTACTTCTGAAGGAAGATTTTTACCAAAAATAAGGGTGAAGCTAAAGTAAGATTATATATTCTGTATATGTTAGTGTATAATATGTGTATGAATGAGTGTATGTTTAATTAAAAAACTTAAAAAGTAAAAGAAGCTTTGGCCACGATGAATTACCACCATTTCTTATTAAAAAATGCGCAATGGAGCTAGCTCCACCGCTAGCATTTTTGATTAATCAATCTTTTGCCGAAAGTAGAGTCCCTGATGCAATGAAAATTTCCATCATAAAGCCACTTTATAAAAAAGGAGACCACAAAGATGTAAACAATTACAGACCGATTTCTTTGTTGCCAACTTTTACAAAAATATTAGAGAACGCTATGTCATGTCGACTCTATTCATATTGCGAGAAATTCGAAATATTTAATGACAATCAAAATGGTTTTCGAAAAAAAAAGGTCCACGTCATACGCAGTTTATAAATATATTAATGAAACCTTAAATATAATCAATGAAAAAAGCTATGGTTTGGGATTACTACTGGATATGAGTAAGGCCTACGATAGAGTTCTGTATAAAATTCTACTAAACAAATTACATGGCATCGGAATAAGAGGACCGAGCTATAATTGGTTTGTCTCATACTTCAGTAATAGAGTCCAATATGTAGAGATTGAAAATTATAATCATAGTACAGGAAAAGTAAATAAAATCATATCTGATAAAGTAAAAGTTACTAAAGCTATTCCCCAAGGCAGTGTTCTAGGCTGTATATTATTTCTAATATACATAAATGATTTGCCAAAACTTATTGAGTCTCCCTGTTCCTTATTTGCCGATGACATATCAGTAGTTATTCCATGTAAATCCGAATCCCATATAAAAACAAATCTAGATAATACTTTAACTAATATTATAACATGGCTAAATGACCATAATCTACAGTTAAACTTTAACAAAACCAAAATCATTCAATTCAGACCCTATCAGAAAATTCCTCTAAATATTAATTATACATTCCAAAACACACTATTAGAAAACGTAAATTCATACCCCTTACATATAGATTCCCATTTAAATTGGAAAGAACACATTAAACAAGTATCAACCAAATTATCCAGATTTACTTACGCCTTGTTCGAGTTAAAGAAATCTACAGATATTAAAACTGCCACTACGGCTTATTATGCTTATGCCAACTCATGGTTACAATATGGAGTAATTCTTTGGGGCAATAGTAGAGATGCCTCCAAATTATTTATCTTGCAAAAACGGTGTATAAGAATAATATTTAATATAGATGAAATGACTAGTTGTAAACCATATTTTATAAAAGGAAAATTTTTAACGCTCACATGTATATATATTTTGGAAATAAGTTTATTTGTGAAAAATAATATAAAATTTTTTAAACCCTATTCCAGACCAGAACACCTAAGACCTCGCAATCGTTTAGATATTCCGTTCTCAAAGCTTCAACTTTTCACTCAGGTCCACATGCAATGTGCATAAAAATATTTAATAAAATTCCACAAGATATTCAAAACGAAAGTAAAATACCACAATTTAAATCATTATTAAAACAGTACTTATTAAAACATTGTTTTTATACCTTACAAGATTTTTTAGAGCTGTAGGTTTTATTTGTTTGTTTTTTTTTCTGTTCATATTTTAGGAAAACAAGTTTAGTAATGTATGTGTTAATCACATAACATATTCTTCGTTTTCTACACTTATAAGATTTTATTTGGTTTTGTACAACTTTTCTTTTTCATAGCTTAATATACAGGTAGCTATATTAACATGTACCTACTTAATACTATGTCACCTAGCATGTATAAGGTACGTATAATAGGTACCAAATTGTAATTTTATGTGCATTACTGTCGTGCCCAAACCGGGTCCATGTTTGGAACTATATTTTGTTAACATCTTCACTTACTACAACATGGTTGCAATAAATGTTTTGACTTTGACTTTGACTTTGAATTGTAGAGTTTATTACTTAATTACTTTTAATAGGTCTTCTGTGTCGTTATATGATAGATAATAAGATATGTAAGTATATTACGGTTTATGTAGTACGTACATAAAAGTAAATATAATTATATAAAATGCAGGATTATTCACAGAGTGATAAAAGTTTTTTATTATATTTATAGAGGTTCTCCTAAATCGAGGTCGCATGTTTTGGATAAAGCGTTGTAAGATTTACACAGCCTAGACAAAACAGCATTCTGTCCTAAGTTGCTATTAGAAAAAGGTACGGAGAGGCCAAAAACTTTTTACCTCGGTAATCTTGAAGGTATGTTAATATTTAATTTACTGGTAAGTTCAGGGCAATCTATTATCCCGTTACTTATATATTTTGTAAAAAAACAAAAGGTCTAACTTTTTCCTACGAGATGAGAGTGAGGACATATGGTAATGTTTGAGTCTGTCTCCATAGCTTTTGATTTTTTTAGCAAGTTTGTCACCGTACGATACATGGTACAGAAAGCGCCTTTGAATGCTTTCCAAGCGTTTAAAGTATACCTCGTAACGAGGATTCCATATGGAGCAATATATACCAATATAGGGCGAACTAGGGTATTAAACAGCCGCAACTTAGTTTCATGGGACTTAAATGATTTAAAGTTGCGAATGACGAAGCCCAGGAGTTTAAAACCTCTATTTACATGTAAAATATGAGTCAAATTTCAGTTGGGTATCCATCAACTTAACATTACACAATTCAAAATTAAAAATAACCTGGTTAGCGCTGAGATTCCCTAAATGACATATCTCCTAAGCTTTCACATCATATTTATAAATCCCTTCTCCAGTTTTCCGACCGTATTTCCCCTCTGCAACCAATTGATCCAGAACATCAATAGGCTGAAACACCGGGTCTCCCGTCTTCTCCAACAAGATAGATAGGATGTGCTTCTTGAGGTCTAGGCCGGTGAAGTCGGCTAGTTGTAGAGGACCCATGGGGTAGCCCGCGCCGAGTCTCATCGCAGTGTCTATGTCGGCCGCTGAGGCATCACCTAAAAATATATATCGATGCAATAATAATATATGAAACTAGCTTTTGCCCGCCACTTCGTCCGCATAGAAGTCATAACGTAAAATCCCCTTTTTCACGCAGCCACTTTGATTCCCATTTATTCTCCCTATCCAGTAAGAATTTCTTAAAATCCCTTCTTAGTGCCACTCAAGTTATATGTGTGCTAAATTTCAAGTCTTTAAGTCCAGTGGTTTAGGCTGTGCGTTGATATATCAGTCAGTCAGTCAGTGAGTCAGTCAGAACTTTAAATTTTATAAATATACCTAGATAAGATTGCCAAAAGCTACACGGATGTATTTTTTCTTTTTAAACGTTATCAAACGATAACGGCGATGCATTAGGTATGTCGAAATGTCGCGTGACGTCACATTTAGGCACAGTTTATGACTTGCTATGACGTCACGAGCCCCCACTCCTACACTTCAATTTACCTAAGTACCGTTTCATTATGGTCTCCACGAAACAGGCTTGCCTAGTGTGAGACCGAGAATACCCTTTACGGTCTCATCTTCCAACAATATAAGGAGTCTTCCACATCTTCTACAACAGTTTAAGGTCTAAGTCTATCATGCCAGACATTTCTTAATTATAACACTGTTATTACTATAAGGTTCCTATGTTGTTGAAAATAAAATATTTTTCATGTTGCCACCTCTCTTGCTCGTGGATGTATTAAGAATCTGCCAAGGGATACTTCCGGAAGTATTAAAGTTTTTACCAAAGTTAAAATAATTTGAAGCACGGAAAGAAAGGCTAATTCGGGAACAGCTAACTTAAATTATTAACTTAACTTAACTTTATTTTAATTATAAAAATATCTTATTTTTAGTTACTACATCGTATTTCATTTATTTTGTTTAAAATGTGTACATAACACATTTTATACAGCTTAGATTAGACCTTAAGAAAGTACATGCACCCTGCAAGGGCACTGCAATTTTGTGTTGGTCATTTTCCTTTTAAATTAGCTAATTAGGTAGGTACCTATGTATATCATTTGTTAATTGTTAGTATTTACACTAATTTTGTTATACCTAGTTTTAAATATTCCTGTCAACATTAAAACTGAATAAAAGACGTTGGTTTAGAATAAATATTTATTTATGTCATGATAATAAAAAAATGTGAGTTGCATACATTACAAAAATAATGTTCAAGATTACTGTATGTATAACAATTGTATGTTTATCAAGTACCTATGTATGTATATAATTATTTATGGTATAATATTTTCAATTACTACTACCGTATGTACATCTTGCCTCGATAGCCCATGTTGCATTAATAATCCAATCCATCCCAAGGTTGTCTGGTAGAGATCGCACTTTAACGATAAGACCGTCGATTGTCACTTTAGAACAGTGTTTCTTTAGTTTTATTTTGTATTTGTATGTTTTAGGTGTGCAATAAAGCATTATCTATCTTCTATCTAACTTTAAACTTATCTGATTGGTTTCGTCTGAGTCTTATCTTTTTATTTTTTTATTGCCAAATCAATAGATAAACAGTTGGATAAACCCACAGAAAAGTCTGTGTATGAACCCTTAGTAATAATACCTTGCCGTGGGGTGCCGGCAGTAGAATGTTACCCATCCTCTCATACCCGTGGATGCAGTAAGAGCCTGCTAAGGGATACCTTCGGAAGATGGGCAGCAGCGTCTTTCCATGTATTAACAACATCCCGTACTGCGCTCACCAACCCGCCTGCCAAGCGTGGTGAGTATGGCCACTACCCCTCATGGAGATCCATGAGGGAGGCCTGTATTCAGTAGTGGACGTTTTACGGCTAGAATGATGATGATGATGATGAATAATACCTACCGGTCTTCCAAGTATTTTGCAACAAAGCACACGAAGTAATAAGAGTATGCTTATTTCCTCTCTCATACATATTAACGGTGAAGGAAAACATCGTGAGGAAACCCGCGGCTTGGTCATCACCGTCTTAGCCGAAGAACGTCCACTGTTGGACGCAGGCCTTTCTCATGGATTTGTTATCATGAGTGGTTGTTGCCATACTCGCCACGCTCGGCAGGTCGGCGAGCGCTAAACAGGGTGTTTATTTATTTATTTATTTAAGAAAAGGATCGCCAACAGTTTACATATCAAAAATTACACTTAAACATTTATAGGGACACAGTCTGATATGTTAAACCAATTACAGGCAAACACGACATTGGTAGGTTTAAATAGAATACAAAATTTTAAGACATAAATATATAGTAAATTTTAACAATACATACTAGTTAAACTATATAAACATCAATATTACTTATCCAATGAAACAAAAATATCTTAAAAACAAAAAACAAAGTAACTAATAATATATATGAGATCAAATAAAATGAAAAAATACAATGTAGCTATATATTAGTCTTTCCCTAAAATACGAGTGGAAGATTGCTGGAAATATTCCAGAACCTTGCGTTTAAATCTATGAGCATTGTCGTTAAAAATATCGAGGTCATTGATCTTTTTGCTAAATAGGTTGTATTGGTTACATAATCTAACAATTGGGGCTTGCAATCCTGTGTTGGTGTGACAAAAAGGAGTATGTAGTAGTCTAGTGGTTGCACTTCTAGGGATTCTAGTTGGGACAGCTAAGCCAATATTGTTAGTAATCGATATGCAGTCTATTTTATTTTCTATTATTTTATGGAGGAATGAGAGTTCTATAACGCGACGACGACAGTATAAAGAGTCCATCTTGAAGTGATCCAATCTTAAGGGATAGGGCGTTCTATGGGATATACCAGGGGAGATAAAAGCAAGATGTCTTGTGAGTGATCGTTGAACACTTTCAATTCTTTGGGAGTGGACGCTATATAGAGGGTTCCAAATAATGCTAGCGTATTCTAATACACTCCTGACGAGAGAATTGTACAAGAGGATTTTAGTCTTTGGCTTTTTGAAATCTTTAGTGTTACGTTTTATGAAACCCATCATTTGTGCAGATTTTTTAACTATGTTATCATAATGTCCAGTAAATTTTAAGTGACTGTCTAAAGTTACTCCTAAATCTTTAATTTCGTTAACCTGTTTAATAATTTGTTTTTTAATGTGATATTGGGATTGGAATGGGGATCTTTTCTTAGAAAATGTAATGTGGAAGCACTTTGCAGGATTTAAACTCATACCATTATTGTTACACCAATTCAATATGGAATCTATGTCATCTTGTACTAATTTTACATCTGATGGGGAATTAATTTCCCTGTATAGTTTTAAGTCGTCTGCGTAAATGGAATATTTACAATTACTTATGTGTTGTGTAATATCATTAATAAAAATAAGGAATAATATTGGGCCCAGGTGAGATCCCTGTGGCACTCCAGATTTAGCATAATATACCATAGAGTCGTATCCTCTTACGGATACAAATTGAGGCCTACTGTTTAGATACGATTTGAACCAATTTAATATTGAGCCAAAAATACCATGATATTGTAACTTATCGACAAGTACCGTGTGGTTGACCTTATCAAAAGCGCTGCTAAAATCCGTATAAATTGCATCTGTTTGGTGGTTGTTGTCTAAACTAAGGGAAAGGTCGGTTACAAATGATGTAAGATTCGTATCAATAGAGCGACCACTCCTAAACCCATGCTGAGAATCAGACAGTGAAGAATTAGTATGTCTCGTAAGGACAGTCGTTACCAATGATTCGAAAACCTTAGAAAAACAGGATAAAACGGATATCGGACGGTAATTGAGAACACTGCCACGATCACCCTTCTTGTGTATAGGAACCACACGAGCTCTTTTCCATTCCTGAGGAAATACTCCGTCTAACAAAGATCTGTTTATGAGAATGGTGGTGGGTGATGCTAGTACTTTAGCACATCTTTTTATGAACAGTGGGGGTATGCCATCAGGGCCGGCTCCTTTTGATGGATCGAGTCTTGTGAGTTCTCTGTATACCTGATCTATATTAAAATTTAATTGACCCAAACAGTTTGAAGTTGACGCTTTGGGATCGACTCTAGAAATGCCAGGATTTGAAGCATAGACTGAGGAGAAATGGTCTGCAAACATGTTGGCTATTTGATAACCATCACATGCAGATGATGTTGGAGAAGTCATAGTAGAAGGTATATTATTAAAGTTATTTCGTTTGTTATTGATGTTGAGACACAGAAAGACGCTAATGCCCATCTTTCCTGCATCCACGGGCATGAGAGGTGTAACATTCTACTGCACCCCACGCCTTGTTCAGCTTTAGACGTATTGACCTGTCCATTCCTCTGCCTAACAGCCGGCTAACTTTACTAGTCTCGGGTTGAAAGGACGGTTTAGGTGCTGGACGAGTTAAAATTCAAATTTTCAATAAAGTGTTTTAATAAAACAGGTAATCGGTAAAAGAGTAAAGTGTATTTTAATGTGATGACTTTAAACCTATTTAGTATTGTTACCTTTACGCTTTATATAATAATTTATGTCCGTAAGGATTGAGGAGAAATATCAGATTTTCAAAATCTGATATCACCATTATTTAGCAGCAATGTAGCTGATTTTGCAGCACGAATTCTAGATTTAGCAGCAAAATATACACTAGTTATATTTAATGCAATAGTGGCTCCACAATCTAAACGTCTGAATTGAGGAGCCACTTTTGCATTAAATATAACTAGTGATATATTTTGCTGCTAAATCTAGAGTTCGTGTAATGAATATGATTTATGAATAAGTTCATTCATATGATGGACCTAACATTTTTATTGATTTGAGGGATCATTTGTCGCTAATGACAGAATTGCCATACAAATTCTGTCAAAACGGCTCTTCCAAGATGCAGGGCGCACGGCGTTCCTACTTCTTGTTCACATTATACTTGTAGAATCCTTCCCCAGCCTTCATGCCCACTCTGCCCTCGGCCACCATGTTGTCCAGCAGTGGGATCGGCCGGAACACGGGGTCCTCGGTCATCTCGTACATGACCTGGAGTGCGAACTTGTTGGTGTCCAGGCCCGTGTAGTCTGCCAGCTCGAAGGGCCCCATGGGGTAGCCCGCGCCTAGCTTCATGCCTATGTCAATGTCTTCTTTGGTCGCGTCTCCTAAAAATAATTCTAGGGTTACTTCAGAACCGAAGGCGGATTAAATGGGGTGTATTAGGGTTGTTGCTAATATCAGCATCAGCATCCGCTGATGATCAGCATTGACTTAAACATCAGCATCCGCATTGATCGATGCTGATTTTCAATGCTGATGTTCGAGTCGCGACATGACCCGAAGAGGCGGGGCTTAAAGCGCATTTTTGTACAAATTAGGTAAACCAGTACAAAAAACACACAAAGGGTGTTCCCTGTGCTACCCTTTGTGTACTAAACGCTCAAAAAAATCTAGATTTTTCGAGGCTCGGTTTCTATTTGAAGACCACCTACATTAAGTAAGTGTGGAACACTAAGTTTGCGAGCCCGACACGCACTTGGCCAAAATCAGCATCAACTTCCGCTGATGTCAAGATCAAAAATCAGCATCAGCGTCCGCTGATGTGTCAAAAAAACCGCATCAGCAACAACCCTGGTGTTAATCCTGGTCAACATCTATCATAATTTCAGCCGTAAAACGTCCACTACTGAACACAGGCCTCCCTCCTGGATCTCGGTGAGGGGTATTTGCCATAATCGCCACGCTTGGCAGGCGGGTTAGCGAGCGCAGTACGGGATGTTGATACACCAAAAGACGCTGCTGCCCATCTTCTGGAGGTATACCTTGGCAGATTATTACTGCATTCACAGGGAAAAGAGATATATAAAATAAAAATGTAAATAAGAAGATAATACGGGAAAATACTTACAGTTTTATATTTTTATAAGCCATGCAACACATCACCAACACACCACCAACCGAGAGAAGAAAACATCTTTAATTTAGGGGCTATCTATAAATTACGTCACACATTAAGGGGGGAGCGGGTCAACGAAGTGTGACATTGTGTGATAAGGGGTGGTAAGGGCCCTAAAATTCGTGACGTCACATTCGAAAACTAATAAAACTAATTAAATATTTTTGTTTTCATAAACAAAACTGACTTCGGAACTGCTGTTTTAATTTCATGATGTGAAACGCCGCTGCACTGTAAGGACCCAGTAGTCTGTTCACCAAGAAACCAGCTGTGTCCTTACAGGTAATACAGGTCTTGTTGACCGCCATGTCCCACTCCATCATACCCTGGACCAGTACCATACCTCGTTCACACATTCTCAGCGCTTCTGCACTGTAAGGCCCCAAAAGTCTGTTCACCACGAAACCAGCTGTGTCCTCACAGGTAATACAGGTCTTGTTGACCGCCTTGCCCCACTCCATCATAGCCTGGACCAGAATCATACCTCGCTCATACATCCTCAGCGCCTCTGCACTGTAAGGTCCCAGAAGCCTGTTGACCACGAAGCCAGGCGTGTCCTTGCAGGTGATGCAGGTCTTGCCGACCGCCTTGCCCCACTCCATCATGGCCTGGTAGGTCTCCTCAGAGATGTGATCACTCCTCACCACCTCTAGAAGGCGCATCACGGGTACGGGGTTGAAGAAGTGCAGACCTCCGAATCTGAGGATATAACGTCATTAATATCACCTTAAACAGGAAATAATCATCTAATGTCGATGATTATTAATAACGCCGTGCGGTGCCGGCAGTAGAATTTTGCCCCTTCTCTCATACATGTGGATGCAGTAAGAGCCTGCTAAGGGATACCCCTTATGGAGATCCATGAGGAAGGCCTGTGTTCAATATAGACCTGCCTCGTGGATCTCCAAGTACTGATCATGAGGGGCTTGGCAGACGGAAAGACGCTGCTGCCCATCTTCCGGAGGTATCCCTTGGCAGCTTCTGCATCCATGGCAACAGAGGAGGGGCAACATTCTAATGCAGGCACCATACGGCAATGATAAATGATTACTATTTATTTATTTTATTTATTTATTTATTAAGAAAAGGATCGCCAACAGTTTACATATCAAAAATTACACTTAAACATTTTTAGGGACACAGTCTGATATGTTAAACCAATTACAGGCAAACACGACATTGGTAGATTTAAATAGAATACAAAAGTTTAAGACATAAATATATAGTAAATTTCACAATACACATACATAGTTAAACTATATAAACTTCAATAGTACTTAGGTATCTATCATAAAAAAATATCATAAAAACAAGAACAAAATAATAATAAATACGAGAACAAATAAAATGAAGAGAGAAAAAACAAACACAATGTACAAATTAGTCTTTCCCTAAAATACGAGTGGAAGATTGCTGGAAATATTCCAGAACCTTGCGTTCAAATTTATGAGCATTGTCGTTAAAAATATCGAGGTCATTAATCTTTTCGCTAAATAGAAAATATTTATTTGCACCTTATTTTAACAATGTACACATAATTATAATTAATAAAAAAAAATCAATAAAATAAGACACAAATCGGTCGCCAGAGTCGCCACTCAGCATTTGCTGTAACAACACGAATGCTGTCGCAGCGCTGGTTTTCGGTGGCGCCGTAGCGCTATGCAAAGCACAGACCACACACACACGGTGTAACAAATATACTAAAAATGATAAAGTAATACGGGTTTAAATAATATCTTACAACAACCTCAATACAATACAATAATCCGAAAAACAAATAATAACAAAAATCTTTGAAATATTGACAAGAACAACAGTGTTTTAAGTATAGTGCCTAGTTAATAAATAACATTAAAGATTCAAAAAAGAAACGTTGTTAACATCGAAGAACTATCATACCAGACACTTAGATATTTGAAGATTTAATAAGTATTTTTTATAGGATAATTTAAAAGAATATAAACCAATAGAATTTCTAATCGGAGGTGGTAGGTTGTTCCAGCATTTCGTGGCAGCATAGCGAAAGCTTCCACGAAATGCTGCCGTTCTATGGTATGGACATAGTAAACGTGTAGCTGAACGGATGTTCCGACTAGAAAAAGTAAGTTTTTCATATAAGTATATTGGTTTTCGGCTTTTTATAATACCAAACAGAAGCGAAGCAAAATGTAAAGATCGACGTGATGACATGTTTAAAAGTCCGTGACTATTTATATACGGTGAAATATGAGCTCGACGTGGTATAGGTAAACAATATCTGATGCAAGAATTCTGTAAACGCTGAATTAGTCTTTTTGAGCGGCCCAACAAACATTCGCCAAAAACAATATCAACATAATTCAGCTTGGACAGAATTAAAGAGTCACATAATGATATGCGGATGTCACTATTTAGATATTGTCGAACCTGATATAAAACGGATAGCCTGTAAAAGCAATTACGAACTGTTTGGAGAACGTAGTTTTCAAAGTGCAAACCTGCATCTATGAGCAGGCCAAGATTACGAGCCTCGGGCACTTTGTCAATAAGAACACCTTTTATATATATTTTAGGGTTATAAGATAAAATTTCAGATGTCTGTTTTCTAGACCCGAGTATAAGAAATTTAGTTTTACCGGGGTTAAGAGATAAGCCATTACAGTTGCACCAACTAACTAATCTATTTAGGTCACTATTAAGTCCATCAAGAGCTACATTCATATTTTTAGGTTGAAAAGAAGTGTATAACTGTAGATCATCGGCGTATAAATGAAATTTACTGTTTTGAATATTGTTTACAATGTCGGCCGAGTACAGAATAAAAAGAATAGGGCCAAGGATTGATCCTTGCGGAACACCACGTGCTACTGACTTAATACTATAATAATTATAAGTCTCTTAGGTGTTTACACAAATATTTTGATTTTTATGTGCTGTTTTTTTGTTTCCTGTTGTCAAAGTTTAAATTATATAAATATATATATTTAAGTTAGTTATATTAATTATTGTTAAGTAAGTAACTTTAGTTTTTTAACACATTTTATTGTTGTTTATTTTTTGCATAAACTGCATTAAGTTAAGATGCATAGGTATTTAAGTACTTCATATAACGCAGTGGATTATTATTATCTGTAATGTTATAATGATTGTGTAAATAAATAAATTGAAATTGAAATTGAAATAAATATTTGATTGATTAATTGTACCGTCCTCTTTTTTAACTTGGACTAATTGAGAACGATCGCTCAGATAGCTAGCAAACCATTTTATAGCGGTACTATCAAAACCATAATAAGATAGTTTGGATAGTAACAATGTAGTATTGACGGTGTCAAAGGCACGTGAGGTTAATAGGTTGTATTGGTTACATAATCTAACAAATTGGGGCTTGCAATCCTGTGTTGATGTGACAAAAAGTAGTTACTATCTTTCTAGTTGAGTGGTTGTCTTGTCTTTTTATTTTATGGCTTTTTGTGTTTGGTTTTACACAATTCCGCCAATGTCAAGTTAATTTACAAATTCAAATTATTTGGCTGGCTATGTTGGCGGCCATTTTTTGAATATCAGTTTAGTGGTTGCTATTCTAGGAACAGCTAAGTCAATATTGTTAGTAATAGATATGCAGTCTATTTTATTGTCTATTATTTCAAGAAGGAATGAGAGTTCTATTACGCGACGACCACAGTATAAAGAGTCCATCTTGAAGTGATCCAATCTTAAGGGATAGGGCGTTCTATGGGATATACCGGGGGAGATAAAAGCAAGATGTCTTGTGAGTGATCGTTGAACACTTTCAATTCTCTGGTTCCAAATAATGCTAATCTAATAAACTCCTGATGAGAGAATTGTACAAGAGGATTTTAGTCTTTAGCTTTTTGAAATCTTTAGTGTTACGTTTTATGAAACCCATCATTTGTGCAGATTTTTTCACTATGTTATAATGATAACATAGTGAAAAAATCTGCACAAATAGTTAAAAAGTTACTCCTAAATCTTTAATTTCGTTAACCTGTTTAATAACTTGCCCATTCCAATCCCAATATCACATTGAAAATCAATGTGATATTGGGATGGGAATGGGGATCTTTTCTTAGAAAAGGGAATGTTTTTAAGTATTCTGTCCACAAACTGAGCTGGTTAAAGGGAACTGACGTAGCGATTTATAAGTAGGTAAGTTTCAACGAGTGATAATAGAGATCTCAAATAGGCAATTCCGAAGAACATTACATACATAGAGGTTTATTATCTTAAAAATAGTTATGATATGATACTATGCTTGTCTGTTTTTGGGCTGGCTTACAAATGAATTGTATTTTAATTTTTAACAATCATTGGTACGGGGGTACCAGAAAAGGGGGCGAAGGTTTCCGAAAAAGAAAAAAAATCTATTTTAAATTTCAAAATTTCAAATACTTACATTGAGGTCACAATAACTCCGGTCCCTGTCACCAAAACCAATCAGTACCCTTATCTCTTTAAGACAGTGCTAACAAAAAAGGTTTCATGTAAATCGGTTAACGCGTTGGGTTGTAATCGTGTCATGCACAGAAGACAGACAGACAGACAGACGGAAAGACAGACAGCGCTATGTATAATAGGAGAGAATAAGGAGGACTTACTTATCTTTCCGCATGATGTGGGCGCCGATAGCGTTGACAGAGATGGAGGATGTGTTTGTCGCAAGAATCGTATGTTCCGGGGCCAGCTGGAAGCAGATATTACTATCTCAATCATATTATAAAATACAAACAATAATTACCGAGTGTATTGTTAGAAATTGTCTATACTAATATTATAAAGAGGACAGACTTGTATTTTGTATGTTTGTAACGAAAAAACTCAAAAACTACTGGGTCGATTTCCAAAATTCTTTCACCAATAGAATGCTACATTATCCCTGTGTAATATAGGCTATATATTATCATCGTATCCCTACGGGAACAGGAACTACGCGGGTGAAACTGCGGAGCGCTGCCAGTTATTAATAAAATGGTTATTCATGTCTGTTCGTTGCTTTAAAATTCGTGTGACGTAATTTATGATTGGTTCCTTGTATCTGGTGAAAGGGTCAAGGAAAAATAAAAAGCGTGATAGATGAGGGACATTGCAAAAGCTGTCGATTTGAAGAGTTATCCCACTTCTGATGATCTTTGTTGAATACGTTGCGTCCGTGTGGAGAAGCAAGAAAATATTCATGTATGTTTGTTGCTATGCTTATAAATACATATATTTTTATTTGTTCATCCAGGCGGCGTTTTTTTTTGTAGACTAATGTACATTTTAAAAGACACCATTTTTATACGACCTAATGATTGGAGTGATGAGATGATGAACGAGGTGAGTATGGCAACTGTCCCTTATGGAGATTCATGAGAGAGGCCTGTGTTCAGTAGTGGCCGTTTTACGGCTGAAATGATGATGTTGAATTACCTGATCAAGCTTCTTGAAGAGTTCCTGCTTAACATCCAGCTTCTCCACAATAGCTTCCACGATCAGATCAGCCTGGACTCCATCCTCCACCTTCGTAGACACCTTGATCCTGTCAAAGGACTCCTTGACGAAACCCTCGACTTTGGCCTTGTCATCTTTATGGATCTTCCTGGCAACCCTGACGAGGTTGCCCTGGATGGACTTCTGAGCTTTCTCCAGGAGCTCTGGCTGGAGGTCTACTAAGGTCACGTTCTGACCGGCTTGTGCTGCAACCTTCAATTTGTAATCATTAATTTATATAATACTCAATAAACAAATCAAACAATAAACAATATTTATTTTCAGAAATATGCCTTAAAAACAAGCCTTACAAAAAATATTCTTAAGTCTAAGTAGAATCTTCTTAATTACACACATAAATGAAATTATATACATAATGTATCTACAGACTAGTGATAGTTTACGCTTTCAATGTTTGAGTGGATCTTACCTTCCGTTTTAGTAAAAATACTGCGTTACTAATCTAATGTACCTATGTACATATATATAATGACTTTATATAGTATAATAATATGATGACAATAAAATGGATTTCCGCAAAGTAACGCCTGATTCCATTAATTATATAATAATATGTATAAGTTTGTTATAGTATAATAATGTATTATATTTAGTTTAAGTTATACTCTGCTTCTGAGCTTGTCCAAGCGTGGTGAGTATGGCAACTACCCCTCACGGAGATAAATAAATAAAAGTGTTCTTTTTCAAAAAGGTTTCACAGTTACAGAGCATTTACATGTATAAAATAATGCTTTTAACAATTATGTATTACATACTAAGAAAAATATTCTGCCCAATAAAAACCTGCATGCTGTCAATACCTCAACTCCTCATTCTAACTAAGTGTCTAAACTTGTGTTTAGAAACAGGGGGTGCTCTGCCTCGGCATGCTCAGGGATGGGCCAGTAGAACATACTCAGGTATGATATTTTACTTGACAAAAGAAAGATATAAAAGATAGAACCTTAACAAGAAGACAATATTTTCAGCGTATGTAAAAAGTGTAATGTATACATATATGTATATGGAGTTATGTATGCATATGTAGATAAATGTATGTATATGTGGGTGTATAGAGTTATGTATGTATGTGTTGTTTATGTTATGTAAACGTATTTATATAGGAGATTAATAAATATATATATATTTTTTTTTTATTTGATTTAATTACTTTTTACAAATTTTCTGTCTCTTCGTAACATAAACATTGTAAATATTTTTTCAATTACATTTATCAGTTGCATATTACTCATATTTTGTGCAAGTATTTTGTTTAATTTGTTATTTAAATGCCACATAATGAGGAAAGCCTGTGTTCAGTAGTGGACGGTTTTGTGGCTGAAATGATGATACTCAGTTTCTATGTTTCACCTGGAAAGGAATTCAGCCCACTGATTTGTTTGCTCAATCTCACACACCTACCCTACACACCTATCACACAATCACTAGGTAGCCTGGAAGAGATTGCTTTCAGCGATAAGGCCGCCTGTTCTATTACCAACTGTTTTAATGTTATGTTTTTTATTATATATTATATAACGCTTTTGTGGTGATGAATAAAGAGTTGTCTATCCATCTATTTAAGTCTAATCAATCGGTTATGATGTCACTACCTCTATACTATTTATGCATTTTTCATGACCTTACCTCATAACTCATACATAAGTCATACATAACCTACCTACTTAATATGTAAATTTGATAAAAATAATATGGTAATAAATTCTGAGAATGTGTAGTTTAGTCATTGGGGTCAATTTTTAGGTCATTAACACACCTAAGTAAATAAAATATGTACTGATGTTCTATAATGTGTAAGAAGTTATAGTGGAAGGTGCCACATAATACTATTCCCTAATGAAAGTTCCCTTGGCAGGAACCGAACCCATTGGAAAACTATTTTTAACATAAGTATAATTCATGTGAGTAGAAAACCCATTCAACATTACAAACTTAAATGGTTAATTTATTTTTGATTGAGCCATCAACAGAGGATCTGTTCAATAAAAATAAAGTGTGTCAAATAATTAAATAAATTAACCACAGACAACATACAAACATTTAAATATTAAAATAGCTTGACTTAATGCTGTTATTTGTGCCCCCCATGACATTTTTCTGTCAATTTACGGTTTCACTGATACCTAACAAACATTACTGGTGGTAAATCAGGCCAGTTAATGCGATCAATCATCATCAGCAACATGGTTTTTCTTGTTGTTCCAAAACATATTTTTTTCCCTTTATCTTAAAGAGTGCTGATATTTGAACAGGTATCTTATCTTGCATGTTCAAAGGTAAACTTCACCTGCAATTCCACTTTAAAGGTGAAAATGTATGTTTGTGCAGTTTCATACCCACTATGTAGTTAGTTATCAGTTCACAGGGTGATATAAAAAAGATGACCTTCATGGTTCAGTTATTCATAAAGCCAACTGAGATTTTTGCTTAACAATAAATTAAATACATGATCAATGTATAAAATGTTACATAAAACTAGGATCAGAAACTTCTATATGAGCTCTCAGCATCAGCACCACTGTGTGACATACATACATATTTGCAGACAATTGGAGTGAAGTGTGTAGAGAACATGTGAGGTATTGTGAAAGAGTTGATAGTGGAAGAATTAATCCTTTTTGTTTATATGTTATTTTACATTTGAGTTTTTTTTATGTGTAAGATTTTGAGTTGCAACATTCTACATTAAACTTTTTTTTTATGCTTAATAACATAATGCATTGATTGTACTGTAATGCTGTGTTCTTTTCTGCATAAATAAATAAATCTATCTAATCAGCCCACTGCTGGGTTATGGCTTCATCTCTTAAACTCCACACCTAAGAATACTTTATATAGCCATAGTTAGTTTAGTATTCTACTGAACTTGCTGGTTGGTCACAATTGATAGTTATTTTATTCACTTGATTATTGAGCAGCTTATATTATAAATTGCATAAAATTAACTACAAAGTCCAATGTTCTACAGCAAGCTATGTAGTTTTTATTTATCTACCTTTAACATAAATGTATAAATAGTGTTATATTTAAACATCAATAATTCATCATTTTCCTACTCTTTTATGTAGTACCACTGTATGGGGGAGGGCACTACTACAAAGGTCAATGTTCTGTAGAGTAACAAGCTTACCTTCTACATATCTATATTAACATACAGCTATTAAATAGTGTAATATAAAGATTTGGGCTTACCTGAGCTATTCCTGAGCCCATAAGGCCTCCACCGACGATAGTCACATTTTTAATGGCATTTAACGACGGAGAACTTGAAAAGTTTCTCGAAAAACCCGCTATTTTGTTCATGTTGCGTGTACTTGTTACTGCGAGAGCCGGCGGCAGAGGAATGAGGCGAAAAACAACGGTTTACAATAACAGCTCACTTCGCACTTGTTGAGTAACATTTTTTTGGACTTCGGACAGTGATCAAATTACAGTGTTATCCGAAAGTATTATGCTAGATACTTACATTCCAATGTACAAGTACGGCGGCGCATTAACACAACACATTTTGATAAGATAAAACTTAAGCTGTAGTAAATCACAAAAATAATAAACAAGATCTGTTTTTGTTATGACATGTGACTGACCTGACATTAGCGGTGTGTAGTTCACGAATGAATGCTTCAAATGAAGTACTTCAGCTCCTATCACCCTATCGTTCACTAGTTCAGTTGATACTTCAATACTTCAGCAGTTCAGTTACTTCAGTTTGTGAGTTGTATCGTTTACCTTCTTACTCACTTTGAAAATGGTGCGATAGCGATATCAAACCAAGTGCCCCGGCCCGAAAGAAAAGTGAAGATGAACGAAGAGCGCTACTAAATAGCGATGCGCGATGACGAGAGGTTTTTTTCGATTGTTTCGATTGAAAAATGGTGATGATGATGATGAAAAGTAGCCTATGTCTCTCTCCATCCCTTCAACTATTTCCACTTAAAAAGTCACGTCAATTCGTCGCTCCGTTTTTCCGTGAAATTGTCTTTAACAAACATAGACACACACACACACACACTTTCGCATTTATCATATTAGTATAGATATTAGTAGGATAGGATAGAATTAATACTTCGATCGGAAAATAGTTCATTGAATGAATCTCACTCGACTGATACATCAAACTACCTATGTATATCAACAGAACTAACTGAAGTAGGATTGGTAGACGGATCTGTTGAGCTACTGAACTAAATTGAACTGGTGAACTAAATGAGAGATATACTTCACGGTGCGCGAAAGATGCATATCAATCTTTTCTTATTAGTGACACATTCTGCGCATGACTACCTGACATCGACAAGACATGACGACAATGACGTGGCGGTACAAACATGCCGTTATACGCAGTAATTTGGAAAAAGTAGCGAACTAATTTTGGCCACCTCCATTATTTTAGAATAGAATAAAATAGAAAATATTTATTGAAAATTGTTGTACATAAAGATCTAGAATAGAATAGAAAATATTTATTGAAAATTGTTGTACATAAAGATCTTAAAATTAGTTTGTACTGTTTTTAACAATTTGTCCTTATCAAGACGTACAATATAAGTAATTTTATTCAATTATAACTCTAAAAATATCTAAGTAACAGAGATGTGCACCTATTTCTAAAATATAAAAAGAGTTTAATCTTAAATAATAAATAATACTTTGAACTACCTAGAACAGTCATCGTTCAAAGTATTCCCCAAGACTATAGAAGGAACCAGCAATTAACCATTTCCTTAATTGGTTCTTGAATATGTTACCTTCTAATATTTTTAAATTATTGGGTAGGCTATTATAAATTTTAATTGCTGTGATATATGTACTTTTATGGAACATCGTATTGTTCACCTGGGGTATACAAATATTATGTTTATGTTTAGTTCGTAAGGAGGAAGAGCGACATGATATTTTTTCAAAGAAATATTTTTTATTGTTTTTTATAAAAATGCAAATTTCTAAAATGTATATACAAGTAAGCGTAAGAATATTCTCAGTTCTAAAGATGTCACGAAGTGAATCTGTACTTTTTAAGTTATATATGCATCTCAATGTTCTTTTTTGCATCAAAAAGGTTGTTTGGACATCTACAGAGTTTCCCCAGAATATGATCCCATAACTTAATTGAGAATATACTAAACCATAATATGCCTGTTTTGAAATAGTTTTTGATGATATTGAGCTGAGAGTGGATAGTGCGTAACAGTATCTAGATATTTTATTATTAAGTTTAGTCAAGTGAGATTTCCAGTTAAGGTGGGAGTCAAAGTTCAAAGTTCAAAATATTTATTGTAACCATGTTGTAACATAAAGATCTTATAACATAAAAGTATCATACATGGACCCAGCTAGGGCACAACAATTTTAAGATGCTCATAAGTATCTAGAAGTATCATCATATTATCATATAAATAATATCATATAAATAATATCATATAAATAATATCAATAGTGAGGCCCAAAAAAATGGCTTCATTAACTTCTTTGATATCATTACCATTGTGAGAGATTTTGATGTTTAAAGGCGGAGTTTTATAATTTTGAAATCTAAGTATGTTTGTTTTACTGACATCTTAAAGTTTTCACGTAGGAGTTACGTCCATCATTACGCACATACTGTTAGGCAGGTTGATACCTTATAATATTACAATCTATCAGTGAGTTGTAAATAGTTAGAGTAGCTATACCAAACAAAAAACGTGTCGCAACTTGATGACAGCGGGGGTGCCTGCGCGGGGCGCGCTCGCCCCCGCACACAAGTATTCGCTGCAGCGCTACACGATTAGAATGTCGTCTATCCATACCATCAATACATGCAGCGCTAGATCGCTAATAGAGAATAGTTTTCTCGCGACCAAAACGTCGTAAGCGCCCCGTGAATTTCGTGGCGCTTACACGTTTCGTTCAACATAGTGTAACAACATGTCGCTCTAATAGATTTTTTTCACCGCAGAAGGGACACTTCAGACAGCTATTAATGCAGTAATCTTAATGCAGTAGATACCTATGAATATTATATTTCAAAACGTAAAAATATTTAAGTACATTAAATTAAAACGAATCGTTAAGCGTTTAGTCATTTTTTTTTAAATAAATTGGTATTTTATCCAACAAGTACGTACATAGGTAGGTAGGTACTTAGACTAACTAGACCCCACACTTTATTTCACTCTGCCCCTCCTCTCATGCCCGTGGATGCAGTAAGAGCCTGCTAAGGGATACCTCCGAAAGATGGGCAGCAGCGTCTTTTCATATACCAACATCCCGTACTGCGCTCGCCAACCCGCCTGCCAAGCGTGGTGAGTATGGCAACTACCCCTCATGGAGACCCCATGAGGGAGGCCTTTGTTCATTAGTGGACGTTTTTTGGCTGAAATGATGATGATTATATAGCCCAAAACTAAGCAGAGCTCTTGTTATGGCTACTAGATAACTGATATAATAAATACAATACATAAATACCTATTTATTTATTATTATACGTAGAAAATGACCTGAACACCCAGAACAAATATCTGCAACGATCACTAAACATTTGTCCCAAGGCGGGAATCGAATCCACCTCCTGCATCGCAGGCGAACCTTCGCCCACCATGCCACAGAGGTCGTCAATCTATTACATTAAGAATTTGTTCAGACAACAATATATAGGTATAATACAGCTTCAGTTTATAAGTAATGACGATTGCAAAAGATACCTACAGTAGGTACCTAGAGTACCTACTGTTACTGATCAGACAGACG
Source organism: Pasiphila rectangulata (assembly GCA_963082625.1). NCBI lineage: Eukaryota > Metazoa > Arthropoda > Insecta > Lepidoptera > Geometridae > Pasiphila > Pasiphila rectangulata. Next base: position 18,364,500 of record OY720251.1, on the reverse strand, counting down.
GCATAGGGCGAGTAATATGAGTTAAAAATAATCAGTTAAACCTTTGTCGCCAACCCTTAGTAGGTACCTACACATCCCATCTGTACGAATCACTTTTCATAATCTATGATTTTCAAACAAAATGTCAGTACAATAGAAAATAATGTACAAAAATTAATTTTAGTTGGTTTTAGTTGATATTCTGTTTACTTTCCGATGATAAGTCACGCCACTATTTTTTCTTCGCAGTTGATTGATTAATTACACGTTTCTAACACGCAAGACGGCATTTTTAATTTGGGTTTATTCGCATGCGGCCGCGATGGGCGTCGACGAACGACTAAATATGGACTAAATGAGTTGTTGCCGGCCGGCAACAACTCATGGCGCAAACTTGTTGTTCGCGGGTGTCAATTCTATACGCTAGTAATAATACTTCAATGCAATCTATTTACTTTGTTATAAGCAGATTTAGTGACAACCCTTGATTTAATACATTAAATAATTTAATTGGTATAGTCTCATTAATTGATACAGTATAACGAAGCGGAGGATGGAAACAATATGGACAGGCTTGTCAAACAGCAAGTGATCTCTTTTACTCATATAAAATTTTCTTATTCCATCTCCTTCACCCATTCAGCAGCTTCAAGGTCATTTACGTCAAGATATTGTCAAATATTAGTGGTTGGTTTCTCAATCCGGCGAAGAGCGAAGGTGTAAGAAATGAACTTTGGAACTAAGTTTTACTGATAATATTTTGATATAATATTTTATTAATTCACTGTAGCGTGTAAGAAAAACTATGTCCAAAATGATTCAGTTTGGTGTTATTGCTAGAAACTTCTCTAGTTCAACTGCTTGCTCAGCTGCAATCAAAAATGTTACTGTTATCGGGGGCGGTTTGATGGGCTCTGGGATTGCCCAGGTAAGGATTGACTAATTTCATACGTATTAGTTAGTGTCTTTATCACGTGCTTTAAAGATGAAGGAAACATCGTGAGCAAACCCGCGGCTTAGTTAGCTTCAGACGTATTGACCTGTTCTTTCCTCTAAATAATAGCTGACTAAGCTGAGAGGATTGTATAGGTGCCGGGCAAGCCTAATCCATCTAACAATGTCCCAGGCACTGCAGCGTCCCGTACAGCATGATTACCAGTTGCTGACGCTGTATAATCATCTATTTATTTATTTATGGAAACACAATTGAACTTACAGACTAAAAATCTAAAACATTCAAAAGTTAATTTATAATTAATTAAGGCTAAAAAAAAAAAAACAATTCAATAAATTCGGTTAAATAATAGATGCAAAAGGCCATACTTAGTGTCTATAAAGTGCTGATTTCCACAAGAGGCAAGGAAAGGCAATATGGACCTCTAGAATGCAAATGTACCCTCAAATTAATCTGATTTCACCTCCAGGTTTCAGCACAGGCTGGTCAGACTGTAACCCTCGTTGATGTCAACTCAGATGTGCTCGCTAAAGCCCAGAAGTCCATCGGCAACAACTTAGGCCGAGTCGCCAAGAAGCTGTACAAAGACAAACCCCAAGAGGGAGAGAAGTTCGTAGCCGAAGCCCTTGGGAAGATCACCACCAGCTCAGATCCCGTTGCCGCTGTGAAGAACACTGATTTAGTTGTTGAGGCTATTGTCGAGAATTTAGCTGTGAAACATGACCTGTTCAAGAAACTGGATGCGGTAACCAAACTTTATTACCTGCCTAACTCCTCGGATTTACATAAAATTTCCCAAATATACTATTGACAAGAAGGTCATAAACTGGCCTAGGCTTAAAGGAGCTGGAGGTTGCCAGCAAATAATTAAGATTTTGTTTACTTGTAATTTCAGGCTGCCCCAGCACACACTATCCTGGCGTCCAACACATCTTCCCTATCCATCAATGAGATCAGTATTGCTGTCAAGAGGAAAGACAAGTTAGTAATGTTTAAAAATAAAAACAAATCATAGTTCATTTAATGATAATTACAAAATTAGAATTAAAAGGCTTAAGGAAGGGTTAAGCAGTGATTTCCTTGGAACACAAGAGTGAGGGTGCAGGAGTGTGCTCTATCATAATAATAAATTAAATCTCTTAACCCCTAAGCTCCACAACATATACATTCAGATGTTTGATTTGATACTACCGTTGACTCCACAACATATGAATCTATATGTATGACACCAACACATCAAAAAGTGCATTCTAGTGTTTCTCTCTTGCTTTGTCCATTGAGGGTTTGTATATGAAAGAGAGGTTTATATGCTCTTTATTTGATGTATAATATGGTCGGCTGTCTTTCTGTACTGTCGCCACAGTCACCACAGTACACAGGCGCCCCAGTCGCCACAGTGGCTTTAGTTGTCACAGTCGCCCTAGTAACTACTAACTCGCACATCGCCCAGCGTCACACGTCACCTCTCGTTTCGGTCGGTCGATTCGACCGGTTTTACCCCATGCAAAAGATGTTTCACATCACAAAACCTTTAACCAACTACTTCCAGATTCGGTGGGCTCCACTTCTTCAACCCTGTCCCCGTGATGCGGCTCCTGGAGGTGGTCCGCGGCGCAGACACCTCGGACGGCACCTACGCCGCCATGATGGAGTGGGGCAAGGCGGTCGGCAAGACCTGCATCACCTGCAAGGACACGCCCGGCTTCGTGGTCAACAGGCTGCTGGTGCCTTACATCTGCGAGGCTATAAGGCTGTTGGAACGAGGTATGAACAACTCTTCAGGCCTGCTCTTGAATGCAAATTACGATGAAATCGTAATCAAGCCAAACTAACTCTTATGGCCACTACGTAAAGATTGCCATTCTGACGGTAATATCGTAATAGTTTTCTAGAGCAGGCGCCCTGATATTATAGGGTACTCATTTTGACCATAATATCGTAATCGTTTTCTAGAGTAGGCGCCCTGACCATAATATCGTATTCCTTTTCTAGAGTAGGCGCCCTGATCATAATATCGTAATGGTTTTCTAGAGTAGGTGCCCTGACCATAATATCGTAATCCTTTTCTAGAGTAGGCGCCCTGACCACAATATCGTAATCGTTCTCTAGAGTAGGCGCCCTGACCATAATATCGTAATCGTTTTATAGAGTAGGCGCCCTGACCATAATATCGTAATCGTTTTCTAGCGTAGGCGCCCTGACCATAATATCGTAATCGTTTTCTAGAGTAGGCGCCCTGACCATAATATCGTAATCGTTCTCTAGAGTAGGCGCTCTGACCATATTATCGTAATAGTTTTCCTAAGTAGGCGCCCTGGTATATAGGTTACTCATTCGAAGTAGGCGCCCTGGTATATAGGTTACTCATTCGAAGTAGGCGCCCTGGTATATAGGTTACTCATTCGAAGTAGGCGCCCTGGTATATAGGTTACTCATTCGAAGTAGGCGCCCTGGTATATACCAACATAACTTTTTCAAAAAAACTCAATCCAACCAAACGAAGTATGCGACGCACCAGCTATCTTGCGTTGCCTAGGACTAGAACAAACTACGGTAAAAAGATTATAACGTTCGAAGGCGCACAGTTATTTAACAAACTACCCTCTGAAATAAAAAATGTACACTTATTTAACGCATACAAACGCAAGTTAGCCGAACATATTCTAAATATTTACACCATTAAATAAACATAATAATTATGCGTTAGATAGGTACTTTCTACTTGAGCGACGAACTGTAAATTAGACTAAGTTGGTATATTTCTCATGTAAGTGACCTTTGTCTTGTTGAGAATAAAATTATATTAAACCTATATAGGTTACTCATTCGAGTGGGGGAGACCAGCGGCAGGCTGATTCGAATCTCGCGTTCCGTGTATCATTATCAACATCCCGTACAGCGCTCGCGAACCCGCCTACCAAGCGTGGCGAATATGGCAAAACCCCTTCATGGTCATGGTCAGTACTTGGAGGTTCATGAGGGAGGCCTATGATTAGCAGTGGACGTCCTACGACTGGGATAATAAAGTGAAAGTCTATTAGTGTTTATTCATCAGTAAAGAACTACTCAGAACAGTCAAGACATTTAGATTCAATATACAATTAGAAAACATTATATTTCTATTTCGCTTTCAAAATACTACTATTCATTGTAATGTTAAACGGGTGAGTATATGCTGAAATTAGGTTGCCAACCTGGTTAAATCCTCCA